>JAPQWV010000010.1:24235000-24837666 GCA_027422505.1 Craterostigma plantagineum | reverse complement strand
TACTAATTAAGGTGGAGCTATTTACGGTACCAAAGCTCAAGGTGGAGAATTGTTAGGTGAGCTTTGGTAGGTATTGACCATTCAACAATTGCAAACTCCCTATGTGAAAAGCAAATGAAATGGAATGCTTTTTTGGTGATGATTTCGGCTACGTAGTTGAAATTTTAAATTGTGTGCTGTGTTTTATTTCTTTTGTTCACATGGAGCAACGAGGCAGAAGCTATGCTATAAATAGAGGCATTCAGCGAAGGAAGAATGTGCAACACAGCCATACAGATCTTCTTCTCTCTGGTTATTTTCTGTAGCCTACTCCTAATATTGTTGTAGCTGCTTTTGTACCACGTCAGTGTACGTGTCTGTAATATCTCCACATATAAAGAAGTTCTACCCTCCGGCCCGTGGACGTAGGTCATTCTGACCGAACCACGTAAATCTCGTGTCACTGTCCAAATTTATTTTTCGTCTCTATTATTTATTATCGTCATTTTTCGGGCAAATAGTTATCGGGGATTTCCGCATATCCTAACATTTTTAATGAAGATAATCGAATATGATGCAGTTTCATGAGGTTTCAGTTTCACCACCGAAAAACACTTGAAAATGCTCATAGAAGGACCTCAAGCACTCTCCCTCTACAGGGTTTTGAAAAAAACTTTCAAACCCCTCAAGAAATAGCAAGTCTAGGCCCAACCAAGAATGCCATAAGAACATAACTTTAACAGAGCTATTACACGTTGAGAAGCTAATAGTCCTTAAACCGATAGAATTGGTTTCAATTCGACACCTCTCAACCACAAAGTATGCAATCGCAAAGATAATAGGACCTGAGAACCGGCGAGTTCCTCAAATTGCTTGACCCAATCCTCCATCATTGCATCTCCGCCGAAATTCTCTCCGCCCACAGCTTGTTGTTTCTGCCCTGTCATGGCCTCCAACCCTTTAACAGCTTCCTTTGTCTGCTCTCTAAGCTTATCGAGCGCCTCAGAAATATGCGATTCTTGCATTGAAGTAGGTTGTGATGCTACCTTTTGTTTACCCTTTTTCTTGCTTTTGAGGCCAGGCAAGCCCATCCCTAAACCTTTAACATCTTCCAATTGTCTAACAGAACCCTCTTCCTTTTCATGTTGATTGTTATCGCTGCTACTCTCCACAGCTCTACAGCAGCCACAAATCGTTAATTATCAAGCTGATTATGAACAATATGACAAACCCGCAAACAAAAGGCGGTACCTTTGAGCAGATGATATGAGATTCAGGTTCTGAAAATCATCCAATGCGCCTGGGATGTTGTCCCCCAGAACATGAAAATGAATTAAGCGAGCAAATAAATCGGCAAATTACAGTTAAAAATCATTGAACATAGAAGGAAGAAATGAAGGGCATCGTCGAATTACTGTCGAGAAGTAGGTCTATATCCTGGGATTGATGATCAGCCATAACGATTGTTCTATGTTTCCGTCCAATCAAACTATATCTAAAACCCTCCCCTTTATTTTTCTTTGCGTTTCATCGTATTACAGACTACAGCTGGAGATGGCGGATATATAGCGAAAAATAAAATATCTCATGATTCATGAATCATGAATGGGGTTTTCTATTGTCTTTTTCTACTTTTGTTTATCTGATTTTATCATTAATTAATAGTTACCCATGTCCAATTTATACTTTAATTACTGTTGAATGAGGTATGCTTTACAAGGAATTCGTAACGGGGATGGGATGGCTTACCAACAAAAAGGGCGTATGCAACAAGGAAATTAAAACATTAGTATATTTGTTTATAACCCTGCTTTAAAACTAAGAGCAACTCCAACCGAGCCGCAAATCTAAAAAAATGGGGTAAAATTACTCTAATGGATACCAAAAACCAAACTCAAATGGGATTTATCATTTCTCTCTCCAAAAAAATCGCATCTTTGCATTTGCAAAAAGATCCATCGCGTAAATTTTCTATTCTTACAAAAGAACCCCTTAAATAATTTATTTTAGTAAAATGCGGATGAATTTAGTGCTCTTCTTCATACATGTCAGCATCAATTGTCAGAAGTATACTTTCGCTTAATTAATGTTCTCCAAGTGGGAGAGGGAAATAGATATTAATATTTTTCCACTTTGTCATGTCATGTGCGGTACTATTGGAAAGAAAAAATCAGATACATCTCATTTTATTAACTTTGTTAATCTTTTCGATTAAATCTAAAATAATATTTAGTAGTTTAATTTGTAAAATTGTAAAATATGTGGGTAGTATTGAAATTTATAAAAAATTGTGTGGAAGTGAATATTACCAAACATTCTATTGAGTTTGAGATGAGTTGATCGGTTGGAGAAGAATTACTGCATTTTGAGTTTTAGTATGCGTTTGAGTTTGAGAATGCGTTTATCGGTTGGGGATGGTCTAAGTTTCCAAATCTCAAAATAGAATTCGATGAAAATGCTACATTAAATAAATGAACTATGGTATTACAAATTCGATGAAGAATTATTCCAAAACAAAACTGAGGTTGCTCGTCCAAGCAAAAGCTAAAACCAAATATTATCATCTCTCTCAGCCTCAATCCTTCAATACATGAAACAATTCTCTCTGTACAACAACTTTGAACTATTTATCTTCTTTCACCGTGTCCCTATGTTGGCAAGCAAAAAAACTATTCCCAGTAAAAAAAAAATGATAAATGAAGATGGATAATGGTATAATATGACTGTAATAATCATACGTCAAAGATCAACTTCATGTAGATCATCTCCAAAACTTCCATCACTTTGCATGCCCAAAACCTCCCCAAGAGGTTTTACTTCTCCCATCTGTGGAGTAGGACTAAAAGGTCCATTTAAACTCCCACTCCACGACGCCGTACGCCGAGAATGAGGCATAAACAAAGTGCTTCCATTCGCCATATTACTTGAAGCAATGCTATTCACGCTCGCAATTCTCTGCATGGGCACAGCGTTTTGAGGTGAAGCTGTGTGGAAAGAACTATCTAGTGGGAATGAAGTCGATGGATTATCCATAGAACTTTGTATTGGGCCATCATTTACAGGCTGATGATCCATGTCGTAAGAAGAAACTGGCGCTGGAACGAAGAATTTCGGGTTTGTTACAGTTGTTGGTGGTTTGCTCGATGGAACAGGAGGTGATTGGAACGAATTTGTTGCCTTTCCACCGCCTTGATTAAATGTGTCGACATACCTGCCACGTAAAATCAGGGCCACAGTGAAAATTTACGTATTTTAGCGTTCAATTTGCTACTTAGGTGATTGAAACATCAGTTTCTTATGTTGCTACTTAAAATACAGTAACGTTAAGCACACGACATGAATCTATGCTGAGAAAGAAGTGTAGAGTATAATCTTACCTTGAGCGTACGCCCAACCTTCCACGTGCTGAGTACTGGTTAGACGTAGGAGGGAGCGGAGGCATTCCCGAGTTATTATCTAGAGTGCTTGGGCTCTTAAGATCTGAGAATCCATTGCTCACAAAAGCTTCATTGGAAGATCCATTTGACTGGTGATCTTCGCTACGGAAAGTTGTAGTCATTGGTGGTGGTGGAAGGGCTGCTTCCTCTGATGGAGGCTCAGCACCTTCCTCGACCCATCTCTTGAGTTTCTCATCATAATAGAACTTGTTCGAACCACCCAATTTGGCCTATCAGCAATTAGTCATTTCATCAGCATTTTCGCCAATTTGGTTGCATATTCATTACACAGTCACTAATTCTATATTACCTGGCGCTCGTTACGAGGTTTTAGAACTAAACCGACGGTCTTCTGTAATAGCGATGATCCAAAACCAAAACCAAATCGAGACGATGTTTTACCAGAACCAGCATTCGTGGAATCAGCCTGACAAAAGGTGTTGTAAATATATCGTTCTACGCTTTTGCAAGTGGATTTTTAACATCGAACATCCTTAAAGAGTGAATCACAGACAGAAACAAACCTGCCTCGTACTTCTTCCAAAGTCTGGTTCGGAAACACTTCTTGTATGCATTGACATTTTATTATTTCCATTGGGTCCCCACTTGCTTGTAGGCTCGGTAGATTGAGAAGGCACTAAAGATGACATATCCATCGTAGATTGACTTGATGATACTCTTGGTCCCACTGATTGGTGATGATTCTCATTACCATGCGTAACAGCGCCTGAAGTTGGTACAGGTGGGGGTAGACCACCAACGACGCGGTGGGCCGTGCTATCGAAAAGATTGAGCAGTTTACCGATAAATTCTTTGGGAGCTAAGTTAGTAGAAAATCCTCCCTGCATCAATTGCAATGAATTATGGTTAAGAAGGACCGACATAAAAAACAGTAAAGAGACGCACGTCTCAGGCGTGTGGGGATACCTGTTGATGAGCTTTGATTCTTTCCTCAAGAGATGAAACTCTTTGTCTAAGGTTCTCAGCCTCGGGATTTCGACCAGTTTTCAGTGACTTTAATACTGCATGACAGTACCTAAATATTGGGCAATTAAGATTAGAAAATGATTGCAGAAAAAAAGTTTAAAATACAACTTGAATTGGAATGCTCTTCACATACTTAAGTGCCTCAGATGTCCTCCCAACCTCTGCCAACATGTGCGCATAAATAAACTTGTATGGTTGAAATGGAAGTAAAATGAATTGAGAGTTCCCAAGCGTCTTCGAATACTCATATATTTCTGTCCTCTGTCAATGATTGAAATTTCAAAATATTCATTGCTACAAGAAAATGTTAACAAGATTTGCTACAAAAACTTCGCACCTGAATTGCGTCTGGACTTGCATAAGTCCGTGGGTGTTTCAAGTGATCAGCACCAACAAGGCATAACCGTGCACTGTCTGAAAATGGCTCAAAGCTTGCTTCCGCAACCAAATAGCAAATGTGGGCGGCAACTATCTGAGCATGGATCGGAAAAAATGGTAATATAACAACTACAGAAGACAACAAAACATACATACTAAAAAGGATATGCCAATCCAATAACAAAAACATACATCACTTCTGTCTTTCCACAAGCAATCCCCAAGATGGACAAGAACTAGTTCATCGTCCTTCGTTCTATTTGCAGTTATAACAGCCAGATTTTCTTCCCATTCATCTAGCATGCTGTTCCCACAGACCTGTATATAGTCGTCATAGAAAAACACATCGTCAATTCAAAATCATTAGCGAGAAATTGGACATAAAAGATGAGAAATAGCCATCCAGTTACCTGAGCTGAATGCGGAGCAGCCATGGTTCGATCATCCGAGAAAACATCAGCTGGTTGGCCCGCAATCAGCAGGCATAACGTTCGTAATGGTGATCCTGCCTTCAACTGATGAAGTGCCATTTGCTTGACAGTTTCACCATAGAACTGCACCGCAATTTTATGATAATGAATGAATTATGGGAAGTAAATGGAAGACTCTCAGTTCGTTTGACCAAGCAGAAGGCGTGGCACAGCATCTTATTTTCACTAACCTGATCACCGAGTTGAGCAGCAAGAACTAGGGCAGGACCCCATAACTGACCCTCTTGGGCACATTGTAGAGCCTCCTTCTTTCTACCAGAAACTAAAAGATTTTGAACCTCAGCAGCAGTGGCCTATAACGTAGATATATACAGTCCACACATGAATACAAGCACCATAATCAAAATAAACTTACAGGTATAAGGTATAACCTATTTACCAGCATTTGTCCTTCAGACGGAATTTGCTGTAAACATTGGGTAACTGCACCATATTGATGGAGACCATTTCTTTTTGCAGCAGAGGCAAACAATTTTGCAACAGCTGATTCTGGAGTATCAGTCTCCTGTTGGTAAGAAACGAGGAAAAATAAGAAAATTATGTTAGGAAACTATTCTCATGCATGAATCAAGGAGCGATATAACCATAAGCATCTGAAGAGAGATGGTAAGACATCTGAAGAGGCAAAGAACCAGAAAGAGATATGCTGAACTAATGTGATATTGATTCCAAACTTAAAAAAGCTCGAGCAATGTAAGCAAGCATTATATACCTTCAAAGAAGCATCTGCCCCATATGGATGTCGAAGTTTCCCGTAATACTGGCATGCTATTTTAAGCAGTGAAAGAAGCAACTTCAACACTTCAGCTTTTCCATGATCCATATTGGGAGATCCAAGATTTGAAATTCTCTCGTCAATCCATTTATTTAACTCCTTAATGCCAACACTTCCACCAGCAAGAGGACCTGGGGAAGGTTGTCGCCATAAAGACTGAAAATAGTCGCAACTACTGATTCCATATTTTGAAGCATCAACACTGTTATTTGTCACTTCTGCTAAGCTTAGAACCGATATTGAGGCGCCAGCCGACTTCTTCACAGAAAGCGTAGCCAAGAAAAAAAAATAAAGAAAAATTTTGGAAGGCAAAATGAACGCATAAACCAAATAAACACGTTAGAAGAGACCTGCGCTCCAAAGCTACCAGGATCTGTATCTTTCATGACTATAAGCTTTCCTCCGAATCCAAAAGTTACCAAAGCATGCATAGGGCGACCTGCTGATGACCTGCCGGCAGCAAGTGAGTTGGAGAACTGAGCACCCTGAGAGGCTTGCTGAGAAAAATTGGAGTTATTAACACTGTAGTAATCATTATAGAATTGCTTTTGGTCGTATTGGTTGGTTGCAGAGTCATTAAAACGGCGATTCAAATTCCCATCAGCGAAAAAACTTTGCGACAGAGAAGCTGCAGATGTGTCGTTTGGGCTCTTTCTCGTGTCAGCGTAATATGAATCTGTTACCCCTTGCTGAAAAGAATTCTGTGGGTTCCCAGGATCATCCATATAAGTGTTCTGCCCAGACTGATTCTCAAAAAGTAGGTTGCCACCAAAAAAGGCATTAGCTTCATTCTCTGCAACAATGCCTTGAGAACTGTAAGTATCACTAAGAGCATGAGTCTTATATGATTCCTGACCGACAGGTTGAGAAGATGCATGAGTCGATCCATATACATCATGATTCACCTCGTCATTCACTGATGCTGTATATGATTCCAACGAACGCCATTCACTGGCAACAGTATCATAATACCAGCCAGGGTACTGAGGATCAAATACCATATGAGACGGGTAATTCTCTGAAGACGCCACATTGTTTTGACTATTTATTACATGTGAAACTTGATTCGTCATGTCTGAAGCGTTACTAACTAGAGAGCCTCGGTTCCAGCTACTAACACTAACTGTGCTGCCGACCTCGGCCACAGAACTGGCAACTGACTGAGCACTTTGATGCAGGTAAGAGAACTCAGTCTGCTCATGCCAGGCAGAGGTATGATCACTGCTATCTGCAGCCATGCTCGAACTTGTATCATAAGCATCATCTATCTGATACCATTGCCCTGTATTTGGATCATACTTCCATCCTGGATACTGATTCTCCCAATCATCAGCGGAGTTAAGATCATTCGAAGTGGTACTAAGATATGCTGCAGCAGTGATATTATAAACATCGCTGTGCTGAAAATTGTTGCTTGCATTTTCAAGAAATGTGGATTCATTGTTCCCAACCGCCGGCTGAGATCCATTGTTGCTGGAATTTGTAGTCGTATTATCCAAGGAGTTATCTGTACTGCCACCTTCAAATTCGCTAAAAAAGTCGGAGTACGACCCAAAGCCACCGTTATCGTTCTGATCTGAATCTGCGTGAAATGCACTCCAATCAACCTCCTTAACTCCTGGAGCCACAAATAAACTTTCATTTTTAGCGACAATAGTCTGATCAGACAAAGCATCATCAGAGCTCTTACTCACAACTGTCGCATCTGATGAGCGCGCTGTATCCCCGCTTTCATTTCCAGCCCTTTCCATCGAATTATCGAATGTGAAGGATTCTGATGCAACTAACCGATTTCCAGTCTCCTCGCCATTGCTAATCTTGTCCAAACCAACCTCTCCATTGTGATCATGCTCATTGATGTTGAAATTGGCAAAGGCCTTCGAAGCCTCATCCAATTCGTTCCCATCTGCGAAAAGTCGGGCACTAGATGGTGGTGAAGTGGCGATCTTAAGGTCCACATCGTCATCATCGTCCACAAGCTTATCAAAGAAGTCGTCATCCGAATTATCCTCCACACGAAATAGAGGAGGATTTGAAGCCATCGGCACAAATCCAAACCTCAAATCCTACGAAGCCAAACAACGAAAATTCGAAAACCGCAATTAATTCGAGCTAAAAGCAGTCAGATCCGACAATACGAACCCACCCGATCCAATAATTTTGATCCCCGATCCAAACCTTGCAAAACTAAATCAAGATTACATATTTTTTTTCCTCCGAGGCCACGTGCATGCTACAATTCAACAATGATGGAGATCTGGGGGTTTTACGAAGTTATCTCCAATTTCACATAACAACAAAATTCCTACCAATACAGCGACATTATCAATGCGCGGATATCCTGAAAGATGAGAGGAGCCTATTAGGAGACCTATATTAGCTCAAATCAGATCTAGCGAAGCATTTCCAAAATTTCAGCTGCTTTTGGAACGTATCTATGCATCCATCCAAGAATCTAACACGTAGATGAACGTTTACGCACATAAAGAGAGGGACACGAGGTAGAAAGGTGGACGAATGTAGCGATAAAAGACAAAACCTTGATATATCGCCTTCATTTAATCAAAACTAACCTTTAATTTACAAATCGACAGTTATTAATCGTTGTTTGAAATTAGCTTCAATTTACATTAAATCACACGCTAATTATAGACGAAAACAAATAACTTTGATAGTTTATGATGATTTGCGGGCATATATATATGCCGAGAAAAATGACAGATAGAAGAAAAATGTCAGCGGCTATTGCGCAGTGTAATTGATTAATTTACAACTGATATTTTGTCAAAATTGTAAGCAAGCCATATCCTATTTCAGCAAATGAATCAGACTTTCTGCAGCTTTCACAAGACTCTGTCCTTTGAGAAGATGAGTCCCTTCATTCAATCACCTTGGAACCGATAGCCCAAGCTCTAACATAAGAAACAGCAATGAAATAATCAGAATAAAATTTTTGATTCAAATATTAGGGTATTGACGACCCTTAGACAATACAATGGATGGTGATGCATTATTACAAAGTCTTGTCCAGTTTCACAACGGCGTATTAGAGCAATGCATAGAGCAGACTTAAGTTAATGATGAATCTCGAGACATGTCTGTCAAAGAGCAGAGTCTCATAAACGAGAATTGCCATTCTTAAACAAGTTCTAAGCAAGATGAACAGAAAGACCCTTTTACATAAAGTCATTTCTTCACAGAAATTGACATAGAAGAGATCAAGCCAAAGCAAACGAGTAAAGAAGAACATACAAAGCTAGAGATTTGGAGAAGTGCAGCAGAGAGTACCCTGAGAAAGAGACCTACAATTGGACGATGAACTAAGGCATGACGTCATTCTAGCATTTGCCAGCACACTGTGCAAAGGCAACATCGATGACAATTCCACGGGAGGCCTACATTGTAGAGTAAGTAAGGTAGTTTAATCGACATTCATAATATAGTTCAGAAGAACAGACGTGGGACATTTCTTGCACCAGCTTGATTCCATATTATTACCAATTGGCAATGACAAGAGAGGCCCCATCACAACTAATCCTTACCATGCTGAAGACTACCAAAGTTGGCGGACTTGTGTACCCAAGCAAGATTCAGTTTTTAATCAGCATGCATTGCATAAAATCCGCAATAACTTTACCTAATTTCTTAATTCAAAATAGTAGGGTGTGTTTGCTACCTGGAGATGGAAAATCGACGCAGCGATGAATTGACGGCTGGTTTTGTCGCAGTGGGTGAAGGTCGAGCAAACGACGTCGATTTACTACTGATGGAAGAAGTATTATTACGTCGAGAAATGCCAGATTTTAGAGAGAAAACCGAGCATTTGTTGAATATCCGCGAGCATTTAGATGCCGCCATTTGAGCGATCGGATTCGAGGGAGATGGAACGAGCTTATTAACGTCTGCGAAAGGTTTGGCCTTTAGGGCTTTTCGGGGAATAATACTATTTTTCAATTTACCCCCTCAAAGAAGTCAAAATTTACGTATACGCCCCTCCTATTTAATTATATTCGAATTGCAAGCTATAAAAAAATTTCATCACCATCTGCTTAACATATAACAACCAAAGAGTTTCTGGCGCCTACACTACAACAAACAACGTAAGAACAGAACATCCAAAGTTAAAAATGGTCAACAGTCACAAACTTATTACTTCAAACATCCTAACGAATGGGAGGAGATTATACATAAGACTAACCAAGACAACAGTTTCCACACTATCCACACCGAGTCCCTTCTCACACAGCACCAATCGTCGCACTCGCCTCGCCAGAGCTGACCACCCCCGAGCCGTTCGAACTCGGGTTGTTAGCATGAAAGGCCGACGGTCGAGATGAGCCCTCCCCGAGCCTAAGAGAAAGCATCGACGGCCCAGAATCGCCGAGGGTTTCCCCCAAGCTCAGGTTCGAAATGCTGACCAACTCATCCACGTTCATAGGGCTCTTAGAGTGCACCGCCAGTGGCTTCACTAGCTCGTGGGTGGTGGCTTGCGGGTCGGGTCGAACCGCGGGCCAAACGGGCATGGGCACGGGCATTGGGAAGACGGGAGCAACGTAGGCTTGGTAGAGGAAGGGCTGGGGAGGATGATACTGAGGGTATTCGGTCGTAGGAGGTAATGAAAAAGGCTCGTTTTCGTTGGAGTTTGCAGATTCCATTGATTCGCATTCTTCTTCTTCGACCGCCGGCGTTTCCGTCACTAATTTGTGAGGTGGGTCTGAAGAGAAGAAGTCCATCGGAGCTGTTTGGGCGTCGCTCGACTGTAAGGGAAGTGTTTGATGTAAGGGAGTGAAGCGTAGATATGATATTTAACGTCGTAAGAGAAGAGCAGCGCTTACTTCTGCATTGTCGGCGACTATGTCGAAGAGGCTTGAGCGTCTTTTTCGCCTGGACATGTTGGTTTGCCTTATGAAGTACTTTTGGGCGTGGCTGGCGACTTGTGTAGGCGTGCGAGTGATGACGTAGTTGCGGGAAATTCCACGCCAGTCGCCTTTGCCTAGCTTTTGAAGGCCGAGGAGGAACATCCTATGTTCTTCCTCTGTCCATGGAACACCTGAGAATTTACAGTTTCGGACATGTTTAAATGTATCATAACCACAGTTCAACCTAGAATATGAACATATTTGCAAAAACACAACACAAAGAAAACCACATCCTATTTCTCTCTTTAAACGACATAAATTCAGTTAGGTTTCTCGATTTTGCGAATCTCCGTCTCGGACTTCTGAGAACAAATCAAAGAGCGCTAAGTGTTCAGCCAAACCCCCAAAGATTTCAATTATTTAGCTCTAGAAAAATGAGTAAAAATGAAGAAACAAACTAGATTTCACAATTTGAGCAAAAAGGAGGAGAAAAAGAATATGCATATAAAGCAGAAAGAGGAACCATAAAGGACCAAAGCAGACTTCAATCACAACTTTCCGTAAGAAAAAAAAAAAAAAAACCTTTCTTTCTCTCTCGCGAGGAAGACGACGACCCAGTGACAAAATCCTCGGAAGCATAACCATCGGCGACTCCACCCGACCCGGCGGAAGGATGATCGGGCGTATCCGCCGGAGATTCGTGAAGGGGACCGTTTTGAGGCGTGGCGCTTCCGCTTCCACCTCCGCCGCCGCCGCCCATGAAATGGGTCAAGTTGCCCATGCTCGCACTTTTTCGGATCGACCCATCGGTCAATCGGACCCCAAATAGCTTCACGCCCTTATTCGGACATGTCCTTGAGTTGTGGCCGTTGTGGCTGCAATGCGAACAACGGCGAGTCATCTTTAACGGAACAGCAGATTACCAATCAATTCCTCAATCCTCACAAATCCGATTACTACAACATGGTCCGATGAGAGCTAAGATTGGGTTATTCGGTCTCTTCTTCGTTCTTGTCTGGGTCTGTGAATATTTCAGCTGGTCTTATGTATCTGTGTGGACGGAGATACAGATTTAGTGAGATAGAGAGACCCAAGAAATGGAATTTTGACTCCGAAGAGAGAGAGAGAGAGAGAGAGAGAGAGAGTGTTTTGGGGGATTGTGTAATAAATGATATTTAATTTGTATGGGTGAGATTTGTTTGTTGAATTGTGGATAAGCAAATTTGGAATAAGATTAATTAAGGCTAAAGAATAATTAACTATAATATCTACATTTGTTTTTAAAATTATACTATGATAAATATGTAGTTTTATGCCCGTGCATTTCACGGGTGTGAAAATATGTGTAACTAATATGATATAATATTTTTCACTTTGTTAGTGAGTGGTTTTTTATTTTTTTATTTTTATTTGTTTAATATAATAAAAATGGACACGTGGCGCATGGAGAACAAAACTACATTTGATTGTATATATAAGATACTATGATAATTACACACGGGCTTATTGTAAGAAGTGACATAAAGGACATTGTGGAGTGAACGGAGAAAGTTTGAGATAAAAAGGGAATAATACATTTATCCACGTTTTATCCACACTATTGAAAATGATGTGTGGCCAACTCAAAACTTTGTCACGTGTCCACATATTATAACTTAGCCACAACGTTGTAAGGTTAATTAAATTAACCGTGATTGGACTTTAGGGGTAAATTTGGAAAAGGAATTAAGCACAATTGGGCTATTTTGGGCCTAAGATCATTAAGCATAAAGCCGAATTGAATCTAACCGAGCCCAGTTTCAATAATGGGTAGAAATTATTAATCAATAATGAAATAAACCCACCACGTCGATTTGGTTTCGGCATCCAATGATCAAAGGACACGTAGACCTATAGCTGACCTGTCGAAAAGTCCAGCAAACGGAACGAACATATACTGCTGGCGCCTGTACAAATCCGAACTGAGATAGATTTTGATAAATTTTGCGGGTGAAAGGACGAAACTGATTTGACGAAGGTATTGGTGAGTGATCTCGCTGTAGCTGGCGGATGCATAAATCAATTGCGAACGTATTGATTGTGGTATTTCGTTCGTCGATCTGCGAGAGTTTGGGCTTGATCGCCTGATTAATTGATGGCCGCGCCTTTCTTCTCAACTCAGTTCCAGCCTTTCGTTTATCAGGTAAATTTTTCCTTTAAAACAACGTGTGGAAGAGTTAGCTGCTATTTTGTGCTCCGCTTGAAGCTGAATTGACTGTGTTTGCTTATTTCTATAATTTCAGAGCCCGCAAGATGCTATCACACCTTTTCAGATTTTGGGTAGTGAAGCTCAGATAGTTCAGGTATTTTTCGTACATAAAAAGCTTTTTTTTTTTTTGTGATTGTGTATTCAGTATACCTTGATGCGTTTTCCTCTTTATCCAGATAATGTTGAAGCCCGAAGATAAAGTAGTAGCAAAGCCAGGTTCATTATTTCTTACCTGTTAATTGACCTTTAGTCAAGCTTGAGCACTTTACTTTCTATCCCGTCAATCTCTGTTATTTCAGTAATAATCTAAGGTTCTGCTCGCTGCCAATGGCCTAGCTGCTGAAAGCCCTGAAATTTATTTTTTCGCCTTTCTGCTATTGATATTTGTAGTGCATTGTTCTTTTTGTTATGTTTGATCAAGTGGCACCAATAGTTGATTGTCGCTTGTATATCTCTCATACAACGACAAATCTTGATCTCGAGAGCGTTTCAGCATGCGATCATAAATATCTTGGAATCGTAGCTCGTCGGCTGTATCTTGCAGTCTTCATTTCCTGTACTTTGTTAAACTTTTGTTGATCATCTTTTGTACATTTTCTATTGGCTTATTCAACTACTACTGAATGCATTGCATTGCAGGCTCCATGTGTTATATGTCTGGCAATGTTCAGATGGAAAACGTGTACGTGACAGAAAATGAAGTCGGTCTTTTGCAGTGGATTTTTGGAAAGAATGTCACCAGCATAGTATTTCGCAATACTGGCTCGAATGATGGATTTGTGGGTATCGCTGCCCCTACTCTAGCTAAAACTCTCCCGGTATTTCTTCTTATGAGTATTAATTGCCAATGGAATTTGAAGATCTTTTGACCGAAGCTGAAAGGTTTATATCTTCTTTTTTTTTCTTTTTTACGTATTAATTGCAGATAGATTTAGCCTTGTTTGGTGGTGAAATCTTGTGCCAGGTATCTGTCAAGCTAACAATATCAATCGAACTCATTGTTGTTTCTCAATATGCTTCCGTTATACAATGTGTAACTCTGTTGAGTTATATCGTGACTTGTGACATCTTATGGCAGCCAGATGCATTTCTTTGCTCGATTAATGACGTCAAAGTAACTAATAGAGTTGATCAAAGACCACGCCATGCTATTACTAGTGCCGAGGTGACGGGAAATTCTCTGTTTTTCCATTGATGATGAATTTTATAATGGGATGACGTCTCGCATTACTAAGTTAAATCATGGAACGTAGGGATTCTTGAGGCAGAAAATATCTGGAAGAGGGCTCGCATTTATTGTTGGCGGTGGTTCTGGTATGTTTTTACCGACGCCGTTGTTTATCGAAATAAGCTGCTGGGATGAGATTTTCTTCGCTCACATGCATTTATGTGTCTCTCATGAAGAAATAACATTCTACCTCGCTAGAATTGCCAATTTAAGTTAATTTGCTTCTGTTTCGCATGGCTTCTTAAGTCGTACAGAAAAACCTTGAAGTTGGTGAGGTGTTTGTGGCCGATGTATCGAGCATAGTCGCTGTTTCGGCATCAGTAAACATACAAATCAAGCACGACGTGCCAATGAGAAGGGTGGTATTTGGGGTTAGCACCCGTCTTTTATTTTCACGTCAAGATACTTCTGTCAACTGTATTTGCTTGAAAACTCGGATTCATTTTCATTGCAGGGAGAGAACCTGGTCACTGCTGTCTTAACCGGGCCTGGCATAGTGTTCATCCAAAGCATGCCCTTCAATCGCCTTTCTCAGCGTATCGCCAGGTAAATCTTTTAATAAAGATGACAACTTTCCGTTTGTTTTTTCTTTTCTTGATTTGATGAGCTATATAATCTTTACAAAACAGGGCCGTCACAGGTCCAAATCTGAGGGACAATCCCAAGTTATTGCTGCAGATAGCAATGCTCTTCTTTTTAGCTTACGTTGTGATTGTGTCCTCTTTAATCTTGACCGATGTATGACTCCATTCCATCCCATTCCGTCTAACGTTGTTTGTTAATTTACGGATTTCCTTCTTAGTTTTTCTTCCCCCTTTCTTGCCCAACCAAGATTTGAACGGTGAAAATTCGTAGGCGTAGTTTGTATTCTTAGGTAAACTTATATGTATTTTGTGTAAAATCGTTTTCTTTACATAATTTTATTCTCACATACACTGAATCTTCAGAGCATTTTGGCAGTGCTTGGCGTGGCGTGGCGTGTCAGCATAGGTATGGTAATAATAAGGGTAAACTAGATTTCAGGCCCCTTTAACAGTTTGGTGTATGTTTCAGGCCCTTTTAGTATTTTAAATAGGGAGAAGGACCCATCAAATAGTTATGTTAGGAAAAAGGACCAATTCAGGCGGAAAAGACTTGTTTACCCTTACTTTTTGCAGAAATTTCATCACTTTTTAGACTTAAATCATCACGTGTTATTAAGTGGTATAGAGATCTATTTTAGTGGTATATATTCTGGATGAAGTGGTATTAAAAAAATAATCTGCAATACGATGTTGAGACTAAAATCGATTTTCAGTACCACAAACCCTAAAAATTTCCAGCCTTAATTGAGAAAACCCGAAGAATTTTCTATCGATCTGAACCCTTAATCGACGAAACCCGACCGATTTCGACACTTCATCGACGAATCTTGCGATTTCGAAGAAGAACCCCATCGATCGCCAAGAAAGTGGCCGGAAGAAGGAGAAGAAAGTTGCTGGGAAGAACAACAGCGTTGAATGATGGCTCTGCCTGTGGTTTGACTGTGTTTAGCACTTTTGATGTTTTGAATGATGGTTCTGCTTTTGTTTTTTACGTTTTGAACTAGTTCTATTTTCATACCACATAACATGTAAATCATACCACTTAATAATATACTGGTAACAATTTATACCCTATTCGTAACAAAAAAATAAGATTATTTCAGCTCCATGGGTCTATTACCGTCTCAGCTATAAAATACCACATCATATGTAAATTATACCACTTAAGTATATTCTAGTACCAATTTATATTCCACTCATAACAGAAAATAGAAACATTCCAGAAGTTTCATGCTCCTCAAACTTGCTCCGTCATATGTATACCATACCAAAACTCATGTAAGTTATACCACTTCAACATAGTTCTGTACCACTTCATACTCCATTCATACCAAAAATAAAATATCATTCCAGAAGCTTCATGCTCCGTCAAACATGTTTCGTCATATTTATACCATACCAAATCACATGTAAGTTATACCACTTTAGCATCATTTTGTACCACTTCATACTCCAATCATACCAAAAAAAAGATCATTCCAGAAGCTTCATGCTCCTCAAACCTGCTTCGTCATATTTATACCATATCAAAACTCATGTAAGTTAAACCACTTTATATTATACTCGTACCAATTTATACGCCATTCATAACAGAAAATAAAGAACATTCCAGAAGCTTCATGATCCGTCAATGAATATGGATCAATATTTATACCATACCAAAACACATGTAAATTATACCACTTCAGCGTAATCTGGTACCAATTTATATGCCATTCATAACAGAAAATAAAGAACATTCCAGAAGCTTCATGGCCGACAGTGAATATGCCTCTCCATCTTTATATGATACCACATCACGTGTAAATTGTACCACTTCAGTATGATTTGTACCAATTTATACTCCTTTCATACCACTTTATAAGAACATTCCAGAATCTACATGGGCCGACAGTGAATATGCCTCTCCATTTTTATATGCTACCACATTACGTGTAAACTGTACCACTTCAGCATGATTTAGTACCAATTTATACTCCTTTCATACCAAATTATAAGAACATTCCAGAAGCTACATGGGCCGATAGTGAATATGCCTCTCCATTTTTATATGATACCACATTACGTGTAAACTGTACCACTTCAGCATGATTTAGTACCAATTTATACTCCTTTCATACCAAATTATAAGAACATTCCAGAAGCTACATGGGCCGACAGTGAATATGCCTCTCCATTTTTATATGATACCACATTACGTGTAAACTGTACCACTTCAGTATGATTTAGTACCAATTTATACTCCTTTCGTACCAAATTATAAGAACATTCCAGAAGCTACATGGGCCGACAGTAAATATGCCTCTCCATCTTTATATGATACCAAATCGCATGTAAACCATACCACTTCAGCATAATTTCATACCAATTTATACTATCCTGGTAACAATACATTTCGAATCGATACCACATTAAGTTGTAGTGATACTAGATAATATATTATCTGTACCATATTAGTGATTCGGATAATTTCGAAAATAAAAGTTGGTCTTTTCGGTGTCGAAGAATAAAAATCATGGAAATATATGATTTGATGTATAATCCACGAAGTTCCTTGATTTTGTTACGTTTTATACAAATATGAATGTAAGTAGTCAAGTAATGAGGTTTTGATTATGTGAAATGTATACTAATGCAAATCGTAGACAACTATATTTACATCACATTGATATTTACCATTATGAATTACAACAAATGTATCCTAAACAACATTATACGTCAATCATAGAACAAATCTTACGACAATAAACCTTTAATCGTAACCCCGAAACAGTTTACCCTAAGATCCGACACTCTAAACCAAAAAACTGGAAACCCTAGCGCATAAATCGCAATCTGTAACACATAAAGTGTTTCTGGTACCACATTATTACAGGAATATATACTACATAATACCACATCACATGTAAATTATACCACTTCAGCGTATTTTAGTACCAATTTATACTACATTCATAACAAAAAATAAGAACATTCCAGAAACTTCATGGGCCGTCAGTGAATATGGTCTCTCCATCTTTATATGATACCACATCACATGTAAATTATACCACTTCATGCCACTATTGTACCTAATCTTGTCGAAACTATACCACTTACACGTTTCTGATACCACATAACGAACACTCATTTAAATTTTTTTTTTTTTGCGATTTCACTTTCAATTCGTTAATCTTGAGGGACGAACGATTGAGTCACCACTAAGGCGCGACACACAAGCTATGGGTCTCTCGAATTTATGATATTAGCTTTAATTTCGACCAAAAATATGCCAGTATGTGTAAAAAATTTACGGTAAATCGATAGTTGAAATAGCTTTTTCATTAATACCATTTGCATAACATCTGAAAACAACTTCTTATGGTAGTTATATCACTTTATGCCATTATCAACCACTTTTGTACTGTCATAAAACACTAAGTTTTGCAGGAAAAACAACTAACACGTATATGATACCACTTTATGCCATTGTTATACCGCTTTATGTGTTTCTCATACCACTTATGCCATTATCATACCACGTCTGGTACCAATTTATACTACACAAAAGTTCCCGCCCAAAATAATACTGAGATTCAGCTTTCCCGCCCAAAACAGCGTGACTTGCTTATTTAGTACCACTTCCTCCATAACGGGTACCACAACCTACCAAATGAAAAATATTCCAGTCTGGAAACCACTTCTTATGGTTGTCATACCACTTTACGCTGTTATCGTACCGCATCTTATAAAATTGATACCAATTGAGAATAAGTAATAGTTTTCGTTGCTATACCACTTTATGTATCTAATAAACCACTTTACGATCTATTTTACGACTTCACTCTATTTTGGTACCGCTTCTTATATACAACTTTAAGCCTCTTCTATACCACATAATGAGAATAAGTAATAGTTGTCGTCGTCATACCACTTTACGCCTCTATTATACCACTTGATGCTATTTTTGTACTACATCTTATAAAATTAATACCAAATGAGAAGTAATATATTGTACCAGTTCGAGTGAGTAACGCTTCTTATCGTTGCTATACCATTTACGCTTCTATTATACCATTTTACTCTGTTTTAGTACCTCATTATATAAAATTAATACCAAATTAGAATAATATCTCATACCAGTTCGAGTAACGCTTCTTATCATAACTATACCACTTTACGCCACTATTGTACCGAATTACATGTAAATCATACCAATTACGCCTTTCTGATACCACATAACAAATACCCATTTAAACTATTTTTTTCTGCCGATTTCACTTTCACTTCGTTAATCTTTAGGGATGGACGATTGAGTCTCCAATAAGGCTCGTCGTAATTTCCAAGCTATGGGTATCTCCAATTTATGCATATTAGCTTTAATTTCAACTAAAAACATGCTCGATTTATCTTATTTGCGTAAATGAATTTCTAGAAATTATTCTTCACAGATCTTAAATCCGACGACGTAAAAATCATTGAGATTGCCGAGTACACATCAAAATTCATTTTTTGCCCGGTATGCTCGAAAATTTCCAGCAAGTCGATCGTTGAAATAGTTTTTTCGATTAATACCATTTGATGACATCTGATAACAGAATAATAGCGATTTATACCTCTTTATATAACACCTACAAGGGCATTTTCGTCAAATCAAAGTTTTGGTCCTTTATTCTAAATTTTATATGCAGTTGGTCCTTAAAACTATATTTAATACCATGAGGGCCTGAACCAAAAGTGGAAGTTACGATGGGGCCTGATATAAAAAGGTCCCTAATAATAAAGTTTCTTTTTACACAATCGAAGTTGTCTCGTTAGGACAAAACAAAAGCTGCACGAAAATCAAAGGCATTGCAAGATATTCGAAATATTCGCAGATTGATCAAATCTTACCCAATAATAATGTCCAGAGAATATATTAATAATAAAGACGCAGAAGAAACACAAAGATACAGCAGTAAATCACACTATTACTGCTAAGATTTTCTCGGTTGATTGAAGGGGGAAGAAAAACATACGCTAGAACTGAAGCAGTACTACAAGAGGCGACGGGGTGGTAAAGATCAAATCAGTGGCAGAAGATGACTTTAAGCTCGCGCGGCGCCGAGCACTCGTGCATGAGCGATGGGCTGTCGTGGGCGTACGTAAACGTCGCCGGGCAAGCGTGCTTGAAGAACTCCGACCAGTTCGAGCCCTTGCACGTGTGAGGGCTGTTGTAATGGTTCCGACAGCAAAGCTCATCCGTGTTGAACGCCGAGCAACCGCTCTTACAACCTATGACCTTCCCATCTAACCTCTGCTGCAGCTGATTCGGACACGTGGCGAGCAGATCCGCCCGGCAACCCACCACCGGGCAGTGCCCTCGCCCTTCGTGCGGCGTCACCTATAGTACGGACGGCATAATACAATCTCGAAAGCACTAAGAGACGGCGAGTTTTTGATATATTATGTAATAGCTAATATTGCGTACCGTCATGGGGAGGTTGAAGCCGTCGACGAGGCTAACGCCGTAGGAGGAGAAATCGGCGTCGCCGTGGTGGAGGGAGAACTGGGCCAGAGTGGCGGGAGGGGCGCCGCCGAGGCCGTTGCACTCCAGGCGGCCGCCGCAGTCTCCGGTCAGGCAGGAGAAGCGGCCGTTGGCGTAGTTGCAGTTGGTTCGGGCCCATATGCGGCCCGACCAGTGGGCGGAGGGAGCGGGGAAGGAGCGGTGGGTGAGGGTGGTTAGTGCGAAACCGCCGCGTTCGAGGGCCGGGTGGCCGGCGTTGGGCTGGATGGCCGGCCATATGGTGAATGGGCAGTTGTTGACGACGGTGAGGATGAGGCCGCCGCCCGTGTGTGCGGCGGCGGAGAGGGTGATGAGTAGAGAGAGGGCAAAGATGTTGAGGATGGTGCAAGAAGCCATTTTGAAATTGGAGGAGTTTTGGCTTATTTCTTGGCAGAAATAATGCATATTGGAGGGATGTATTTATAGAGTATATACGTGTGTATATATTTAATTAATATTTATTAAAAATATAGGGGTTCTTCTCCTTCTATTACCCATTGGTTTTAGGAAAGATATATCTATTTCTAATATGGTATCAGAACTTGAGTTATCCGATGTTGGACGAAACTAACTTTTTTAATATCAACACACTCCATCACATGTGGCATGATTGGCCTAAGTGGACAAATGAATCGGGTGGCGGTGAGCGGCAATCGGTCAGGCCTCTATGCGCGAACTCAACATACTCTGGGCGACCTCCCATGATTCTCTCGCATTACGCTGCCACCACCCTGCTATTTCGACGAGCACGCGTAATCGATATCTTTCCTCCCTCACACATCTTGATGAGTTACCATTGAGAACAGTGATAGTGTTTGAGGGAAGATACAGACTACGACGCGTCCGTCAAAGTGGCAGGGTGGTGGCAGCGTACTGGGAGAGAATCATAGGAGGTCGCCGAGAGGATGCCGATTCCGCAGAACCGACTGCCGCTCGCTGCTACCCGATTCATATGTCTAAGTTTCAGGTCAGTCAAGCGACACGTGAGTGGGCGTTGAGATTATAAAAAGTGGATCCCATATGTTAAAGGGTCCTTCCTAAACCAATTGGTAATACGAGAGAAGACCTCCTCTCTCTCTCTCTCTCTCTATATATATATATATTATATATATATCGATTAGAAGAACTTGAATTATTCGAAGTGGGACGAAACACACTTTTTATGATCTCAACAATATTATATTCATAAATCATCCCCCACTTCAAATCACTCAGAAATGAACCTCGTTGATAATTAGTGGAGAAAACAAGCCTTCGTTGGAGAAAACAAGCCTTCGTCGCCATTGTTGTAAACTCGGCCTAGGCGGCCGCCTTAGGCGCTAATCGGACACCTACCAAGGCGATTAATACATATGTAAAAAATTTATAATATTGGTATATTTAATCTATAGAAAAATTATAATAAAATTTCAATAACCGACTATTACCCGCTTAGGCCCCGCTTAGAGCTCTTAGGCGCTAGGCCCCCTCTAGTAGCTCCCAAGTAATTTACAACATTGTTCGTCGCTTACAAGGAGTTTAAATTAACGAGAGTTAGACAGATTAATATTTTGTTATTTCTGGCTTCACTCTTACCACTATGAGTTATACAATTAAAAAAAAAAAAAAGTTCACTACACAGCAAGAAGATAAGCATGGAAGTACTTTATTAAAGAACACTGCAAAGGCTCTGCTGTTTTGCTGCTGCTTTCTGGCGATTTCCACATATGCCCATTGTTTTTCCTTTCTTTAATCTCACTGGTCCAAACCTTTGCGGTAATAATTTACAGATAATAATTAATAAGAATATAAACTACGAATGAAATGGACAGTGCCACGTGCATTGAAACTTGTTCGTCTTTCTTCGATGAAGTTGGTTGAAGCTCTACGGCGACATTTGTCGATGTTAATGGGCCTTATGATGGGCCGAATGGAGGCCCATTTTTATGGGACATTAAGTGGGCCTTTAGGCCCATTTCTTGGTTGATGCTCTAGCAATTGCATCTTCATCTTCAATGGCGGACAAATTTATTTTTTGGGTCGAATATAGAAAAACAAGACCATGCCCAAGATCAAGATCGCGTTTCTGTTCCCTTGCGTTTTTTTAATTTTTGCACAAAAGGGCAAACTTTAATAATGCCTTGGGCATTGTCAAGTTCTATTTATCCTCGGGTGAAAAAAGTATTTTCAGTTTCAAGGCTTTTCATCATCTTTTATTACCCTTTCGTTTTTTTCACGTATTATCTGGCCGTTGTATTGTGGCAGGCGAAGTAAATAATCTCATTGAATGCTCTCAACTACGCTTCAGCCGTAGCTATTCAATTCTAAAGGTCCCATCTTTTTCTTCTTTTGACGTGCCGTTTTAGTTTTCTCATCACATGCATATATCTGATAATAACTGCTATTTCGTTGTATTCTTAGAAGATTTGAAATACGCCAAACGCTGAACTATAATATACTTTAGGCTCATCATGTATTTCGTCGGGTGTATATGATGAAGATGAATAGTTTGTGTTCTTTCCACAGCTAAGCTCATGCCGTGTATAACTTGAGGAAATAAACATAAAAAAATTGCAGAGAATAAGAGCTGAAGCATCGTTCAGAACATAACTGCTTCGATATGTCAGAGGGTCGAGTTAAAGTTGACATTCATTCGACTGCAAAGGAGGAAAAAGAATGCGAAGAGACAATACAGTGTGATACTTCATCGTGTACTCATCATACATTTCACTGCCATAGGCGTTCAAAGAGGTTTTAACTTTCTCTTTTGATGCATATATAATAATCTCACACTGATAGATTAATATTGTCAAGATTCAATCGAAGTATGACTGAGAAAATCGTCTATTCTTTACCAAGCTTTCCTTTTCAAGCCTTGGATTTTGAAGAGTTATACTTCCTTGGTTTGCTTGTAGTGCTTCTGAGAAAAACTTCGATCTTTCAAGGGTCAAAGATCATCGTCCCACGAGGAAGAACGTCACTGAATCCTCTGTAAGTCATTACAGTGTTAAGGATGATCAGAAACAACGGCCTTCTTCTAGCCACAGCTGTAAAGCGAGCCCTCTTCACCGTAAATTCTTCGACACAACGAAAGATGACGGTTCGAATCACGGGGTCTCCCTCGAGAAAGATGTGAGTAAACTTTCTAAAAGCTCGTTTCTTTCTGCTTGTGCTCAGTCTCTCCGAGGTTTAACAACCATTTCTGCTTTGTTTTTCAGACAAAAGAACTGCTGGCAGAAATCGAACTGCTCGAAGAAGAGGTGGCGAAAAGGGAACAGCATGTTCTGTCCCTCTACAGAAGCATATTCCAAAACTGCGTTAGCCAAACGACTTCAGAGTATGGCTCACTCGATGCTTCTCCCGCCCACGCAAAGAGCGCTTCGACTGCTACCAAGCAGCCGAAGATCATTTCGAGGGCATTCTGTTCGTCGAATATTTTTCGTCTGAAGAAGTTTCACTCTAGGGCTTCTGCGAACGAGTCGGGGACAAAGAGTTCAGCGCAGCAGCCTAGGACAGTTTTCAACAAAGACAAAGCCAATGTCAGAAAAACACGTTTCGCAGCTGAAAGTTTTCTCTGTATATCCGTTTTCTTGATCATTTTACTGCGATTCTTGAATAGGCCCCTTCGATCACGAGCAAGAACTCTGTTCCTCGGACCCTAAAGGAGCATCTCCATAGGTGCCCGAGTAAGCTAACTGAGGAGATGGTTAGGTGCATGGCTGCAGTTTACTGCTGCATTCAGACAACTACATCTTCAGATAATGAAACGGAGAAGACTTTCTCTTCACTGCCCACCAAATCATCCTTAAACAGCGTAATCTCGGGATGTTTCGCTGCAGAGGACAAAGAACGGTCGGCAAAGTCGAAGCTTGAAATACAATGGATATCAACCAATAAGCTGAGCTTCCCTAGAGCTTCTCAGGCCATTAGCTACTACAGGTTTCAGCTTCTTTCAGTTCACTACCTTCCTTCCATTATCGAGCCTATGAGACGAGCTTTTTTTTATATATTTTGCTTCCATTTTCAGGGTGCTCGTCGAACAGCTGGAGAAAGTGAACGTTTGCAAGATGGATATCAATGCGCAGATAGCGTTTTGGATCAACCTTTACAATTCCCTGGTTATGCACGTAAAAAAAAAAGAGACTGATTCGCTGCTACTCGTTCGTTCGTACGAGATTTTTTCCAGTGTTTTCTCCATACCTGTTCATTCATGCCATTTGTTTGATTCGTTCTTACAGGCTTATCTGTCTTTTGGGATACCTCAAAACTTGCTCAGAAGGTTAGCATTGTTTCACAAGGTGTGGATGCTTAACCGTCCTTTACATATACCAGCAAATATACACAGCCTAACATATGTTATGCAATAATCCTTTTGCTTATGCTTATTATGTGTAAGAGAAAAGGGTTGTAATGTTTCTTTTCTCTTTGCATCATCTTACAGGCGGCTTACAACATCGGCGGTCATATAGTGAGCGCAAGTACGATTGAACAGTCGATATTTGGCGTAGGTACGCCTAGAACAGGGCAGGTAGTAATAGAACTCTTTTTCAGTTCATCAAGAAAATTCCGTATGAAGATGTTGCAGTGATTTGTAAATCTTCTCTGTACGGATTATTACAGTGGTTGGAGACGGTCTTATCGGTCGCTATGAGGAAAAGGTCGGGCGAACAAAGGAAGCTCGTCGGTTCAAAGTACGGCCTCCGCCGCCTCCAACCGCTCGTCTGCTTTGCGCTGTGCGCCGGCGCTTTTTCCGATCCGCTGGTAAAAAAAAAAAGAAGAAAACTTTCAGCCGTTCTTACAAGCGAAAGCCCATTTTCGTCGTAGTGAAACTTTTTTCGATCTTTTCTGCGTTTGAAGCTGAACGTGTACACAGCTTCGGACATCAACGAAGAGCTTGAGGGGGCGAAGAGAGAGTTCTTGCAGGCCAACGTGGTTTTCAAGAACGACAGGTCGGTTTTCTTGCCGGAGCTCGTACAGAGGTACGTCAGGGAGGCGCGTGTTCCCGCCGGCGATATGCTACGGTGGCTCGCCGAAAACGTCGGCGAGGAGCTCGAGGGCTCGGTAGGGCGGTGGACGGCGAGGAAGCAGAGGGCGGCGCGCGCCGTGAAGTGGCTTCCTTATGATTCGACGTTTCGCTACGTGTTTGCGAAGGAGTTGACCGAAAAGACTTGGTAGTTGTAAAAGATCGTGTTTATGTTGTATATTTTGTTGAATATTAAATTCTTTTTATGTGATTTTACATGTTTGGAGTAGGATCACATCCAATCCAAATTTTCGCAAGTATTATTTGTACTTTTAAGTGCTAATTAAGACTCGGACCTCAAAAATATGTTTTTAAGTTAGCTTTCGGACCACTGAAAATTTTTAGGGTTAAGAACTCGATTTTGTAAAATTTAGAGATAAGGATCTAAAATTTACACAACTATTATACAGTGTATATGAACTGATATCGAACTAACGTTTTGTGTTATTACAGAATGATGAAGTGGTACTGCAGAACGATGAATTGGTAATGCAGAATCATGAAGTGGTACTGCAGGTCCTGAAGTTGTACTACAGGTCCATGAAGTGGTACTGAAAAAGCTTAATGTATCCAGTCCTTAAACTAAAAATTTTCTGACATGAGCTTGAAACCTAAGTGAAACTTATGTTGGGGCCTGAAATAAAATAGCCCATTTTTTTTGAAGAAAATAGATACTAGATAGTACGAGAAAAGTTGACGTGAGCAAGAGAGGAACACATCCAATGATTAATTGACACGTGTGTGGAGCCATTTCCCATTTTTGCTTTACCTTTTAAATAAGGTGTATAGAAAAATACTCAACTGTATAAAAAATTTGCAAGTCACTACTCATGTCATAAATTTTTTTAGAAAAGTATCCGTTTGACTGTGCGTACCATTTTTCCGATCTTGACGTACCTTTTATACGTGTATTGCATACCACGTTACACATCTATATGGTACCGATATATGGTACTATATATGTTCCATGCGGTACCTTGCGACAAGCTATATGTTGGTACCATTTCTAGCTGTATTACGTACCACAATACGTTTCTCTATAGTACCTAAATGAGTGATATGATGTACCTCGCGACAGGTACCAATGAATTTATTCTGACAGGTACCTGCACTTATATAAGAAAACACTGACATGGTACTGATTTGCTAATTTTTAATATTAATGGGTATTTTTATGTAAAATTCCCAAATACTCCCTCCGTCCACATAAGTTTTGTACATTTGGATTCCGACACGGTTTTTAAGAAACTGAATATTTTAATAATATAGATTTGGAAAAGTGTGTGGTGTGGCACGTCCTTTAAGAATATTTAATATTATTATATTGATTGTGTGTGATAGTTTTTACTAAATATGAAAAATGTACAAAAGATAGTGAACGTCCGATTTAGTAACATGTACAAAAGTTACTGGACGGAGGGAGTAATATAGAGTAAAACCTCTATAAATTAATACTCTATAAATTAATAATCTCTCTAAAATAATAAAATCTTCCGGTCCCGACTTGGGCCTTTGTAAAAAATCATCAAATTCGATAAGATAATAATATAATAATTTTTTGGAAAATCCCTTTATAAATATTAAGTCCCATTAAAACTCTAAATTAATAATTCATAAAAATTACAATTATAACTATGTAATTTGCTAAATAAGATTATATTTGTTACTAGATTTTCTTTAGTTTTAATCTAATTGGATTTCATCTCTAATTTTTAAATTGCATTCAATAGTTCCGACGTCGAGTTTTCTAGCTGCAACAGAAAAATGTGAAGGGTTGTCGCCATTTTGTGTCGTTTAATATCACCACCCTTCTGAAAGTTGGTTGAACGATACTCCAATGATATCCTACGAGCATTTGATATTGTACTTTGAATAATTTCAAACGATATTTTTCATTAGTTCACACATGTAAATAGTTTTGAGTACATGAATATAATTAATGAAAAATATTTGAATTCATTTATCGTCTATACATTCTAAATTTGTTAAATTTAAAGAGTCTCTCTTTTAATTAATAATATGTTAATTTATCGATATATTAATATCTCTTAAATTAATAAAATTTCATGGTCCCAAGGTTATTAATTTATAGAGGTTTTACTGTAATATGCTTTTTTTTCTTTAATTACGTGTTGTACTAATTTTGCGAAATTTTGGCATTAACGTCTCTCCAAACATCTGAAAACGAAAGGCAACGCAACAGAAAATACGCACTTCTAAAGCGCCGCCTAAACTTTCTACCGAACTGACGCGCACGTCCTTTCGTGGTTCCTGAATTGATGTTCTGCACTTTCTAAGGATTCGTTAAGGGAGATAGAACTACAGTTTTCTTCTGCTGTGGTGTTGAGAGAGTGGTTTGAGTGACTAGGGTTTATGAAGGAAAGCTTGGCCGTTCAACTAGGGTTGAGTTAAGGAATCAATTTCGGGATTTTTGTCGCCGGATGGAGGGAGGTAGCGTCTCTACACTTAATTCTTCTGGTACTCACCATCCTTGTTTTCTTTTTGTTCTTTTCACTTTGTTTTTTTTTTTTTATTTTTTTTTAAATTCTGTGTATTTCTTGGTTTTTGGCGGAAGAGTGTTAAGACGGGATTTAGGATACAGGTGGTATTTGAATTGCACTTGAAATTTGTGTAGTGCGGAGGGTTTTTAGTGGGAGTTAAATTTGGGGCTTTGCTGTTAAACGAATAAGGCCTTATCATGATCATTCTTGATATAGGGATACGCCAATGGACTATGATGAAAATGAATCTGAAGGCCAGAATCTTCACTTAGCTGGTGAGGATAGCTCGAAAAATTCTCCTGTTTTGCGACCGTTTGCCCTTCCGAAATTCGATTTTGATTACAGCCTGCACGGGCATCTGAGATTTGATAGCCTAGCCGAAAGCGAAGTTTTTCTCGGTATTTCAAGTCAGGAGGACAATAACTGGATAGAGGATTTTTCTCGTGGAGGCAGTGGGATAGTCTTTAGCTCCACTGTTGCAGAATCTTGTGCACTGCCTAGTCATATCAATGTGTGGTCTGAGGCGACATCGACAGAATCTGTTGAGTTGTTACTGAAGGCCGTTGGACAGGAAGAAATGGCGTCAGGTGAAAATACAATCGGGGAATCATGTCCAGTTGTTCAGCCTGGAAGCTCAATGGTTGAGATGGGTACAGATAACTTGGCAGTTGACTGTAAGGTGACGGACGTTCACAATCGATATGATTCAGCGACACCGGACGATGACGCTCAGGGGGAGTTACCTAGATCAGATCAGAATGTATGTGTCAAGGATTATAACTCTGGAGTTCATGAAGTGTTAACCGATGATAAAAACTGTGATTCAACTGAGACAGGTGGAAACTTGAAGGTTGAAATGAAGGCGAGCACTATAGATCAGGTAGAAACTGGTGACTTGACAGATGAACCTTTACGCAATCAAGTAGAAGAAAACTTCCCTGCTCCTCGCTTGGATATTGAGACAACTGAAAGCTCTCCTCAGAAGGCTTCTGCTTGTGTTGGTGAGCCTGTTCATGAGGATTTGGATAATTCCACTTTAGCAGTTTCAGACGATGTATCTGTACGTATTCCTGATCTAGTTGAGGCTGTCAAACAGAGTCAACAAAAGGATATAGAAACGAGTAAGGTTACTATTGAAGACGAGAGATTTGAGTCACGTAGTTCACTTGAAGCTCCACCACAGATGCAACCTCCGAAAGAGGAGCACATAGTCGAAATACAGGAGGGTGAGTCTACCATAGATGGAACGCAGGATGAAGTCATGCAGGATGTTGGTTTATTGGATGGTAAACCATCCATCTCTTATGAAGGAAAAGAAGAGTCTGTAGGGGGCCTTGGCACAAACACTACTGATGTCACCCAAACCTGTACCATTACTGTACCAACGGCGGATGTTATTACACAATCTTCGGTTCAGTTCAGTCGTGACAGTGTTTTTCCTGGAAATAGCAGCTCCTTTGTTGATCCAAATGCTATTTTTGCTTCCTCTGCATCGCCTGATGTGCCCAGTAACCTCCCTGTGGTGGATCTTGCTGACAAAATTAAAGACGGAGATACCTCTGGAAATTCAACAGATTGCACCGTGGCCGGTGAAATTTCAGGGAAGAATTTGGTTGTTGTTGTTTGCAGCATTAGAAACTCTGAATACAGAGATAGATCTGCTGGCGAGAAAGACGCTCTGATTCACAACCCCAGCCCCTTGCCAGCTACTAATATGGAAATACACAGTGAAGATTGCCACTCGATTGAGAACGATGTTTGTGGAAGGGAACAAGCTGATACCGCCTGTGAGAAAGGAGTTAGTAAATCATCTCTTGATCTAAAGGAGATCTCTGATAATAAAGAAAAAGAGACGGGACCCGATCTTACCAGAAACACAAGCGAACAAACTGTTGAGATAGCTGGAAGTCAACTCAATGAGCTCACTGGCTCGTTCTCGGGTATCTTTCAGCCATGTTCTTATACCTTTTTATTCTCTAAGCCTCGTGAATGTTTTCTATCTTCAATAAAAATGTACCGTTTCATGCCTAATGTTTCTGCCTATTGCTTACAGTTTCGAACGCTGAGGATAATAGTGCAAAGTTGGTGTCACCAGCTCTTGAAAGTGATGAATTTGTGCATGACAGCGACCTCCCGTGCAATGCACCGTTGTTCGATACTGGCAATAACAGTCAGAGTAAAGAAAATGATTCTGGTTCCTTGAATGATCTAAGCAGGAAGGAGTCTCTTGGACCCAGTAGGCTTTCACATGATATTCGGACTGAAGGGATTACACCCCTTGGTTCTGGTGAATCAGTAGGATTGAAGAGACATGACAACTCTACTGCATTGAATGACGCCGTTCCAGTTGATTTGCCAGAAGAACCCAGCAAGGAGTGGAGCAAAAAAGTGGAGAATACCGGCAGCGTGCAAGATTATGGTGTTGCTGTTGCCTTCCCGGAGAAGCTAATGGACACAAACCGAGAAAGTTCAGGAACAATTTCTACAACCATCCCAGGTTAATCATTGTCATGGACATTGTGGTCTGTCGTAACTAATGTATGCAAAACATTTTATTTCATTTGAACATCCATTTTGCAACCATGTCAGTAGGCTCAGGTTCTGGGTGAGTTTCAGATGCCTTTGTTCTCGGCGTAGTAGGCTGAAACTGATTATCTGCTTTTGCTGTGCTAAAATATGGTTCTCATAGGCTATTCTTTCGATTGACCATATAAATTAGAGAAGTCACTTGTGTGATAGAGGAGTTACTATTACCTATGTGTAGTTTACCAGCTGCTTCTTGATGAAATTCTTCTGCTAATTGCAGTTACCATCTGTACTGATACAATTGCACAACTTTCAGCTTCTGTCGGTTCATCAATTCCTTCAAAAAGTGTAATGAACATTGAAGTGTCTCTGGATAAGAGCATCAGTGAAAAGGCTGGTGAAGTGCTGTCAACATCATCAGCTGTAACTGCACCCTGCCAAGCACAGGAAAACTTTACATTTGATGTTAGGCCTTTGGGAGGCCAGTCCACTGTGGATACTGTCAACGATTCTCTCTCTTTGGTACATTGGTCACCTGCTCGTTATCTCTTATTTTAATTTTCAAGTTTCTTGTTTTGTGTATCTGTGATGTTATGTTTTATTAATTTAAATTGTGTTTCTTTCTCTGGACCTGAAGGATGCTCAACGAACTGTCTCAACATATGATAATGATACGAAAGATTCAAAGTTGGCTAAGGAAACTTCTGGAAGTGGCTCTGAGAGTAAAGGAAAACGTGGCGGTAGTAGATCTGGGAAAGGAAACGTGAAAAGGGGAAGTCAGACGAGAAAGACTCCAACGAAGCTGAACGTCCGTGATGAGACGTCATCCATCGCCTTCAGCCCATTAGGAGCTGGACAACTTGTGACATTCGACAGTGCTGTTAAGCAAAGGGAAGGCCCTGTTATTATCACATCGAATGGTCCTGATTCGATCTCCTCTGCTAAGACCTCCGCATTCTTTAAGCAGCCTTTCACCGATTCACAACAAGTGCAACTACGGGCGCAAATTTTTGTTTATGGATCGCTTATGTGAGTTTTCCTTTTCTTGCTGTGTAATGAAAACAACAAATTATTTAATCTGTTGCCTTTTCCAAGTAGATTGCTATTTAATTGACTCCATTTGTATTGATCTTTTGTTATTGTAGACAAGGAGTAGCTCCCGATGAAGCTTGTATGGTTTCTGCCTTTGGTATGTTATACATACTAGCTCTGTCATGCTTTATCTTTGAAGATTTTCTGTGATTGCCTTATATTCTGAGCATTACTGTTGCGGATTAAGTTGAAAATTTTCCGTCATATTTGTTTATTTCTAAATAGATGGCCCAAGGCACGTTTGGGAGCCGGCATGGCGTGCCTGTATAGAAAAACTTCGAGTGCAAAAATCCCAAGGAAACCATAGTGAAACACGCGTACAATTTGGTTCAGGTAACACATCCTCTCGAAGAAAATTTTATTCCACATTATTACTCTGCTGAGTTCTGATCATGAATTCTCTGGAAACATACAGCTGGCAAAGGTCCCGAGCCTATCAACAGTCTAGGTTTTTCGTCAGGAATTGTTCGATCAAGCAACAAGACTACTACTACACCCGTTAGTACCCCTGCTTTTTCTCTGTCATCGCCGTTGTGGAGCATAGCCTCACCATCAATTGACCCTCTGAGTACCAAAGTCCGAGTTGCACCTTTTGATAACCAGGCTGCATCTCCTTTACATCCCTTTCAATCTCTGTCACCAATCGGAAATTTTACTGCACATACCACTTGGCCATCCCAGTCTCAATTTTCAGTACCCTGGATTGCCTCTTCACTAACTTCACCCTTTGGTATTAGCACCAATTATTCCACATTTCCAATCACAGAATCAGTTAGATTGACCCCTGTCAAAGATTCATCCTCAGCTATTTCCCCTGGAACAAATTTGTTACAGACCACACCACCAACTATGCATACCGGTGCGACAGCTATGTTTTACGGGGCTTCTTCACTTAACCCAATTAAGGTTAAAGCACCACGTGATCAGGCTTCCCTTGATACTAAAGCCAGAAAGAGAAAGAAGTCCTCTAGTAGTGATGCTGCTGCTCAGGGCCCTGTGGCTGCATCTCCTATTATTTCTCCCTCTGCTCCCCTGTTAACTAATTATAGTTTGAGCAGATCTCCAGCGCCGGTTGATGGTAGTCAATCCTCTGTGATTGCTAGGAATGATGCAAACTCCCTGCCCACTCTGGTTGGTAATAGTCATTATTCTACGCCGGTAGCTGTTGCAGCGCCTCCTGCCTTTGTGCCAAGGAGCACCACTGACCAATTATTCTCCGTGGGGAGGACAATGGGTTCACATGATATGGTTAAAATAGTCGAGCAAAGTAAGAATGGGGCAGCAGCATTAAATGCAGATGGGTTTAAGAAGGTTGAGGATGCTAAGTTCCACGCGCAGGAGGCTGCCTCGTGTTCTTCGGAGGCCATTCAGTACTGTGAAAGCATGTGGAACCAGTTGAAACACCAAAACAAGTCTGGTTTGAGTTTGACTGAGGATGTCGAGTACAAGTTAGCATCTGCTGCTGCTGCTGTAGCCGCCGCCGCTTGTGTCGCAAAGGCAGCATCTGCTGCGGCTAATGTTGCCTTAGGTGCAGCTATGCAAGCAAAACTTCTGGCAGAAGAAGTGACCAAATCTGGACACATCAATACCGTAGGGCAGGGTGTGGAAATTTCTTCGAACACTATGTATGGAACTCCCAGTTTAGAGATATCTTCTGCTAGAGAGGCAGCTAAGAGAAGGGCTGAGGCTGCATCAGCTGCCACACGGCATGCTGAAAATCTTGATGCCATTGTGAAAGCAGCGGAATTGGCTGCCGAAGCAGTTTCACACACTGGAAAGATTGTTGCTATGGGTGATCCTTTTTCTGTGCGTGAGCTTCTTGAGGCTGGGCCTGATAATTATTGGAGAGTCTTGAATGTTGCTGATGAGCCGAGATCAGAAACCAACGTTGAAAAGAGTAACTCTGATGTACCTTACACTCACCAAAACATGACAAATATTATAGAAGGTTCCACGGTTGAGGTTGGAAAGTTGCCTATCTTGTTATTACTTTTTTGCTCTTTTATTTATCTGTCATCCTACTTAAAGCATATTACTTTGTTGAAATTGCAGGTTCTTAAAGATCGCGGTGATCAGGAGGGATGGTTTTTAGCGAGCGTAGTGAGTTTGAAGGACAGGGAAGCATTTGTTTCATACACAGAGATTCGATCTGATGAAGGTTAGCCATTGATGTCTGTTGTCTGATGTTGAAAAAGAAAAACTGGTTCTACACTTGAGGCAGTGAACCTTGGCGCGGTTCTTTTTCCATTCTGTTTTGGGATGTTTGTTTTTCCCTTTGAAGATTCATCTAAACCTTTTGTCAACTTGTTCCTGTTTCTCAGGGAGCAATCAGCTGAAGGAGTGGGTATCACTAGAATCTAAAGATGGTGAACCACCAAGAGTACGCATTCCTCATCCTATGACTTCGGTGCAATTTGAAGGAACAAGGAAGCGAAGAAGATCAGCTGTTAAAGATTATAATTGGTCTGTTGGAGATAGAGTGGATGCATGGGTGCTAGATTGGTAAGTGACAGTTATCCTACATCTTGTTTCTTAATATGTATTTGCATCTCTAAGATGCCGTAGTTCTTTGAGTTCCAAACATTGAAAGCCTGTCATTTCTGTCATTCACTAAGGCTAAATCCTGTGTGATTTTTTTCTCGATTTTTTTAACTCGTGTTGGATATAGTTATATATAACTATTTAGTGGGTTATTTTTAATTCTTATTAGTAATTCGACTTCGAATAAGTTTCATCCATATCCATTTTGATGCAGCTGGCGTGAAGGCGTTGTTGTTGAAAAGAATGCAAAGGATACAACTAGCCTGGGTGTTCATTTTTCAGGTAATAGGCAAATAGTTTGCTCTACTTACACTATATGCAATTTGTGGAGTAATTTTGGTACGAGCATTTTTTTTATTTTATGCAGCTCAAGGGGAGACTCGGATGGTAAAATCATGGCATCTGCGCCCTACTTTAGTCTGGACTAACGGGCAGTGGATTGAATGGTGCAGTTCGCGGAAAGACGGTGGCTCCCAGGTCTTAAAAACGCTCCATGAATCATTCATTCTCAGTAAAAAAACTTACTTTTTCCTATCCTCCGATTCGGTATTACATCCTTTTTCAGGGAGATACACCCATGGAAAAGCGGCCAAAGCTGGATGCAAAAGGGAAGGCTACAATGCCTAAAAGCATGAATGGTGCAGAAACAGGTGAAAGTGAAGAGGCAAGATTGCCTTTGTTTTCTAATGATGAAGTTTTCAAATTCAATATTGGCAGCGGCGGGGATGACAGTAAGAGGACCACTGTCAGGACAGGGAAATCTGTCCCAGAAAAAGGTGGTTCTAGGGTAGTATTTGGTGTCCCCAAACCTGGAAAGAAAAGGAAGTTTATGGAAGTGAGCAAACATTATGATTCTGATAGAAGCACCAAGGTCAACGAGCCCGAAGATTCAATGAAATTAGCTAGATTTTTGGCACCTCATGGATCAGGTCCTCGAGGACTTAAAAATATCTCTAAAGTGGACAAGGACAGGCAAGTAGCAGGACTAAAACCCAAAGTTCCTAAATTTGGAAAACCACCAAGCATTCCTGCTAGAACTGTAGTACGAAAAGATGGGTCGGGCCCTTCTCGGGAAAATGAGCTCGACGAAGCTACTCTAAAGGGTTCTATAAGCAATGATGGAAATAGGTCGGGTGAGGAAAAGATTGCTGAACTTGGCTCCTCTAGTGCTGAAGAGGCCTCTGGCGGGGATATGGTATTCTCATTCCAAGCTCTTCCAAAGGAAAGTCGTAAAAAATTATTGACCAAAGGTGGTCGATCTGAACGGTTGGGCCAAGGGGATCGTTTTCCCACAAGTGGAAAGGTAGGTACAACGAAAGCAAATGACGAGACAACCTCTCAAGCTACTGAAGTCCGTCGATCAAATCGTCGAATCCAACCTACATCTCGGGTAAATCATCTTCCCAGCGTTGTATCGATTCGATGACAGAGGGGTGTTGTATTATTCTTGGTTTGCATTATGAAAAAAGCTTGGAAATTGGTTTATATTAGCCGTACTTTGGCACGCTACTCATCACCTTCCCTTTCGATCTTTTTTTCTTTATAAAGTTGCTTGAAGGGCTTCAGAGTTCTCTTACGATATCGAAGCCACCATCGTCATCGCATGATAAAAGTCACAGTGGACAGAGTAAAGGCACCACCAAAGGTAATATAAATTATGGATTTACTACTGCACTTGCCCTTTTTTCTTCCACTGTATTTTTTAGAATGGTTGTACTATATGATTCTTTGTTTTGCTTCATTTCAGGGAGTAGATGAATTCTTATTGCAGCTGAAGTTGGTTCCCTTATTTTAGTGTCGTGTAAATCGATCTGTTATCTTATGTAAAAGAAATGCTTTGCTGTATTGTAGAATCAATGAAGGTGTTAGATGTCAGTCAGTCAATATTGGTTTAATAATCAGATGATTTGTCTTCCGAGTTCTTTCTGAATACGTTTTATTAACTTGGGATATAGGTTTTAAGTTATTCTAACGATTTAGTGGGTTTTTATTGTGTTTTTATTCTTAATTCTTCCTATATTATTTTGATTTAATATAAATGAGGAATGATATTTTAATGTCATAGATTAACTTTCTCCAAGTCTTAATAATGTCATAAAAAATTTAGTAGTACCACCAAAAAATAAATGGAGTATCTTCTTTTTTAAACTTGCAGAAATAAGCATAGGCCTTTACTTTTATTGATCCATGTTTCGAATGATATATAGGAAATACAAAGCTGTAGAAATAAATAATCAAGGAAGCGTAATGTGTAGATTTTACTCTCATACGTGTATATTAATTGGGACGGTAATGAAATTTGCTTGTTTCAATTTTGTTCTATGTCAAAACAATCTAAATATATGTTTGTATCCTAAACATTGTAATGTAATGAATTATTACTCGAATCACATACAGCACCACAATGTAATAATATTACATAAGTGCACATAGTCTAAAATAAAAATCTACCCAAAAAATAATGAAATATTTCGTTTGAGTAAAAATGATATGAGTTAAGAGATCGCGTGAATCTCAAACATAATGGTTATTATGAAATTACGTAATTACATTACGAATATGTAATTATCTTATCTTTTGAAGATTAAGGCAATTTTGTCTAGTAACACAATGGTTGGGTGATTATGAAGTACTATAAATACGTAGGTACTCCTTCAATGGCTCCATATATCGCTAAATAAAAAGCTATAAACAGTAGCAATTATTATTCTATCAAATACACATTATGGCTTCTCATTCTCTGACGTTGTTCAGTATAATAATTCCCTTGGTAATTCTCTTAATCTCAGAAAAATGCATTGCACAGTTCAATTCATACTACACTTATCAGTGGGGAACTGATCACTTCACCCTCAACCCTCAAGGCACTAATGTTCAACTCAAGTTAGATAAAGCATCAGGTTTGTTGTAATAATATATATGCATACTAAATGTAATCATTTCAATATATATGATGTTCATATAATAATCTGTATTATCTATACATATATATGCAGGTGCTGGATTTAAGTCGAAGAGTGACTATGGGTCAGGTTGGTTCCACATAAAGCTTAAGGCACCAAAGGGGAATACAGGAGGAGTTAACTCAAACTTCTATGTAATAACTAATGATTCATAGCTAGTAAGCACACTTACTATTCGTCCTAATTTTTTCTTCACTAATTCTTGGTATATATGATCATTTTTATAGCTGATCGATCATCAAGAGGGGAACCACAACGAGGTAGATTTCGAACTACTTGGGACGACAGGGATATTGCAGACCAACATATTCGTGAACGACATGGGAAATAGAGAAGAAAGATTCAACCTTTGGTTCGATCCCTCCCAAGACTTCCACTCCTACGACATTCTATGGAACTCCCACCAACTAGTGTAAGGATTAACGCATGCATGGCTTACTTATTACTGCATGCAAAAATAAACAACGTACTTATTATTGGTTTACACTAGGTTCTTTGTGGACAAAATTCCTATAAGGGTTTTCAAGAACAACGCAGACAAAGGAATTCCTTACCTAACATCTCCCATGCACATCGAGGCTTCCATATGGGATGCTCCGTGGGCTGGGAAAGTGGACTACAAGCAAGCGCCGTTCTTGGCGAATTACGAGGAATTTCCAATCCAAGGCTGCACAACGCAGCAGGGAAACTGTTTCTCGGACAAGTATTCGTGGAATGCTAAGCAGTTTTGGGAACTATCTCCCCAACAGAAGGCGCAGATGAAGCAGTACAGACAGAAGTATATGTCCGATACTTACTGCAAGGACAGAAGAAAGCCTGAATGCTCTGATAATAATTAAGCTAGGGTTGGATCGTAGTAGTTCTTATGGTTTGGAGGAGAGGATATAAAAGATTAGACCTTCTCTCTGTAGTCTAAAATAATGATGTGATTCGTGGAGTTATTATGAGGAATTATAAGCTATTGAATAATTATTCAATGATTTGATGATTATCTTCAGTGTTTGCAGATAAGATCATATATATAATACACACACAACAAGCACACCCAAACGAGTTCAAAACCTCAAAATATACAATGCTTCGGTGAATTCTTGCTCTTGATATGGGCAAGTGGGATTTTGAGTATTGAGAATTGTTCGCTTTAGTTTCTTCCTAGAAGTGATGTCTTTTTTCTAAAATATAGATTTGTTACATGTTCATACTTCTCCTTCGGTCGTCATGAAATTAAACTTAAAAGAAAAAAAAAATCATTTTATTTGGTAATAAGCATCGATTGTTTGTCGCTTTAAGACCCATTCATAGTCTCATCAATGAGCCCACCATTTTCGACCTGCGCATTTGAAAATCCTCACACATCGTTTAAAGCAAACCAACTTTTTCTTACCTGCTATAAAAACACGACCATTAACTATTCTTCAAACATACGAAACATAAAGGACACACAGAGCTCTTCTGTAAAAACCTAATTAGTCGATCAACGTTAGATATTAATATGGCGACGTATTACATACAAGTAGAAGAAGAGGCTTGGAAATGTCCGAAACACCCATACGTCGTCAGAAGACGCCGCCGCCACTACAACGGCGTCTGCCCCACGTGCCTCCACGACCGCCTCGCCGGCCTCCGTCCCAACAATTCCACGGCGGCGGCGTCTTCCTCCGATTCCTCCGCCGCCTCTTCGTCTTCTTCCGCGGCACCGTCGTTCCTCATGCGCTCGAGATCGTTGGCGGCCAAAACGCCCTCTTTCTTCTCTGCTATGAAGAGATCGACGGCGGCGGCCGCGAAATCGGCGGAGAAGAAGAAGGAGGAGCTCGCAGAATCCGCCGCCGCCGGCGAGGTTGAGGACGGCGTCGCCTTTCAGGACGAGAGGATCGAGGAATTTGCGAGGATGATTACTAGGTCGAGGTCGGTGAGTACTGGGATGACGATGATGGCGGCGCCGGAGGTGGGCCGTGCTGACGTGTCGGCGCCGCCGTCTCGGGGCAAGGCGGCGAAGTCTTCGTCGTCGCTGTTTCGGAGCTTTGCGAGTCCGATGAGGCTGTTTAGGAGTTCAAAGGCGAGGACGCCGAAGGTTGCGGTGTAGAATTATACGACCGCCTTTTGTTTCTATAATTCTATTTTTTTTTAAATTATATTTTAATATGACAGGCGGAAAGAATTGAAAATGACAGATTTGGTAAATTGAATAAAACTTCTTTCTATGTACAATAGGTTTGTATTTAGATAATATTTTGATTTAATCAATGTGTGGTGTGCTACTTAGTTGAATTGAACCATTGAAAAAACTAGTATGAACTCGGTAATACATGTGAACAGCAAGAATAACGTCGTTGATTTTTGTAATTACTTCTAGTTTCTTCCTTCATTCACCAACCATATATTTGACTTTTTTTTGCATTGAAATAACCAGTGTCGAAAGAACCGTCTGAAAATAATTGTCCTAGTTTTGACAAATTACTACTTACAATAATGACCACAATATTTGGTCCTTCACGACGAGTATGATCGTTCATGTTTGACTAATAATTCCCGATATTGTATAAATGTATATAATAACCTCGCAGTCTCACGATAGTATACTTTAATGCATATCTTTTTTTTTAATTATTTTTGTTATTTCATGCTACTAACAATTGACGAACGCTTTGCTATGACTCTTGTTCAAGTAATTATTAAAAAGAGAGAGATGATGTTGGCCAATACATCGATCGGCCCAATATTGTAATATATCATAGAGATGATGTTGGCCCAATTTGTGTCGTAATTAATATATATGCCGTAAAATGTGACCAAGGATAATACTTCTTTTCCCAACATATCATAATAATATGATCATCTACAAACCAGTACTTTATATTTGGGGAAAACGCACAAAAATAGAATACGTCTTTAATCCAATGAGACTATATATTTAATACTAACATTATGTTGAATTAGTAGAGAAACTCTAGTTCTAGATTACACACAATTTTCAACACAAAAAATAGAGTTTTAGTTTCTATTTATTTATATTAAGTAAGAAGAAAATATATTTTATTTATATTTTTTTGGGTATTTTCTATAATAATAAAAGTAAAAATAATATTAATTTTCTTTATTTATTGATATTTTTCTTTTAATTTAGTTAATTAAATAATATACTAATTTTGTAATTTATTTATTTTTAATACTAATAGTTATGATATATTAACTTTTAAATCTTTATAATATAAGTCAATTATGATAGTAATATATAGAAATTTATTGTTAGTGTAAAAATAGAGTTAATGGGTTGAAGTAAAATTAGTGTAGAAAATAGAGTTTATTGATTGGAGTATAAGCACTCTACCATCCTATATATACATTTAAATGTAGTTTTGTTGTGGTGTTGACACATGTTCCACAATAATATTTATAATAAAAGTAAATATAATATTAAAAAAATACCCATTATGTTAGCTTAAAATACTCATTTATCTTAGCTTAATTGTTAATAAACTAACTACTAAATAGTTAATATTTATATAATTAACTCCGTGCATTGCACGGGTTATTACTAGTTATTGTGTAAAATTACATGTATTTGTACAATAAGGTAAGCAATATAATAATAATATATTTGCACGAACGCCACATGGGATAAGATGGAAAACGCGCTCCTCATTAGAATATTCAATTCAAAAGGCTCATTGTCGTGTTCACTCGACGCATAAATAAAACGTGTGTTAAAATAATTTATATTCCATTTCTTTTTTTATTCTTGACCACATACGCGGCATATATTAGATAAATATCAAACATGTGTGCCCATAAATAATGGTGCTACCTCACCCCACATATGATGCAACCATTTATTTCGCAATTAAGTAAACATCACTAATTTTCAAAAGATACAGTAGTCTCCACACCACAGTCGAAACAAATCATAATCAGAACTATTTATGGGAACTTTTAGAGGAAATCATTTGATAACATATCATAACGCCATCCCATTTTATTCTATTTACTTATTTTAACATCATAACTCAAATATTACAGACCAAACTACTGATTAGAAAGTCCTTAGAAGTCATTACTCAAGAATAATATATTTCGTCTAATAGAAAAATCAAGTAGAAAATATCCACATTTCAGTAATTCCATAACAAGCTCGTGTGACGTTAGACTCCCACATTTACTTTCTTAGTTTAGAAAAACATTTCACATATGACGTTACGGTACACAGTACACTGTACCCAAAAGAAAATCAAATTTCCTTAAAATTAAAGTTATTTGTTCTCCTCAACTAAACAACTTCAGAATCAATATTTATATTTATTCAAACAATTTCATCTCTTGTTGAAAGTTGAAAGAGAGTGAGTACAGTAGTAATAAATAGACGATACAGTTGGTCAAACAATAACCAGTTAACGAAACCGAGTAGAAAGAGAGAAAAAGACTCTTTTTTTTATCATCGTCTCCTTCCTCGAAACTCTCGAGCTTTATCCATATAAATCCCAAGCCCACCTTTTTTTCTTTCGAATACACGCACACTCACACTCCTTCCTTCTCCTCTCCTTCAACTGAACCCTAAATGCTTAATTACATCCAATCGCCGACGATCGCCGTCAACGGCGGCAGCAATGGGCCCGTTCGGCCTCTGAACCAGGAAACCATACAGCAGAGGCTCATATCTCTGATCGATCAGGCGCGCGACACGTGGACGCACGCCATCTTCTGGGAATGCTCTCCCGCCGTCGACGGCCACCCTGTGCTGGGCTGGGGAGACGGCTTCTACAGGGGAGATTACGGCCCGGCGGCGAAGCGACGGATCAGGACGACGCCGTCGCCGTCGTCCCTCGAGGAGCAGGAGCACAGAAAGCGCGTGCTTCGCGAGCTCAACTCCCTGATCACCGGCGTACCCGACCCGTCCCAATCCGCCGGCGCCGGCGTCGACGAGGAGGTGACCGACACTGAGTGGTTCTTCCTCCTTTCTATGACCCACGCCTTCCTAAACGGGTCGGGCCTCCCCTCCCAGGCTATGTTCAACGCCGGCGGAAGGCCAGTCTGGGTCGCCGGCTCCGACCGGCTGGCGTCGGCGGGCTGCGACCGCGCGCGGCAGGCGATGGGGTATGGGATTCAGACGATGGTCTGCGTCCCCGTCCCCATGTCCAACGGCGTCATCGAAGTTGCCTCCACCGATCTGATCCTTCAGAACCCTGACGTCATCAACAAGATTCGTGCCCTATTCGACTACAATTCGGGCCTCGATTACGTCAGCGACCGTACTACGGCGTCTCCGTGGCCGGCGGAACATCGCCCTTCTCCGGCCGGTCAATTCTTGAACTTCGACTGCAACAACGAAGGCAGCAGTAACCCTAATTTCAACATCGCCCATGGGAATTCCATCAATTTCGGTGGTAAGAACATCGATTTTAGCACTTCAGGCGAGAGCAACATCAATCCACCAGAGACCTGTAATAATAATGGAAGCTCTGTCACTACTGCGAGCGGATTCCTCGATTTCTCTTGCAAGCTCGAATCTGGCGATATGCTAAACTTCGGCGACAATCTGGGGAAAAACAGCATCGTGTTCAGCCTCGAAGACGACGAAGATCCAATCGAGAAGAACTCGTCAGATTACAAGAACAAAAAGAGGGCTTCAACCTCCATGAATTCGAGCGTGATCGTTCCTTCTTCGCAGCAGAGCCTAATGAACATCGACTACTACTCAGAAGAACACTCCGACATGGAAGCATCAGCTGTGAGAGAAGTCGAGAGCGTAAGGATCATCCCCGAGCCCGAAAAAAAGCCCAGAAAGAGGGGAAGAAAGCCCGCGAACGGCAGGGAAGAGCCCTTGAACCACGTCGAGGCAGAGAGGCAAAGGAGGGAGAAATTGAACCAAAGGTTCTACGCCCTAAGAGCAGTTGTGCCCAACGTGTCCAAGATGGACAAGGCTTCTCTCTTGGGAGATGCCATTTCTTACATCGAAGAGCTCAAGTCTAAGGTTCACCGCGTGGAGGCCGACAGAGAGGCTCTGAGGACACAGATCGAGCGAATGAAGGAGATGAATAAGAAGCCCAGGGCGTGCGATAACAGTAGTGCAACGAAGGTCGTCGATGATCATGTGGAGATCGACGTGAAAGTCATAGGCTGCGACGCTGTGATTAGGGTTCAGTGCGATAAGAGGAATCATTCCGCGGCTAAGCTTGCGTTGGCGCTCAAGGATTTGGACTTGGAATTACAGCACGCCAGCGTTTCTGTGGTCAACGATCTGATGATTCAGCAAGCTTCGGTGAAGATCGAAGGGCTGTTATGCTCCGAGGATCAGCTTAGAGACGCCCTGGCGATGAAGATGGCGCAAGATTGAATTTTTTTTTTTTGAGGGTGATAGATGGGTGTTGAGATTAGGGTCACTGTAAGTGTGTCGCTAATAAAAATTATAATAATCAGGCTTTCGATCAAAGAATATGGCTCAAGATTAAGGTAAATCTCATCTCAGGTCATCCATCTTTTTTGTAACTTGAAAAGATAAGCTTGAACAGCCATGAATCATTCAGCTAGGTCACTGGCAGGCCTTTAATCTCGGATAGAAATCTGAAAATCTAGGACGATGGTCCATTGACTACAGCTTTTAATCCATAAAATTATTCCCACATTTTATGATATATATGTTTGTTTGCTTTTTCCATTGCATACGAACTGAAAAAACAAATCAAACCTCACATCTAATCATGAGTTTGAACTGCCTGGGAAAAAAAGTACTAACGCACGCAGAAGATAACAAGCAAGACGGCGAAGCAGCGATCAGCGACGGCGCGCATGGCGTGGAGGAAAGGAAGATCGACGTAATAAGGGCATATTTAAGGAGGGTAGAGAGGAGTTGGTCGGGCGAGTTAAGGCCCAAGCCCGTCGATTACCAGAAAACGAGAATCACCTCTAGTCTCGGGCCCGTTAAGAGGCCTGCCAGTGAGTCCGCTCCGGCCACGCCGAGGCTGATGAGATGCGGCGCCGTGAGGCGAGATTGGAGCCTCGAAGATCTCCGGCGAGCCCTTCAATTATGATAATTTTTTAATTCATTTATATTATATACATTTGATCTACAGACATTGTACATATGATTTGGCTCTTCTAAAGAAACTCGGACTTATGTATTGTGTATTATCCACATTATTACGTGCATAAGAATGGATTTTCAATTTTTTGCTTGGATTTTCATTTTTTTTTTCCGTAGACTTATATGAGTTGTATATAGACTCGCCTAATTGGCCTGGTTTGCTAACTGTGCTTTTCATGGGTCATTGGGAATTGGGTTCGTAACGAATGAGAAAAAAAAGCCTTTAGTTCGTTGTTGAGAGTCATATCCTAAAGAACTAACTACCACTATGAACGACAGAAGAAAATTACAACTCTTCCTGGTTTATATGCACATGCACTTCGAGAGAGAGAGACACAAAGAGAGAGAGAGAGAGAGGGAGAGAGAGAGAGGGGGAGAGAGAGGAGAGATCAGCTTTTCTTGGGCTCCGACGAGAGAAGACCCATTTGCTCGGTGAGCTCCTTCATATTCTTCGTCTTGTCCCAACCGTTCTCTAACACACCATCCTCTGCCAGCCTCGAGTCTGTCTCCGTCTCCGCGGGCAGCTGAGACTGACCAAGATCTGCCCAAAATGGATCGCCGCCAACTTCTAGAAGCTCTCCGTCCAACAAACTATCGTCCCACTCCAAAGCATCAGAAAACAGCTCATCAACAATATCCCCAGGAATTTCTCCACTCGCCGCCACTGAATTCAAGGCATCGTTATTCTCAGGCGTAGGCCCAAATAAATCAGCTCCACGAAGAACATCGCTGGCAGTTGCACCATCAAGAGTTGGCTGCGGTAAGATCTCAGAAGTTGTCGGGAACGTAGGAGAAACTTCTCGTAGCATTGCGCCCGAGGCACAATTTGAAGGAATCCCAGCGTCGAATGCACTACTCAGTGGTGATGTTGACGTCGTAAAGTTCTCTATCATGGCTTTTGCTGCCTCGTTCATCAAAGGCTGGTACTTCACAATCTGGCCATCCATGGGGTTAGCAAAATCATCGTCTTGCTTAAGCCTCCTTTTCTTGTTCGCCTGAGATATGAGGCGACTGCCATCATTAGGCTGCTGCTGCATGAACTGGGCGAGAAATCCCGGGCTGTTAACTGCTTTGGCGAGGAAGGACATCATCTGCTGCTGACGCTGCTCCATACCTTGGAGGCGCTGAACGGTTGCTTGCAACTGTACGTCGGTGGTTTGCTGCTGCTGCCTTAGCCTGACGAGCTCTTGCATGAGGACGTTCTTGTCTCGTTTCAGCTGCTCGACTTCCTCCTCGATCCCGAACTTCCCGACCTCGACGCAGGCGTTAACGGTTGAGGACTGTTGAGCGTTGGTTTGCTGTTGTTGAGGAGGATGTGTGTTGGCGGGTTTTCTTCGAGTGATGCTCTTGAGCAGGTGTTTCTGGCCTCTTAGGAATCCTTCGTTGGCAAACTCCCAACGGTCGGGATCGACTTTTCTAAATCCCTGGGGAATGCAAGTAAACGCACGTAAAACAGTAAACTAACGCACAAGTTTCTTGAAGCATTGCCTTTAACCATGAATTAGAAAGCTGGAATACGAAAGCAATCCAATCAACTATAAATGATTAAAGAAGAAACACCATGCTCTTGCTTGAAATGTATTGGCATCTGCACACAATGGATTTAGCTCTTTTTATTTATTCTGTTTACTTCTCTAAACATATAAGAAAAGCATGGTGATTAACATATCACACACACAAGTGATTCACAATCTCCAAACATACAGCCGAACAGTGCATATTCATCAGTTGGGAGATAATACTAGGATAAGAGACAGAATTTATCTTCCAAGTCAAGACCAGAAAGCACCAAGCTCAAGAACACAATGAAGCACAGTCCAACATAGAAAAATAACATCACATGCTCGCAAATAAAGCCACGGCAGGAGAACCCCAGCACCAATACAATTACTAAAATTGCGAAGTAATTAATCCCAATCGTTATTCAAGCTCTACTGCCAATAGCACGTAAAAGCCAAAATCAAACTAGCCAATTAGATGAAAAACAGAAAACTAGCAAAAAACACAACAAAAGCATACGTAAGTATTAAGCTGCCTGACAAAGCTGGAGAAATTGCTGTGCTTGAAATACTTGGGCAACATTTCCTTGGCAAACTCAGCCGAGTCCCAAACCACAAAGCTGTTATTTGTTGGGCTCCAAGATACGATCCTATCCGTGCTAGGGTCATCCACCATGTCGTACGTCTTGACCAGGAACGGCGGCGGAGCATTAGACGCCGGCATCGGCGCAGGAGCCGGCGTAGTCGCGCCAGCTGCAGCGGACGACTGCGACGGGGTTGTCTCCATGGAAGATTCCACCTCTCTCTTCAGAAAAAGCGATCGTATTGAGAACGATAACAATGATTAAACGAAGCGATCTTCGGCACAGTCATTGAGTGAATATAGCAATTTTGTCGGATTAATAGATTGGCTTATAGTTCTTGAAAAGGTTCTAAATTAGGGTTTTTTTGGCTGAAGAAAATGAAAAAAAAGAAATTCTGAATTCAGGGAAATGTGAATTTTTGGATTTACTGCCATTAATAGGTGGGAACTATTTTATTTTAACTTGCATTAATCATCATCGAATAGACGAGCAACAGCGAAAGATTTTCCACATAATAGTTCTGGGCATGGAGAATTTCTTGGAAACTCATATTTATTTGTCATACTCATAAGGTCATTATCACACAAAAAATAAATAAATTCATATAGGAATATTATATCTATGTCTATACAATTGAGACATGGGCCACTAGGACTGAGCAAAAATATACGGAACCAGATTCCGATTCGGTACTGGTTTAAAAAAATCCCGAGAAAGCGGATATCCGATTTAAAAACATGATCGGATATTCGATCCGGTTTTTTTAGTAATCCGATATGGATAGTGGTTTGTCTAAAATCCGGATATGCGGAATTCGGTTTTATATTTAAAAAATAAAAAGATAATAATCAAATAGTCGAGAAAATACAAATCCTCAAAGTTGAATATTTAAACTTATATTATTTTATTATTGCAAAAGACTTTGTTAGAGAATTGAAATAAAAAATAACATAAAAACATCTAGATGTAAATTTAAAAAATTAATGTGAATTTATGGTACTGTAATTTCCGACGATGTCTTGCCTGACGGGACCAAAGTTCCGGCGGGTTCTACGGTGACTTACTCCATATATTCCATGGGGAGGATGAAGAGCATATGGGGCGAGGACTGCTCGGAGTTCAGGCCGGTGAGGTGGTTGGTCACGGCCGGCGACGGCGGCTCAGTATGGTTCGAGCAGCCGAGAGATGGCTATCAGTTCGCGGCCGAGGACTTGTTTGGGGAAGGACTTGGCTTAACTACAAATGAAGTCTGTGGCTTCTGCGGTTGTACTGAGGTACCGACTTTTCCCGGTTAAAGGTCACAAGGTGGAGCAAAAGATTTTTTTGACTTTGTTTATGAAGAATGGGCTTAAGGTTCATTTGAACCCGAGGGAGATTATTGGTAACTGCAACGATAATGGTAGTACTGTGCCAATGATCCTTGGCCTAGTGGTTGAGGGGAAGGCCTCAAAAGCCATGTGGTTAGGAAGTCAAGGGATCGAATCTCACCTCTTCCTTTGTGAAGTCCCCATGGGTCTAGTCTAAGGTACATGACTATCGTTATCGGGTGGGTTTTGGACATATCCATCTGCCCAGGGGATTAGTCCCACTTCTGGAGTGTGGCGGTTAGCCCATAGCCGGGCATGTGTGGGGTACCTCGAGACCGCAAAAGAAAAAAACGATAATGGTAGTACTACCTTTGCTGCCATGGCAATGGGACGGGTAATGGGGCGGGTCTTTTTTCAATATTCGGGTAACTGGCTGGGTCTCGGGTCTCAAAGGATTCAACCTTGGTCGGGTTCGGGACGGGTCTCGGTTCCGGCCAAACCTGCCCCGAAATGCAACCCGGTTGATATTTTATATAATATATATAATATTCATATATAATTACGTAAATTTACGTAAAAATATATAAATATATATTATATAAATATATTTTTACATATATTTATTAATATATAAATATATTTATATATTTATAAATAGAAATATGTTTTAATATAAATATATAAATTATATAAATATATCAAACTAAAACTTAAAAAATAAAAAAATAAAATAAAAGAACCGGGTCTCGCGGGTCTGACCCGCCAGACCAGGCTTATTCGGGGTTCGGGGCGGGGCGGGGCGGGCGGGAGGGACGGGTTTTTCTTGAAGCGGGTCGGGTCGGGCCTCGGGTCCGGCGGGTCTCGACTCCGGGCGGATCCGGTTCGGACCCGGTTGCCATCCCTAATTCTTAGTGATGGAAGATCTATTGTTGTCTAGACAGAAATAGAATCTCGGCTTATACTTTCTTGTAAATATTCTCCTTATGTTTCGTCCCAATAAGGCCCAATGGGCCCATTAAGGTCCGTAAAAGCTGAATAAGCCCAAATTGAGAACACGATATATAAGTAGGAGCGGGAAAAAACTCGAAGGTCCCGCCAATCCCAATTATCATCACCGTTCTGTTCTTTTCTTTGGTCATTATCGTAAACCCTAAACTGCTGACGACGCCACACTCAGTGACTTAAATTCCCAGATTTTCAATCCAAGTTTCCAAATTCAGCGAGTGGTTGAAGATGTTGGAGCTTCGATTGGTGCAGGGCAGTCTTTTGAAGAAGGTGTTGGAATCCATTAAGGACCTCGTGACCGATGCGAACTTTGACTGTTCCGCGTCGGGATTTTCTCTCCAGGCTATGGATTCGAGCCACGTGGCGCTTGTTGCTCTGCTTCTGAGGTCGGAAGGTTTTGAGCACTACAGGTGTGATAGGAACATTTCTATGGGGATGAATCTGAACAACATGTCGAAGATGTTGAAGTGTGCGGGAAATGACGATATTATTACTCTCAAGGCCGACGATGGGAGCGATACCGTCACTTTCATGTTCGAGAGCCCCAGTATGGACATTTTGGCTGTTCGTCATTTATTTTTACATGTTTTGTTGGATATACTTTTCTATGACGTGTTTTGTGGGATTAATATTCTGCGTTGGAAGTTCTCTTTTTAATGACGTGTGGATTTACTACGAATTTGAAATATACGTAGGGTGATATTTGTTTCGTTATTTGACACAGTTTTTGTCTGTTTCATTTTTTAAAGTCGGAATTCTGTTTATCAGATTAATGTTCTCTAATTAAGGCGGAAAATGAAGAGAAAGGTGTTTGTATAAATTGCACCTTTGCTGTGGCCTTTTGTATTTGTAGCAATTCTATAGCTAATAAGCATGTGTAGGATGATTTCCCGTGTACTTGCTGCTTTTTCTTACGACAGTTACGTGCCTAGCATGATATTAGATTAGTTGTTTTCTTTATGGATCACAGCTCAAGATAAGATTGCTGATTTTGAGATGAAGCTGATGGATATCGACAGCGAACACCTAGGAATTCCAGAAGCTGAGTATCAAGCGATAGTTAGGATGCCATCTGCTGAGTTTTCCAGAATATGTAGAGATCTTAGCAGCATTGGTGACACTGGTAATGTTGTGACTCTGTAATTGAATGCAGTTACTGTGATTAAAACATTCTTTACTACTTAACATCGTGCTGATGCCTGTTTGATTGATTTCAGTTGTCATCTCTGTCACAAAGGAAGGAGTGAAATTCTCAACGAGGGGTGATATTGGAACTGCAAATATCGTTTGCAGGCAAAACACCACCGTGGACAAGGTTCTCTTTTAACATCGTGACATGCAATTATTATCTCGTATACGATCTCATCTTTTATCTTTCATTCGAGAATGATTAGAATTAAAATGATGTTGAATGATTTTAAGTTCTAGTACGCTGTACCTAAACCTTGCTTTTCGATCTATTAAAATGTTGCTCAGGCGATCATTGTTGACCTTTTCTCGCCAAATGGCTCAACTCATGGTTTACCATTTTGCAGCCTGACGATGCGACGGTTATTGAGATGAATGAGCCAGTTTCTTTGACTTTCGCTCTTAGATACTTCAACTCCTTCACCAAGGCAACTCCATTGTCGAGCACCGTCACCATTAGCTTGTCTTCAGACCTACCCGTCGTCGTCGAATACAAGATTGCCGAAATGGGCCATGTAAGATTCTATCTGGCACCAAAAATAGAGGAAGATGATGAAGATACCAAGCCTTGAGCTGATGAACTGCCAAATTGATATGAATTTAGTTTGTTTTTTACAATCTACCTCGTCTGTATTATTAGACATCTTATGGAACTAGTTTGGTGTTTCTCCCTATTAGTTTGTGTGTTGATCATCATGTCAGGGTTGGTTCGATATGAATCTTGTTTTTCCAACGTTATTTTTTCTCTTCTTCATGTCTTTGTCGACATTATTACAACCTTTCCCCTTCACATTCAATCACACATGTGCTTCAATAATCATTCATTGGCATATATCGTGTATATAATATTAATGGATACCAGTGGGTGTTGAGAAAGGACAATCATTGAAAAATGACAACGTGGTTGTCTATTCAGTTTAGCTAAATAAACAAATACTGCTTAAAAAGGAGGAATATTATGCGGCCACAAATAGTTCTAAAATAAAAATATTATACTTTTAAATCGGAATCAGCATATGCTTCTCTTTTCTTGCTTTATATATTCACGTCGTGGTTCAGGAGCCTCGGACTAGATTCGCAGAGAAGAAGCAACGAAAGAAATCGAGTAAGGAAAGAGGAGGAAGAAATGGAGAAGACTGAAGATTTAGTGACACTGCCAGTGCTGATAGAATCCAACTACAGAGCTAGCACGATTCCTTTCCGTTTCCCTTCAGACAATCGAAGAAAGGCCACTCCCACTGAGATTTCTTGGATCGATCTTTTCGCCAATTCGATCCCCTCGTTTCGGTATCTACGCCGTATTTATTGTTACGTTTCGCGCTAAGCTCTGCGAATAACTGATGATGAACTAATTTTTTTTTTTTAAAAAAAACCCCATTTTGTTGTTCAGTAAACGAGCTGAAAATGACGACACCGTTCAGGATGCTGCCTCCAAAGCTGAAAAGTTTGCGCAAAGGTAGTGTTTTTTTTCCTCAAAAGCTCCAATGATTGATCGATTTGTCATTACCGAGTAATGTTTTTGAACCAAGTGCAAAATGAATTTAGATCTCTTGAGTGATGAGTTCGAAGAAAGTGGTCTACTCTGCTAAATTATCTGCGGAGCTGAACTGAAGCTATACTGTATAGACTCGAAAGAAAAATGAAGTGAAGTTTGCACATTGAACTTTTTCAAATCAAGTTAGTTGATATGTGCAGGTATGGTGAAATATTGGAGGATCTGAGAAATGATCCAGAGAGTCATGGAGGCCCGCCCGATTGCATTGTGTGAATTTTCTTGATCATATTATGCTTCTGGTTTGTAAGTATCATTTTCCCTTGGATAAATTTTATACTTCTTATGTATCAGCTTCTTTGCCAACTACGTGAGCAAGTCCTTAGAGAAGTGGGATTCAGAGATATATTCAAGAAAGTTAAGGTTAATATCTCTGCTATGCCCTGTCAACTCTGCTACTGCATCTACAACTTCATTTGCTCCTTTCTATTTTTTCAAAACAAAAAAAAAAATAATAATTACTCTTGTTGTTTGGCTTAGAAGTTAGAAATGTTATTGTCGATTCTTTTCCAAAATTTCTCTGTTTTATATCTATATATGTGGATTATGAAGCGAGGTATCAAGTGATGATTTATTTGTGTTGTGAAGAAAGATGAAAATGACAAGGCAATATCCTTGTTTGAGGGTGTTGTGCATCTTAACGATGCTATAGAGGATGAACTCGAGCGTGTTGAGAATTTGATTCGAGGGATCTTTGCTGGTAACATATTTGATCTGGGCTCTGCTCAGGTATGAGCTCCTTCTCTTTGCTGATCTGCTGCTGAACTTTGCTTTTGACTCAACGAATTTCATCGTTATACAATTTGCAGCTTGCCGAACTATTTGCAAAGGATGGCATGTCATTCCAAGCTAGTTGTCAGAACCTTCTCCCTCGGCCATGGGTTATTGATGATTTGGACAAGTTTATCTCAAAATGGAGCCGCAAATCCTGGAAAAAGGTTATATAAAGAACGCGTGAAATACTACTACTACTCTATGAGTCTATTCACTTATGATAGTCACTCTTGTGCAAATGGTCAATTTTGTGTGGCTAACTTCGATTTCTACGAAATCTCAGGCTGTGATCTTTGTAGACAATTCTGGGGCAGATATCATTTTGGGCATATTGCCATTTGCGAGGGAGTTATTACGCCATGGTGTACAGGTATAAAACACGTGGGTCTTTTTTGTTTTAGAGGTCTGCGAAAAACATGAAAGAATGCAGTTCACTACACACTGTTTTGAGCCTATTACTCCTTTCTTTTCAGGTTGTAATAGCAGCAAACGATTTGCCCGCTATAAACGATATTACTTACCCCGAGCTGGTCGATATTATAGACAAGGTGTGTGTATATCTGTTTCTTTTAACACCTGAAACTCTTCTTCGTAAGAATTCTAATTCATTACGCCTTTTATCATAGCTGAAGGATGAGAATGGGAAGCTCCTAGGAGTCGATACTTCGAATCTCCTTATCATGAATTCTGGCAATGATTTGCCTGTAAGTCGAAGATTTTTGTTCATTCTTAAAAGGCGGAAGAAATTCTTACAATCCACGGTTGCTATAATTAGTCAAAACATGTTAACTGTAGGTCATTGATCTTACACGTATTTCTCAAGAACTCGCCTATGTCTCGAGCGATGCAGATCTCGTCGTTATGGAAGGAATGGTAAGGCCAACAACATCTTGAAAATAGTCTTCGAACTATCTTTGCATGTAATTAATCCGTACGTTAACTAACCGTCTTGGTCAGGGCCGAGGAATAGAGACCAACCTCTACGCACAATTTAAATGCGATTCTTTGAAGATAGCTATGGTAATAATTTCCAGCATTTGTCTCATTTCCCTTTTCATCTTCGACGAGATTTTTTATTCGCTGGGTATTTTTTTCTTCAAAAAATAAAAAATTCCAGGTGAAGCACCCTGAAGTCGCTCAATTTCTCGGAGGGCGAATTTACGACTGCGTTATCAAGTTCGACGAGTATTCAGCCTAACGCAATTTTTACGACGTAGATTGGAGTTCTATTTATACACGCACCGCTCGAGTACGAGGATTTAAATATGTATTCCCATCTATCTATCGAGTCGAATCGTATGAATTTTTTAAAAAAAAAAATCTGAGACTTGTCGTGTACCGTTACAATTTAAATCGCCCGCGCTTTTGCGATTGTGTTTTTTTTTGTTCGTTAGCTCGATAAAATGGAGTTTGAAAATACCGTTAGTTATTAAGCGAAATCAACCGTTAAAGTGCTCGACATTTGTCGACGGAGCGTTAACTAACTTACGGTATCGTTGAATGTCGTCGTTTGCGGTTACAATTTAAATTACCCGCGGATATATATTTCACAGTCGTCGTACGCCGTTACAATTTAAATTACCCGCGGATATATATTTCACGGTCGTCGTACGCCGTTACAATTTAAATTACCCGCGGTTTCGGTAGTTTTTTTTTTAGACATTGTGGATGAACAATTTTCGAAAATGTTTAGTCTTGGTGAAGTATACATAATAATGAATTTTCCCAAAAATAAATATACATAATAAATATTGACACATGTGTTATTACAGCACTGAAAAAAATACACGGATATCTACAATAATAGTATTATACATATTGTGTAATTATCCTGAAAATATTTTTTTTTTCAGCTGAGTATAAATAAGAGTGAAGCCTTTGTTTCCTCCCAGTGAAGCAAAGGAACACATTGTAAGTAACGGAAGAAAAAAGCCCTATATCACCGCTGTCCGTAAAAGCTCGCCAAGGCCGTCCACGACCACCTTTGGACCACCGTGCCGTCGTAGCTGTGCTCGCAGCTCCGTTCACCACAAACGGTGCCGAGGTTTCTCATCCCTCCCATTGCCCGCTCGTCGTTTCGTATCGAATCGTCGAGCTCCGGTAAGCTGGCTATGGTGGAACACCAAATCTATAGCAGATCCGTTAACCTTGAATTCGTGCGCTTGGTTATTTACGGTAATTGAAGCTCGATTTTATACTTTTCTTTTGATGATCAGATGGGGTTTGACATTGATTGCATAATCGACATTCACACCTATCCCGGGGAGTACTTCTGCCCCGTTTGTCGCACACTTGTATACCCAAACGAGGCACTTCAGTCTCGGTGCACTCATCTGTACTGTAAACCTTGCTTGTTGCATGTGGCGAATTCCACCAGGGCCTGCCCTTACGATGGGTACTTGGTGACAGAATCTGATTCCAAGGTCACTTTTATTCAGCTGATGAGAATGAAATCAATGGTCTTTTCTGTTTGCTTCATTTCATACGATCATTTACTGATGTTTATAATCTTGGGCAGCCACTTGTGGACTCTGATAAAGAACTAGCAGAAAAAATCGGCAAAGTTAAAGTGCACTGTCTCTACTCTCGGAGTGGGTGCCCTTGGGAAGGCACATTATCTGATTGCACTTTGCACACATCTGGTTGCTCTTTTGGAAACTGTCCTGTCTTTTGCAATAGATGTGGAATGCAAATTGTGCATAGCCAAGTTCACGAGCATGCTCAGAGTTGTCCTGTGAGCATATAGATATTGGCATCCTTCTGAATTTCAGCAATGGTGAAACTTTGTTCTTATTCTTGAATTTCGTCTCAGGGTGCATATGGAGGAGGACATCAGACAACTTTGCCCACCTCTACTGCAGTTGGAACACAGGCCATTGCCCCTGCTTCTCAGGGACAACAAAACCCTCAAAATGCTAATTTTGTGCAAACTCCTAATGCTCAAGTTAATCCAGGAGCTCAGGCGCCGGTTGGTGTGCTAACACAGGCACAGTGGAATCAACAGTATCAACACTACTATCAGCAGTATGGCGGATACAACCCTTACCATCAACCTGCCCAAGCTTACTATGCAGTTCAACAACAACCTTCACTACAACAGTACCAACACCATCAAGTGAATGTGCAATCACAGACCATGCCAAAGCCCAATGTTCAGACTCAAGGCATGATGCCGACCATTTCTGCTCAGCCTCAGGCTCAATTGATCACTCAATCTCACTCTGTGGTTCATGGTCAAGCACCTGTCATGCCTACCAACTACCAAGTCTGGCAGCAGCAAGCTCATGGTCAACCTATTCAACCCTCGCCATATGCACAGCCGCTAAGCTTGCGTCCTGCCCAACATTCTCAGCTGTCGCAGTATGGGCAGCCTCAATTGCAGATGCCTCAGGGTCAAGATCAACCTCATGTGCATCCTCAACCCCACTTTCCACCGCCAAACCAGTCGCATGCACAGAGACAACTTCAAGCAACGGCGTATCACCACACGCAAGCTCAACCTTCTGTGTTGCAGCCTCAGGCTCAACAGTTCACAACTCCCGCTCTTCAGCCTCAACAGCCACCTGTTCCTACAGTTACTGGTCATCAATCCTATCCAAGGCCTCAATCAGCTCCACAGATACAATCGGGAGCTCAGCTTCAGCCGAATGTTGCACATGGTTCTGCACATGTGGGTAATATGCATGGTCAAGCACCAGCTCAACAGTCTCCATTGGTGCGTCCATCTCATTCTCATGGTTCCGTGACAAATCAGAATCCTTCGATGCTGCAGCTTCCACAGAATCAAGCTCCTGGCATATCCAATCCTCATAATAGGCAGTTTCCTTCTACCCATCCAGGTCTTCTGACGCAACCATCAGTTCAACAAACTTTACATCATCAATATACTCGGCAGCAGTCTCATCATCAAGGGTGTTTTCAACCTGCCCCACCTCAGATGCAGGCGCAGCCATATGCTGCGCCTCAACACCAACAGCTTATGCATCCGCAAAACCTTTCATTTCAGTCGAGTGGTTTTGGGCCCCTGTCTAGTTTAGTCGCCACACTCCCTGTTTCGTCTCAGACTGCAATGAATCAAGACTATGCCCAGTCTGTCATGCCTGAAATTAATACTAATATGCAAGCTGCTTTATTACATTTGAAGGAGATAGCTGACAAGGATAATAAAGGAGATTCCCGTAGTGGCGCAGCATCCATAAGAGCAAGCAAGACAACTGCCATGGATGCCAATAGTGTCACGGAAAGTGTTTCTAAATCACATGTCATACAAGAGGATGTTGGTGTGCGTGGGCTGATTCAAGCTCTTATTGGTAAATCCTTTCAAGATGATGCTATGAATATCGGATTCCGCAAGGAAGAGAGTCTCTTGTTACAACATTCCAGTCCGTTTGAAGGAATCAGACCTGAGAATATGATGGCCTCCAACATTGACAAAAAACTTGGAACTGCCGTCTCCGGTGCGGAACCAAGCCAGTCTCTTCATATAAGAGAAGAACGGAAACCTGGCTTTTTGCCTCCTCCACCTCAAAGTTATGGGTCCCAAGCTGTTTCTCTAGGAGCAGCTTATCAGCATAACGTTATGCGTGAAGTCCCACCTCCTCATATAACTCTGAGAGACCAGATGTGCTCTGTTGATGGGGGTAATCTAGTGAAAAACAGCAGTGATAAACCAAATCCAGCCACTATCTTTAACTCAAGGGATGAAAACATGAAGGTATTCGCTCGAGAGAATTTGCATCCATTTCCCGGGGAGCCAACTATGAATGTTAACAGAGGTACTTCGAAGCGATTGAACTGTAAGAAAACTAAAAGGGAGAAGATAAAAGGAAATGTTAATTGTTTATATGGATTTGCCTGCTTTATCTCTCATTTCTCATTTTAGCCTTTGTGATTGTGGGTGCAGCTCCATTTTCTCTTAAGGCATCCTATTTGCCTGCAGTCGATCATGGACGTGCTCCACCTGGGTTTGGTCGACATCGACACTTTGTTCCAAGGAGTTCCCGTAGGGCGTATCTGGGGTCTTCTTCGCGGAGTGGTGGCCCGTCAGAGTATCCTGACTCATCAGCATTTGATAATTCTAATATGAGGTAGCAATGACCATTTGATGCAAGGCTCAAGTATTACAAACTCTCCTCTCACTTGATTGGAAATTCTTTTTGTGATGGCAGGATCCCTGCGGCAAGAGGTGATATCGATGGTCCAGGGACTCATAAGTTCCATGGGCAAGGTGGGCCTGCTAATTTAAAGAGGGAGCATTTGTCTGTTCATGGACATTCAGGGGAATTTGGTGGCCCAGTAAACTTACCAAAGGTTCCCTTTGGTGGATCTGTTACAAATGCGAGATCGGATGCCCCGCTTTTGAAAGCCACCCTTATGTCCCCTGGACTTCCCCATGCTTTGACATCTGTGGTGAGTATTGTATGTCCCACTGCCTGAGGAATCCTCATTTTACGCTACAAGATGGATTAATTTTTGTCTCATCTCTTATGCTTTGTATTTTTTGTTATATAAATTGTTTTATTTGTATCAGCCAATGCATCTTGTTTAATTACCAACATTCATCCGATTATTTGCAGGGAAGCGCGGATCCCTTTGACCAGTCCAAGAGTAGACCTCCGAGATCAGGGTGGTGCAGGATTTGTGAACTTGACTGTGAGACTGCGGAAGCGCTAGACCTGCATTCACGTACCAGAGAGCACCAGAATAAGGCCAATGATATAATCAGTAATATCAAGACGCAAAACAGAAAGAGGCCGAGGTGGGTATTTGGATTACAGAAATATTGATCTCTCAAATTTATCAAGATTTAAGTTTTGCTTTACAGAACTCCTGTAGGACATGTGGGGCATGAAAGGGGTAGCTGGGGTCAAAAGGGGGAGAATGATGGTCGTGGTGGTCATAATGGACGCAGTGGTCGTGGAGGCCGCGGTGGTCGTGGTGGCAGGGCTTGATGCTGGCGGTGCTACAATCTCCATTCTGATTCAGATCTATTTCTGGTATATATACTTGCTCGGCACTTGTCTCTTTCTCTATTCTATGCTGCAGAAGTACCTAGTTTTGATTTAGATTACAGAAATTTGACTTATCTTCTCTTCATAGTTTCAGGTTTATTATTTTTCTTATTCTAAGGGTGTGTGCTATGAAATGGGCTGGAACTTAGGTTTATCATTTTCTGACCATATCATTTACTGCTTATACTAGTAGTTCATTGTTGGATTGACATTGTTGTCATAAAATGCGCTGAGGTTTACGGTATTTCAACAAAAAAAAATATTACCAGCTTCTTTTGTTTTCTTCCTCCTTTCAGCATGTCTCATCAATTTTATTGGATCAGTATGGATTCTAGAGCCAGCTTGTCCGAACATCGGCTTTATCTCCTACTTGCACAATGGGGCATGGTGCGATGTTTGTACTAGGCCTTTAAATTCACTTATCTTATTAGATAAAGATGCTTTATGTTCGTTTGCATAAGCAAAACTTATGTTGGTTATTTCGATCACTTTACTATCTTTTGATTTACATTGGCGTACCTCTAGTGTTCATTTTGATGAGAACGATCTTGACCGGAGTCATCTAATTTGAACCACTCACAACAATTTTGTTCTTGAATCATCGACAAAATCAATCCGTCATTGTACCGAAGAAATAGTTTAGATTGGACGGACATATTAAATATTAGTAAAGATTTAAAAACTAAACAATTATGAATCACATATAGGGGATGGATGAAAGCTTGTATGGGTAGATCAGGAAGCTAGGTTTAGGGTTTTCTTGTTAGTCACTGGTGGGGAAAGGTTTTTATTCGGAATGTCAAGTATCTGATGCTCAACACATGTGCTTCCGTGTTTGCAGCCAAGTGTTTTTCTCTAAACAAATTTTTGATATCTTTTGGGTGGAAGATTATGAATTAATAGTTTACGTTCGTTCTTGGTTATAATAATATACGAGATGTAGATTCCTTACCACCTTCCAGATACTTAGTAATATACTAAAGGGTGTTCGAGGGATCACTTATTGAAATATCTTACCTGCCAATTAGAAGTGCTAACTGAGTTTGTCTGAACCTTGGGCCTGGTAGGAGAAGCTTAACATAAATTAGATGTAGGACTTTCAGTCTTTAATACCCTTCAAAATGTGTAGTTACCTAAATTGTCTCATCCACTGTATCTAGTGACCTGATTGAGATTTCCTCTATATTATATCACTAACGGTATGGTCACATAAATATGGAAGTTGCAACATAAATAGCCTACCAAAGATGTTTTGATGATATCATTTAATCAGAAAAGTAGGCATTTTTTCCATATTCGCCGTGGTAATAGTCAAACCCTTGGATGAATGACACCTGTCCAAAAGTTAATTGTAGTCAAAAGTGGGCCCGCACTTTTGCGTGGACGTTTATCAGCAAAAAAATCTGTTGGCTATCCTTACATGGACAAGAATTTAATCATTCACAAAAGTCAAAAGTATTAATTGATCCTTCCCCTGGGTGCTGCCCAAGTCGGTTTAGATGTTGCCAAGTGTCGCATGGCGCTTCCCAAGTAGATTTAGATGTTGCCAAGTGTCGCATTCATTTCAAATATGACACTTGTCAGCTACTGAAGCTACTTGGACACTGGCCAGAGATAGATTCTGTAGACAGTGATTAATGATTTATGGTAACATTTAGATTCATTGTGCAGGCCTTCCCATTGTCAGTAAGAATTAATAAAATTCCATAACTGTGCTTCTGTGTTCCAAATTCAAATCTCAAAATGATTGAAATGTACGAGTTCCTTGATTCTGCTAGTTAGCCACTCATTCGAACAATAATCGTAGGAGCTACTTTGAATAATCTAATGCAGAAGTAATTTCTCGAAGTTGTTCTTAGAATTCGTAGTTTACACTTAGGATGAAGAGTTATCGGATATGTTAATACTTTTATCTATAGAACTGTCTTTTCCGAGTTGACATTGCAGTTTACAGCATTCTTTTATTTTGTTCTCTATTTTTTTATGGTAGACAATTCCTGATCCTGAGCTCATTTGTGCCAAGTCATGAAGCTGATTGTTTTTGTTGGAACTTTTTTCTATAATAGATCATATCAGTTCAACACTCTTTCTTCGGGAAGAGGATGGCGCCAACGGTTGATAGTTAGGTACACAGGTTGCTTACTTCTGCCGGGGGTAAGAAATTTACAGCTGTACAGACTTGATTGATGAAGGTATTCTTATCACATGTTTCCAGCTTAATTTAATTTTTATTATGTGTTGTTGTTTTCTGCCTAGAATCGCCTATTTAGGTTTTCAGTCCTTCACGGGTTTATCTTCTGTGTGCAATTGGAATCACTTAAATGTTTCTGTTATTTGATCTTATTCTGAATAAGTTTTCTCACCTGGTGAAATTGATAGCAGGTCAGTAGAATGAGATTTATTTTTTGGAAAGAAGACTGGAACTGTTTTGCTCTGAAACAAATAGGCTTAAAATGATGATGAATAAATAAATTACCATGAAATGACCTGGAACGTTTCGAGAAAAGCACACTTTTGCAGATTTTGCTAGCTAAGGTTAGGCTTTTCGAGTCATTTTAGTCTAACTAAGGTTGGTCAGGTGTCAGTAAGCTAACAGGTTCAAATCAACGTCCCATGACCTATTCCACTATTTTGGAGTTGGAACAAGATGTGGTGTCTGGTGCATTATAACCATTGGTAAACTAATTACGACTGAATAAGTTGGTTTTTTGGTCATTACATTTTAGTTGAGGTGTTGCTTTGTCTGATTTCCTGTTTTATAACGGAACTAGTGGATGCATGGACTTCTAACTGGAACGCAATAAGTTCTGATCTCCTTAAGCTGTATCATCCTTAACCATGATCTCGTCCTTTTCACACTTACAATATATGCATTACAGCTTAGATATGAATCTTTTCTTTTGAGTTATGTGGAAATACATTTCGGCTTATGACTTCATTTCCTATATTGCCACAGCTCTTGCTCTTTTGAGTCAGGTCTTTATAGTGTTTATAACGTCTTGGATGGAACATTTGAGCTTAGGTCATAGGAGGAATATGAGCATCAGGTTTTCTAGACCCTGTCTATATATACTAGACCCTGTCTATATATACCATTAGATAGGTGTGGGAGAGTTACTGCAGAAGTTGGCATATATTGCTTTAGAATTGAGATTATATTGTTGGGATATAGAATGCTTTAACCTAGCTGGTGGCAAAATGAACGAAACAGCGAAAAAAACTGTAGATGCAGTGATGCACGTTGCACATAGGATCAAGGATCGAACATCCGTAGGTGACATTGATTTGTTTAAAATGACTGCGATGTACCATCAAAGACCCCTCCTAAGGTCAAGGATTGGTACTTACGCTGAGACTTGGTAGACGATATACTTGATTTTTGAAACTTCATATTTGAGAGCTATAGACTTATCTGCGCAGCGATGATCTTCGAGATGTACGTGTATATAGTTGCTGTTTGCAGAAGTTCCTCTTCTCTTTGTAGGTTTATTTTTTGCAGTTGTTTGCGTTGTGACTGGTATTGATTGGTAATGTGTTATGTGTTGTAATGTTATATATCGAACCTTTGTTGTAAATTTGTAATAAGAACATATTACTCTATGATCCTTGTTTCCATGGGCCATGACCACCCAATAGTCAATACTGCATATCGATTATTAGAAAGTTCAGTTCAATAGCTTAAAGAAGACTGGCAAAAGAGATTGTCGAAGCAAATAACATAGTTTCGAGAAAGTATTAGTTCAACAAAGATACTTCAGTTCAATATATAGCTCAATAGTAGAAAACTGCAAGTTGAGATAACCTACTTAGTAAGAGCAAGGTTTGCAAACATTCAAAAATACTCATTCTTGATACTCTTCTTCTTCCTCTTCCCCATACTCTTCTTCATCAGCAGTAGCATCTTGATACTGCTGATACTCAGAAACAAGATCATTCATGTTACTCTCAGCTTCAGTAAATTCCATCTCATCCATGCCTTCGCCAGTGTACCAATGCAAGAACGCCTTCCTCCTAAACATGGCTGTGAACTGCTCGCTAACCCTTCTAAACATCTCTTGGATGGAAGTCGAATTTCCAATGAAAGTCGAAGCCATCTTCAGCCCAGTCGGGGGGATATCACAAACGGTGGACTTCACGTTATTCGGGATCCATTCGACAAAGTACGACGAGTTCTTGTTCTGTACGTTAAGCATCTGCTCGTCCACTTCCTTAGTGCTCATCTTACCCCTGAACATGGCTGAGGCTGTAAGGTAACGCCCGTGTCTTGGGTCAGCTGCACACATCATGTTCTTGGAATCCCACATCTGTTGTGTGAGTTCGGGGACGGTAAGGGAGCGGTACTGCTGGGACCCACGAGAGGTGAGCGGGGCGAATCCAACCATGAAGAAGTGGAGACGAGGGAATGGGATGAGGTTGACCGCGAGTTTACGGAGGTCAGAATTGAGTTGGCCGGGGAAACGAAGGCAGCAAGTGACGCCGGACATGGTTGCAGAGATTAGGTGGTTCAAATCACCAACTGCAAGGAAAAAAAATATCAGCAATGAGGTTAATCGTATGTAAGGTATTTTAAGGAAAAAAAAAAAGTGAAGATTTTAAATGGATTGTTTCCATGATGGAACTCATACAGCTTGGAGTTGTCAGCTTCAGAGTCCTGAAGCAAATATCGTAGAGGGCTTCGTTGTCGAGAACCATGCACTCGTCTGCGTTCTCCACGAGCTGATGAACAGATAAGGTGGCATTGTAAGGTTCGACAACTGTGTCTGAGACCTTAGGAGAAGGGAACACGGAGAATGTTAGCATCATTCTGTCGGGATATTCTTCTCTGATTTTCGAGATCAGAAGAGTGCCCATTCCAGACCCTGTTCCTCCTCCCAGTGAGTGACAGACCTGGAATCCTGCATATGTTTGGACAGATGAGGAAAAAACATGGAAGCCGAGAATTTTGTAGTATGGATCATAGTGATCACTGTGTTGTGAGGTTAAACGCCTGATAGAATATGATAAGCTAATACGAAAGCTATATTCACCATTGTCTAACATTGAGATTCAGGTAGGTTAAGTACGCGCCATGAAAGAACAAAGCAACACATATGAGCATCGAACAATTGATATGCAATCACATAGCAAAGGTTTTTTGTTCATTATACATGTTCCACATTTAGCTGACTGAAAACAACATCGATGGTTGAACCAAGACTGAGAACAACGTTCGTTGAAATCAATTGACCTAAAATATACACAAAAGACAGACCAATTGCGAAGAAAAATCTATCGAACACAACACATAGCAGTAACAAACATAAATATATAGACAAAATTATTACCCTGCAAACAGTCGCAATTCTCTGCTTCCTTCCTCACCACATCCAACACCGAATCGATCAACTCAGCGCCCTCGGTGTAATGCCCTTTCGCCCAATTATTCCCAGCACCCGACTGCCCAAACACAAAGTTATCGGGACGAAAGATCTGACCGTAAGGACCCGACCTGAGGCTGTCCATTGTCCCAGGCTCCAAATCCATGAGCACAGCACGAGGAACGAACCTCCCAGTACTAGCCTCATTGTAGTAGACGTTGACCCGCTCCAATTGCAGATCCGAATCGCCCTGGTAACGACCCGTTTGTTCAATCCCATGTTCGGCACACACGACTTCCCAGAACTTGGCACCGATCTGGTTACCACACTGACCACCCTGAATGTGCAGAATCTCACGCATTTTTGGAAGATTTTCTCGGAATTCGCGTGGATTTTCGTTTAGCCTGTCGTCTTTTGGGAAAACAAAGAAGAAAAATCGAGAGGAAGAGAGCGATTTGGGGATCTGATGAATGAATGAAGGAGAAATGAGGTGGGGCTTGGTTGGTTTTTATATATGTGTGTGTATATGTATGTGACAGTTGTAGATGCATTAATGTCTGCCTAGAATTATGTGAGAGGGAATTTGAATTTTGAATTTTGAAATACACTTCTATGTACAGTGCTGAGTGCTGTAGGTAGTAGGATTTCGACCTTTTACAACGGTTCCTCCTTCAAATTTTTTTTATTTAAAAATTTATTACAACAAAAAAATCAAGTTTATTCAATGTCAGTTGTTAATTTATGATTATATACTCAAGGGTATGTATAAAACATCACCCAAGTAGTACCCAACCCTCAATGCTAGTTGTAATGATAACCAAATAATCTTTCATTATTCCGAAAATGAAATGAAAAATTGTAATCTTTAAACTTAAATTTATTGTGATTTTTCCGCAGGAATAACAAAACCTTAACCTAAAACGCCCCAAGTTCTCAGGGAATAGCACGCTACCCTGCAAACTAGGACAATGGGCAAGTTCATATTTTTACATGGCCAAAAAAATTAGAGACGTTAAAGACTTAATCACGCCCTACAAGAAATTGAGGCTTCGGCCACGACCTCATCGGTCCTCAGTTTTGAGCATCTTTCATATTGAGTGAAACGACTAATGCGTTTGCGGTGTGCAAGAATAAAGAGGAAGTCATGAAGTTACACCATTCAAAACAAAGAAAGCCAAGCGTTATTGCATTGCACCATAAACCAGGTGACAAGAACAAACCCTTATTGCAGGCAAGGAACTGAAAATGAAAGATAAACAACCATCTCCATAATGTAGGAGACTTACTCGCCAATCAGATGAGGCACTTCACCTGCAACAAAGCATCAGATTTAGATTAGTGATCTAAGTGTCTAGGATCGAAATAGAACTTTCAACTGGAAAATATGAATCAAATTAGATGAGATCTAAGCTTGAAGTGTAGAAGTTTGGTTTGAACTTGCAAAAGGATTCATCATAAAGTAAAATGTTCTCTTCATTCTATCATGGAGCACTCAGCAGAGATTCTGTGCGGGAAAAAAAAAAAAACAAAGATGAAGAGGCCCATCTCTTTGGGCGAACATTAACATTGCTAGTTGCTTCACTGAAATTCTTATTCCAAATGCACCCTAAATATTCCATATATACACTACGTTCCAGACAAACAAAATATGATAGACGAAGTTCCTCATCTAAAAGTCGGTATCTTCGGCAGGCCCTTATGTTTCAATAACTCAATGCACCAGTAAATCACATTCTCCAATTGGAATCAGCAACTCATACAAAGACCAAAAAGATGTTAATGTCCGTCAAGTAATTACAAACAAGAGTGAGTGGAAGAAATGCCAAGAACTATGTCATGATAGTAGTATCAGCAACAGCCATGCCAATTAAGCCTAAAAAAGAGAAATTTTTTCTTGGTAGAACTTACAAAGTCTAACACTGAGTATGCAGCTAAACTGAAACAACCATATAGACATGCATATGAAATTTGGGAGCTCATATGAGCTGCTTAACCATTTCAATTAATTTTCGTAACATAAATCACAAGACATAGATGACAACCACATGTCCTGTGTACCTACATAACCTGTTAGTACTCACAATGCAAATCAAACCACGAAAAGATGAAATTAGGAATAATTAAATCGCTCAGAAACAACAGACCACAAACTATTAATCACATCGGAAAACATCGAACTTCTCCAAGGGTTTCAAAAAGTTACCTATTTCCCGTGCCTCTGCGCAAACCGTGAGTTCTTTGCCTCCTCCTCTGTCAACATCAGCAATCATCGGTGAAGAAAACATTGAACATCGCAAACAATCGAATAGATTGAAAAACTAAGATGAAAAAAACGCACCGGTGAGACCGAGAGAGAACTTTGTGATAATGGCTCCAGTAATGCCAAAGCCAACAAGGAAGGGCCAATTTCGATTAAACTCCCTCTTGAAGAACACTGGCCATGGATCGAATTTCCTCATAGTGCCGCCGATTGAGTTCTGATCTCTACCTTTTTTTCAGATCTGCACAAATGAAAAATGAATTGGGAAAAAATGGTATGGCGTTGAGGTCATTGAGGCGATAGATTTCCGTATTGGGCCAATTCTTTTTCTTAAACAAATGGGATCGGCCCAATATATAAGTTAACTGAGACGTTCCTTCTCCAATCAAAGCATCATTAAATTGCTTTTCATTTTTTTTATTTTTTTTAATGGAGCATAAAAAAATGTTGGTTTGTCTTGGTGTGAAGAAAGACTACTTCGTAAAAAAATATTCACATACTAAAATTCATTGCACCAAGAACATATAGGCAACTTGATCATTATGATAATGGTTCCTTTATCACATAATAATAACAATCACTTCACTACCCTAATACCCTAATATTGTACACCATGCTTCTTTATTCGTAGCATCTCAAACTTAATTTGACCTTTATACAAACAAATAAAATAAACGTACATAAATAGAAGCTACTTATTCTTCTTATCTCCTTATTAAATGTATTTCAGATTCTTCTTCAACTTGGAGCTGTTGCGGCTTATTTATTCTTCATGTGCCCCCACTTATATGATGAAGATTGATTGGACAATACATAAATAATAATTAAGATGACGAGCTAATAAGTCCATTCTTGTGGCAATCGCATGTCTTCGTTGTCCTTATTCTCGTACTCATTTTTCAACTCTTGCGAAGAATGCCCAGCCTGGCTTTTCCTTGAATATTCATCTGCAAAATTAAATTAAATTGAAAAGTGAAATTAAAAATTTAATGAGCAAGAGAATAAACCCGTGACGTGAGCTCATAGATCTATACAAGGTCAAATCATCCACTTTTGTGCCATATTTTCCGTTTTGATTATCCAAATAAAGCCTAGGAAAATAAAAACAACAAATACCAATTGGAGAAAAAACAAGTGGGATTAAAGGCAAGGCAATACATATATACATACCTTTGAAGCATGGTTGATCGTGATATCCACCACTTGACAACGATGGTTGTTGGGCTTTAGATTCTTGAAGACGGTTAAAGTGAAGCTCCAATGCTTGCAAGACTCTCGTAGGTATTAAAACGGTCGAGCAACCACCTGAAATTATTCATCCATCCAACTATTTATCAGAAATAATATATTTACATATCGTCGTTATTCAAGAATATGATATACGAATACTTTATGGCCGCGTTCTTATCGATAATCTCGATGGGAAGAAAAAGTCAAACCGGCCATTATTACATACACCTCTATTTTTTTAGATGAGTAACGAAATTGTTCTTATCATCATCGTCGTCGTCGTCGGATTTACATTCAATAATGGAGACGGACATAGTAGCAATCCTTTTCATTGGACACTATTCGAAAGTGGGGCCTACAATCAATCACTTGGATTCCAAACTACGGCTATTGGCTAAACCTACACTTATCATCTCATTGAAGTGCAGTACTAATTCACTTCCTTACATTGAGATCCATCACAATCGCTTATGTACATTTATTGTCTTCAATTAAATCAAGGATATATTATAAATCAAGCCCAAAGATATTTTAAAATAGGGTTAATGCCCTATCAGGAAAAATTAAGTTTAAAGGACCCAATTTTTAGAGATAAGGACTTCAATTATACAAGTGCAAAAAGTATATATGAACTGTATCCAATGATCGTCTTGTGTTATTTCAGAAAAATAAAGTGTCACTAAACAAATCGAGTCGTTATAATTAAATTTTTTTCTTGACAGGGTCTGAACTTTAAATTAAGACCGTGGCAGGGGCCGAATGAAATTGACCCTTAATTCAAGCAATAAAAAATAATATTAACGCCACTAGACAGAAGAGAAAATAAGATGGAGACTGACAACCTAACAGGGGGAATCAACATTAGCTTTTTGAATGTCCAAAAGATTCCAAGAATCACGATGGGATTCATTGAATCATCGAGCCTCGTCGCCAAAGGCGAATTTTCAGAATTATATACTATAGGGCAGCACCGTGACGTCATGCATCGTATGATTGTACTACAGGGCAAGATGTGAAAAACAGAGGATCGAAGAAGAATACACACACCTGTTTGATGCTTATTCACCGAAGTCGGGCCATTGGCCGAACGGGGCAGGAAAACTCCGGTCCCAGAAGAACCCTGACCCGACCCGTTTCCTCCTAGAAAAACAGCCCGCATGCCCGACCCGCATACTTGCTGTGCGGCGTTGTTGTTCCTTCCTCTGTAGCTCTGTTTATGCCTGTGGTAGTAGCTATGGTGATGGCGATGCTCTGTTTTCTGAATAGCATGCCCTGCTTCGACGGTTGGTGGTGGTTGATTCCTCAACTGATACACCTAACAACCGTTCGTTGAATAGAATAATAATACGTTAGATTAAATGTCAAGAATATATATATATATATATATATATATATGTATATGTTTCGTATGTGGATTTGACGTATCAACAAAACAAACAATTCTTCATTCATTACTTCGAGCGGCGGCAATCCGTAGCTCCGTGAGCTCTTCTTCATCTTCACATGGCCACCACTTGCCTTTCATTACACAAAAAAAAAAGGCAGAAAAAAATCTAAACAAACATTCTGTTTTTCTTCTTCTTATTGGAAGATTAAACAATCCTTACTTCATTGGGAAAAGGGCTCTGTTCTTCGTTCTCTGTTTCTTGGAGCATGACCTCGGCCATTTGACGGCTGAGCTCAAAGGCAAAGTCGCCGTCGTCGCTCTCAGACGACGAAGCTAATTCCGAGCCTAACGTCGAGCTGAAATCGGACAAGGACGAGGATTCCCACGAAGACATCGATTGGTTAGAAGAACTCGAACTCGAAACCTTGAACAGATCAGCGTAGCTCATCCTCGTCGAAGCTTTCTTGTCTCGACAATCATCATAAGCCATGTGAATAAACAATCACTTCAGAATAAGAACTAGAGAACTAACTGACATGGAGTTACTTAATGGTGGTAATAATGATAGAGGAGGAGAATAGAAGAGAGGAATGAATGATATTTAAAGGGAATTGATTAATGGAACTATTATTTTAATTAAATAGAAAGGGTGGATGGATTAAATGAGGGGGTCACGTCGCGTTTTGTTGTACGTAATGGGATGGGATGATATTTGAGTTGGTTGTTTTTTGTTTGTTGTTGTGTTTTTAGTGGTTGGAACGCTCCTTTGTTTTGGCGTAGGCAAGCAAACTCAATACATTACATTACAACTGCCATTTGTGGAGGTAGACCTTCTTTTTTATAAATATTATAGTTTATATTATTTTGGTGGGCTTCATTGATAAGTTGCTATTTTTTTATTAAGGGGAAAAAAGTGTTGTTTGCGTCTAAGTTTTGCATTAATCCCGGGAATAACGAGCTTCGATTTATAGAATAAATTAAATAGAAAAGAAGAAAAACACTGTGTAATTTTCCTTTTTTATATAGTTATTGCGAACGATGTCATTCTATTTTCAACCAAGTGGATGGGATATTGGTTGGATGTAGTAATTCTTGGATCGCAATTTTTTCTTTTTTTTTTTTTTTTATTACAGTTTTGTTCCGTTCATCTGCTCCTAACATAGAAAGTCGTTAACCCATATTGAGGTTGTATTGTGTCTCTCTTAAATTATTCCATTTTAATTCATTTTTGCTAAAATATATTCGCCCACAACACGCTACCGTCGCTTTCCTGATTATGATTTTGTTTTTTGTTTTATTCGCATGGCCCATGAGATTATTATTGGGTCTTTGCTTATTATTGGGCTTATGAATGAAATGTAGGCATTGCATTGCTCTATATTTTTGGGCCATTAATATTAAGAGGACACGTGTTGGAATTTCATTGGCGTGAGTAGCAAAACCCAATTTTATCCACTTATGAAAGAGATTAAGCTGAAGTCCCGACTAAACCTGAAACTAGAGATCATTTTGGTGGATCGCAGATCGAAGACAATCTGACGAAAATGGTGAATAATGGGAAGCTGTTTGCTTTCTGCGCGCTGATTCTCTTCATCAGCATAGCACTAACTCAGGTGATCTTCAACTAGATAGCTTTTAATTTCTGTAAAATTTGTGTTTTATTTTTGTTTCCCTGTAACAAATCGGGTCTTTTTATCCTTTTGTTTTTGGTTAATTTTTGGAAAGTTGAGCTAGATCCAGGATTTTAATCTACCCTCCGAGTTCCGACCTCAGAATTTCAGATGCTCGTATCCTTTTTATGCAACTTGATTACTCTTTAGCTCTACACTGTTGATGGGATAGTGTTAGATTTTTGGGTTAATGATTGCGGGCGTTGCTCTATCTCTTCTGCAGGCTAAGAAGGAGAAGGAGAACCTTAAGGAAGTTACTCACAAGGTGTACTTTGACGTTGAGATTGATGGAAAACCCGCCGGTACGCTGCACTTTGCAATTTAGTTCTACGTTTCTGAAGTTTTCTATGGTCGAAACTCGAAAGTCAAGTTAGAAAACAAAGAAACAACATCGGCGATCAATTGTGTGTTTTTACCTGACGGTAATTGGCATTTTTTTTTTCAGGTCGCATTACAATGGGTCTCTTTGGAAACACTGTTCCCAAAACAGCAGGTTTACGCTCGTTATTTCATCACCTTTGTGCTAACCATATACTTGTTTGTGACCAATATTTTGCGTATTTCTCTCGCAGAGAATTTCAGAGCTTTGTGCACAGGTACGGTAGCTTATGCTTTCTTTTCTGTGATTTCTTTACTGAATACGTTGTATTTGGCTGCTCCTCTATCTTGTTAAGCATGGCCAAGGTTCAGATATTCACTGGAACCAAACTTTCAAAGGGATATTCGGTTCCAATGTCATTACCTTTTTTTCTTTTTGTTCAGGTGAGAAAGGCGTTGGGAAACTAGGGAAGCCTCTGCATTACAAGGGAAGCAGTTTCCACAGAATCATACCGAGCTTCATGCTTCAAGGCGGTGACTTCACTCTAGGCGACGGAAGAGGTGGTGAGTCCATTTACGGAGAGAAGTTTGCAGATGAAAATTTCAAGATCAAGCATACAGGGCCAGGTACATTACGGTTTACATACCCTCTATTTCCTCTTAAACATAGTGTAAGAAGATATGCATCATAATTAAGTAAAAAATTTTCAGGGCTTCTGTCGATGGCAAACGCTGGTCCTGACACCAACGGCTCACAGTTTTTCATAACAACTGTGACCACGAGCTGGTGAGCATTTGTTCTTTCCTTCTTTTAGAAATCCTATGCCTATATAATAGGTGAAGTGTGTTCATTAGATAAAAGATTTCATTGGACTATAAATCATACGTGGAAACGTTGTTATTACAGGTTAGATGGGCGCCACGTGGTGTTCGGAAAGGTACTGTCTGGAATGGACGTAGTGTATAAGATCGAAGCAGAGGGCAGGCAGAGTGGCACACCGAAGAGCAAAGTCGTGATTTCAGACAGCGGCGAACTCCCCTTATAAATTGCGGCTAAATGATGTTTTGTTCTAAGTTTCTGTAAACAATAGACACCTTAGTTTTCATGGTGATCTGTTCCTTTAAATCAAGTTATAAGACATGAGCTCCATGCTATTCGAAATACATCTCCAAAATAATACATTTTCTCGCATGCTGTCTTCAGTGTTCCTAACAGTTCATGTTACAATTTTCTCAATCTTCAATATTCTTGACAGACGCCTGAAGTTTCTTTTTTTTTTTTTACGATATGTTCGAGTTGATTTGGTAAAAGATAACTGAAAGTATGAAGAAAATAGTCCAATCTATCAACACCGAAACACTATCATGAAGTAACAGTCGTTGCTTTCCCCATACATGAGGAACCTAAGAAGCTCAAGATACCTTTCTCAATGTATAAGTTAACAGACAATAAAGATTATAAATGCAATCTAAAATAAAAAAAAAAAAAAAAACAACTGTGCTATTGCCTGCAGCCTTCTGAGTTACCTCTTAACTTACAACACAGCAGTGAGTGACCACGAAGAATTACAGGGTCATCATCGCCGCATGCTTGTTTCTCTAACAACAACTATGATCCTTGACTGATGAAAAATGTATGTTACGTCTATCTCTCCCTCTGTCGCAAGTCCTTTGAGACGAAGAATGATAATTTACAGATAACTCAATCACTGTCGCTAGTAGAATCTAAGAAGCTAAAATGAGTCTGCCCATTGAGTCTTACGAGCAGCGTTCCACGGTTCTCTTCAGACCATGTGATGCCTTCTGTTTGTAGAAGGGCTATTACCTTTACAGAAATACAATGCCAAGGTTATTCAGAAACAGAGTTTAAAATCTGGCGAGATAATAACAAATTGAGAATATCTCAGTTTACCGAGCTTTTCAGCTTTGACTTGCCAACGCCGCATCCAGTTATGACCCTGAAGGTTCGGACGGCTTGAAATGAAGAGAACAGAGGAACAGAGGAAAAAAAACGTAAGGATGTGCATATTTTCAAAGTAAAGCAAAGTGACAGATATTCTTACAGCGGGCATATGCTCCAAACAGAAGGTGGATCTTCAGGAGCCTTATTGCTTGTTTAACGTGTTGGCCGTGCAGATCCATTGTTATCATGTTTTCTATTGTCTGGTTTCTGCAGTTAAAAAGTGTACGTAGCAGCGAGAAAGTAATAAAAGTATTGGTGTAGTGTAGACATGCGGCGAAAGAATATACCTGACAACAAATATATCCTTGCTTGCCCTTTCATCTGCCTTGCGGGCCATGTTACGTTGTACCCTTCCCTGAAACAAATACTTACGCATCAGTCCTATTATGCATATGCAATTATTGGGAAGAATCCAACAAATAACCTGCTCAGAAAGATAAGCTGCATATTCCCGCTCTCCTTTAGAAAATGCTGTAGCAGCCTGCGTAATATTTTCACTTTTTGCTCAATACATAAACATGTGGGAAAATTTATAGGAGTTTGAACAACGTAGACATGAAGTGTCTATAATTGTGCAAGAAAATGAACAGGAAATGAGACACCCAAAAGCAACAATGACGACCTTCTGATAATACGTTTTCATTGAATCCCAGTGCTGCTGTGCTGATTCTCTAAGAACATGGTATTCATCTCCTTTATCTGCAAAGTGAAGAAAAAGATAATTTGAAGATGCAGTGCAGATATGTCGCGGTTATGCTGAAACATGCAGAGGCATAACAGAGAGTAGAATTAGACCCCAAAGTTCATTCCATAGTGCATCAAGATCAGACATTATGATGCAACTAAAGTCCAAGATAATTCTTAGTGAAAGCATATAACGACATAATATCAAACTAGAAGTTATCAAATGTAGACATGCGACCTAAAACAATCCAAAGTCATTCACTATAGAAAACCTTGATTATAAAACTTCTTCCATCACAATCAGAACTAGACTTACCAAAACTTAAGTTAGTTTCTCCACCACTGTCAGGTTCCAGCTTTTGACCAAGGGATGCCATTTTATTAAATACTTTTCTCCAGTTCATGGTATTTGGTTCATGCTCCGCGGTACTTGGAGTGGGCACATTAAACAAGGATGCCAATACCTTTTGGGGAAGTTCAGACTCAAGTTTTCCAGTTTTTGTTGGGTTGAGAGGCCCACTGGAATTCACAAGATTAAAAAGGTTGTTGATACTGCTAAGAGCAAACGGGAACACAGAAACAATGTCTAATCTAGTAAGAACAACAAGAAACAACAAAGCCATGTCACCAACGGATTTTTACCTGTGCATGCTTCCCCAAAACAATTGGCTGTCTTGGTTTTCAACTTCAGAAGAGTAAGACGTTGAATGAGAGGCTCTTTCACTCAGCTGCAAAGGAACGAGACTAGATCAGATCAACAGGATTTGTTAAAACAGGAATAAAGCGTCAAATCTAACGATATAATTAAAATTGGCCATACACAATCAAACGGACAAATCGAAGAATACTGAATAAGACAGCATACAGCAATTTGATTTGTGAAAGTAAAGATTAACATACACTGTCAGCTGATCCATGAACATATTTAGCATTTTTATTGATGATAGGCTCAGAAATGTCAGCGGCTGGCTTGTTTGAGGGATCAGATAATTCAATCAGCACATCTAAAGCCTGAAAGAGAGAAAGACACCAACAATCAACATACAAATAGTAAAAATGAGATCTATTTGAAGACCCCATATGTATGCATAAAATGCTCTACAGTTAAAAAATTATTATTACTAGAAGAAATATGTAAAGAGCATGACTCCAGAAAACATGTCTATATGTTACAGAAAAGGCACGCACATGGTAATCTTTTTAGCGCATATCATTGAAAACCTGATATTACATAAAGGTATGACGTAATTCTTCGGTTGCATGAAAACTTGGAGTAGAACTATAACTATCTGCTTCAGGTAATCCATAACTATATAATAAGATGATGTGGAGTAATTTTCTTTCGGTGTACGGAAATTAGATATTGTGAGTAAAAGGGCAAATACCATTTTCAAATACCAAGTAAAAGCTATAGCAACTGCGACCCCACAAAATGACATTACTACGCGCTATTCCTTCCACATAAAAAGGTAAGAGACCAAAAAATATTCGTACAACCTCTAACCCAAACAAACACCTTATTGTCATTCATGTTTCAGCTTACGAAGCACCCACATTAAATGTCGAATGGAATATAACAGTATCCGATGGATATTTGCTATAATAAATTCGAAAAATGAAGAAATTAGGAATCAATTCTGACCTTTTCTACGTTATATCCGCATTGACCTGCCAAAAATCACACGATTTAGTCACACAATCCGAAATCGTGCACTAAAAACAACTACACAACAGAAGTCGATCAATTGCGCGATGAGAAAACATCTTAATTCAGGTCTAGCAATTAATCCATTAGCAATCACATGCGCAATAAGAGACATCTTAAATCAGGTCAAACATTGACATATTAAAGCAACTCACATAGCACGTCGCTGACAACAGCCAGGCTCAGTTCACTCTCGTTTCCCAGCATTGAGCACAAGAATTGTTCAGCATCTTCTCTGCGCCAATTTTCACCACGAAAACCCTTCACCTTGGACCAACTTTGCTTCCCGACTGACCTGGCATAGTCTTTTGGTAGGAGAGTCGATACAGAACCAGTAGTAGCAATGACTTTCTTTGCCTTACGCCCACCCTTGCCTTCATACCCATCTTGGGGCAGAACGTCATTGACATCACCGCCTATGTCAGACGCATTCGAGCTGGAGCTGGAAACACCATTGTTATTTCCACTGGAGCTCGAGCAAGCGGTGCTACGATCCTCTTGTGCAGCAATGTTGGCCAGTATTTGCGCCGCCATATCAACATCCCCGTCAGCTTCTCTGTAAGCAGACGAAGCCTCTTCGACGGACAACGAGGCGAATGCCTCAGACAGAATTCTGACCACCCTTTGCTCTTCTTTTGCTTTAACAGCTTCAGGTGGTGGTGGCGCATCACACAAAGGTTTATTCTTTGCGGACAAACCTGATCGCTTCTTCTTTGATCTCGTCATTTCTCATAAGCTTCTTTTTTTTTTTTGTTGTTGTGAATGCACAGATGCAGAAATGACGGTATGTAGAACAAAACCTTGTGTAGAGGGGACAAGTCAAGCAAACTGGAGAGAGCTGAGGCAAGAGCTCCAAATTTTGGAAGAAAGGAAAAAGCCCCAAATAAATTAAGATTCGACGCTTAAGACAACCTCAGAGCTTGATGTAAGATGTCAGGGAAAGCCCTGAACAGCAATTGCAGCTGTCTTTTCCTTTTTGAAATCGAAGGCGAGGTTTTGGGCGTCAAAAATAATAATCAAATCTCAGAAGAGGAATACAGAATATACGAATCTACACGTATATAGATAGGTGGATACTAATTGTGGATCACGAAGAATCATAAAAGAGTCAACAAACACAAGATATCAGCAATCCTTTTTCCTTCACTATATTTACGGCAAATTACTTCAAATATTGGTGAGATTACGTTGACAATAATGACAATTCTTCTGGTGGTATGAATATAAAATCTCCAAAAGTGGACAATTTAATTCTTTTACCTTCCTCGGTCCGATTATTCATTTATTGCCAGCATAAAATGGTTTTGAATACAAAATCTGAACTATTTCGCCATAAATGACTGGAATTTGAAGTTAAATAATTTCTATGATGGTTTATTTGACTTTGCTCGTTGGTCATTCCATACGATTTTCCTTCCGCAAATTCCATCATATGATTAAATTGAAGAAAAAAATTAAATTGAAGAAAACTATATATATTATTTATTACAGTTCTTCACCAATAGCCCATAAGCCTTTGTCCAGTTAGGCCCATTTTAAAATCCACTGGACCCTACAACTGAAAATCATCTTGGCGCGGGCAAAAGAAAGCGAAGTGGAAAACAGAAACAGAGTCACTCACCATAAGAAGAGACTGAAATTATTTCCGTCACTTCAATTATTTTATCTTTTCTGGAAGTTGAGAACCTTGACTGAAATGGCGAAGACGCCAAAGAAGAGAAGGCTAAATGCGATGTGCACTAAAATGGTGAGGCCAAGCAAGCCTTGCTCATAGCCAAAGCGTTGCTTGATGAACTCCTTGACCGTGCCTTCAAAACCAGGTCCTACGATTGGGGTCTCCACGTCACCAAGCTGTGACGTGATAATGCCCCTCAAAGACCACGCCATTGGGTTTATGTAGTAGAACCATATCCACCAGTCAGGGATGCTCTATAAACAAACAATTCCACTGTTAATTACATGTATAAATAATTCTTGATTGTGTAATTGGTGATGAAATATGTTACTTACTGCTTTCGGGACGAGAAAGCCTGAGAGTAGATTCCATAGAGAGTAGAATGCTGACGAAACTACGGCCGCCACGTGTTGAGTAGGAGTCAGGCCGACGATCATCATTCCGTAGAAGGTGAAGTATGTGAATGTCAGAAACATGAACAACGCATACAGCAAAAATTTGCCTGCAACAATGAACAGAAAATGGATTCATTGATATACAAAGTGAAGGATAAATCCTGGCACTTAACTAACCATTGTAGGAAGTTTCACTTTCTTCTGAGGTGCTAAAACATTTACCTGCTGTCCTTTCAAAGTTGATCATCAAGTATGTAATGACGCTATATACGATTGTTTGCACCAGAATATATGGAACCTCCACGAGACCCTGGGCAGTAAAATAGAAGGTTAGGATGATGATAATGGAATTACTAAATAGGCAATCAGCCATGATTGATAAATTGTGGATTTGGTGACGTAGATAATTGCTATTATTACAATATCAGGTTCCGTTCCTTGATTCAAGTTGAATAAACTGTGTATCATCATGCGACAGACAAGCAGTAACAGAAAATTAACCTGAGCAAATGCAAACGGTGGGGGGGAATACATTCCAGCGGCTTTCTCTCGGTAGAAAACTGTTCTCTCAATAGACACCACTGGTTGTACAGAAGAGGAATTGTTGATGCCTAGAAACATGACTGCAGCATATAGGGCTCCCATCACCACAAACAAGTTTTGTGTTGAATCCCTACAGATTTTTATCGTCTCCAGAAATTTGATAAATTCTTCATTGGGTGTGACCGGTGCCATCGTTCACGTACGCAAAGGAAAAAAAGCGCGTGATAAATCCATATAGTAGAGGTAAGAAAAAACAAACCTTTTTGAGCCAACATCCCAAAATACTGTGCCTATGATGATAGCACTTATTGTTGTGAAAAACACCCTCACAACATTGTACGCAGGACTTCTCCAATACACGAGGTTTTGCTTCCAGAGGCATATACGAAATTGAGAAACAGCATCCCTGGGATATGTTGATGTAAACTTTAGAGGTTCTGAATTTTCAGGGGGTATGCTCAGATTTTGCAAGGAGGCTTCGATGTCCCTGTATTCGATGCCAGAAATTTCATTTCAAAAACAAAATTCTAGGTTATGAGACTAGTGCATGAAATCACAAACCTTGTAATTAGATACCACTCATGAAATGTTACCTATATTGTTGCGAGTTTTTGTACACCACAGCAAAATCCTGACCAATCTTTTCTTCAGCAGAAGTTGTGCTTATCTCAAGCATCCAAGTTGCTGGGTTGTAACCCTCAGTTATTGGAGCAACTCCATCTATCCGCTGAGGAGGAGAGGAAGATGGTAAGATGCACTTAGTAATGTTCAACTCACTGATGAATGGGGACATTCATGCTTTATAGAGTATGTTGAGTCATAGGATCAGATAAGATATAAGACACAATCATACTATATTTGAGAATCCAGAAAGACGAAAGCAAAATTTCTTCCATGCTTGATAGTAAAACGCGTCACCTGAAAATAATTTATCATGATTTGGGAGTTTTCTCCAAGCTTTCCACCATATATCACTCTGCCTCCACGTTTCATGAGAAGAAGCTGCGATTTTGTTCAATTGCTTCAAGTTAAAATTAGTTTATCATACGTGCACCTTCCTACCTTAAAATCAAACCTCATCAAAAGCTTCAAATATGTCGATACTTGGCTGATGAATTGTGCACACGACAGTCCGTCCAGTATCAACAGTATTACGAACTGTTCGCATGACGATGGCTGCAGCTCGTGCATCGAGTCCAGATGTCGGTTCATCCATAAAAATGATGGATGGATTCGCAACAAGCTCCACTGCAATGGTTAGGCGCTTCCGTTGTTCGGTGGATAAGCCACTACTCCCTGGCAAGCCCACTAAAGCATGTCTCAAGGGTGCAAGTTCCACTAGTTGCATTACCTCTTCAACAAACTCCTGAAATTTGAATGGTTATAGTATATTAAAGAATGAGAAAGGAAAATGAGTAGATACATTTTAGAATATCAAGTGTTGGGGAAAAACAACAGTTTCAACATCTCACTTGTCTCGATCCTTCATTGACTTCCTTTGGAAGTCGAAGAAATGAAGAAAACACAAGCGACTCATACACAGTCACTTGCGGAGAATGTATGTCATTTTGTTCTACATATCCTGATATTCTAGCAAAAGTCTTATGCTCCTTCGGAAACCCGGAGATTTTGATATCTCCTTCTATGTACCCGCTTGTTTTCCTCCCAGCAAGGACATCCATCAATGTAGTCTTTCCTGCCCCACTAGCACCCATCAGTGCAGTGAGAACACCAGGTGAGAACACTCCGCTCACTTCAGACAAGAGTTGCAACCTTGTTTCTGGTATGCCCTGTGAACTCATTTCCTAAAAAAAAGCATGTCGGATTAAGCTTAGAAACGTAAGATTGACATGAAAAAATTAAATGAAGTGATTGGTACCCTCGGCATATCGACATAGTAGTTGAGATTGTGGAAAGTCATGGTCATTGGCTGAAATGGTAGAATCATTCCTTTCTTTGCTTTTTTGTTACCTGAGACCGTAGTGGATTCGTCTCTTCCATTTTGGACTACATCAGTTTCGCAGATCAAGGAGAACAATAAACATTAAGAATAACATACATGGCTAACAACTTTTGGGAACTTTACCATTAGTAGAATTTTCCGCTTCATCGGCAGGTGCAAGCGTCTGCGATTTTTGAAGAGCTGTGCCGATGGAAAAGAATATTTCAAGATCAAATATCTCAGCTTCGATGCTCATATCTACTTTTGAAGGCATTTACTGAAAACAAAAAAATTTACAACTCACGGTGAAGAAAGGCCAATGCAGCTGTGCCGGTGATGTTGAAAAACACAGCATATGCTAATAAAGCACCAACTCCAATCCAATACCAGTTGTCATCATTTGGTATACTGTGCCGCATGAGAATCGTATTCCCAATAGTGGTGTTCCCAGACGTTAATATCTGGAAAATGAACATAAAAGTTGGGCTATAGAAAAGATCATGTGTTTTTTGTGCATTTTTGTGGTCTTAATCCATGCCGAAGTTAGGCGCACCTCCATCCATCTTGTAGCTGTGAATTCGTTGACAGATATTGCACGCTGCCCATAGGACAAAGGAGACACCCAGAAGCCCCAAACCCACCATGGCTTGATCATCTCTGAGTTAAAAAAAAGAAAGAAATCATTGCTCCCAACTGCTTTCAGCTTCTGTTATGATGATTAACTGTTTTACCTTTTGGCATAATGAATCCACCCAACAAAAATATGATCAATAATGCAGCTGACCCAAAGGTATTAGCAATAATCATATCTCTTGCAACAGAAGCCATCGTACGGAAAAGACCCAGCGCCATTTGGTGTATTGAAAAGAGCACGAGCATATACCGGAAAAACCTGAAACGGTTCGTCGAAGAATAAGATATTTACATAATGCAAAATGAAGAGAAAGTGAAGCGTTAATGAAAGAACCTTCCTACTCCAGGAGCAAAACCTACGGAATAGTATACGATACAAGACCATACAACAGCTTCAATCACTGAATAAGGAACACGGAGAATGAAACTAGAGATAGACCATGCCCATGCAGGATGAAAAAGACTATCTCTTTGCTTGTAGAAAACTGGAAGTCGGAATATCATAATAGGTAGCTCTGAAAACCCATTGAACATCATATGCACCAGCCCAAAAAATAAACATGAGAGATACAATTCACCATATGACACGTCGGTGGCATGTAGTCTTGTCCGCAGAAATGTAGTGCATGTAACAGCTCCTACAAATGCCACCTGAAGATTGGAAAACACTGGAATTTCGATATGGGGATAGCTGAGGTGATGGACGTAAAATGTGCATGCATACTCTCATGAAATTATTACTTGCATCGAGTGATGAAAGTATTACACAAACAATATTATTGTTACTATTCGTATTTTGTAGACTAATACAGATTTTGCCAAAATTAATTACATAGCGGCTGGAGGAGGTGAAGGCACATAAGAAAAATACACAAGGTTTTACCTGACATGTTCTGAAGATATACAGAAACCGATGTCTGTTAATCAAAAGTAACTCTCTGTAAAAACATGCTTTGTAGAGGTCCCACTTCGATGTGGAAAACTCTGTTGTGGCAAGAGCAGAAGGGTGACTTTTAGACCTATCAAAGGGGGCAGAGAGAAAAGATTCCAGATCTTGACCATATCTGGATTTCTTAAACTCTTCGGCTATTCTTGAAACTGGAACAAATTCATATGGTTTGGAACTATCACCCCAGTATTGCTGCTGATCTTTTGGAGATGTTACCTGGCACAACACGTTGTGAAGATAAGGAACTGGTAACAGAAATCTCGACCGGAAAAATAGTATAGCAAAAAGTTTACCTCTTGTAGAAAATCAGCAACACCCTTACGAGGAGGTAAATGAAAACCCAGAGACTCAAAGAATCTGATAACTTCTGCACGAGGGCCGTGATATACAAGGTAACCTTCAGAAAGTAGTATAAGATCATCAAAAAGATCAAATGTCTCCGGAGCGGGCTGAAGTAGAGCCATTAAAACTGTTCCTTCCATTAAATGAACAAAATTTCTGACACAATTTACAATCTGATATGTGGTGGAGCTGTCAAGCCCAGTAGATATTTCGTCCATAAAAAGTGTCTTCCTTGGCCCAACTACCATCTCTCCTGCACGAAGAGGACAAATATCAATATCTTATGCGAGCTGCTCAAAACTAACTGTGAGCTACTGTCAATTTTCGTGTACTCGGTGATACTTCAAACCAGAATCAAACAAAACAGGCGTTTGTCCAAGATTCATACCCTAGTGCAGGAGCCTGAACTAGGCACACAGTCACAGAGGGGGAGGGAGAGATACCTGTTGTTACTCGCTTTCTCTGTCCGCCGGAAACACCTCTAAGCATTTCATTGCCAACCAGTGTATCAGAACACACATCCAAGCCAAGAACTTTCAAAATGTAGTCTGTGGAAACACTGTGGTTTTTACCACCAATAGCTGATGCCTGACCAGTTCAGTTCATCATTAAGCTTCAGAATTGCACTTTAACAGAAGTGCAAAAAATACCTTCATATAAGCATCTATCTCTGGACGGGGACGTATACTTCTCTCTCTTTCAAGACGAGTAAGGTCTTCCAAATATTCTGATACGATGTAAAATGAATATAAATATAGCATCTTCGTTTCAATCTTTCTCTGACTTTTATGTAATTATGCAACTTTGTAGCATGTAATCCAATCATGTACAGCCCTATGTGCATTCAAAATCGCTATGCATTTCACTTTCAACAAATCATCTATGTGACTACTTCAAGAAATAATACAAAGTGCGAAGTGGGAACATAATGCATACCTGAAAATCCTTCGTTTGAACCTTGACATCGTGCAGCAAAATCTAATGTCTCTCTTACTGTCAGCTCTGCTATGTGATTGTCGGTCTGGCTTATGTAAGCGGAGGTTCTTTTGACATAGAATTCGTTAAGCTTATGACCATTGTATGTGATATTCCCACTTTTCTGAAATAAAGTTGGCATACGACTGATTATTTCTATTGCTACTTTATGCATGGTCATAAAGAAAATCAAGGGAACTCAAAACTTAACTGATAGATAAACCTGCATGCATTACCTTCAAGTTACTGTCAAGTTTCCCAGCAAGAGCCCGAAGTAAAGTAGATTTTCCGGAACCAGGGGGTCCCAACAGCAACGTCATCCTGGCAAAAGATGATTAGACATATCAATCCATGTGATGCGCTGATTGATCATCTCATCCAACTTTAAGCGACTTTAGCTGTATGTACCACCCTTTAAGGTGAGATAAACTTATGATAACGCAGAAGACTTCTCCTAAGAAACCAGACCCGAGAACTTAAATATCATCATAATGTATCAATGTGGCCTTTTAAGAACAAGGATAATCCAAATAATATATGAGGAAAGGACAGCTGTTGTCAAGCAGATAAAGGCAAAAAAATGTGAAAATATGTTCCCAAGAAAACAATAACGTAGAACATAGTTTTACATGCACTGGTGGTATGATGGAAACTGAAGAAAAAAGAAAAAGGAAGAAGTGTATAGAGCACTAGAACAAAGTTCCGAGCGATCTTGATGTCATGAATCATATATCTGCCAATCATTGTGAACAAAATTAATTATCTGTCCTGGTTACCTTCCTGGTTTTATGACACCACTAATATTGTTTAGGATGTTCAATGCATGTCTCTTTGGGCTAAATAACCTCAGCTTGGTCAACAAATACTGCAAAGTAGCAAGTCACAGGCCAATGTGGATAAGTCTGAAAAGAGAAAGACAAGTTTAAATGAAGTGGATCAATAATCAATTTTACCTCAAACATATTACGGGAATAATTGATCAAAGTTGGCAGGGCTCTTGATCCGATTTGTACATTTGCAGTGATATCCACGTTCTCAAATCGAACTTCTACTGTAGGAACCTCCAAACCAACTCTGTTTATATATTTCCAAAAACATAATAGCCAAAAAAATATGGAGCCTTCAGTTATTGCGCAAAATAAAACACAATCTACATTTAATATTCTGAAAATCCAGGCTTCAACAATAGATTTTTCATCTCGTGTCCTTTGATGAAGGACAAAGCATGACATAACACCACGGTATGAGGTTCCTAACTTGACCAACTAAAAAAATAAATTGACTACTAACGTCGAAACTCGAAAATGCACTCATGCAGACGCCGGCTTACGAATACTTGAAACAACCACACACATACCTATCGAGCCTCTCTTTAATCCCTGACAACAGCTTAAAATTGTCCTGAGCAGTAGTATCAAGCGCTCGCCTCACAAGCAGCTCTCGATTGAACCGATCTAGCTTGCGAACGTCAACGGTGTCCGTCAGCTGCTCCTGACCGCTAGACACCGACGACGCGCGCCTCAATAAAGCAAAATTGGAACGATGTTGCGAAGGAAGACGCTCGATCGCCGCCCAAAGCAGCTCGGATTCGTCCTCCTCAACCGCATCGGCGTTAGAACGCCGGGCGAAGCTGCTCTCGCCGTACTCAACGTCCAGCTCGAAGTACTCGCTTCCGTTCGAAGCAGCCATTGCAAAATCGATCAGCTCGGTCTCTGTACAGATTCGAAGTGACGCGTCCCCTTTCTTTCACATTTAACGTGTGACTGATGAATCAGAAAGATTGGGATCCGTGTTTCTACTGGATTGAGTGGAGACTGACGAGTTTGTTTTAGAGAGAAATATATAGAAAGTTCGACACGCCAAAGCGAGTTTTAGGGGCAACGAAACCGCCAACTTTCGGGTGCAGACATTAAATGACATTATTAACCCTCCTAACTTGAGTACATATTTTTTAGGTTACAAGTACTATACTTGTAAATATGGGAAACGCAAAACATATTGTATTATCGTATATACAGATAGTTACCAAATTGCACTATATCATCAGAACCCTAAAAGAACATTCAGAAAGCTTCACTTCTGCCATTATTACCACCTTCATACTCTGTTTCTTCATTAGAGCTTCGACTGGTAAGAGAAGGCCTCATCGTAACTAGACTCGACTCGTTAGCTCCAGCCCTTAAAGCAGCTCTGCCAGCTTCTAGAAACCTCCTAACAGCATCCTCGGCGTACTTATTCGCCGAAGCCACAGTCATAGCCCTTCCAATGTCAGGATACGAGTTCAACATATGGTCTCCATTGAGCTGAGACGCGAGCTGAATCAGTTCGATCTGAAATTCTGACAGCTTCGTATCTTCTTTTGGGCCGTGCGGCCTTAGACTAGTTGTAACTTCCGTGACTTTCTCTGAGAATAATATCAACACAGATTTCCCAATAACTATCAACATCGTCCAAGAATGCTCAAAACAGAACAAGCAAAGGAAGTTTAACTCATTTACTACACATCAAGGTAACATTCATACCCGGACAATCATCACGAGGAGTATCTCGCAAGGTGAAGTACTTCTCGAACGTTCCAGCCCATGCATCCCTTTTTGTCAGAAAGTTTGATTTAAGATTAAAAAGCTTCTTCACAGTCGCGGGTATTGAAGAGTGTTCGTACTGTGAAGTTGGGGTCGGGCCACTAGGTCCATGTATCACTGCACCGAAGCAATAGTAAGTCTAAGTGAAAGTAGCTCAACATAACAAAGCTGACCATCTAATATGCTGACAACTGATTCTGTAACATATTGATAACATGGATTCAAAAGATACAATCAATAAAAGGCCAAAGGCAAGGATAACTATATGGAAACCAACACTCAATGTTCTTCACAAAGGAGATATCCTTCTTCCAATATTCATGACATTTTTTCAAATAGTCTGCACACTCCCATACGAGAAACCGAAAAAAAAAACACAAGAAAGCCAACCAAAACAGACATACCAGTTCCCTTCTCAACCCAGGGCGAAATCAGCAAAGTTGGCACACGCACCCCTAACCTATTGAATTCGAAATAAAACGGCGGGGGGCCCACTATCCCATCGGGATTAGGCACCCCAGAAACGGGCGTTGGAACATGGTCAAAAAATCCTCCATGCTCATCGTAAGTAATCAAGATTGCCATTTCCTTCCACTGAGGACTAGCCCTCAATGTCTCGTACACTTCCTTCACGAATCTCTGCCCGTAAGCCACATCGTGTGAAGGATGATCGTCGTTTGCAGGGAATACGTTCACATCGTAGTAGCGTTGCTCTACCACTACGTAATTGGGCAGTTTTCCCCGCTTGGCATGGAGCTTGAACTTCAAATCGTACTCGTGAAACTTGACAACATTCTTCAACTTCCTAAGAGACTTGAAAAACAGAGTCGCGGGTATGTTCTGATAATATATCCCAAAGCTTAGCCCACTTTCTTCCAAGGAGTCAAAGATTGTTTTCTGCGGAAACCCATTGATCAAATCCTTTCGTACGTTGCTCGACGCACCATGTGACGTGGCAGAGTGAACGTAGAACCGATTGGGCTGAGTCGACGCCGGCACGGAGGCAAACCACCGATCAAATACAGCGAACTCATTAACCAATTCGGCATAAACCGGCACCAAACCGGGTTTAAAACCGGACATCACCGTTTTGGGCAAACCGGACTCGTTCATGTTAATCGCCTGCTGTACGAAGCCGTTCATCGGCGCGGGGTCAGCCGACGTGTCGTTGCAGCCGAAAATCTGCTCACGTATGGCTTCGATTGAGTGCCCAGGGTCGGAATTGACGAACACTGCGCCGTCGGAGACGTACACAGGCTCGGAGCTAGGGTCGGACGCGTTGACCCGATTAAATTCCGAGCCCGTGAGCCCGTCGATTTCTGGGCGAGTCTTCTTGAGCCAGCCAAGCATGTGATCGAATGATCGATTCTCCATGACGAGTACCACAAGGGTTTTAATGGGTCCAGGGATTTTGTGTTCATCTTTTCTCGGGAAAGGCAAGGCATTTGAGGAAATTAGAAGGTAGACGAATACGAAGGAGGTGATCAAGTGCGAATTAGCCATATCTTTGCTTCGTTATTCTTCCACTGTCGATGGCGGCGAGCTTTCTATCTGAAATATTTGGTAAAGAGGAGCTGAGCGCATGCGTAGCGTGGAGTGGAAGGGAAAGATAACGCCAAGACGACGCCGTACTGTTGTGATTTGATCTGATCACTTTTTCGTTCGTGTTAACACATGTAAATTACACTCAACTCCTTAAGTTTTGGTACAACTATAAATGCTTCATATTTTATAAATCAATTATCAAAAGCCCCCCAATTTTTGCGGTTTGTTAGTTTGGCGCCTGACTTGTGGACGAATCTCACAACTAATGCCACAGATCGGAAATGACGTCAGCATAGCAATTTATGATAGAAATTTGCAATTAACCTGAATCCTTGGAAGTTGACCGTGATTTACTTGCTTAACTATGTTTAAGTCGCTATCTACTTGATTTTTTTCCCTTTTCGGCTTGTTGATTAATTATATTTTTATGACGTAATAACACAACAGCAATTTTATTGGTTGAAGGTTACGCAAAAATATCACAACCGGACACAAATGGAATTAGATGTTGAAAGAAAAAAGAACAACAAAACAAAGCCGTTACGCAACCTTCCTTCAATTAATTATTTTATTTCACAAAATTGCAAGGGGTGCTACTATTGGCACCCCCTTATCAATGAAAAATGCTATTTGCACCCCCTTAATAAATGAAATAAGCTCCTTAAAGTTAGTGATATTTATTTTTCTCTTAAAAAAAATATTTTCCCTACATCAAAAGTTAAACCCATCGTTTATGAAGTATTAATTAATTAGTTTATTTTACATTTGCACATTGATTTCAACATTAAGCATTCATTTCTTCTTTCTTTATAGTTTATTACTTATAAATATAGCTTACAGACGTAAGCTATGAATTTTAACAATAATATTTTTTTCTTATTTAATAACAAAACATTAACTCATTAATTTATATAGTTAGACTTGAAATTTTAGTAGCAATATTTTCTCAAATATTTATATATAATAATATTTATTTGCTTAGCAATCACTATGATAGTCGAATTATAAACTAACCTTTTTATTGATTTTTCGATAATATATATACAGAGCCAAATTGTAAAATCCACTAAACATAAAAGGAACCACGTTAACGTGAACTTCTACGCGTCTACTCTCATAATAATATAACTATATTAAATTCTTTAATATAATACTAAACTTTATATAACATTAAAAATTATATATCGTATAGCACATATACACATACACGTAGAAACCCACAAAAGAAATCAAATCAACCTAAATAGATCTTTTATCGTATATTTGCTGCATTTTTTAATTACATCACATATAATTAAGATGTGTGAGAAGAAGCAATAAATGTTGATAAAAGAATCGATAGTAGTTAACTAGAACTTTAATGCCTTGCTTTTTCCAATAATGAGGGGGTTTATTTAGTAAATAAGGGGGTCTCAATAGAATTTCCCAATTGCAAGCTATAGTAACTATATAAACAAGAAGCTTAATTACAATTTCCAACCCCATATTTTCTACTCATTAGAAAAAAACCCAAAATTGAAGTTACCACTGTAATAAGGCAGGCAGGTGGCCTTTTAAAGGATGCAAGTGTCTTCCCCGCCAGAACTCAACAGAAAATGAGCATAGCTACCACTGTAATAAGAGTTCTCAGCCATGGCGAAAAAGAGGAAGACGGCGACACAGAGGGCAGCGCCGGTCACGGTGGTGACGACGCCGCCCCCTACCGACGGGCAATTGAAAGAATCCACAATAGGCGAAAGTGATCGTAGACAGCTGAGTCTGAGTGCGCCGAAGGAGACTAGGGGCACTGTTCTATTGGAGAAATCACCTCCGAGTATCAAATCCCCTCCCAATTGTGTCACTGAAGATCAATTGGATAAGGATTGGCCAAAATTGGATGGAGCATCGAGGCAGACACCAGTGCCAGGACCTGAACACAATCAATGGCACACATTTAGCGCAAAGATGCTGCAAAATCAGGACACGAAGCTTGACTATGTTGAACCGATTACGGAGAACGGGCAGGAAATAGGAACTATAGAGCTAGATGAAATTCAGGAGGAAATTTCTCACTGGAAATCAGCTCTGCTCTGCTATGTGTTAGGAGCAAATCCCCCATACGGTGTGATGTCGGGATTTCTGAAGAAAAAATGGGAGAAACATGGACTGCAAACTGTCTGGCAAGTAAGGCAAGGCCTCTTCCTGGCTAGGTTTGACAGTGTGGCCTCGCGCGATAGAATACTGCAGACAGAGATCATCCACTTTGATAGGAAGCCGGTTGTTCTCACACCTTGGACAGAGGACACTCAACTCGGTAAATCAGGAGTTGACAGTGTACCTATATGGATTCAATTCCCTCAACTCGAGCTGAAGTACTGGGGACCTAAAACCCCTCAGCAGACTCACCAGTTTAGTGGGGGAAGCCAATAATGACAGACGAGATTACTAGAAGGAAAGAACGAATACACTACGCTAGAGTATTGGTGGAGATTGATCTCAGAAAACCGCTTAAAGATACCATCCAGTTTTTAAATGAACGAGGTCAATTAATGGAGCAGAAAATTTCATATGAATGGAAGCCCATACTGTGTGATAAATGCAAACAATACGGACATGAAGGGATTAACTGTAAGAAGGAGATGAAGCAGGTATGGAACCCTGTGCAACTGACCAGTAAGGAGAACACTGAAGCAGAACCTCAAGTGCAGGAAAATTATGTTATCCAGAAGAAGTCTATACAAGCAGATGCACATAGCACACAGAGAGTGAATCCAAACCAGGAAAGCAGCAGTAGGAGATCTTGGGCTGACCTAATTCAGGAAGAAGAAAAGAGGGGCTTGACTGCTCATGGTACCACCCCTTCCAAGCAGAGGGGCTATGATAGTGGCCATGGATAATTGCGCTGCCTGGAACATTAGGGGCCTTAATGGTCCTGCAAAACAGAGGGAGGTAACTCTTTTCTGTTGTAAATACAGAATAAATATAATGTGTTTACTTGAAACAAAAATAAAAAGGGAAATGATGAGGGAAACAGTTAACCGAGTTTTTGAGGGGTGGGAGTCATGTAACAACTTAAGCCAACACCCTAATGGAAGAATTGTAGTGAGCTGGAGAGGAGCAAATGAGTTGGAATTGGTCTCCCAATCTGACCAGCATATGCATTTCAAGGTGTTAAAGGAGAGCAAGCTAGTTACTTTCCTCACATGCATCTATGGGCACAATGACAGTAACAGCAGGAGCAAACTGTGGGAAGTGTTGATGCAGATTGGAGACAACCTTAATGATCCATGGATGGTATGGGGGGATTTCAACAATATCAGAAGCTTTGAGGACAGATTGGGTGGCTCTGAAATCACTGCAGCTGAATTCAGGGATTTTAATCAATGCCTCCAATGCTGCCAATTAGAGGAAATAAGAAAAACTGGATGTCAATACACTTGGTCCAATAAACAGGGTCATGGGAGTAGGATATGGAGCAAGATTGATTGGGCATTTGCTAACCAAGAGTGGAGATCTAAATTCTTTGACTATTCAGCAGCATTCCTCAGTGAGGGAGTATCTGACCACTCCCCCATTGTGCTACGGAATCTGGAGAATGCCCAGCTGCAGAAAAAGGCTTTCAAGTACTACAACATGTGGAGTATGGCGCCTACATTTCTGTCTACAGTCAAGGAGAACTGGACTCACAGCAATGGACCAGCTTCAAGGGCTGTCTATCAGAATCTGTCAAAGCTGCAGGGTCCTTTGAAGGCTTTGAACAAAAATACATTTGCAAATATCACACTTAGGACAGAGATGGTAAGGAATAAACTGGCAGACATCCAAACTGCCATTCAAGAGGACCCACTGAATGCTGATCTGCTAGCAAAAGAGGAGGAAATTCGAAGGGAATTTGGGTTCTTGTATATGGCAAATGACAGGTTTTTGCGGCAGAAAGCGAAAGTAAGATGGTTGGCTCACGGTGACCAAAATTCTGCATACTTTCATGCCAGGATAAAACAGAGGGCTTATACTAATAAAATCCTGTCCATTACAAATGCTGAGGGAAGGACACTAACTACACAAAAGGAGGTAAAACAGCACTTCACTGAATATTTCTTGGAAGTTCTGGGCAAAGGCAGGAATACTGGACAGTGCTTGGATCACAATGTTGCTGATGAGGGATACACACTATCACTGGAGGATCAGATGAAGCTCATCCAGCCATTCGAGAGAGCTGAGGTATGGGCTGTGATGCAAACAATACATGAAGAAGCAGCCCCCGGTCCAGACGGATTTGGGAGTGGTTTCTTTAAAAAGGCCTGGACTGTGGTGGGGAGCCAAGTCACTGATGCAATAATGGAATTCTTTGAGACAGGCAGAATTCTACCAAAAGCAAACAGCACAGTGCTATGCCTTATCCCCAAAGTTGCAGTCCCTAACAGTGCATCTGATTACAGACCGATAGCTTGTTGCAACACACTTTATAAGTGTATTGCCAAGTTGTTGTGCAACAGAATGAAGCCCCTCTTGCCCAAGCTAATTAACGCCAATCAAAGTGCGTTTGTGGAAGGAAGATCAATTGTGCACAATATTCTATTATGCCAAGACATGATCAGACACTACAACCGGAAAAATACCTCAGCCCGAGGCCTCATGAAGATTGACATTAGGAAAGCGTATGACACTGTCGATTGGAACTTCCTCAAGGCATGGCTATGCCTTCTGAAATTCCCCATGAAGTTTATTAAATGGATTATGGAGTGTGTCACCAAGGTTTCATACTTTGTATCCATCAATGGTTCCCTCACCGAGGCTATCAAAGGAGCAAGAGGGTTGAGGCAGGGAGACCCCCTCTCTCCTCTCCTATTCGTGATTGTCATGGAGTATCTAACCAGACAACTACAGCTAGCTTCCAAGGATAAGCGGTTCAGATTCCACCCCAAATGCAAGCCGCTCAAACTGGTGAGTCTATGCTTTGCAGACGATCTCATGATCTTCTGCAAAGGCACTCCTGGAGCAGCGACAGTGATTAAGGAGGTCCTTGATAATTTCCAGAAAGTTGCGGGCTTGGAAGCAAACAAGCAAAAATCAAGCATGTACCTAGCAGGCACCTCCCCTAACACTGCTGAACAGATTGCTAGAATCACTGGATTCCAGATGGGGAACTATCCTATGAGGTACTTAGGTGTCTCTATGGCACCAACTAAATGGAATAGGAATGCCTGCCAAACCCTAGTGGACAAGATCACAGCTAGGATTAAATGCTGGGCAACAAGGCACCTTTCGTATGCTGGTCGCCTGTGCCTGATTAATTCTGTACTAACGGCTACGCACGGATACTGGGGTTCCATATTTCTATTACCCAAAGCGGTATCAAAAGAGGTGGATCGTATCTGTGCAGAATTCCTCTGGGGGAAGCGAGGCCATGGCAAATGCATTCCACTTGTTAGCTGGGGTAAAGTATGCAGCCCAAAAGCAAGGGGGGATTGAACTTGCGGGACTGCCTCAATTGGAACATTGCGCTCACAGGAAAACAAATTTGGGATATCAATAGGAAGATGGACTCGTTGTGGATAAGATGGATCGATGCGATTTATTTAAAGGGTACCAACTTCTGGGAATTCAGGGCAGCTGTGGACTCGAGCTGGCATTGGAGGAAAATCCTCAAACTGAGGGAAAATTTCAGACTGGGCTATGAGGGCAGAAGATGGCTACATACAGTGGACGGAAGATACACTGTACAATCGGGCTATCTATGGCTCAAAGGAGAAATCTCTGAATTCCCCTATCACAAGGCGGTATGGAACAGGATTAACATACCCAGACAGTCCTTTATTATGTGGCTGATCCTACAGAAAAGACTGTTAACTACTGATAGATTGCAAAAGTGGGGAATGGACATTAGTACTAGAAGCTGTCGACTTTGTGGAGAGGATGAGGAAACAGTTGAGCATTTATATTTGAGGTGCTCATTTAGTCAGCGAGTGATGTTGGAGATTAATAATTGGCTGAACATTAGTAATATGATTCTGTCGTATGAAGATCTCTGCTGCTGGATGGGAAATATGGGGAAAAAGAGGAATGCTCAACACAGAATCACTGTGGCATGCTATGTGTCTGTCATGTATCACATTTGGTGTGAGAGGAACCGAAGACTTCACGATAAGGAGACGAAGAATGAGGCCCAGATTGCGGCTGTAATCAGACAAGAGATGAAGTGGAGGATGCAAGACTGCTCAAGCTGGAAGAAGATTGCGAATTCACTGCTTTTCCGTGCTATCTACTTTTCCTAAGATAAGTGTTTAATTGGGCTTTGATGTAAAACTGTCCGCGTATGGTAAATGGAAAATTTTCTTTACCAAAAAAAAAAAAAAAAAAAAAAAAAGAGTTCTCAGGCTCAACATCCATGGCTTCCAAGTACTTCTCCTCGGCGAGCCATAAATCCTTCCGAACAAGCCACAAGAAATTCGCGTACTTGAAAAACGACTCGGCGTCTTTAGGCTCTGCTTAATCGCCCTCTTGAAATACTCTTCGGCTCTGTTAGACATAGGCAGCAAAATAGACTTCAGAGACATTCGTAGACCAATCGAGTTATTGCTTTACAAGTACGTAAAAGCCGAATATATGACATCAATGTCAAGAAAACGACACGGCGGTTTATGGTTCGCTCGTATCGTTTTCCAATTTGAAGTTCATACAGACAAAGCTGAACCACAAAAAGGTCCCCTTTTTCCCCCCCCACCCCCCCACACACACAGACATCGGATTTTCTTGATTTATCGAATTTCGCCCAACACATAATATATTGAGGCGAGATGAGAAGCCGTGTCTGAACCACTTGATAACGAAACATAGTTTCTAAGAACTCTCCAAATTCGTAAGATCAAAACCAAGAAAACGGCAAGAACGAAGGAATTAATTAAAAGAAAGCGTACCTGTCGTAATCCCGGGAAACTAAGTAGAGAAACTGGGCGTAATTAGCCAAGAGAAGAGGGTTATTGGGATCTCGGACCAACCCAATTTGATACGAAAAATCTGTCCTAAAGTACTTGGAACTATCCTCAGCTTCAACCTTTGCATCTACTGGCGAAACGAATCTCAGCACTGTCTCATGATCCAATGCTTCATCTCTAGTATCAGCCTGCAATTTACGAGCCTCGTGGACCATCGATTCCCATACGCTGGTTTCCTCGTCGGGGGACAAATTCTTACCAACCGAATCTTCCCCAACCGCTTCTGAAAGATTCCCACTTGATCTTATTACGTCAGCGTAACGATTCGATCTGTCGTTATCTTCTGCGCCGCTCGCTATTTTCCTGAACTTTCCACCGCCGCCATTGTTCCCTCCAATCGAAACAGTCTTCTTCCCACTCGACGAAGGAGAAGACAGTTTTTTAAGATTTCTAACAGCCAAAGTTTCGAACTTTTCCTCAACGAAACCTTCGTTTTCAACCATGGAAGAAGAAATAGTGCAAGGCTGTGCTGGGGAAGCAGCAATGGCGGGATTGATAGACATAGAATAGACGCTGTAATTAGCTAATAGGATCATCAGACAAACCATCAGATTGGGTGTTTGCGAGAAGATCTTCTGAAACAACCATACGAACGAAGCGTTCATCTCCTTGTGAACTTGTGCTAGGATTCCCTGTAGATCTTCGTAGAGCAGTATTTCCCTCATATGGAGCGTGTAGCTATGTAGCTCACGGATTATGAACACCATCGAAGAGAAGGCCTTCCTCACCGAGCAATAAGAATTTTCGCCAGCTTCGACGAACCCTTCTAGCCACTGTTTCTTATGCTTTATCATCCTAAGCGAGAATGGGATTCCGAGACTATTCGCTACTCTCTCGATATTCGGCGTTATAATAATCTCATCTCCCCCAAACGGTTTCGCCTTCTTCGAAAAGGAGTTAAACTCACCCATCGAACCATTAACTTCATTACCGCTTCCATTGGCACCTTCCTCGTACAGCTGAAATCTATTGTCTGATTCTCGAATGTCCTTATCGAATTCATCGTCTGGCAAAGAACCTAAGCCAGCAGATAAAGCTCTTCGGACTACGTGGGATCTCAGATTTTCGCAGGATTGGGATTTGTAGAGCTTTTTCGATGGCTTCTGCGCACCAAAAAACGCAGTCCCATAAATGTCGCACATTGAAACGCTGCGTCGAAGCGAAGAAGTAGAAAAAGGCGATGGTTTTGACGAGGCTAATGCTTGTGAAGAAGACGGCGGCGGCTGGGAAACTGAAGGTTGCGACCATTGTAATGAAGCTGAAGGCACTTTCAATCCCATGAGCTCAGAACTAAAAAAAAGTTGGCAGCTTTCTCAGATTCAGATTCAGATCTCGCTTGGAACTCTAGGAATAAAATCATGCAGCAAATCAGTGATGAACGGAAATTAAATCATAAAAACGAACCCAATATCCCAATCGCAAAGAAACCCATCAAAATCGAAGAAGAACTCACCAGCGAAGCACAAGCTTATTTATCAGCTTCACTCTACAATCAAGAACTGAGTGAATGGGCTGGTGGGTCTTTTAAATATGCAAGCGAAAGGAAAGTACAAATCATAAAGGCGAAAAAAATCCTGGGATCAGTCCAAAATATATAGGAAGTACGCAGAAGAATCAAATCCGTATATTATTTATTCATTTTCATTCAGTACTAGTTGAAGCCAAGCCAAGTAGGGTAGGGCTATTTAACGGGCCGCCATTGATTTATTTTCCGGGAATTTCTGATCTAAATTCCTAATCAAGAAACTTTCTTAATAATCGAAGTTACAGATGTAATAAATCACAACTTATTCGCTAGCAGTTTTAAGTGAAGTCACGTGCGAGGAAGGGTGTCGAACTATTTCCATGGCCCCGGACTTGTCTATTGGTGGCGGTGAACTTGTGATTGAAGTTTGAACCGACTCTAAATAATTAAAATTAATGGTTAATAAATATTAGTATTGAACACGTTTATATCGTTTGTTTAATAAATATTCAATATATTATTTAGGCAAATGACCAAATCGAAACGTTTATTTCCTCCCCTTAAGTTTAACTAACTTAACCTCGAAAATAAATGCGTTAACGTCTTAGCTTTTATTTATGTGATTAATATATCTAAATATTATATGGAATTCTGTCGGCCATTATAAATTATTGAACGATATAACATAACATAACGTAATTCATTGCTGTCCTTTAGTCGGGAAAGAACAAGAACCGTTGCCTTTTTAATCTCGTATCACAATCACTCCCTATAAAACCATAACATATCAGCGCATTACAAACTATTCGATGTCACGCCTAAAGATAACAAATATTATATATAATCTTGATTGGACTTGGACAAGTTATTTCCTCCCTTCCCTAAGTCTTTTTTGGCATATAACACAAAACGGAAAAGAAAATGTGTGGTTGGGTGGTTGAGAAGGGACGGTCCAAAATGAATACATGACCTAGAATTTGATTTTTTGTTGGGAGGCGTAACTTGAATATGAGCCGTCGAATTGCAACGTAAAGAAAAATCACACATATTTTTCTTGATAAAAATGAATGCATTAATAAACAACCACTAACCGCATGCTTGTCACATGGCTGGCCTGAATGCGATTGGTCGTTTGTTTTCGATAATTCAGAGATGTAAACGAGACAAATTCACTTTTTGAATTTATATACTTCCTCCTCCCAAAGTGTTTTGGACATTTGGGAGTTGGCACGAGAATTAAGAAACTGAATATTTTAATAATTTAGTGTGATGAAAAGGTAAAAAAAATTTATATTTTGGCACGTCTTTTAAGAATATTTAATATTATTATATTAATTGTTTGTAATATCTTTTTTGCTTAATAAGGAAATGTCCAAAAGATGTGGGACGTCCGATTTAGTAAAATGTCCAAAATGATTTAGGACGAAGGGATATTTGGAAACATAAGTTGGAGGGGGTAGCAGCGGCTCAAGAGTATAAACCAGAAACTAGAGAAGAAAAAGAAAAGGTAGAATTAGATTGAATAAATAAATTACATTGAATAAATATATACAAAATCGACTGAATTCTTTCTCTTTAAAATTAAAACAGGGGGAACTCAAAAAGGCACACAAGCTTTCTTCAGGTAGAATTAGCAAACATTGCAATATAGCTATCTTCATCTTCAACCTCGTACAGATCCTCCTCACCCTTCCTCGTACGCTTCAGAACATTATCGGAGTAGAAGTTATTGCCCGCCATAGGTTTCCCACTACTCACTTCGCTATACTCTCTTCTCACTTCCCACAAAACCTTCGCGCATTTCTCCATCGAAGGCCTCAAAAACCTCGTCGAAGCAACGCACTGGCGAGCGAGCTTGAGAACCTTTTCGACCGCTTGAATCGAAGCAAAGTTCCTCCTCAGCCTCTGATCCATCGCAACCACAACTTCTCCCTCGCTAAGCTTCCTAAGCGCCTTCTCATCCCAAAAAAAATTGTCAAAGTCGATCGAAATAAGTCGGAATTCGAATGAGTCTCATATCTCTCCTTACCCATTTCGTCGTGAACTTGTCCCGGCGATTCCTCTGAAATTCGATGGGTTGTCTGCCAGTCATAAGCTCGACGAGCAGCACGCCGAAGGAATATACGTCGCTCCTATCCGTTAGCTGGTAAGTCGTCAGATATTCGGGATCTAAATACCCAGCAGTGCCCTTAACTTCGGTCGAGATGTGCGTTGCTTCGTTATTTTCGGGACCCAAACGAGCGAATCCGAAATCGGCCACTTTCGCTCTGAGATTCTCCGTGATGAGAATGTTCGACGATTTTATGTCTCGGTGGATGATCGGTGGATCTTCGTTCAAGAAACAAACGATTCAGAACACATCGCATGATCGAAATAAGTATGACTTGTATATAAGCTTGTGGGCTAATAAAAAATCCCTACTACGGTCTGTAAACTGCGATACAGTTGTTATTACCTGTGTAGGAATGAAGGTAGGTAATCGCATGGGCGACGTCGATCGCAATGTCCAAACGCTCTCCTATTTCGAGCCCATTTCCTCGAAGCCCTGTTTAAAAAAAAAAATCGACATGTAAATAGGGAGGCGTACAAATTTTACGATGTTACGTATATGTTTTCAGCTCTTTTTACCGTCGAGATGTTCACGAAGGGTTCCATTGCTGACGTATTCGACGACGATGAGCCGTTCGTCTTCGTGCGCGACGAAACCGTAGAGTCTCACCAAACTCAAGTGTTCGATTTGAGTTAAAGTTAGAATCTCATTCTGAAACTCTGCCGCCAAACGGCGATCGTATTGATCCTATGAAACATAAGCAGTTAATCGAATGTCTTAGAAAGGCTTCGGTTACGATATAAACAAACTTCTTGACGATGATTATCTCTACTTACCCTTTTCGCACGCTTTACAGCAACGACCAATCCATTATTGAGCTTAGCTTTGTACACGGTACCAAATCCACCTTCGCCGATCTTATTCGCCTGAGAGAAGTTATCCGTAGCCCAGCAAATTTCTTGAAACGTTATGCCATCGTAAATCACGGGCAGTTTCGAATCGGTATCGGTGGAAGTAGATGTTCCGTAATACGAACTCCTCGATTGCGACGAATTCCTACTTCGTAAAGCTGGTGAGTTCTTATATGGATCTGCAAGTGAACAACCCAATGAAAAACAATCGAAAAGGGAAGCATCCTTATTGCAAAAAAGAATAGTTTGGCTTACGAGGGCTTTCTCTTCCTTGGGGCAGATTCGTTCTTGGGTCGTTCGAATGCTGAACTTGATGTGTATTGTGTTGATCAGTCTTCTTCTTACGTCCAAATATCCCTCGGAAAAGACGGCTCAGACTTTTCGCGGCCTTTTCGATGAAATTCGAGGTTGGTTTTTCGGGCTTTCCTCTGTTTCTTGAAGTGGAAAGGGGACTTCTGAGATTTGCAGGAGGAGATCTGTTATTGATGAAGGGACTTGGCGATTTCTTCATCACTCGTTTTTTCTTCGATAGATAGATCGATGGCTCTCTTCCTACATGATCGCTCCTCTTCTGCTCAATCTTAAAATCATTGGTTCTTCGTCTTGATTGACCAGGACTGATTCAACGATATCAGTTGATTGAAAATAGCCCAGTTGTCAGCAAGTCCTAAAGTCAACTGCACAAAAAGAGCTTGGAAAAGTCAACCAAAACCAAAACTAATTTGATCGATAATTCTATTTTACTCCAACCCTGACAAAATAAGAAGGATTTAGTGATGGATTTAACTCCCCAACGTAGGCATGGCCTTCATTATAAATCATTACAATCATTAGTTGACTACAATATGCCCTCAGCAGAAGCTTCTTCCCTCTTCATATACTTGTTACAAGGCACAACACAGAGGGGAAGTCCAAGAAATTACATCTCTCTCGGGCATTTCGTCAAACAGTTTCACCACTCTCACAACATTCCGCAGTCCGCACTTGCTTCTACCCTCCATTTTACCCAATATTCTCAAGAACTTTCCATAGCAAATTACTAATGGCTTCCACGAGACCAAATCCTTCTTCAACCGTCGTCTCTTCGAAGTTCGAACTAACACGACCAAAGCAACCATACGTACGAATCGTTGCATCACCCACGTAAAGATACGTACGACGGAACGTAATAGACTTAAACTTGAAAGCGTCTATTTAACTTTTATTTCTTATAAGAACTCCAATTTAAATAGATTATTTATTTAGCTTAATGGTAATTAGTATTAATACACGTAAGCAATACGTAAAGCGGCATCACTGTTGTTGTGGTGTGCTCTGTTCTTGCCCTAGACTAGGCTGGCCAAGAAAGAAGGAACAGACGAAGCTGCTGAAGCAAAGCAAAACTTGGAAATTCTCTCATCGGCGAAACTTTAGGACTGTCTCCGAGGAAGGTAACGAGGTAAGCTACGCTTCTCTCTTAGTAATTTGTTAATTTGTGTTCTACCAAGAACTGATGATGGAGTTTGCTGATTATTCGTTCAAGCTAGAAATTAGTCGCGATGCATCTTCAGCGCGAATCTCCACCTCGTCAGCACAAAAAAATTAGAGGTGGATTCTCACTTCGCAATATAGTTCTCTAGATAAAATTAGTAACGGCGGCGCTTCATGGAATTTGGGCTGAATTTCACATTGTTTTATGATTTCCGCCATTGAAATATATCACAAGTTGCGTCTTCTTCAGATGTTTGGTGGCGGTTCGTTCCCTGTAGCACTGCGTGTGGTCGCTACAGTTGCAGCGACTTTTCTTGCTGGGAGTTTCACGGTCGGCCTACTGACCTCTTCCATCTCTGAACGTGTTACGCTGCATCAGAAGGTTGCAAAATGCTTTCGTGTAACAGTTTTTTCTATTGATGTGCAAATGTTTCTTCTTCTCCATGCTTTCATCCTCGCATTTGTTATCTTCTGTTCTTAGCTGAAGGTTGTATTGCAGAAGAAAAGCGGACAACCGTGTCAAATTTGTCGAGCGGTAGGATACTACGCTTGCAAGCTATGCAACGGCAATGGCACCTTAAAGTGGTCCCCGCTCCACGATCCAGTCGTCATAAATCCATGCGTTTGCCCGACTTGCGATGGTTTCAAGTGAGTATTTTGTTTCCTGCTCCGTATCTTCCTTACCTGTTAAGATTTTTGGTCATCTGAAATCGTGTGTTATGTTCGCCCTATCTCTGTTTTCAGGGTTCAACGCTGTCTGAACTGCCTGGGCTACGGTTCCATATGAATGACAGACGAGTGATATTCTTCGCGCTTATAATTTCGGAAACATATAGCTATCAATCCATACTTTGAGTCAGTAGAATCTTGATATTTCTTAGAACCTTAAGTTGCTGATTCAAACACAATGACATCATCTGAACCGAAAGCAACTGTGCATTACATATCTTATTTCAATCTTCTTACCCAGCTTTCCTCGACAGCAAGTCAACGCAGAGCGCCCACAGCTTTGGTGTACGTATACCTCTTCGCCACCACGACAAAAGCACCCAAGTTAACCACACTGAGCGCAGCCAAGAGCCAAAAGAAGTAATCCAAGTGCCCATAGTTCAAGTTATCAGGTATCCAACCGACTCCTTCGTTCTTCGTACTAACGCTCGTCACAATCGTCACCAACAATGAGCTCAGATAGTTTCCCAAGGCGCTCGTCGTCAGAGAAAGAGCCGAGCACAAACTCCTCATCGAGTCGGGCGCTTGGTCGTAGTAGAACTCCAACTGCCCCACGTAGGTGAACACCTCGGCGCACCCTATGATGAAGTACTGAGGTATCTGCCACAGAACATTCACGGGCGCTTCCCTTACGTCGTACGCGCCGTGTCGCCTCACCGTCTCGAGCCTGACTATCTCTAACGCCGCGGCGGACACCATAGCAAGCACAGATATGAGCAGCCCAGTTCCCATCCGCTGCATCTGAGTCAGCCCATTTCTCTGCCCGGTCAGTCCCCTCGCCATCGGGATTATGAACCTGTCGTAGACCGGGACCCAGAAAATGACGCTTATCGTGTCGAAGATGCTCAGCGACGCCTCGGGGATTCTGAAGCTGGTCCCGCCCAGCCGAGTGTCCATTTGCTGTGCTTGGGCCAAGAACATGTTACCCATTTGGCCGTACACCGCGCTGAAGACGATCCCCGTGGCCCAGACTGGGAGGAGACGGAGGATCGCCTTCAGCTCCTCCACCTGAGTCACGGTGCACAGCCTCCACGGATCGACCGAGCCCTTTTCGTCCGCCGGCGTCTGCACAGCTGCCTTGTCCAAGAAACTGAAAGAATTTCGACTGCATCAGTTTTCAGAAAAGAACGAGGCCGAGAAAGAGAAAGAACTCACCGAAACTCATCCGTGTGGTCTAGTTTGCGGCTACCTACTATGCCCGACTCTGCGTCCGAGCCCTCGTACAGAAGGGCCTTATCTTCGGGTACTCCGACTCTATGCTTCCTCACAGAAGCCACCAAAACCCGAGAAAGCCTCGTCAGTGGACTTCCCCCGGGCTTTTGGTATCGGTAAAGCCTCGTGCCCGAGAAGAAGAAGACGACGGCGACGGCCATCGCTGCCGCGGGGACGCCGAATCCCCAGCCCCATCCCACCCTCACTTGTATCCACACGAGGAGCGAAGAGGCGATCAGCGCGCCCACGTTGATGGAGAAGTAGAACCAGTTGAAGAACGAACCCTTACGCGCTTTCTCGGCCTCGTCAGCGTCGTCGAACTGGTCGGCGCCGTACGACGAGACGCATGGCTTTATCCCGCCCGTTCCCAAAGCAACGAGGTACAGCGACGCGAAGCAGAAGGCCGTCTGGGACTTCGTGGCCCGGCAGGCGTTTGGCTCGGAGCACGTGGGCTTGAGGCCTGGGACTGCTGCTGATAGGGTCAGCAGTGTCATGCCCTGTTTGAAGGGAAAGAGAAAGGGTTAATTATTTTTTCAGTCCTGTAATTTGGCGGGTGTTGTTAAGAAGACAACAGAATTTAGGGAGCCACATTATACAAATTGTAACTTTAAAAAAATTACGCAATTTAGAGACATTGTACGTCAGAACCCTATATTTTTTTATGAATATCAGGGTTCATACCTATAATCTAGGGTTTCGATGAATTTCGTTTAGAGGGTGACATCATACGGACAATAACTCTAAAAATTGAAATTTTGGACAAAATTTAGGATTTCCGTGATGCTATTGTACGCATAATGTCATCCCTTAAATTCAATGTCTCCCTGAATTGCTGAAAAGAAAACCAAACCCAAGACTCCCGCTAATAGAAAGGGCGAGAACGTTAGAAAAAAAGGAAAAAAAAAAAACTTACGACGACGTAAACGGTTGAGAAGCTGGCGATGGTCCAATATCTGCCTAGATAGGCATCGGCAAGGAAAGCTCCGAGCAATGGCATGACGTAGCAAGTGCCCGACCAGTTGGATAGGTTCTTGGAAGCCTCAGCCTTGTGCTGGTTGAGCTGAAGGGTGAAGTAGTTGAAGAGGTTCGAACTCATGCCGTAGTAGGCTAACCTCTCGCAGCACTCGTTCCCGAGGATGAACGGGCAGGCTTTCCACGTCCCCGTTTTGGCCTTGTTCGCGGGGTTGTTGAGGTGGTCCACCGTCCCGTCCTTCGTGTACACGTCGGCTTCTTCGGACATGTTTTTTCGTCTTCTCTTCGCCGCGAGGGACAAATGTAGGACAAATCGATATCCTCACCTGTGATTGAACGCTCTATGATCAGTGAGAGCTGAAAGAATATGTGATTTGCAAATCGCACGTATTGATGATATTCGTTATAATTGGTCAAAGATCATCTATTATTGTCAGCTGTCCGTAATCCCATAAAAATCATCTGAGATAAGGAATTAATAAAGACGTGGTTTGACTCTTTTTTTCTACTTGTCCCAACATATTTGGGAAAGAAAGTTACTTTTGATTGGTCTAGTACGCACAAAATCTCTGGAGTAATTTTCATGATACTTATTTATAGAAGAAATACATTGTATTTGGACTTGTTATTTTTCTTGATTGTTGCCTTTGCCTATAGAATCCCCCATCGCCGGTCCACATTATTGCTAATTTTTTCATTTTCCCAGAAAATCGCTCAAACTTTCTCAACGGTTCAGTTGTTCGGACTTCACTGAAAATAGCTCGCACTAACTGGGCTCTAACATTATTAAGGCCCAACAAGGATGAGGCCCATAAATTGTGTATTAAGTAGAATACTCTCTGGAGAAAAAAGAAACTTGAGTTACAAAATCGTAAGATTCTGTTAAGAAGAAGATACAGTCGAATATGTCCTGCGATCTACAAAGAAACAAATGTAGGAAAGAAGCAGAAATAAATTTGCAACCTCTTACGGTAAGCAGCCTTGATGCAAGTAAGAAGGCAGTATCAATCATGCTGATGATTCAGAATCTCCAGCTTCATCACCACCTGATCATATGAACCATTGTCTGATTAGTAGGAAGCTATTACAGGCACATGCTAAGTAATTCAGAAACCATCACTAATTCTCGAATGCTCTGTTTCAAGATTCAGGCCACGGCCATGGCATTTCGGTTATGTAAAGACTGTGTGACTTCTAACACACTGTATCATCACTAGCAGGCTATGAAAGACTTGATCATATCGATACAATCAACTACGCCTCCATGCAAGAAAGGTGTGGCTTGGCTTCTACCACTTAAATCTTCCTAAATGCCTTACGATTCTGCTATACATCAAATCCTATAACAAAAGATAAACCACCCAAGAACCTATTCCGTCCTAAAACTAGTTAGTGTTCAAAGAATAGCTATTTGATTTGTATATAGTGAGGTTGATATCTGTTCCAAATCTGGGAGGAATTCGTAGAACAATAAAAGAATTCACCTCAAATTATCTCTCCAGAATCCTCAGCAATTGAAACCAATTTCATTCACCATATGATCAATCGACACAGCCACCAAGAAAAAGCCCAGCAAAAAGAAACTCAACACAGAACAATCTAATTAGAGCTAACCTTCATCATCACCACCACCATCGTCTTCAACCTCATAATCGTCGTCAAACTCGCCATCGTCGACGCCGTACCTCTCATTCAAGAACTCCACGGCTCCGCTCGTCAAAACCAGATTATCTGCATCCAAAACGTCGAACAAATTCAATGTCCTCGGAGTCAGCATCTTCACCGTCCCGATATTCCTGCCGGAGAGCAACACGTTCTCCGACACCTCGTTCATCAGAAACACCGATTTCTTCTTAGCATCCAATCCCAATCTCCCCATCATGGCCACGAACTCCTTCGTCTTGGGCTTATCCTGAAAAACCCCGTCGAAATCCTCCACCACGATAACGTTATCCTTGGCCGCGCTCGCCAGTGCAGTCGATATGGCGAGCCTCTTTTCCTTTTTGTTGATCTTGACCGACCAGTCTTTGGGTTTCGGGCCGAAGATGACTCCTCCGCCGGGCCGGAGCGGAGTCCTCTGAGATCCACGGCGAGCTCGGCCGGTCTTCTTCTGGGGATATGGCTTGCTTCCTCCTCCCGAAACCTCAGCTCGGGTGAGCGTTGAGGCGGTGCCGCGTCGGCGATTCGTGAGGTCGGTTGTGATACCTCGGTGGACGACGGCGCGTGCGGTGGAGGGCGGTGCAGACTTGAGCGTCAGGGTGGTGGTGGAGCCGGTGGGCGTGCCGTCGGGGGAGAGAATTGGGAGGGTGGTGGTGGCAATTGTGGTGGTGGATAGTTCGGCGCGTACGGACAGAGAAAGCGCTGTCGTTGAAGGTACAGTCGAACACGATTTCTTGAGGAAATGGAGCTTCTGCGGATTTGGGTTTGGAGAAGAGATGAAGATTGAGGAAGAGAGAAAGGAGATTGAAGAAGGCGCAGCAGCAATCGCCATTGTTGTGGTGTGGATAGAATGTTATCCTCTATTGTATTTCCACTCTCGCGCTTCAAGGCTGTGCACAGTGATGGTTTTTATTTTTCTTTTATTTGTGTGCAAATTAAGTTTTAGTCCCCAAAATATGTTTTAAATTGGTTTCAGGCGTCTGTCAGAAAATTCATAGTTTTAAGGATCAAATTTTTATGAAAATTAGAGATAAAGACCTAAATTTACGCAATTGTTATACAGTTTACTTGAACTGTATCGGAGATACATGGGTACTGTAGACCCATGAAGTGGTATTGTAGACCAAAAAGTGATATTGTAAACCCATGAAGTAGTGCAGTAGACACATGAGTGGTACACAAGAACATTTAAGTGTTTCTGTAGATGTCGGGTCCTTAAAACTATGAATTTTTTATATGTCCTAAAAACTTAATGAAACTTAACATAGCCATAAAACCGAAGGTGCCCATTACATTATGTTTTTGTTTTTTATTAATGATTATTGATTTTGCTTCAAATTACAGTTTAGCCCTAAAGTCATCAAATGGGCAAAAGCAGAGAAAGCAAGTTATGTCGAGAGAGAGAGAGAGAGAAAACCCAAACCCTACTCTTCCTCTCCCATTCTCCATTTTCCACACCCAAATAATACAACAAAAATCAAATAGTAATAAATATAGAAAATAAAAAATAAGATTGACTGATAAAAGAGCCCAATCAGATCGTCGGCGACCTTTTGCCTACCTAACGCCGCCGCCCACCTTCTACCGCCGACCGATCCATGTGGCTCCGACGATCCAAGTCGTCCCAAGTTCGTGTACATCACGCGCATTTACCCAAGTTTGCCTGCTCCTCCTTCAAGGACGTCCATCTACTTCTCTCCGACGACCTCCCAACGACCTCAACCCAAACCACCTCCGCCGTAGATTCCCCTCGGATACCTTCTCCAATCTGCCACCGTATACTTCGTTTCAAGTCCCTCTACCAATCCCTACCTATCCCTCCTCAACCTCACATCGCCGGCTCGGAAAAGACGATCATCGTCTACTTCTCTTCCATACGCGTGGTTCGGAGGACGTTCGAGGACTGCCGATCCGTACTCACCATCCTCCGATCTCTTAAAGTCGCCGTCGACCAGCGCGACGTGTCCATGGACTCGTCCTTCCTCGACGAGCTCCGTAAGATATTCGCCGTGCCTGAGAAGACGAAATTGAGCTTGCCCAGGGTGTTTATTGCGGGTAGGTACGTCGGCGGCGTGGAGGAAATTAGGAGGATGCACGAGTCCGGCGAACTGAAGAAAATCGTTGAAGGGTTAGAGTTGAATTCTGATTCTGGGACTTGTGAAACTTGTGGGGGTCATAGATTTGTTCTGTGCAACGAATGCAGTGGCAGCCATAAATGTTATTACGGTGCTAAAGCTGGGTTCAGGAGCTGCGTGGCTTGCAATGTGAATGGACTCGTAAGGTGTCCGTCTTGTTTCTCCAGCAATCTAACTGTGTGATTCGATCGATCAGGTTCGAATTTATTAAGTATTACTTTCTAACGATTGTTTTAGGATTAGAGGTTGGTGTGGAATGGAAAGAGCCTAATGGCCTCGTAATAATCTTTCCATGTGGATTCCATCGGATGTGGAGTTCGGGACGAGTTTGTGATTGTTTTCTCATGGGTTTTTGAGTGATTTTAGAGGTAGGTTTCTGTTGATCTAATGTAATATTTTGAGCCTTTTCTTGTGCAATTTAGTGTCTAGGAAAGCTAAGAAGTTGGTGCTTAGTTTTTGTGGCGCTTTTCATTCGATTTTGGTTTCCCTTGTCTACGGGTCGACAGGGACTCCATCTCTGGCCGGTGTGTTCTTGAACTGCGAATGTGATCTAATCTTTCTTGAATTATTTGATATATACACTGCTTGGAATAATGATAATGTTGTTTCCTTTGCAATGTTTCTGCTTGAGGTTTTTTTTGCTGATGATAAGAATCATATGATCCTGCCGTCCAACTTGAATAGCGGATGTATCTCTCCTCATGTATTGCTTCTAGTTTGAAGAATGCATATGTTGGTTGGATGTCATAGTGAAAACCAAACTCTTCGTAATGTGGAAAAATGGTTTTGGTTAGGCTTCGAAAGTCCTGTAAGGTAGTAAACTTAGCTTGGAGATCAATTTGATGGCCGCATTGGTTGCTTCTGCCCTTTTCATGTCCGTGTGCCTTCATTCAAAAGGTCATTTCTTTGCCCTTTTTGGTTGGAATGGAATATATCGCTTTCCTTGGAGTTGGAAATGTCGTGTACAAATGAACACCGTTAATGAAGATTAGTGTCTTATCACCATCAATGGCCCGCGCGCACCACACGCAAGCTGGGCAGCAGCAGCAGCAGAAACTTTCCACGAAAGAAATTCCCAGTAAATGGACTCAAAACCATCAATTTAGACCTCGGAAATTAATCGGTTTTAAGGTGGAAAAAACTCAAAAAGACATCTTGAAGCAACGCTTTCATTGAAGTTGCTGTAAGAGAGCCTTCAATACATAACCCAACAACACTAAACAAGAACTAGTAAAAACCACAATATAATCACACTCAAAAACCATTAATCGGAACCATCCTTCACACTAAACAACTTCATTCAGACCTATTGGCATACCTCTCAACCTTGTCATCGTTCAGATTGATGCCCACCATAGCCTCGCCCAACCCACAGCTAACCTCCGCAAGAACCTCTGCGTCGCTGTAATGAGTCACCGCCTGGACTATGGCTCGAGCCCTCTTCGCCGGGTCGCCGCTCTTGAAAACCCCCGACCCCACAAACACCCCATCGCACCCGAGCTGCATCATCAGCGCAGCGTCCGCCGGCGTCGCCACTCCGCCCGCCGCGAAGTGGACCACGGGCAACCTCCCCAGCTGCTTCGTCTGCACCACCAGGTCGTACGGCGCTTGGATCTTCTTCGCGAAGGTGAACACTTGGTCGTCGTCCATGTTGTGAAGCGCTCGTATGTCGCCCATCACAGATCGCACGTGCCTGAATTGGAATGGGGCTCGAAATCCGCAGAAAACCCTAGAAAAAAAAATTCGAAATCTGAAGCATACCTCACGGCCTCGATGATGTTGCCGGTCCCAGCCTCGCCTTTGGTCCTAATCATGGCGGATCCTTCCCTGATTCTCCGCAGCGCCTCGCCCAGATTCCGACACCCGCAGACGAACGGAACCCTAAAATTGTGCTTGTTGATGTGGTTCTCGTCGTCGGCGAGGGTGAGAACCTCGGATTCGTCGACGTAGTCAACGCCGATCGCCTCGAGGATCTGAGCCTCGACGAAGTGCCCGATCCTCGCCTTGGCCATGACCGGAATCGTCACGGCCTGCTTGATTTCCTTGATGAGCTGAGGGTCGGACATGCGAGCCACGCCGCCCTGGGCTCGGATGTCGGCCGGGACACGCTCGAGGGCCATGACCGCACACGCGCCGGCCTCCTCGGCCACGCGCGCTTGCTCCGGCGTGACGACGTCCATGATGACGCCGCCGCGGAGCATCTGGGCGAGGCCGACCTTGACTGAGAAAGGGGATTGCTTCGCGTTTGTCTCGGCGATTGCGCCGTTTCCGTACACGGTCACCACTCCGCTGCCCGACATTTTTCTTTCTTCCTTGCTTTTTCTTTGTGTTGTGTGTATGTGTGTGTGTGTGTGTGTGGAGATTGGGGGAGATAAAATAGAAGGAAAATTGTGGAGAAGGAATGGATAGGGCAAAAGGTGGTGGTAAGATTTTCGGGACTCAAAAGCTCATTCAAGTGGTTGGAATCAGAGAGAGACACCAACTGATATATACCCAAAAAATAAAAGAGAAAAGAAATTCTATATGTTATTGGGCTCACCGTGCCAGCCCAGCTTGGCCCGTTGTGATGGGCCATCCAGCCCAAAATGTTTAAAGTATTTATGCTTATGCAAGAAAATCTCACTTTTTTGCCCTTTTTCTTTACTTTTTTTAGTAGGAGATATACATGACAAATTGACAATTGACAACCAACGTAACGTATCTATTTTAGTGGGAATAATCACTCGTCCCAAATACATGCTGACGCGATCTAATGAATTCTAAGTGCGTTCGCATTGATCTAAGTGATCATATGGTGGCCAAGAATTTAATGCTACATAAGTACAAAATAATGTTGTTACGAAATATTATCGCCATTTGGAGGAGAACGCGTTCATCTTCGGACCACATATGGTCAACAAAATCATTATTACAAACCCATAGCGTTGATATATAATCTCCTTCCCTTAGGCCGTATATCTTAAATATAGTAGTTCCTGGTCACTACGAACGCTACGACGAATACCATTGACAGGTCGGAATATTAGTTACGTAATCTATAGATCTTTCTATATAATTACGACGATAACGTCCCAACAAAAATAAAAAAGGAATGACAACATATATATAAAATAATAATAGAACCATATTTAATTAACACTACGCATTGTCTTGAGAATACACTAATCTGCTATTACTCGGCGAAGTATACAAATGCTTAGTCCTCGCATGAAGGACGAAGGCAAGCAAAGTCCCAAACCCACACAGGAAACCCCATATAACAAAAGTAGTCTCATAGCACTTCGCTCCCATGCAACTCGAACTATTATCATTACCATCGCTTTGTCTCATTTTCTTGTACAAAAGCGCTGCGAAGTCTCCGAAAAGAAAAGACCCTATGGGTATGTTCGACACCAATATGTTGTGGTTTACGCCAAAATGCTTCGTGCCGAATAATTCGTTCGTCGTCAAGACTGAGATGGAAGTTATTGCGCCCGTGCACGTCCCCATAACTGCTGTAGTAACGTAGAGCGAAGATTCGTGCGATACCATCGTCAGTAGGAAGAACGATATGCACATTGGAATCATCATAAATCCCATGGCTGCACCTCTTGATACGTACTTGGCTCTGCCCAAAAGAATAAAAAAAAAAGTTAAACAAGTGAAATTAATGTTATAGGTCCGTAATTTCGTCTAGCCTACTCAATGATGTATCAAGAATTGAGGCTTATGTGTGTTTATGTATTTATGAGGGCGTGAAGAGGGGTGGAATATAGTCCATGAGATTTCAAGGGGTCTTCATCAATCTAGTTCTTAATCATTAGTTTATGTGGCTAACGGCGGTGAGCAATTTTTTGTAGTTGAAAATTGCCAAAATTTTCAACCGACAATAACTAGAATTTTCAAGATGGTGACTACCCTAACTACCCATATAGTCCCTACATACCCATATAGTCCCACAGCTACACTTAAATGTCATTCAACACCTCCGAAAAACTTACTCAAGGACTGCTAAATTTACGAAAAATCATGTAACAATTGGCTTGACATAAAACTAATTTACTAATACTCAACACGCTAATGTATTGTAATTAGGAAAAAGTTGAAGTCTTTACGCATTGCATTGCATTGCATTGCATATTATATAAGAACAGAAAAAACAAGAAAAGAAAACCTTACTTGGAGAAGAAAAAATCGGCGATCGAAGGCAGCAATCGACCGAAAAAGCTGCAAGCCGAAGATAAAGCAACTAACGAAGAAATCCCAGAACAACCCCTCGACTCAGCGATTTGCCCCAAATTATTCAGATAAACCAATCCAATCGTAGCACCGAACAAGTACACAAAGAAGTACAGCCAAAACTCGACCTTTCTCACCATCGCCGTCGGCCCAACATCCACGCAGCAGTGATTACTACAATCACGACAATCATCATCGCCGTTTTCCCGGCGAACGTCGTCCTTTTCGACGGCGACTTCGATCGCCGCCGGCGCAAAACCCTCGTCGTGGACTCTTATCCTGCACTTCCTCTCCAGCCTCTCGCTCATCTTCTCGCCGGCGGGCACCACCAAGGGCATCATCAGCAGCGCCAACGTCCCCGTAAGAACGACGGCTTCGGGCAAGAACTTATCCGCCGCCGAGCCGCCGCCGCCGCCGCCTCCCCCCACGCTCGTTGTCACCGCGAAAACCCCAGTCAACAAGGTGACCGCGAAAAGGGTGAAGAACCCTTCTGATAGCTTCTTCGTCTTCTTAACCTCGACGTCTCTAGCCAAGAAACAAGTCGCGGCGCAGACCAAGAGTGGGACCACAGAGTTCACCATGAGAAAAAGCTTAGCCCTTTCGTGGGAGACAGAATAATCAGAAATATTATTACCACCTTGGGAAACGAAAACGTCGACTATATCTGTGTAAATCTTGGCGCTAAGCCCAACGTAGCTCGTCGATAAACCTATTGCGATCTGTCTATCGAGTGGGAAATTGTTTATTACGAGGACGTAGCACACCGTGTTGATCCAACATATGCTGTTCCCTGCTAGGACGGTAAGTGCGAAGACTTCCCAGTAAGATAGGCTGTGGATTTTGTCGGTGACGAAGAGAAACTGAACTCCGTAGCCTACTAAGCCGAGCAGCGAGCCGATGAGAAGTACGAGCCATAAGGGGAGGTAACTCGCCGCCACGCCGGAGATCCAGCCGAGGAGTTTGCCGGCGTCGGAGGCAGAAGCTATGTTGTTGAGCTGAAGCTGTGATATGTTGAGTATCCTCTTGAGCTCCGACGAGTATGCTGGGAAGTTTGAGTTCGAACCGTTGATTGTTTGCAGCCATATTGTTGCTACTAAGGTTAGCCATTGTAGAGCCATCTTTTTGGTAATTAACTTCGATTATGATGATGGCATGAAGATGTCTTTTATTTGTTTTTTCTTCAATTTCTCGGAGGATGTTTTTATGTGTGTTGTGATCTTAGCGAGAATGTTGGAAGAATTCATTCTCTTGAAAGGTGTTAAATAGTAGTGTATGTGTAATGATACGTGCGGCTATAAGAGGGAACCTTAATTATCACATACCTTGCTTCCATATACTTTCACCTAACGAAATTAAATATGTATTAATTTTGTTTGATGGGTATCGTAGAATTGGTTTTTTATTTTTGTTTCTAAATAGAATAGGTTGTGCTACAACCGTTTGAAATTCCCGGCAAATACAAATGTTATGTTCGAAGAAGGGCATATATTACTTTAGGAACTGTGTTAAACAATTATTGATTGATACTCTTTATTAATTTATATATTAACGTAAATACACATGTAAGATACTCTAGTAGATATCGAAATGAAATTACACTATTTACTATGAATAGCTCCTCATCGGTATCATAGCGACGTGCGCCGCTTCGTTGTCCCCATGCTCGCCACACCTTGTTCGCTGACGTAAATTTATTTATTTTATTACATGAATTAAATTTAAATTAAATGCAGTTCAAGAAAGTGAATATTAATGTATGAAATTAAATGATGACGACGTATTAATCTTCTCTTCTTTTTTTTTTTTAAAAAAAAAGAAAGAAACATTTGGACCTCACCGCCCGCGAATGTTTGTGGTCTACTTGTACCTCGTAAGAAACGCAAGCTGCTTACAAGCTTTTCCTACGATTATTTATTAATAGAAAATAGATAGAGGATGTGAAGGACCTTTTTCTTTCATTTATTTCTCATTGAGATATTACCAAGTTCGGTGTGATGCTCGAAATCCATAATTAATGCACGACGAGATGGGTAAGCGTTGGTTTACGTTTAACCCACACATGTAATTCAATGCGACCACAAAACGCATCTCACATATACAAGGTATATATATATATATATTTATGTCAGCATATGTAAGAATGACGTTAATGTGACGCAACACACAGATATGGAATGGAAATGCAGTAGCTTTTACACACATGCCTGGAAAGCCCAGCCCAAAATTAGGCCCAATACGTGTGGCCCATATTTATTCACCATTTCCACTCTCATTGAAGGCTCCTCGGAGAATTGCAGGCTTTTTATAATTTGGAAAAGAAAAGGAAAAAAAAAAAAAAACTGAGCATAAAGCTTGTTAAGTCACAACCAAATCTTCCTTTGAGAATTTTGAGATTGGAGCTGAAATTTCTGGATATTCATCTGAAGATAATATCGAACACTTACTATTAAATGAATGTTTCTCATTTTTAAAACTTTGCATTTTTAATTTTGGGTAACATGACGATGACATTCATCGCGTGCATGAAGATCGTCAAGGAAATATTCATTCCGTAAATATTAATGCACCTTACGAGCGAGAGAGAAGATTGATAACGGCATATTAGACATAAAAAGAAAAATTAATCCAAGATAGGAAAATGTGATGAAGAAAATATATTGTAATGAGAAGCATTATTGCCCATAATCAGGACAGGACTGCTAATAAAAAACGAAAGATCACGCCTTTTTTTCACAGGATTTTCACAGACCCAACCGGCGAATTTTGCTCTCTCTCTCTCTCTCTCTCTCTCTCTCTCTCTCTCTCTCTCTCTCTCTCTCTCTCTTTCTCTCTCTCTCTCTCTCTCCCTCTCTCTCTGTATATATATATGAGATGATAAATGTGTGTTTGTAGAAATGGGAATTCTGATAGGGAAAGGAAGTGTCTTTGGCAATGTATTCAGGATAACTGCTTCACTTTGCTTCACCAAAGAAGATGCTCGTAATCATATATACAGTTCTTCATTCCATGTAATAAAAGATAATCTTTCTCCTAATAATGATGGTCGTGTAAGAGTTTTTTTTTTTTATTTTGGTTGTAGATTTTCTTGTGGATGCGATGGACCACACGATGTCGAAGTTGTAGTACAACCTAATTATTTTGCATTGTATAGTTTTCCTAGTTAATCTCGTTTGTCTCTCTATTAGTATGTTATTTCTCAATGTGTTTTTTGACGACGACGATCCCATTTTTCATCATTATTTTACGAAAGGTGGTGTTGCCTTGAATGATGCATCTTCACTAATGGGCTTTAGATTAGGTCCAACGTTGCCATTTTTAGTTGGAGCCCATTTACGGTTGAGGCACTTTGGTTGAGATTATGTTGGTTTTATGTCAAAAAGATATATAGAAGTAGTTAGCATTTGCTAATTAGTGCCATGATTAAGGACACCTGCTCCCATTTCTCTTTTACAACCATCTCTTTCCAATTTAAAATAAAAAATTAGATTTATTAGTTTCATTAGAAATAAACGTATTATATATATTTCAATTGAAAAGAGATTAGAAGCTGTTAAAGTTCACTTTCTAATAAATTTCAAAGGAGTCCGGGAGAAATAGTCAGCGGAAATAGGATTTAGGCTGAAACTAAGTCAATTTAAGTGAGTAATCCGCCTAAAACAACACTCAGATACTACTCAGTTTTCAACCTTTCACACGTATGATATAATAAATAGTTGAAGATAAGTCAATACACTTCCTAACTTATTTAATTATATATAGCTGTGTTAGGTTTATATTCGGTTAACGAACAGTATACAAACGCACTCAGTTCTTTAACAACACTGTGAGTTCAGATTTTATAGATAAAATCATAAGATATAGACATAATTGCGGGAAACTAGAATAAATAGGTTTACAAACTGTGAAAACACATGAACGGTTTAAAAATAAATTAAATAGCGTTACTTGAAACATTCAACCGATCTAGACTTTTTTATTTCTAGTTAGACTCGATCAAGATGCAACGTTACGAACAAAAGAAGTTATCAAATAGGTAATAATTTTAAAATATGGTGCTTAACAAAGACATGAGGAGGGTAATTTTCGAGACTCATCAGCTCATCGGACAGAGTCGTCATGGCATTTTTTAATACATAATTGTGCTTAAGTGGCGTTCTTACCATTTTGACTATGTTGTCTTAGATTCATCATAATATAACTTGTTTATTTATTTTGGTCCCTTCCTTCGCTCTATATAAATACGGCCCCTTCACATGCAACCCTATCACCAGAAATAAATAAATAAATAAACAAATAAAATAAGTAAAAATGAAGGGAGTGTTTCGCTGCATGAAGCCATTTTCCCTGTTATTTCTCTTAGCTATACTTTCTTCTACGACATCTTTCACTCGTGCAGATACTCAGTTCCATCAATTTGTCGTAAGAAAAATCCATGCCATTACTCTGTGTCACAATAATAATATATATATATATATATTATATATAAAGTCTAATATTACGATCACCATTTAATACCAGGTTGAAGAAACAGCAGTTACCAGGCTATGCAGAACTAAGAACATTATCACCGTAAACGGGCAATTTCCCGGGCCTACCATCGCCGTTCGAAACGGCGACTCGTTAGTCATCGAGGTCACTAATAGGGCCCTTTACGACGTAACGCTTCACTGGTAAATTAAATATATATATATATATATATATAATTGGCTATGTCAGGTTAAAAAACAGTAGCTATAAATACATAATATCGTTTAATTTCATTATATATTATAGGCACGGAGTTCGCCAGATGAGAACGTCATGGGCCGACGGGCCGGCCTATGTGACCCAATGCCCCATAAAGCCCGGCGAAACCTACACGTATCGGTTCAAGGTCGATAACCAAGAAGGCACTTTGTGGTGGCACGCCCATAGCCAGTGGCTCCGAGCCACGGTCTACGGAGCCCTTGTCATTTTCCCAAAGAGGATTCGATGTACCCTACATTTTCGGCGCCGAAGATCGACGTCCCCATTATTCTCGGTTCGTACTTTGTGATTTTTCAGAGACTACGTATTATTAGCGTTATTGATCGGCGTTTGTGAGTGACGATGATTTGCAGGCGAATGGTGGGAGAGAGATATCACCGACGTGATGAGGCAGGCGCTTTTCTCGGGGGCCGCTCCGAATGTCTCCGATGCGTATACGATCAATGGCCAGCCTGGCGACCTTTATAGATGCTCTAGTCGAGGTGAGAGTTGTAATAATTTCGACGAACATACTAGTCGTCCGATTCAATAATGAATGTGTTATATATCCGCTGCACCTAAAAGTGTAAGATTCTAGGGACTACTCTTAGACGTGTAGTTTATCTAAAATGATGGTCATGAAGATTCGTAAGCAAGACCTCTTTACCTAAACTACTTATTAGATGACTACTTCGTCTAAAAGCTTAAAATTGAGGAGAAAGCCTATTTTATTTCTAACATTTTACACGGTCAACGTAACAACTTGCAGGTACATTTCGGGTACAAGTAAACAGTGGAGACACAATTCTTCTCCGAGTCATCAACGCGGCATTCAACCAACAGCTCTTCTTTTCCGTGGCCAACCACAAGCTAACCGTCGTCGGCGTCGACGGGGCCTACAACCAGCCCTTCACCACGGACGTCATCATGGTCGGGCCGGGCCAGACCACCAACGTCCTCATCACGGCCAACCAAAGCCCGGGCCTTTACTACATGGCCGCTCGGGCCTACGCCTCGGCCCCAAACGCCCCCTTCGACAACACGACCACGGTCGCCGTCCTGGAATACAAAGAATCGACCGCGTCCCGAAAACGGGCCCGGCCCGTATCCCCGCTATTGCCCGCCTTCAACGACTCGACCGCCGCGGCCAAGTTCACGGGCCGACTGAAGGGCCTACGCTCGCTGGCCCGAGTCCCGACCCGAGTCGACGACGAACTGTTCGTAACGGTAGGGTTAGGCCTCGTGAACTGCACGGAGGGGCCCACCTGCCAGGGGCCGAACAACACTCGGTTCGCCGCGAGCATGAACAACGTCTCCTTCGTACTTCCTCGTACGACCTCGCTACTGCAGGCTTACTACGAGGGCTCGCCGGGGGGAATATACACGACGGATTTTCCGGCTGGCCCGCCCGTGGAGTTCGACTACACGGGTAACGTCAGCCGGGCTTTGTGGCAGCCCGCTTTCGGGACGAAGCTCTATAGGCTCAAGTACGGATCGAATGTGCAGATAGTATTGCAGGGGACTTCGATTGTTGCCGTGGAGGACCATCCCATACACTTGCACGGGTACCATTTCTTTGTCGTGGGTCAGGGGAGTGGGAACTTCGACCCGAGGAGGGATGCGGGCCGGTTCAACCTCGTCGACCCGCCCGTTCGTAACACGGTCGACGTGCCCGTTGGCGGGTGGGCCGTGATCCGTTTCGTGGCAGATAATCCGGGTGAGTGAGGGATGACGTGGTGATATATATATATATATATATTTTAGTTTATTGACATTGAGTTAAGTAATAACTTTTGCTTTTTTATTTTGTGTTCTTGGAAAAGGGGTTTGGTTATTTCATTGCCACATTGATTCGCATCTTACTTGGGGATTGGCGATGGCTTTCTTGGTGGAGAATGGGCATGGAGAATTACAGTCCATCGAAAAGCCTCCTTTTGATCTACCACAATGCTGAGAGAGTTATATTATCAGAAACGATTCGAAGCTTGTTGAACGTTATTTATGGTTGAAAGTTAGCTATTCGAATTATCAGGAAATATCGTTGTGTTGCTATGAAATGAAAAGCAATGTTGCGAGACAAATATTCAGATTCACATTATTAGCTAATTGAATTTCTAGCCAATGTAATTTTATCAACAAATATTAATCAGTTTTTGTAATTAACGCCGCCGAGGCCACGTGGCAGTGATATTTCCGTTTCTAGGCGTTGGCGTTAGTTGGCCAAGTGACGACATCTTTCAAAGCTTTAACACACTTTGTAAACTCCGTCGAGCTGATATGAGCTCATATTTATTAGATCAAATGCGTCTGCGCATCACTACTCTTCTCAATCAAAATCATCTCCGCAATCAATCTTCTGCGAAAATTTTCGCTTCGCGCGACGGAAATGAGTTCCTCGGTGCTGCTTCCTTCGATTTCGCTCAGGAAGAAGAATTTTGGCTGCACGCGTTTGGGGTCGAAGAATGGGATTTCGAGGTTGCAGCTCGATAAATGTAGATCTCAATCGAGGGTTGTGATGAGCGTGGCTATTGGATCGGAGGGGATTACTGTGAACGATGCCTTGTTTAAGGATTATCAGCCTACCACTGCGTTTTTGTTTCCTGGCCAGGTCAATTGTTTCTTCTTTCTATACGGACAATAACATATCAAATGAGCTGTGTTGATAAACACTTGGTTCAAATCCAATTTGGCGTCGGCAAGTTTCATGTCGATTATTTTCTAATTGCATTGTGGTGACTGATATGTGGCCTTTCATCGTTAAAGGGTGCACAAGCCGTTGGGATGGGATCAGAGGCTCAGACTATTCCTGCTGCTGCTGCATTGTTCAAGAGGGCTAATGACGTTTTGGGGTATATTAATTTCAGCTGTGATATACTTCATTAACCTCTGGTTTCTCCCATTACTTCCAATTTGAGCTTGTTCTATTATGATTATTTGTTATCGCATGTCCATGTCCAACATTTATTTCTTCTTGTTGAATGAAGGTATGACCTTTTGGAAATTTGCCTAAATGGACCCAAGGAAAAGCTCAATTCCACTGTTCTAAGCCAGGTTTGATGCCATTCTAAGAGTTGTGACTTTTTATGTCCTGTACTTGCATCGCTTTTCATCTGTTTTTCCGACCAAGAGAAGCCCCCTTTATGCATTATTGTTGCAACGGAATCAATGTTTCCTGAACATGGTTGATAATTGAGTTTAATTTTCATTAATGTTATTTCTAAATCAATTCTCTCAGCCAGCAATCTACGTTACGAGTTTAGCAGCAGTAGAAGTCCTCCGTGCTCGCGATGGAGGTCAGCAAATAATAGACTCAGTGGATGTGACCTGTGGCCTGAGTCTAGGAGAATACACTGCTCTCGCATTTGCTGGAGCCTTCAGGTTTCTAAAATTTCAATTTTTTGCGACTTCAATTTATGATATCTTATCGAGCTCAACCTCTTTACTTCAGTAATGATTTTGTTTTCTTCAATAAGCTTTGAGGATGGGCTGAAGCTAGTGAAGCTAAGGGGCGAAGCCATGCAGGTTAAATTTTCATTTCGTGTATTCATCTTGAAATTATAGTATGAGCCTTCCTATACCCCTTCATCAGGATGCAGCTGATGCTGCCAAAAGCGCCATGGTAAGTATTATTGGGCTTGACTCCGATAAGGTACAGCAGCTTTGCGACGCAGCGAATCAGGAGGTAGACGAAGCAGATAGAGTCCAAATAGCAAATTTCTTGTGTACGGTAAGTTTTTACTTTTTCCTTTCCTTTCCTTTCCCTCTAATTTTTCTTGATGGACGTTAAATTCCCAACACGATTAATTGTATTGTAGGGAAACTATGCAGTCTCTGGAGGTCTAAAAGGAATAGAAGCAGTTGAAGCAAAGGCAAAGTCCTTCAAAGCTCGGATGACGGTAAAATCTACAACTCTGTTCTCTATCTACCTACATCCCATTTTCTATGCTATGGGGCTTGTAATGACATCTTATGTTATTACATCAGGTTCGATTAGCTGTAGCCGGGGCATTTCACACTGGTTTTATGGAGCCAGCTGTGTCACGGCTAGAAGCCGCTTTGGCCTCAACGGAGATCCGAGCTCCAAGAATTCCAGTTATATCCAATGTCGATGCCGAGCCTCATGCAAATCCAGCGACGATAAGAAAGATCCTTGCTCGACAGGTATATATATAAGATATCAATGCGAATGGAGATAGTTACATGCATTTAACTCGCCATAAACAATCTTAAACTTTCCTTGCCAACAAACAAATATTTCAGGTCACTTCTCCAGTTCAATGGGAGACTACAGTAAAAAATTTGTTGTCCAAAGGGTTGAAGAAGAGCTATGAGTTAGGACCTGGAAAGGTATGACGGTGTAATATAGAATGCTGCGAATTTAATCATATCTCAACTTTCCTCTCTAGCTATGAATCATGCTCGCTCGAAGCTTACGTATCCCCCTACGTTTTCTTGTCACTGTTTAATGCATTTGAGGCTCGAATGTCATCCTCTTCTTGTGTGTTATATAGGTCATAGCGGGCATAGTGAAGAGGATGGACAAAGCTGCAGATATTGAGAATATCGCAGCTTAAAAGCTATTCTTCTGTTGTGGCTATAATCGTCTCATCAAATGTCATAGCCTTCTATTGATCGGATCATATGTTAAAGATTTTGGGCATAAGCATCTAATACTTGTGATTTATTTTTTCGAACTAACGTTCTCAATGTTTAGACGTCTGAAACTTGCATATGAACTCAAAGACAAGAGTATGTTTTTTTGAGCAAATGCACCATTGAAGATATCAACAATCACTTCACTACAGCATCACCAATAGAAGAATAATAAGGCAAAACAGAATAAGTTGTTGATATCAAAGGAACACATATTATGACAAACTGTTTGTCTAAATGCCTCAGACAACACAAATCACTCACAAGTTCGTCCTTCTGATTCCTCTCAGCCTCTCAATCCACTGCTCATCTGATACCCGAACCGCCCAATCGGGTGCCGGGCCAGGGAACTCGACCCGGCGCATAGCTTCGATGACTCTGACGGCATTTTCGGCAGGCAGCGGGGCGCGGCGGCGGCGCTCGTCTTCGGTGAACGCTCGCTCGATCGCACCATCGCCTTCTTCCTCTTCTTCGTTTTCGCTGCTTAGATCTAACGATGAGACGCCCCCATGTAAGCATCCATTAGGTAAACACTGGTAGCCTGAATCGAGATCTCGATCGGTCAATTCTTCTTCTTCTCCTTCGCTGCTATCTTCGCCGTCGAGTGCTGTTATTGGCTGATAGTATTCGGTGGATTCGTCGTCGGAAGAGCTGACGTCGGAGTGGTTGCCGTTATCAGCCGGAGACTGTGTCGTCCCTGCCGCGTTCATTTTCCTCGTCCACCTTGCCCTATGTATGTCGACACTTTCCAGGTCATAAAATAGATCGAAGAATACCCCCCAAAAAAAAGTACAACAGTGGAAAATCCTAACAAATAGAATAGATGAATAAAAAAAATGAAAAAATGAAAAACAAAAATACTTGCACCAGCCGGGAATCGAACCCGGGTCTGTACCGTGGCAGGGTACTATTCTACCACTAGACCACTGGTGCTTCCCTTTAGTTTAATGAAGATATAAATATTAAAAATAAACTTCAGATATTGACATTACGCTCGTGCATACCATGGTATGTTGTATCATGTATGATGTGTTTTCAATCTTTAGCGTTTGGACCACATCGAATAGAGTAAGAGAGTACGCAAGTGAATATCATCGTCGTATAGGTATTATCATACATTAAATTAATGTTAGGCAGCATATTCCTTTTTTATTGTTTTTCTTAAAGAAGGTGATGGAACACGAGGCTACATTATATAATAGAGGAAAAACATTAATTACTATCTTAAACCCATTTTGCATCTATAAAGTGATACGCAAACAACTAGTAAATGTTATTCTTCTCATCATAGCAAGGGAAGTGAAGAAAGAGGCAACAGAAGATCCGCGCAGAGCAGTAATGGATATCGTCACACAGTCGACGGCTATCATATTTTTAATGTTGTTGATATCTTACAAGTTCTTGAAGCACTCTTTGAGACCACCCAACTATGATGATCATCCAAGCATGGCGATTCTTCTTGGGTGTTCGTCCCATTATTGCACAAGAAGCTCTTCATCAATTCTTCTTACACATCGTCCCTTATTTCACTGATGTTTGGCAAGAGACGAGCCGTCGTTGCTTTGCTACTCGTCGAAGCTACTACATTTACATACCGATTGCCACTACTTTTTTTTTTTTATTTAAATCTTTGTATGGTTGGTTTATTCGGGTTCATGACTAATATATGTGTATATCCGTTGTACACTACTTGGGTTATTTGAGGAGTGCTATAAATTTTAATTTATGCAATTTAATCATTCTTGATGTTTCGTCATCGATGCATATTGTCTTTGATCCTCCTTGAAAGAACTGTAATGAAAATGAAGGAATTCAAGAAGAAAAGTACGGCACTTTTGTAAGAGGCAAAAAGCTTTTAAGCTTTGGGGGATCCCTTTGACATTCTGTTAAATTACGTTTTGACCCTTTGAATTGATTTTTTTTATCGTATATATAGTTTACGCAATCTAATTTCTACTTCCCAGATTCTTTTTTTTGTTTTACTGAAATTCATTAAGAATCCTTCTCACGGCCATAAAAAGCACAGCTCAGCTCAACCTATTGTCATTTTTGTCGCATAATAATAAATAATAAACATCGATTGATTGATTAGCCATCAAGGGTTTTCTTGACGGTAAAAGGCATCGCAAAATTGAGGAGGTTAGCTAAATCTAAGGTCTTTAATTTGCCGATGCGATGATTTTCGGGATTGTTGCTGTTCCTTTTTTTTTTGGGATGCATAGTGATCTCCTTTCTCTGAATGTTGCTTTACGTTTGTACTTTGAAGATTTTTCTTCTGGGGATATGGGTAGAATAGCATCATGTTCGTTTGTATTACCTTTCTTCCCTTTTCGATGTTAATCGGATCAAATAGTATTTTTTTTTAATGATCGATTTGGTTAGCTATTTCTGTTATGTTCTTTTTACTGGTTTGGTGAATCTTATGTGTTGAAATTGGATAATCAGCTCAAACGTTGTTTGACTGCTCTTGGTGAATCTTAGGTGTTGAAGTTGGATCGTCAGCTAAGTTAGATACATTAGGAATCAATGAAAGGGAAAAACAAAAAACAAAAAAAACAAAGAGTTCACTTTGTGCAAATAATACTAATCATAAATCTACTTTCTGCATCTAGGGATTACTTATGTGTTATGGCATTTGCAGTGCTACTCAGCTCCATTCTTTTATATATCTCTTCCTCTCTGTGTTATTCTTGATCTTCACTTATGACACTATCTTTTCCTTCTATTGCATGTTACTGAAATCTTGTTTTATGTTTTCTCTGTAGCATTCAACGCTTCCAAGTTTCAGCATTATTGTCGCCTGTCAAAAGAGGGATAGACTATCGAGTCTTCTTGAGCCATCTCTACTTTTGCGCCAATTGTATGCGCTTTCCTTTGCATGGCACCATATAGAGCACAGATCTAGTAATCTTATTTAAGATCATAGCATATGTGCCCAACAAATTTCTGCTCGAATAAAACTTCTGCCTCTTGTCCGCGTTTATCGCCTTCTTTTCCATAATTGGACTGTAATAACGATAACAGTTATGGATAATAAGATCAACGTATTGATGGACAAGTACGAGCTTGGGAGATTATTAGGTCAAGGAACGTTCGCAAAAGTCTACTACGGTAGAAGTATTCAGACAGGTCAAAGTGTGGCGATAAAACTAATCGACAAGGAAAAGATTACAAAAGTAAGGATCATCGACCAAATCAAGCGCGAAATCTCCATCATGAGGCTCGTGAGGCACCCATTCGTCGTCCATCTCTACGAAGTCTTAGCTACGAAGACAAAGATATACTTCGTCATGGAATACGCAAAAGGAGGCGAGCTCTTCAACAGAGTAGCCAAGGGAAAGTTAAAGGAAGATCTTGCAAGAAAATACTTTCAGCAGCTGATAAGTGCAGTCGAATTCTGCCACAGCAGAGGCGTTTACCACCGCGATTTGAAGCCCGAGAACATATTGCTAGACGAAAACGACAACCTTAAAGTTTCTGACTTTGGTCTGAGCGCTTTGGCCGAATCTAGACGCCAAGATGGCCTCCTTCATACGACTTGTGGGACCCCAGCTTATGTGGCGCCTGAGGTATTGAACCGTAAAGGGTATGATGGAGCCCTAGCTGATATTTGGTCTTGTGGGGTGATTCTCTTCGTCTTATTGGCTGGTTATCTTCCCTTTCATGACTCGAATTTAATGGAGATGTACAGGAAAATTGCAAGGGCTGAATACAGATACCCTCGTTGGTTTTCTCACGAAGTTCGTTCTTTGCTGACGAGGATATTGAATCCCAATCCTTACAGTAGGATTTCGATCGCTGAGATTAAGGAGAACTCATGGTTCAAACGCGGTTTGGAGTCCATACAGAATTCGTCGGAGAGCAGCAGCAGTTCTTCGGACAGTGGTGGGCAAGAAAGTAATGGCAGCAACTCACTTACGAGGATAAATGCGTTCGATATTATTTCTCTGTCGAACGGTTTCGATATATCGAGGTTGTTCGAAGAACAGTCAGCGAGGAAGGAGGTAAGGTTCATTTCTTCGAAGCCCGCGTCTGTGATCATCTCTAGGCTGGAAGAAATCGCCAGGCGCATGAAGCTGAAGGTAACTAAAAAGGACGGGGGATTGTTCAAGCTCGAAGGATTGAGGGAGAGTAGAAATGGGGTTCTATCGATCGACGTGGAGATCTTCGTTTTGACATCGAATTTTCACTTGGTGGAGGTTGAGAAGACGAATGGGGACACTTTCGAGTACCTCAGAGTCTTGAACGAGGGCATCAGGCCTGGCCTTCAAGACGTCGACGGTGATCCTGAATCTGAACGAGCGCCACGTCAGCGAAGGCATGAGCAATCTGAGTTGAGAGACGGGCAACCATAGATCATCATTTTCCTTTTTTCTCTATTTATTCGCTATTTTACGGGAGCTATTTATGCCTCGTTTCGATCGAGACAGAGCTTAGACCATTTACTTAGTTATGTCTCATCCATCTATAGACTGGTGAGTGTTGTGGTTCCTTGTAAGAACCAAACCACAGTTGTCTGTAAATTCTGTTTAGCTTTTTCGTCATCGAAGTTCGGTTACACTTACACCTCAGTTTCTCTCTTTTTGTTCACTATTTTTTTCTGGGATTTGCAACTGTCTGGAAAAGATTCTTGTTTTCGATTATCAATTGCTTTTCAGATGAAATACATTTGCTCCACCGCTCTTAACATCACAAGATACATATCAGAATAAGAAAAAGGATATTTATTTCATTTGGAAAAAAGTTATGACAAAGATTCCATAATATTACAACAGATGTACACAAATAAGGGATAAAGTAGTTTATAATCATGAAAAATCAAACAAATATAGGAGAACTTGTCAAGTCAATGATATCAGGGTAGGCAGCAGTTGCCTTCCTCCTCTCCTTCGAAAATTTCAAATTCTTCGCGGAGCACGGCGAAGGCGTGAAAACGTCGATGACCTCGACACTCTGACCAAAAGCAGGGCAGTTCTTGACAGAGGGTTCTTGTGCTGTATCAGCAGCAGAGGCATCAGCTGACTCTTTCGCCAAGTGCTGATCTAAAGCAAAACTGATTGCAAAGACACCGTGTGTGTTTGTAAAGAAAGAAGGCGATGATGCTCTGACGGGAGAATTATAGCTAATATCATCGATGGAGAAAGAATGGTTACATTCTTCTCTTGAGCTTTTACCCTCCTCAGCGGCGATTCTAACCAAACGTGTCCTTAAATCACAGTCCTCATAATCTTCCTCCTCTTCGTCAACAGTTGATTTATCGCAAACTTCAAGGCCAGACACTTCATCATCTATTTCGCCATGGGACTTATTGTAAAGGGGAAGCTCGTTCATACAACATATTTGAATCCGCATTTGCTTGGGCAAAGTGGGACAAGCGGAGGTGAGCGTTTGGTACTTTGTGGAGAATAAATTCACCGTAAGGTTCAAACTGAGAAACGCCAAGACCGAGTACAGTATCAGCTCGAAAGCTCCTATCATCTTCATCATCTAATCATATAAAAAAAAAATAAAAGATGTTGGCCTACCTTTTCCATGAAGGTAGAGTAAGCATCGTGTATGCGAGTTTGATCTTGTTAGCTAACCCCGAGAGAGATTTGAAACTTGCAGCTGCCGATCTCACTGCTAACGATTCCAACGGATGCTGCCAAGCCCATTCGAACTGCACGATTGATTGTTGGATCAAACAATCATCACTCACAGTCCACAAGTTGCTTTGGAGATTTAGCATCATTTAATCGAATGCCTTATGTGCAATCACAGCATCGTCTCAAGCTGCATAAATTGAAAATCACTTGGAAATCAGAATTAATTACCTGAAGAGCAGCTATGTTAGTAGGGAAACCATAGATGCATAGCACCATCTCCCACGGCCGTTTGCGCTTAGTCCTCCACGCCCCACAGCCGATCTCGCCGTTGTGTTGCCTTATCCTCCGCCGTGGGTTCACCGTGTACCTGCCGCGAACGACCCCACCAAGAAACGAAAAAAGTCAACAAAAAAAAAAGCAAATAATTGAAAAACGTTAATCGTAGAAACAAGAACATGACTCGATTCCGCATCCAATTGAAATATCGATAGGTCGGAAAACTCGTACCCGATGTACGTGTGGCCTTTGAACCTGGGACTGAGTGACGTCAGCAGATAGCAAGCGTGAAACTTGCTAGTATTCTCCTTATCGTCATCATGAAACCCCTCCGCTCGTTCTTCGTCTTCGCCGCCGTCCTCATCGCTTCTTCGCTTTTTCGGAGCTGTAGTTTTCTGAGTCTTTCTTCTCCTCATCTTCGCTTTCTGCTCGTCGTCCGAGATGATTGAGATCAGAGGAATGATCCCCTTTCGAAATTTGACCGTTGCGACTCGTTGTGATATTTTGGTGTTTTTCTTTATTTAGAGGACTTGATAATGTGATTTTAATCGAGAGAGGGTCTAAATGGGCTTCGATAAAACTATTGGGACATTCAAAGTTATTTACATAGCTGGACCATTTCCAAAAGGCCCAAAAAAACTAATTTCGTTAGTTGGAGAAAGAGAGAGGTTATAACTCATAAAGCAAAGAAAAGATAAGATTGAGTTTAAACCACTCATGTCCTCATTTAAAATATCATTATTTTAGACAACATACCATGGAAGAATAAGGCAGAATTACTACATATACACTAATGTGACACGACCTGTAAGAAGTCTTCTAGTTTATCACCATCGTTTGCTAAATAAATCATAATATGACAAACGTTACTCATCATATGTCTATCGCTATATTATATACACTTGAATAAATGAAGCTTCTTTAGTAAATGGTGGTCAGTGAGCTAATTTGAAAAATGAAACGAAATTGCAAATTTTGGTCGAGATGTTACGTTTCCCACCTACCCACTCAACCTCAAATCCACTACGAAGGAAAGGATTAAGATTTAAATGCTGATAGTTGACATTGCTTACAAAACAATATCATTTATTTGACAACCAATCCATAAAAGAGACGATTAGCTACAATAATCTACAATGTAATATATAAGCGTGTCGGCTTTGAATTGCTATGCTGATTAGGAATCCCAACAAACAACCATAACACAAATTTACAACGACTCGTCTGCCATTGGAGAAAACAATTATATTACCATAAGAAAGATAACCAGGGAAAAAGGGCAGTAATTTATATCAAGTTCATAAGCAAAGATGGAAATAGAAAAACTCGAATCACTAAAGAACATAACCATTTGATATCATTCACATCACAATTCGTAAAGTTTGGTAACATCTAAAAGAAAACAAGTTCAGTACAAGAAAGCAATGCATATTGCCACACGAGGAGTTCCCATATATGTATATTTGAATTCCGTAGCACTCAGATGAATACACAGAAAACATACAAAGAGACTGCAGAGGAGATCAAGAATCTCCCGAAATGACTTAGGAACAGCATATTACCGACAAGAATCATTCTGCATGATGGTTTTTGTCTGTAGAAGACGACATCGAAGATGATGATGATGAAATCAAATTCTTCCAAAGATATCTCCCACTGGCCATGTCGACGAATGCCCAAAAAGACTTTTGCAGAGCAGCTGAAGCCTAATCCAAATACAAAGACAGAATCAGCTAACTCACTATCCAAGTTTACAAGGAATGGATACTATATAACACCTGAACTGGCGTAGAATAGCTAATGTTAATGTTCAGATTATTACAAGTTGGGTAAAGTCTCAAGAAAATAAAGGATGAGGACCAAAGAGAGGCGATGATCAAGTTCAAGAATTCGATTGCTGAAAGCACCACAAAGACAGATTTTGAAAGTACGAGTCGTCCCAGAAAAGGCAATTATTGAAATTAAGGAAGATCATCCTCTATTAAAGAGAAGCAAACTGATCAACCAAAAAAGTAATCACTTCATGTGCGAAATTGTGGGGGAAATTAAACTAACAGAACAAGAACTCCTTCAAATCAACATCAATTCAAAATTTTAACCTCCATCGAATCGTATTCCAGCTAGAAAGCAACTCGAATCCTCAGACCACACAACCAAACAAACAAAAAAACGATAAGAGAGCTCATTTCACCTTGGCCGAAAACGGAAGGGCATTATCAGTCTCAATCTCATCCTTGGCGTCGTCTTTCTGCGCGTTCGGCGAGGAATTGAGGTTTCTGATGACGAAAAATCCGGCAATCGTAGCAGAGAGGAAGATCAGAATAATTCTCAAAGGACACATTTTTTTTTTGTCTCTAGGGTTTTCTTTTTAGATTTTCATTGTAATTTTACTTTCCTCTCTGCAAATTGAGGATTTATGGAGAAGAAACCGAACTTGTTTTCTATGGTGTTTTGGGTGATGGTGGTGGGGTACCCTTTCTCCGTCTCCCATTGACTTCTTAGCTCAATAATTTTCATTTCCCACCAAACTTTAATTATTATATATCCATCATTTCCATTCCATCAAAATTTAATTATAGGAAGTGCTCCCACATTATGTTTAGGTACTATATAACGAATCAATTTCAGCAAGATTAATCCTTTCGATTTGTGTGGGATGTCTTAAGACTATACCCAGCATAAAAGTCAATATCACAAAGGAAAATTGAACTCATAAATTACTATCCTAAAGTAGTTTAGAAAAAGAAGTTGCTCCGTATTTCAATTTGACATAGGACTTCTATGATCAATATGATATCATATAATATACGTGGTACATCAAAAAACAACTTGTGCACATAATATAATTCTTCAAAACCGCACCTCACCTTGCCCATCACCGTTGAAATATTTTGTTCTTAATAATATATTATCGCTCCAAAGCGGTACCAGACATACAATGTATAATATAATAATAATCAGCTTATTATGAATTTTTAGACCTTCGCAATTTATTTAGTTAATTCACCGGCAATGACGAAAAGATCCCTCCCTCATCAAGATTCAAGAATACAACAATCTTCCTCTCCCAAAGACGACGTCGTCTTGTGCCTGTGTAAGTGTAACCTAATAGTTTTTTATTAATTATATAACTCGTAAACTGTTCTGTGTCAGATAGCATGCAGTGCACACTGCACAAGCTACAAAAATTCACTTCAACGTTCAACGACGTCGTTTGTGCCGCACTCACACATCCCAGTCCCACCCACATAGTCGCGCTTCTCTCTTGTTTTTGTCCCGTTTCTTGATGCAACCCTCCTCTCAATTTTTGAGGCGGCGAAACCTCTGAAGACTGTGTTAGTCTGGTAAGCTTCTTCCAAAGTTTCCTCATCCTTTAAGACTTTTTCTGAATGCTGGTCTATTCTTCGTGTTTATCTGATTCGTTGTCGTGAATCGCTGAGGTCGGTGTTTGATTTGCTAAGCATTCTCTGCTTGAACTTATTGTGGTAAGCGAAAGAAAAACAAATTCTTGAAGAAGAAAGAAGAACAAATCTGTCATTTTCTGTAGTTTCATGTTAATGGGGCTGGAGGGGAACACACAGAAAATGGAATTTGATGCTTTTAAAGAAACTCTTAAACCTCATTCTGATATCTTGGATACGGTGTCAAAGGCTTCCATGGTCAGTAGGTTTAGGTCCATTGGTGTTTTTCCTTCATTGGAAAACTCAAATGAAGGTCATGTCCAAAGGCTGGTAGCCAAAGACGAGGAGAAGAGCGTCGACGATGTAAGAGAGGAATCCAAGTTTGATGATGCAATTAAACAAAATTCAGTGTCAGCCAAAGTGGGAAGAAACGGTCTGGGATTTGTCGGTCATGAGGAGGTATCCAAACTTTTCGACGTGCTTTTGGATCTGAAATTGGCCTATGTTAAACTTCAAGAAGCCCACGTCCCATACGATCCAAAGAAACTCAGAGCTGCAGATTGGGACGTGGTAGCAAATCTAGACGCTCTCAGCAAGCTTAAGAAGGCTTATAAAGAGAAGCAAGCTAATGAAGCCAATCCCTTTTCTGCAAGTTCTGCTCTTTTGCTTGCAGAGATTCATGTGAAAGAGAGGCTGTTAGAGAAATTGAAGTGCCAAGTGAAGATTAAGGATGTAGTGTTGACTACGTTACGACAGAATCTCAGAGAATTGATGGCAATGAATGAAAAATTGGCTGAAGAAGGCGAAAAGGACAGAGAGAGGGAATCCCTTCTCAAGGTTTTCAACAATCAGTATTCGCTCGAGAACGTTGCTGCGATGGCTGGAAAAGCCATCCACGAATTCGCAAAGCCACTGATCGCGCTAATGAAAGCTTCTGATTGGGATTTGGACAGAGCAGTCGACGCTGTACAAGAATCAGTCGTATACTCTAAGAGGTCGCACAAAAAGTACGCATTCGAAGCCTATGTTTCTAGAAGAATGTTCCACGGTTCTTCGTCGCAGCGACTTAGCACGTGGGAGGATGTAAAGAACGTGGACGATCCAATGGAGGCCCTGGTAAGATGCCCGCAATCTGATTTCGCCAGGTTTGTCAGGGCAAAATATCTGCTAGTAGTTTGCCCTGAGATGGAAGTTTCGTTTTTCGGTAACTTAGACCATCGAACTTTCGTGTCCAATGGGATTCATCCTCAAACTCCATTTTACAGCGCATTCGTTAGAATGGCGGGGCGGGTTTGGGTTTTGCTTGGATTAACTGTGTTCAGTGAGCCCAAAGCTGAAATCTTTGGAGTTCGAAGGGGAAGTAAGTTCTCAGATGTATACATGGATGTGGTCGATGAGTTGAAGGATTTCAAGAATATGAGTAAAAAGAAATGCCAAGTTGAGTTCGCGGTTATGCCTGGGTTTAAGCTCGGAAATACCTTAGTAAAAGCTCGAGTTTATGTATCTTGATGTTGAATTTCTGAGTTGCGTCCGTACTATTTTCTTCTTATATATGTAATTTTTAAGCGATTAGCCGCAAATTCTTGTAGTTAATATATGTATAATACAATGTACGACGATTTCTGCCTATATAAGAACAAACTTGGGACTTCAGTCACACGCGTACTATCATCTTTCTCTCTTCCTTAATTTTCATTCGCAGACACGAAAAAGATAAAGAACGAACGCGAAAAGAAAGATCCCATTTTTATTTTTTTCACAATGGGAAATCACAAGTTCAGATTTTCAGATATGATCCCAAACGCCTGGTTTTACAAGCTTAGAGACATGAACAGTACGAAGAAGCTCAGCAGAAGCCAAAGTCATTTATATAACTCTCATCAACAGTACTCATCCTTTAACGTTCACAGCATCAACAGATCATACTTACCATCTCCATCTCTAACCCAAAAGCTGCAGCCCAGAAAATCGTCGGACATGATGAGAGCAGACGATAAACTCATCTGTCAAGCTTCTTCTTCAGACAGTCTTAAACTCCTCGACGAACTTTCGAGGAAATCAGCGGCGAAGAAAAGAACCAAGAGAAAGACTGTTTACGTGCCTTCTCCAAGAAAATTTGCAGGTGTTGGTGATTCTTATTCATCCTCCGAGATTGAGCTTTACGAATCTCCGTCATCTGAATTCGATCTCCGTCAGTTATGTTCTTCGTCGGCAGCTGATATCATCATAGACATGGAAGAGAGAAGATCGTCGTATCATCGTCATCAAGATATTAGGAATATCAAAAGGGTCGAAGATAAGCTTGATCTCGTATCAGACATTGAACTTCCTCGGATCCTCACCAAGCCCACAAAACATAATTCCATGGAAGAATCTCTGAGCTCTTTCAGAAACTCACCTGCTGTCAAAAACCCTAACGTCGTCAAACCAGAGAAGAAACGCCAGGCGGCGGAGACGACGACGAGAATTTCTTCATCATTTCGAAGAACTCCGTCGCGTACAGGGAGAGTGAAAATCCGAACAAGCTTCAGCGGAAAGAGAAGCTGTGACGTTCATGGAAGGAAAAGCAATATTACTGCAAGCAATGCGAAAACTGACGAAGACAAAGGATGTTCGCTGGTTTTTTCCGATAGCTTGGCTATGGTGAAGGCTTCTTTCGATCCTGAGAAAGATTTCAGAGACTCAATGTTGGAAATGATCGTGGAGAACAAAGTAAGGGCACCAAAGGACTTGGAAAAACTACTCGCTTGCTACCTTTCGCTGAACTCGAATCAGTACCATGATATTATCATCAAGGCTTTCATGCAAATCTGGTTTAATTTCCCTGATTGTTGTTGAAAAAAGTAGCTATAATAGCTACTGTATCTGAATTATAGTCTTGTAATTATAGGAACATAAATACTCGCTGACAATGATTTTTCACGAGCATCTTCGTTGAATTATCCATTTATGTTTCTTTGGTATCCTCGAGGTTGTGTTATATGTGATTTTGCAACCTACACACACATATATGTAGCTGAAGAAAAGAATGTTTTCAATCTTCCCAAAGTAATTAATCTATGACACTATCTATAGCTCTGACAAGATTCTGAACTGTTTGTTTCCTTTACATTTCAATTTTCAACTTCGCGAAGCGTTTAGTCCTTGCAAAGACATGAGCTTTTAGCGTAGGGTTTCTTACTATTAGATGATGCCCATATACTGTTATCTTTGCAATAATAACTTGCATTATCACTTTAATAAAGACGGTTAATAATTCTCAAGAGAGTGGAACACTAAGAATTGTAGGGAAAATATCCACTTTAAAAGCACGTAGCAAAGGTGCTTTCGAGTCGTAATTATGAAGGAATGAGATGCCTTTAGCTGTTCGTGCACATAAAAGAGTGGACACATTTCCATCTCTTAATATCATGTCTTTTCATATTTCGCATGCCATTGGACCACCCTTCACACGTAATAATGTCGCACATGAACATTATTAATTTGAAGAATTATGCGATTTTACATTTTTTAAAAAAATAACTGTTCAGGTCGGGTTATACATGAAACATCCAACGTGGGCCAAGGATGCCATGATATACGAGTTTTGGTCCCGAAAGGACTGAAGGGCAAATGATTTTTGGCACTTTCCAGGCATTTTCTATAGTTGGTTAGACACGTAGAGATGTAGCACATATGATAGGTAGCATTATTTAACATGTTTGGTCACATATATACGCATTGACTTTAATTATTTTGTATTCCACGGATTAGCAATCATGCAAATCTTGTTTAGGTAGCATAACCATATACTTTGAGATTCGTATATTGTCCGTTTCTTCTTGGGCTTTTTCAATTGATGGGGTTCATAAACTTTTAGCGAAGCCGTTTGAATGCTTCGAATCCAAAGCAGTGTGCAAAAAGATGATGTAATCAGAAAGCAGGCAAAAGAACAGCAAATAGGGAAATCCTCAATTTCACTAAACTCAAAAAAACTCTGATGATCGTCACAAGGGCATGATTTTAATTTCATAAAGCGATCAAATTTATCGATAACGATTAAAAAGATAATTTAGGAAGCAATACTGATAGAGAAATCAAGCACGGCCAGCAGCGGGTGCACCGCCAACACGAGGAGCTTGGCCCGCCTTGGGTAAGTCATCCTATAAAATAACAGGTGAAGAACACTTCAAGCCTCTATATTGCAGCAGTTGAATCAAGAAAAAAGGGACATGACATTTGTTTACCAAGAGAAAAAGCATAGATGTGTAATTAGTTCCTAGAATGTCATGAAGGAACAAGAGAAATACTTGAGGAGGTCATAGAAACTAACCCTTGGGCGTCTAAAGCGCTGCGGAGGCTCACGGTTCCTCCTATCAGTGCGCGAACGCACACGAACAACCTTGGAGTGAATCGCACAAGAGACGCAGTATTGCATTTTCACATAGAGCTTAGGCAAGGTGTAACCTATTATTGTAGAACATTGATAAAATAGTACACTTTCGTAAGCCTATGAATGTATGTCGATCATATATGCAAGAATAAAATAAAATAACACTGGCTATGATAAGTGATAAATTGACAAAAAATGATGCCTACCATCGAAAGCACAGGCCTCCTGAACATCCCTGACAGCAGCTTGCTCGACAATGTTTCTCACCAAAAACCTCTTGATTGCCTTGTCCTGTCAAAATCAATGTAATGAAAGCAAAGATCAATTCTTCGAATAGATACAAAATGGTAATAATAAGAATATAAATTTGGCATAAACGAAAAGTTTGTCACCTACACTGGGCAAATAAATTACACATCTGTATAACAGCTTTTCATACTAAATATCTAGACCACAAATTAACCACATTCAAAGCACAAAAGGATTCTTCACTCGTCAAACATGAATGCGTAGGCACATATCAAACAGTTTATCAAGGAGAATCCACAAAGCCAACCTATTTCCGAATGTACATATTAAACACTGCCTACAGCTCAAATTACAAAAGAACTACAAAAAAAAAAAAAAAACAGGCTAATGAGCTCGAGAAAGTATATCAACCTACCTTTGGGCAACATTTGCCACAATTGGAGCATCGGATGAACTTGACATGACCACGACCGTGCTTGTTTCTTCCTCCGTTCCTTCTTTTGAAAGTCTAACAGAAATCAAAACGAATAGATCAGTAACGAACCACAAGAATTACAGTTTTCGAGCTAGCGACGATCAAAATTTCACAAGCAATGACACCGTACCATTTTCGACTGTGAAGTTTAGCTTTCCTAGATCTCTCCACCTGCTGCAGACTCGCTGATCTTATGCAAAGGCTTGCATTTCTAGGGTTCGCGAGTATATAAAGCATACAAAGATGGGCTCACAGAAAACCTATTGGCCCGAAAACTGGGCTGATAATCAAACGGCCCAATAAGTGGCCCAAGTTCTACGACACATCAAAATCAGAGTCCAACTATTAAACTATTAGAGTATTAATTATAGCATCATCAACAAAGGCAAGATTATTGCAAGACATTGTTTAATTTGATTTCCCATTCATTAAACATCATCCAAAACAATATTTCTTAATTAAAGTTTTACTCGCCAATTTTCATGAAATTAAATTAAAAAACTAGCTTTGTCAGGTCGAGCTTTAAGGCTTTCGGTGAATGGATAAGAAAGAAAAAGAAGACTTGGTCACAGGTGATGCATTTCATTTTATTACATTATTACTTTACTATTAATTTAAATATTTGTCTTTTTGCTAATTACCTCGGGACAGAGTTAAAGAATATAAAATCGATTCGGTAAGTACGTGTCTCTCTTTGAAGGGGTAGTGTTTGAATAGGATTAAATAAAAATAAATGATCCGATAACATCTTATCATGCAATGATATTATAAAATGTGTAGGCGCCGAATTAATAATCATGCTTAAGCAAACAATATTTGTCTTATACGTGCAGCTTCTCGACAATTACTTCCGTAATCTCCGATAATCACCGTCCCATTGAACGTTGATTAAAAAAAAAATGTAAATCGTCCATAAAAAAATATTTTAATCTGTATATATTCACCAAACCAATATATACATACAAGTTAATTTAATATACTTTCGCCGACTTTCATATAAAAAGGCACCAACACGTATGATTGGACAATATACACGCACACATGCCTTGTTGTGACATGCATGCAACTTCGGTAACGAATATGATCGTACGTATATTTTATTTGCAAACGATATGATGTTATCGGAGATACTTTATTAGATATGGATTGATATACTGTAACGTCTGATTTTCTAGGCAATGTATTTCTCCAATATCGACAACATGATCAGGTATAGGGATATCACCCATATATTTAAACTAATAAATTAGAAATATATCATAGCATATTCCTCATCAAAAAATCAATAACAAATGAACAAATAAACTGAAAATTTGCATGCATGTGATAGAAAGGTTGGACCTACAAGAACTATAAAAGTTGGTACTTGACAACCCAACCAGAATCAAAACATGTGCACTACTTACCAAATTAAATTTTAATTAATACAGTTTTATCAAATATTTTTTATTCGATATGCTCGTGGGCTTGCGTTCAGTCCCATGATTGTATGTATTCTGTCTAAGGGTCTCCCCTCTTTATAACTTCTGCTAATAATATATTACATCAATATATATAAAAGAAAAGAATAGCCGTGTGTTAACTATCACACTATAAATAGATTGCTGTCCACATACTTCTCCACACCTCAACAAGACACATCAGACAGTTATATTATCATCTCACGCACTATATTATAGCTAATATGGCAGCTAAGAAAACTTCATATTTATTCAACATTTATCTCGTAATAATAATTGAAATAATAGCTCTTCAACGTAACGCCGCCGACTACGGAGAATGGCAAAGCGCTCATGCCACCTTCTACGGAGGCGGCGATGCGTCGGGTACCATGGGTAAGTAATCATAATATCTCCACTTCAATATCATCTCAAAATACTAACTTTAGAAAAAAAAATTAATTTAATTATACGTATATATAATAATGTAAAAGGAGGAGCGTGTGGATATGGAAACCTTTACAGCCAAGGATACGGTACAAACACGGCAGCGTTGAGTACCGCCCTGTTCAACGACGGCCTGTCTTGCGGCTCGTGCTACGAGCTACGGTGCGACGGCGGCTCGCAGTGGTGCCTCTCGGGTTCGATCACGGTGACCGCCACCAACTTCTGCCCGCCCAACTACGCCCTGCCCAACGACGACGGCGGGTGGTGCAACCCGCCCCGCCAACACTTCGACATGGCCCAGCCCGCCTTTCTTCAGATCGCCAAGTATCGGGCCGGCATTGTGCCCGTTTCTTTCAGAAGGTTCGCCTTCTTTTTTTTTTTTAATCTTGCTATACTTATTTTTTATTGACATATGTTGGAAGTAATATATAGGCAAAATTATAAAATGGCTCAATAAGTATATCATTTTTTTATTTTGGGTCACTATGTTTGCCAGTTACATAACTTGTTCACTAATTATGCATATAGTAACAAAATTGGGTCACTAGTTACAAAACTCGATTGCTAAGTATGTATATAGTAACAAAACTAGGTCACTAAATATGTATATAGTTACAAATTTGGGTCACTAAGTATGTATATAATAAGAAAAAGAGGTCAGTGACTCAATTTTGTTGTTATACATACTTAGTGACCTAGTTTTGTAACTGGCAAACATAATGACCAAAAATCGCAAAATTGGCATACTTAGTGACCCATATTTATAATTTCCCCTAATATAAATTAGCATATATAAGATTAAATATGAAGAAATCAACTTATTTTTTTAGGGAATAAAACATACAAAATTGAAGTATAATAAATCGTGCTTAAGCTATTAGGCGAACTGGTTATTTAATACCAGCATGGGTACTTAAAATGCAGAGTGCCGTGCGTGAAGAAGGGCGGGATTAGGTACACGGTGAACGGGCACTCGTACTTCAACTTGGTATTGATCACCAACGTCGGGGGTGCGGGGGACGTGCGTGCGGTCTCGGTGAAGGGGTCGAAGACGAACGTGTGGCAGCCCATGTCGAGGAATTGGGGGCAGAATTGGCAGAGCGATTCGAACCTTGACGGGCAGAGTTTGTCGTTTAGAGTGGCTACGAGCGACGGGAGGACGGTGACAAGCTACGACGTGGCGCCTTGCGATTGGCTGTTTGGGCAGACCTTCGAAGGCGGTCAGTTCTAAGAGGAGAAGTAATTAAGTAGGCTTTTGATTGAATGAAGCAGAGGTGAGGTGATGACTAAGCTAAGTAAAGTATATTTATCACTATTCACCCACCCGCTTTATTCTGTATTTTAGTCGATCATGTTTTAATTTAAGGTCGATGACGATGCTTCTGTGTGCTTTTCTTGATTTTAATATGAAGTGTTTAGTTGTGGATTTATTTTACCATATATAATAATCTTATGATTTTGTATATGTGTGTGCTCCTCACGTCTTCCGTTTTTACATCTCTCAAATCTTATTAGTGCAAGAACACTAGAGTGCACAAATAGTACAGTTGAACTTTATACGAATGTCGAGTTTCCAAAACACGTTTTAAAACTAAATAAGAATATCAGTTTTTTTTTTTTTTTTATTCATTCACAAGTTTTGTAGCAACAAAGATCAATTCCAAGAAATTCATTTGGTGGGTTACATGCCTAACTTACACCAATAAAATCTTCCTTTTTTATCCACCATTTGGTATTTTCTTTCTCATTCCAAAATCTTTTCATTATACGTGTAATTCACATTTATAGGCATGCAAATGGCAAAATCAAGTGCCCTTAATTGTCATGAGTATGTCTGTCTATATATAAGTATACATCTAATTGATTATTAAACCCCAACAATATCTGACGCAATATTCCATTACAAGTTTAAACCAAAAACCCCAGGGCTACAACGACGTTTTCATAGCAATAAATCAAAAGCAACATTCTCTCAAACCTACATATCTTGCAAATGAGAGTGACCACTTAGAAACTACTGCTCGCAAGTAATTCTCTAACTGGAAACTATACTATCACAAAAGGTTATGGTGCTGTGAAGTTATGGACCGAAAACCTAGCGTGTGGACAACTTACCAATGGATACGATACGCACACATTTCCATCCCTCGATCGACAACAAGCATTATAAATAAGGACATATTGTTCTTAATGTAAATGATCAAATAATTAAAAAACCAAATGAGGGTTTTTGTTCTTGTCTACTGATCAAATGGAGTCATTTTCTTACAATTTCAACAAGTTCGTCATCACCATTATCTTGTTATCTTGCGGTGTTCGAGCAAGAGACGCATTCGACTCCAACTACTTCATCACATGGGGACACGATCATGTTCGTTTTCTCGATCAAGGGAGGGAACTTCAGCTTTCCATGGACAACTATTCAGGTTAGTTACGTGTGTGTGTGTGTTTCTTGATTTCAAATAAAGACAAGTTTTTCATGTTGTAATAAATAGGAGCTGGTTTTGCGTCGAAGCTGAGCTATGAATCAGGTTTCTTTCACATGAGGATCAAAGTGCCCAAGAGAGACTGCGCTGGAGTTATTACATCTTTCTACGTATGGAACACAAAGAAGAGAAATTTCTAAATGCCCTAGCTTTCCAAAATGGTTGGCTTATCGACCCTAATTTATTCATCGAAATATATACATATATATGTGCTTAGCAGCTAATTTCGAATGGTAACACCCACGATGAGCTCGACTTCGAATTCTTGGGCAACAGAGAAGATAAGCCCATAACCTTACAAACAAACGTGTTTGCAAATGGTAAAGGAGGGCGAGAGCAAAGGCACTATTTATGGTTCGATCCCACTACAGATTTCCACAACTATATGATTATGTGGAACGTTCACCAAATCGTGTACGTTAAAAAAAAAACACGATACTTATTACACACACAAATATTACGAATTATGTGTTGATCCATATTACCGAAATGAAGCTTCTACGTGGACAAAACTCCCATAAGAATATACAAGAACAACATGGAAAGTAAGGGTATACCATACCCTAGAGAGCCCATGCAAATACGAGGAAGCGTATACAACGGCGACGGATGGGCGACGGACGGTGGGATGACTAAGGTCAATTGGTCGAGTGCGCCTTTCGTGGCGAATTATCGTGATTTTAAGATCGGCGGGTGTCCGAAGATATCTTTGCAGAACTGCGGTTCGAATGTCTATTGGTGGAACCAAGTGAAGCATTCGAGGTTGAACGGTAGGGAAATGAGGGAGCTAAGGCGCGTAAGAAAGGATTACATGAGTTATGATTATTGCATGGATAAGCCGAGGTTTCCCAGTCCTCCTCCCGAGTGTGCTTATAATGTCTGATATGAGGACTGCTATATGTTCGAAGTAAGGGTGTAACTTTGCTGTTTCACTTCCTCCTAATGAGTGAAAATTAACAGTTAAAGATTATAAAACTGAGGCCTAGTAAGAATAACATTGTACGTGTGAATGGCCCGAAATTTTCGCGATTTGAAAATTCATGAGCCCTAGCATGGTCACGAGTAAAACGATTCTCAATTATATTTAAATTAATATTATGGCGGTGCAAACTGTGATATATTTTTCTGCAATGGCAATATGGTGTGATTGTTATGGACGAGAAAATAGGCGAGCTAGCGTCTAGTGTACTGCTATATTTGAGCATGATAATCGGTTCACACATTGCATGCCTAGCTCGGTCAACAAAACGTTATTTATAAATAAACCACGGTTGTTGTCGACAAAAGAAGTTGTCTAAAGACAGGAAAGCATTAAGCCATGGATCAAATAAAGATAAACCACGTGCTATTTACAATATTTTCTCATAGTCGATTTAAGTTTGCTGTTCATTTTGCACTATTTTGACTGACTTGATACACCATTTAAAATGTGAAATCAAACTTGCTTCATGAGATCAGTCTCCACAAAGCATAACCATGTAAAGCAACATGCTACAATATTGACTTGATGAGCAAATATCCCGAAAATTTATGTCGACTTACTGCAAGTAAACATCTTCGGTTGCCAATTGATATGTTCATCTTACGACCACCATTGAACTCCATTTACTATGTAATTCAGTCAATTATTGTCTCCGACAACACATATATCTGACACGATTATAGAGCGGCAACACAAGAGACGCAAACAATAATTGTTGGAAAAATCCCATCCAAGGAACATATAATCGCCAACAGAGAGAAACATCGCATCATGTTCCTCTCGCCGGACTCGAGCTTCGTGGTCGACGGAGATCGCCGCGGAGTCCCGAAGTCGCGGATATTCTACGAGGATAGTAATTTTGCGATGGAGTTGAGGCACAACGTTGTCTATAATGCGTGCGTCTACGACTCGCACACGGGTTCGTACGACTCGTTCGTAGAGCTTCCGGAGTTCTTTAGCCTATATTGGCCGCCATCCCCGGCTTGGATGCAGGCAAGATTATTTACCGATTTTATCTCAGATTTTTAAATTCTATCTAGTTATGTTTTTTACGGACTCAAACAGATGATTGATTTCGTTGATGATGATGATGCGATGGAGGGCGAGGATGGTAACATGAACGTGGCAAGTTCTAATCCCCAAGTATTTCTTTGGTAGGACAATTACTTATTCGTGTCCTATATTTTAGGTTGGTGATGGAGGTGGAGATGGAGACGGTTTCAAGAAACGTATCAGAAGGCTCGTCACGGGACCTGTTTTCTGGCGTGCGATGAGTGGCGGCCTTCTAATCCACTACATGCTACGAGCTCGTCGAGCCGGGGCATGGGACTTCAGTTATATATTGAAGAATGAAGTCTGTCTATCTTACCTTACCTTTAGACTTTATATCTATCTCCTTTTGTGTGGTGGTAACAAAACGTTAATATCTCTGCCTTGAAAGTTGAATTTGGGAGTGAATTTGCTACGTGTGTATTTATTTTTCGAAAATGCAATGCATGGCATCTTTAGGGCATATGCTCTCCACCCACATATCTTATATCTTATATACTATTATGGAAATGTAGGATCGCTCGATTGACGCTACATGTCCACTTAAGAAGGTTAAAAAGGGAAATAATTAATAAAGAGAACTGTCCAGAGCACATTCAACCATAATTGTAAAAGAACTGGTTAGTGATCACCCATTGCCTCAGAAAGTGGAAAAACTGCTTTTCATCATCGGTTTCCGGATGAAATCACCTGTCCCACTTTTTGTATCCCACTCCCTGCCCCATTTAATCACAACCATCGAATTTTTTATCTGTGTGCAAGCAGATTTTCTTCTATTTTTAATTCTTTTAATTCCACAATTCACCAAATCACAAAATCACTATTATGTTAGGTTGCGTTTGGATTGGTGTATTTGAATTGAAATCGGTGATTTGAAATTATGAATTCTGAAATTCAAATTTTAAATACAAATCCACCGTTTGGCAAACGTTAGGATTTCGGAAATCCGAATTTCCAAATGTGCTCGAGCTCTCGAGCCGGCTTGAGCCATCGGTCATCGAGCTCGAGCTGGCTCACCGAGTTTGCGAGCCGACTTGGCTCATCGGTAGTCGAGTTCGCAAGCCGGCTCGACTCATCGGTCGTCGAGCTCGCGAGTTGACTTGACTCATGTCGTCGAGCTCGTCGACCGACTCGACTCGTCGTTCGTCGAGCTCGCTGGTCGGCTCGACTCATCGTTTGTCAATAATAATAATAATAATAATAATAATAATAATATTTAAGAAAATAATCACGGCAAGATTTGGTATTTCGAAAACGGACCGTTTCCGATCGACTTTCAAATCCATCAAAAGACAAGCGCTCGGATTCTCCTCGGATTTGGATGAAATCGAAATCCAAATCCGAGCGGTTGCCAAACGGGTGATTTGAATGAAATTCGGATTTCAAATCGAAATCCCCCAATCCAAACGTAGCATTATGTGATTTATACGATAACAACATATAAACGTCACCAATTTATTCGTTATTTTATGATGATCAAAATTATATCCATATATTATGTTTTCTGTATTAGTAAGAATCATTAATTTTTAGTTTTAGTATTTTGAGACATATAGTGGGATACAAAAAGTGGGACGGACGATTTTATCCGATCTGCCTCTAAGTTAGTTTCTTCTCGAAAATGAAAGCATATATTATTTCGTGCGGGAAACCAGGTAACAAGAAATGTTCTTACTTCAGATTTTTTTGTTTTATTATTAAAGATGCAATCTGGTGAAGACCGAACAAAGAATGGATGCTGGGCTTCCTGAACTGAGAAATTACAAATCTTGCTCAGTGCTTCCTCAATGTGCTGATTTGTCTTCATGACCGATGAGGTTGGTTTAGGCTCCATGGATATCTTGAGATGGCATTTGGTGTATTGTCTTCGTTGTGTTGTATATGAACCTTCTTAGCAAGACATTGAGTTAGTTGCACCGAGTAGTTAAATTCGAACATTTTAATAAAATGTAGGTTACCGGAATATTTATATCTGAGAGAATTTAGCTTACTGATTATTTATGTCGTTTTGCTTATTTGGACCGTACTTACTGAATCGAAAGCCCATTAACGAACTTAAGTGGTATTTGGGCCATACATAAAGCCTACCGACGCATGTAAAGAGTATTACAAAAATAAAAGTAAAATTTATCAGTGTAGGGTTTCGATCTTGGACCTGTGGGTTATGGACCCACCACACTTCCGCTATGTCACTCTGATTTCTTATAAATTTCATCTATCAAACTCTATATTAATTTTAAATAAGACCAAATGAAGGTCAAGTCAGAATGACATGGAAAATGGATGATCTTTTATGTAGTTATTGTCGCTCAAATTCTTTCATTCTTTTATCATCCTCTTGAAGAATAATACAGACAAAAATGACATTTTCACAAAGTTAGGACCGCTAACTTTTTACATCATGGATATGGTTGGACATAAAATGTATAAAGCTCATAGTCTGCAAAATCTTCAACTTGAAGCCTTATTGCACACAAGTAGAAGAGAAAAAGGTATGACGATGATGAATCTTGTTTACTAAGCACCGACGTGGATGACAAGGATCCTAAAGCTAGCGTTTTATCCATGGTTGCTTATATCTCTTTTCAGTACAAAGCATTAAGTTCCCATGTCCGTTTTCACACTTTTATCTCGGAACAAGAAAAGAAAAAAGAAAGGGCTGTCATTGGATAAGAGATAGCTCTATTGGTGGAACCAAGTGAAGCATTCGAGGTTGAATGATAGGGAAATGAGGGAGCTAAGGCGCGTAAGAAAGGATTACATGAGCTATGATTATTGCACGGATAAGCCGAAGGTTTCCAGGTCCTCCCCCAGAGTGTGCTTATAATGGCTGATATGAGGACTAAAATATGTTAGAAGTAAAGGGTAACTTTGCTGCTTCACTTTTGCCTTTGAATTATTGGTGAGATTAACAGCTAAAGATTGATAACATAATATAAACTGAGGCTTTGTATAAGAACGAAATTGTACGTGTGTGAATTAGGTCTATTTTCTTAGATAATATCTGGTATTTAATATAAGCAAACATAGGATTCTCGGGCCAGAAACTATTACGACTTCCAACTTCGTTGTGGCCTGGATTTCTTGATTAGAAAAGGCAAAGCCCTAGCATTTTATATAACTGAGCTCGTCAATTTTTTAATTATCATGGTGCAAAAACTGATATTTTCTCGGCAATGGCTATGGGGTGATGGATGTTGTGTGCGAGAATAAATAGCGAGTGGGACTGCTTTATATGAGCATGATAATCCGTTCACACTTTGCATGCCTCGATCAACATACGTTATAGTCATGGTTGTTGTAAACAAACCGAATGTCTTGTAATAAAACAAAAATATATAGCCGTCGAGTAAGAAGGAATAAAACAGTAAATGACGGTGGTTTTATTCTTGTGAGCGATCAAATGGAATCTTATTATCATTTCATCAAGTTCTTCATTGTTATGTTGTTAATAATTTATAGTGTTCGAGCACAAGACCCACCATTCGACTCCAACTACGTTATTACATGGGGACACGACCATGCTCATTTTCACAATCAACGGAGAGAACTCCAGCTTTCTATGGACATATATTCTGGTTAATAATATCCTCTCTCTCTCTCTCTCTATATATATATATATATGTGTGTGTTTTTTTTATTTCAAAATACAAAAAAGACAACTTTTCACATTATTCTAATAGGGGCAGGCTTTGCATCAAAGTCAAGCTATGAATCAGGTTTCTTTCACATGAGAATCAAAGTGCCCAAAAGGGACTGCGCTGGAGTTATAACCTCCTTCTACGTACGTATGAATCATAAAAAGAAAAGAAGATAAAACTGAACTCTTTAATGAAGATATGCATGTATACGTTGCAGCTTATATCAGACAGCAACGTCCACGACGAAGTAGACTTCGAATTCTTGGGGAACAGAGAAAACAAGCCAATCACATTACAGACAAACGTCTTCACCAACGGCAAAGGAGGCAGAGAGCAAAGGCTCCACCTGTGGTTCGACCCCACGGAAGATTTCCACAACTACATGATCATGTGGAACACGCACCAGATAGTGTACTGCGTGAACTAAAAAATAATTATTTTTATTACACCATCGCATAACATATAAATCAATTATGCCAGGTTCTACGTGGACGAAACTCCAGTAAGAGTTTACAAGAACAAATCCAACAGGGGCGTGCCTTACCCTAGAGAGCCCATGAAAGTGCGAGGAAGTGTTTACAACGGCGAAGATTGGGCGACGGACGGGGGAAAGACAAAGGTCCAATGGTCGAGCGCGCCGTTCGACGCGCATTATCGGGATTTTAAGATAGTGGGCTGTCGAAAAGGGTCGCCGAGGAGCTGCGATTCGTCGAGCTATTGGTGGAATCGGATGAAGTATTCGAAGCTCAACGGTAAGGATTCAAGGGCTTTGAGGCGAGTTGGTAAGGACTACGTGAACTATGATTATTGCAGGGATGAAGGGAGGTTCTCTAGTAAGCCGCCGGAATGCCCTTACAACGACGGCTAGCTAGTAATAATAAAAGTCTGATTGATTTCGTTATGTTCGAGAGAATAAGATCTTTCTTTTGCCATAATTTTTTATGTCAATATGACTGCGAATGATGTACTTCTTTATGCAATAGTTTCTTGCCCCACAAAAAAGAAACTTATGTCTTTTTCTTCATCTACTTTGAGCATAAATGCATGTTGGGGGCCGGGCCGGGCCGGGCCGGGTTGGGTCTACCATTATTGTATCTTTCATTTTTCGAAAATATCTAATTCTTGTCGCTTTGCAACTATAATTGGGCTGCGCTGCGTCATCCTCCATGTGCCACAGAAGTCACTCGCTTTGTGTTTCAGATATTTCGTTTAAGTTAAGCTATCCTTGTATTAAATTAGTGAAGATAACCTCTCTCTCTCTCTCTCTCTCTCTCTCTCTCTCTCTCGTTCTGCAGGACCATTTCTTGATCGAGAATTTTTGGTCCAAGAACAACTTACAATACAAGACTAGTTAAGCTATTACCCTTTATATTCATCATCTGCCTTATCTTCACTACAATTTGGTTACCTTTTCTCTACGTGTCTATCTTTTTGGAATCATCCCAACTATCCCATGTCCCTTGGCCGGCTTAAGATTCTTGCATAGCTTTATCCTACCAAAGCTTTCAAAGCTCATATATATGAATGAGCACAGTGCCATAGTCCACATACCATTTGCAGCAGATAGATAACTAACTTGGCACTGATCATCTACACCTACACACATTTCTTGTTCTTTCCCCACAAGGGATTTCAACGATGCCACGTCACCATCACCTTCCTCATCAACTACTCGACCCTAACTCAACCCTCCCCCTAACTAACAACGGAAGCGATATATCACCATCTGCGCAGTCTTACAACAGCAAAGAGGCAAACTTCGACAGCAACACGGTAATAATCTTGGCAGCTTTGCTGTGCGCTCTTACATGCGCCCTGGTCTTGAACGCCGTCGTTCGCTGCGCCGTAAGACGCAGAAGAACCTTTTCATCGTTTCAGAATCACGGCGAAGACGACGACGATGCTGTTCTTCCTCAGACGCGATTATCTTCTTCTACTTCTTCTTATACTTCGCCTTCTTCTTTCCTCAAGAAAAAAGAGGCAAGACAAATGCCTGTCGTGATTTACGGCTGTCCTGGGCTTCGTATATTCGCGACGGAGTGTCATGTATGCCTCGGAGAATTCGTAGGCGGCGATGGCCTTCGTGTTTTTCCCAAGTGCAGCCATGGATTCCACGCCAAGTGTATAGATAGGTGGTTAGAGACGAGTTCTTCGTGCCCAACTTGTAGGCAGCAGTTATCAGAAACAGCCTCTCTCCCATGAATGATTGAACGTTTTTCAGTCGATTTTTGTAGCTGCTCTGCTGTTATTACAAAATTGCTTTTGGTGTCAGAAGTTCTCCCCACACGTTAAGTGGGCTAATGATCTATTGTGGCCCACACACCAGGCCCGTTAATGTCTCAACGTAGGCCCAAACTTCGATAAGAGCCCAATACTGAAACCGTTCACATCGATTTCAATCACCGCCGTTAGTGGGAACACGCTTCAGATACTCTTTCTAGAAGCCGCCATTTGGAAATTTCTATATTACGGCGGCGTGTATATACACAAAATTTAGCTGAAAATTACTGTAAATTGATAAAAAGTAGGAATAAAATAAATAAGCCAATCAATATTTCTGGGGTCATCGTATATTTGAATAATACTAATTGTACAAGTTGGAAAAAAAAAATTAAAATTTCGTCTTCGAGGAATAGTGTCTATCAGTGTTAGAATATTACTTTTCTTTCGCTTTGACCTGTCTTTCCACGAGCAGCTCAGCTGCCTACATTATATTATATATATATATATATATATTAAGCAACCCTCTCCGAAGTATTCCGCCCGCCATTAACGATCTTCTATCTCTCTCCTTACGACAACGATGGCTTCTCTCCCTGCTACCAATGCCACCGCCTCCGCAGCCGTTCGCCGCCTTCCATCCGCCACAGGCACGGCGAAGATGCTATGCCATTCCTCGGTCGCGTTCAAGTCGCTCCGATCGTCGCCTCGTATAGCGCACCTCTTCCTTCATCAGGTATTGGAATCGCACATCCGAGCCGCGTGTTGATGAGGAGTGTCTCTATAGCTCATAGCTGTTACTTCTTTATTTGTTCTGTTTCTATTTTTTTAGAGGAGTGTGGGACCAATTGGAGCAAGGAACTGCTCTGCGCCGTCGTCTCCGAAATGCTTCGCGTCGAGCGTCGATGAGCTGAAGGGTGCTAGAGAGGAAATCAAGAAGCTTCTCGATGCTAAGTTTTGCCATCCTATTCTGGTAATTACCTTTTCTTTGTCAACCTAAGCTAGGCTCGTGCTTGCTGAATCGAAAGCAGTTATATCGCCGATCAATCTTACGGAGAACAAATGTTGAAACTAACCCATATTCGATCATGTCTCGAGATTCTCAATTTGTGGTTGGATTTGGTTTGCTGATGCCAATAATGGCTTGAGTTCTTGAAAGGCTAGCGCAGTGTAATAGGTTAATAGCAGTTCTTTCAAGGGTTTTGGGAATTTAGTTTGACTACTGTATCAAATAGGTTCGATTGGGCTGGCACGATGCTGGTACGTACAACAAGAACATTGAAGAGTGGCCACAAAGAGGTGGCGCTAATGGAAGCTTAAGATTTGAGGTTGAACTGAAGCATGGAGCAAATGCTGGTGAGTTTTTTTTTGTGCTTTTAGGGGGATCACATTTCTTGATTGATTAGATCGACTTTGACATCTTTTGAGGGTTGTGCCAGGACTTGTCAATGCTCTTAATCTTCTCCAACCCATCAAAGATAAGTATCCTAATGTGACCTATGCGGATTTATTCCAGTTGGCTAGTGCTACAGCTATTGAGGTTAGTCCCTTCCTCTAGGTGCAATATTAGTAGGAAAAAATAAAAATTTTGTTTGAAAATCAATTTTTTTTCCAAATATTAACTTCTTCTTTCCCTTGTAGGAAGCCGGAGGTCCCAAGATTCCCATGAAATATGGAAGAGTAGACGTGACTGGACCTGAACAATGCCCAGAAGAAGGGAGGCTCCCAGGTGAAGTCAGATGGAACTTTTTTATTCATGATTTTGCCCTTCGTAGAATCATGATGGGATCATTATCATAGGAGCTTTGAATTCGTTTCCATAAAATTCATCACGTTTGATTACTATTATGATCTTAATCATTCAACGGCTTTCTTCGTGAATCAGATGCTGGTCCCCCATCCCCTGCTGATCATTTACGTAATGTCTTTTATCGGATGGGACTGAATGATAAGGTAATCTAATACTTCCTCCTCTGTAAATATGGTAATATATTTTTCTTTCAAGTAATAATAGCATTTAGATGATTGTTGATGACTCTTTTATGTCCAGGAAATAGTAGCACTTTCTGGTGCTCACACGCTCGGTAGGTCCAGACCCGAGCGCAGTGGATGGGGCAAGTCCGATACTAAATATACGGTAGGAAAGTGGAGCATTTTATGATCATAATTACTATGCAGTGATAGATTGTATTTGCTATGTCTGTTTGACACTTGATTACAATGCAGTTCGAATGTAAAGCTCCTAATTTGTCATTGCATTGCAGAAAGATGGTCCTGGAGCACCTGGAGGACAATCATGGACAGCACAGTGGCTGAAATTCGACAACTCATACTTCAAGGCACAAAAAATTCAGCACTGAAGCATCGATATTCCTTTTTCTATCTATTTTCGTGAATATATTAGCATGCTCGTTTTCTAATGTGTAATCAATTTGATATACAGGACATCAAGGAAAGAAGAGACGAAGATCTTTTAGTTTTACCGACTGATGCTGTTCTTTTCGAAGATCCTGGATTCAAGGTATAAGCAGTGGTATCTTCTCAGGTATCTTTTTGGTATGATTCACATTCTTTAGAACGGTGAAAAATATTTGTTATCGAGCAGGAATACGCAGAGAAATACGCTGCAGATCAAGACGCGTTCTTTAAAGACTACGCCGAAGCCCATGCTAAGCTCAGCAACCTTGGCGCTAAATTCGACACTCCTGAGGTATCTGTTCATATTTACTTGTGCTCTCAACATTAGTTGATTGATTAGGTGGTCGAACATGCTTTGTTAGTTCCGTTGATTGGAAATAACTTGACGACGAATGGGTTCTTTGACAGGGTTTTTCAATCTGAATGGAGTTCACTATAGCAAAGTTAACTACGTGAAATATCGAGGATGTTACTACAAGAGAGATCAAATCAAACAAGAATAGCAAAGGCCAGTTCCTTGTCCCGAGTTTACTTGCTTTGCTTCCTTCATGTCATAATAAGGCGGTTTATTTCCTGAAGTTTTGAAACATTACTTTTTTTTTTTCGATATGAAAACGCACTACTCTTTGGAACTGAATCATTTCCTTGTATCTGAAAAAAAAAACTTCCAAATTAATAGGAAGAAAGCTTAATTGATTTATTTATATGATTGATCGGTATACACATCAACAGTGTTGAAGCCATGATCACTCATTCTCATGAAAAGTGAGCGTATGTTTTCGTTTGTGGGCGACGACGGCCATGCGAAGGGCATCGTATCTGCTGCGGTAATGCTCGAGTGAGAAACAGAGCTGCCTTATCGCTTCTCTTTTCTCCTCTGCTCCTTCGATTATGATTTCCCTCTTCTCATCCACTTCTACTTCGAGCTCTCTGATCCTCGACTTCAGCTTTGCCTCGATTTCCTTAGCCTCCTCAGACTTTGCTTCGTACTTCAGTTTAAACTCACTTTGTTTCTCTCGGAAAGTTCAGCTATTGCACGGTTCAATTCGTATTCTAAAGAAATATGAAGCCGCTCGTTTTCTTCGGACATCGATTCGATTACTTGGTCGCGCTCCATGAGGCTATTTTTGTACCTATGTTGCATGTCCCTGAGTTGTTGCCTTAATCTTGCAGCTTCTGAGCTTCGAGCTCCTTCGAACTCAAAAATCGCTGTACTTCAGAGCATCGCCTCGAAAGAGATGATGATCTCTTATTCCCTCAACGGCCATAGTTTTGCAGCTGTGAACCTCGTCTTTCAGGCGCATGACCTCTTGTTCGGATCTTTGAACCTTAGTTCTCGCGGAACTAAATTTTTCCTCGAGGCCCGCCGTTATAGTTTCGACTTCGTTGTTCTTCTTCAGTTTCTTTTTGTTCGAAAACGAAAGATGATGTGAGTAGTAAGCGTAGGTGGAAGCAGCAGAAGGAACTAAGAAAAAATTCTGGGATTGCAACAAAAGAGGAGGAAGTCAGGACAAATTTTCTTACGTGGGTCGATGCCATTATCGGGGAGGAGTCTGAAAGTCGATCCAAGGTGGATTACCTGATATTAGCACAAACGTCGAGTTAAATCAAACACAGCTCTTAAACTCAACAATTTTTAGTGGTGAGCATGGGAAATTATTACAGTTCTCTACTAATGCCAAGATTTTGATAGGGTCATCATCAATTAAGCTTAGTCTTTATGAGTCCCGGAATCTCATATCTTATGACAATTAACATAGCACAATGGAGATGGCAAGAAGTCAAGATCGTAGAATTAACGGTCAGAAACATCGACTGCATGTAAGGGGGGGGCCGTACCTGATAATATATCGCTTGTTGTTTCCTTGTTAACTGCAAGAATATACTCTGATGCAACTACCATCTGACATTAAATGTCAGCAAGACTTGATCACATCAAGTACGGATGGAAGACAGAGACTAGTAAGAATGAAGCGATTCTTCTGTGAGCATGAGATTGATACGTGGGAGATGATGCAATAAATAAGTGTCTTAGACTGAGAAATGAAGTCCTCAACAACTTCCATAATAATGCAAGTAGTAGCACGCAAGAAGCTCCAGCTCGAGTCTCACGCTTTAAGGTTTAGACTCGGTTCATTTGCATATTCGAAATATCATATCTTTATCTTTTCTTCCTGGAAAAATGGGTCGAGGCTTGTTCCCAAAATTCACAATTGGGAAAATAGCAGAGAAACCTATTATGCAGTTGTGGGGAAAAAAGTTGCATTCTTTAGTTACCTTACGAATGAACTTTCGTGGCAAGGTAATGTTTACGCACACTAGGAAGTGCAAGAAAAACCATAAGCCAAGGTTAAGTAGAAATTAATGGCTACGAGGATGAGGCGGATCATAAATTTACCCCTACATCTTTCGTTGTTTAATCGCACTAATCCTAGATTGAAGGTCGGCCAATACTTAAACGGATTTTTCTTCTTCTCTTTTTTCCATACACGAATTGCGGCTGCAATAACGAGCGGACTTGCTCATAAGAAGAAATATAAATAATAGGATGGGTTAGAAAAAAATCTAATTGGGGGCAATTAACAAGTTCAACATTGAAAAGGATGAGAATTACAAGCAAACACAAACACGCTGACCATTTCTGTCTGGAACGAGAAAGAAAGCCATGGACTACATGAACACGATAATAATAATATAACAATAATCTATCCCATGGCATACTTTTGAGTCCAGCTGCGAGCGGTGGACTCGTACTTGGCACGATCAGTCTTGTACATATGAGCAATCTCAGGCACCAAAGGATCATCGGGGTTGGGATCAGTCAACAAGGAACAGATGGACAAAAGGACCTGAAAACAACATCATCATCATCATCATCCAAACCTAAGTACCTCATCTTATCTCGTATTAAGACAGACATCTACTAACTAAATGAATAGAATTTTCAATGATGTCATCCTTGAATCACTCAATGCTTAAAGATGGTCTGAATTATATAGAATTTTCATCACAACAGTTTGTTTTAAGAGGAAGGTAAGAGTGGACTAGTCTTCAACTTCAGCAATTAGATAATACCTTGGAAATGGTCAAGGCAGGGCTCCACTGTTCCTTCAGAATATCAAGACAGATACTTCCATTACTGTTGATGTTGGGGTGAAATACCTTCGTCCTGAATGCAACCTGTGCGACAGCGATGAGAGTTTAATCATGCAAACAAAACAAACCACTTCCACAATACATCATATCTACAAAACTTTAGGTGCACTCCTCGCGCAAAAAACCTGAGAGAAACATTGATGAGACTAACGACAATTGCAAAAGAGGAAAAACTAAATCTTCACCTTTGGTGGCTTAAAAGGGTAGTCAGGAGGGAAATGAATGGAAACCAAAAATACACCCCCTGAGTAGGGGCTATCAGTAGGTCCCATAATAGTTGCTTGCCAATGGAACATGTCTTCTCCTACAGGACCTGCAATAAAAAATTCCATTAAAGTTGCATCCACCAACAATAGTTATATATGGCCTCCTTGGAAAAGAATGCTCAATTCGTATAGATAGCTGAGTAAGCACCTCCATAGAAAAGATATTAAAACAGGAAATACTGTGTTGATGAACATTACGCTATAAGTGGAACAAATAGGTAGCATGACTCGACAATATACCAATGGTCTTGTAAACCGTTTAAAAGTTCCCAAACGGACAAAATGGGAGAGGTGAAGGTGAAGGTGAACTCTGAGCCATGGTGAGAGTAAAATCTGCTGCAAAAACTTAAAATTGATTTATGCAAATAAATTTTCCACAAGCCAAGAATTTCTATTGCAGATTTGACTTAACTTTTAATTATTCAAAAACTCCATCCAAATCAAAATCCATAACCTCGGAAAGCTTAACCATTTTTTCACTTTCAAAGGCCTCCACCAGCTTAAAACAAACAAAAAGTTGGGACGATGCAACTCAGAAAGCTCCACCGTTCGGCGGACAAGAATCCAAAACCACCAAACAACCATTGCAATCGAGGGGCATGAAAAAAAAAGTTTCGTACCGGCACTGCAGGAGGTCGGAGGATCCTTCTGCAAATCCTTAAGCTCCTTCAAAATTCTTTTTGACGCCATTAAAATAATCGGAAAAAAGAGCTCTTTCTCTACGCTTCGTATACCTTCGCTAAGGAACCCTAACCCTAAACAACAGCAGCCAAAGTAAGATCACAAACGATAAGAGCGCCGAACCAGACAACCATTAAAGGCCTCAGACAAAAAAGGTAAACATACCTCAGGTAAATTAGAGCAACGCTGGATCACTAAGCTCGATTGAGGATGAAACGAGGCAGATAATTCATATGAACCACAGAAATATTATGGCATTGATTTATAAGCAATAATTCACGTGGGGCCCATAAACATTGTTCTAGAAAATTCTGACCAGCGTAAAAGAAAGAGAGAGATTTGCGTGGAATCGACGCTCCCTGTCAGCTTGTTGTCTCTTGCGTCGCACCATAGCGTAGCCTTTTTGTGGGACCAAAAAAGAATAATGTTTAGATAAGATTTGGGCAAATTTGGTTTCGGGCCCATGTCATTATTTTATTTCAATTTTTCGCCCTTTCAGAAAAGATTTAGTTTTAAGGACCCGATTTCTGCGGTACCACTTCATTGTTATGCAGTACCACTTCATTGTTCTGCAGTATCACTTTGTTGTTTGCAGTACCACTTTATTGTTCTGAAATAACACAAATCGATCATCCGATATCAGTTCATATACACTTATCACACTTGCGTGGTCTAGGTGCTTATCTCTAAATTTTATAAAAATTGGGTCATTTAAACAATAGTTTTAAGGTGTAAAACCTATTTTAAAACTTTAAAAGGGCTTGAAACGAAATTAACCTTAAGATTAATTGTAAAAGTTAACAATATTGCATTTGATACTACATGCCCGTTGTTATTTTTGGAATACAAAAGTTGGCAATGGCATTTGATATTACATGCCCATTGCTACAACGGTATGCTATAATATTTATCTGCAAGCAAAGAAAGAAACTCATGTTAGGCTTAGCCCAATAGCTATAATTAAATAGATCCAATATAGTATGGGCTCAAAGGTAAAATGGGTCATAGCACATAATTACAGGCCTAAGACGATAAATAAAAAAACAAATATTTTTGTTGTTACAAAAACGTCCATCTCAGGCCCATACGATATATAGTAATAAAATGGATATTAAATAATGGTACATATTGATTAAAAATTCCAATGACTTGATGTTATAGCTAATCTTTTCAACCATAAGACTCGGTCCTATATGTTTTCCAGCGTAGTAGAATATCTTTGTACATCTTGCTAAGTCCACAACATGTCCTTTTCCTTACTTCATCAACTTATCTAAAAAAATTTACAAAGTAATAAAGGTTAGTTGGCTAACGTGATTTTTTTATTTATTTTACTTGTCAATTTTAATTATTGATGTATAAAAAAGCTGGTTGACATAGATGTGAACATGAAGATACCATTCCCATATAATTTCGCGTATTTTTATAATATTATTTCTTCCATTAGAAAAAATAATGTTACGAAGAAGTTGTTCAACAACAGCTCTCCATCCCAAAAAAGTCAACAAAGACGAACCTGCCTTACTTATGCTGAGTAAAAAGGTATATTGGTGCCCAGCCAATGTTTCGCCTGCATTATTTCAATATTGGACCGTTGAAACTTTATCAGACTGAAAGATATGTCTTATTATTTCACCGTAATCGAAACCAACGTTATTCGTGAATGTCGTACCTTCCTTTTATCGGGGATTCGGTCTGTATTTTTTCTTGTTTTTTGTTTGATCTTTTCGCTTTAATATCTTCGATGTTCTCAACTCAACCCTTTTTCTTTTGGGCTGGGCAGAGCAAGCAAGCCCTTGCTTGTGAGCTGTGTCTTCAGATGATGCAAATTTTAGTTTTTTTTTTCATCAGTCAAAATGGGTTGTGAATATATGATCAACATCTCTTAGTTTGAACGCTTTTTATCTGGTTTTCCGCCTTGAATGGAGTTTAAACTGCTTTTGTTCACTTAAAATGGAAGACTTTTCAGTTGATCATGTTTCGAGGATGTCTTGTGTATTTGTAAAAGTGGACTTTTTTTTTCTTGATAATTATGTCAGGTGTGGGGCTAAGTGAGAGATATAACTGAAAAGCAATCTGCAAATGGACATTCTTGGGACGTTTCTCTGTTGGTCTTTGCTGCTTATTGCAACATATGGGCAAGTAACAGATCCAAAGGAAGGTAATAGCTATAAGAAGAATGATCGGACAATGAACATCAGATGCTTGTAATTAAGCCCGACCGAAGTTTGATGAAAAATTTAGAAAATTATCCTCCTCATCATAGATTTTTTGTTTTCGATTGCAGTGGACGCCTTAAAATCCATCCGAAAGAATTTGAATGATCCACTTGGACATCTCACCGACTGGAAAAAGGGCGATCCATGTACTTCGAATTGGACGGGGATTATATGCTATAACAGAACGCTTGACGATGGCTACCTTCATGTTAGAGAATTGTATGGTTTCATTCAAGTCACCTTTAAGCATCAACATTCATCTTTTCTCTCATGAATTAGCACTTGCTTAACCTTTATGAAGTAGCTCTCGATTTTTATGAAAGATGTTGGTTAAATCTTACCGAGTTCTCAAGTTGACTAAATCTATACGATCTTGATCATAGTTCAATCACAATGCATTACGTTTTCTGAAGATTTCGTCGATGTTCAAAGTGTTTGTTACACGATTTTGAATAGTTCCAAACTCTTTCTTCCTCGGCAGATTTTTCTTGAATAAAAACTTGTCGGGAACATTATCTCCAGAACTTGGCCAGCTGTCGTATCTACAGATACTGTAAGTACCACGTCGAATATATCTTTCAACGTTTACTCATATTTTGTCCCTAATTATTCTCCTTTGTCATTTTCAGGGACTTCATGTGGAACAGAATTACAGGCAGTATTCCCAAAGAAATAGGCAGCATCACAACATTAGAACTCTTGTGAGTGGGAACCACTCTTTGTCTATCCTATGATATACCGTAGACTCATTGCAATAATATGTTTTCGTTACTTCACTGAAAATTTTACGACCCAATATTGCATATTCTATTTTTTTGCAGGCTATTGAATGGGAATCAGCTGACAGGCTCGTTGCCTTATGAGCTCGGTAATCTTGGCAACCTTAATAGGATACAAATCGACCAGAACTATATATCAGGAGAGATTCCTACATCGTTTGCCAACTTGAGCAATGCGAAACACTTGTAAGGATATATATTTTTTTTCTTTGTTTAGTCGCAATAAAACTCGATGCAGTTCTTGGTTTTCCAATCTTGTGCAGCCACATGAACAATAACTCGCTGAGCGGGCAAATACCAGCGGAGCTATACCGACTTCCTGATCTTATCCATCTGTGAGTAACTGAATTTTTTTTTTTTTTCCAGGTTTACGGATTTGGACCATTTTATTTTATCTTAGTTTACTCATGCAATGTTTCTTGCAGGTTGCTTGATAATAACAACTTATCGGGACATCTACCTCCTGAACTTTCGATGATGCCAAAGTTACAGATACTGTATGCATGCAAAACCCATCTTCTTATTTGGACATTATTTTCTTGTCTTGTCTTGTTTGTTATTCTGCTGTATTGTCTTCATCGTAACTAGAGAATGGAGACGAGTTGTGAGCTTCGTTCTTATTTTCAGTGTCTTTACTGATTGATTCAGGCAACTTGATAACAACAACTTTGGGGGGAGCGCAATACCTTCTTCATATGGGAACATGTCTCGCCTACTGAAGCTGTAAGAACATGCGCTGCTTTCTCTTCGACCGTTTCGTTTTCACATTCTTGGGCTTACAATGTCTCCATTGATTCATTATGTGCCGCGAAATTTTTATTATATATGTTTCTTTTTCCATATCAGGAGTCTAAGAAATTGCAGTTTAGAAGGTCCTATCCCAGATTGGAGCGGTATTCCTAATATCGCTTACATGTGAGTCGAAGATATCATCAGCAGTTGACTTTACGGGGAATTCTACGTCTTTTCTGTGTCTCTTCTGTTAAGACTCTTTCTTTACCTTATTTCCTTGTCTGTGTCTAACTATACCAGAGATTTAAGTCTGAACCAGCTCAATGGATCCATACCATCTGGCGCACTGTCGAGGAATATCACAACTATGTAAGCAATTCTTACATTCTTCGTACAGCGTTGTGATGCCTTAAATGTGTTCAAACAGGCATTTGGTTTTGTTTGCTCAGCGACCTGTCGAGCAACCATCTGAATGGAACTCTTCCTCAGAGCTTTTATGGGCTTCCAAGTTTGCAAAAATTGTGAGGAACTACCTATCCCTTTTCCTGACTCGCCATTTCTCATCTTTATTTTGATTCAGTATGTATATGCGTATGTCAATTGAGGAATTTCTTACGACTCTCTGTTCTTCTTTCAGGTCGGTTGCGAACAATCAACTGAGCGGCTCCGTTTCGTCCTCCATATGGCAGAACAGAACTCTGAATTCTTCCGAGGCAGTGATTCTGTAAGCCCATAAAATCATTGAACTACTCTTTTTTTTTTCTTATACATATGCTTGAAAACTACCTTTGTGTTCTTCTAACCCAATCTTTCCGACCCTATTCACATATCTCTCTCATTTCTCTTGGCAGGGACTTTGAGAACAATGGATTCTCAGACATCGCCGGCACCATCTTCGTCGCTCCCAACATCACCATTGGGTTCGTAAAAACATCATTACATCAAACGAAAAAACATCTCCTTTCGAAAAAAAAAAACAATCTTTAACACAAAAAAATTTCAGGCTTCGAGGAAACCCTCTGTGCTCGGGCAGCAACGCTGCCCCCTTCTGCGGCCCTCAAGCCGAGGGCTTCAGCAACATGGTCAACATTTCACGCCTGAGCTACTGCCCGCCCCAAGCCTGCCCGGCCCCTTACCAATACGCGCCTCCCTCGCCTGCAATACAATGCTTCTGCGCCGCCCCCGTCCTGGTTGGCTACCGACTAAAGAGTCCAGGATTTTCAGATTTTCCACCATACGTCTTGCCTTTCAAGCAGTACTTGAGTTCGGGCATGAAGATGAAGATCTATCAGTTAGACATAGATTCCGCCGAGTGGCAAGAAGGGCCTCGTTTGAGGATGTACTTGAAGATCTTCCCGGAGTACGTCAACGATACCGTTAGGCTTTTCAACAGAAGCGAAGTCGTTTGGATTCGCGAGATGTTCAGTGGATGGATCATTCCCGAGAGCCCCGTTTTTGGACCGTACGAGTTTCTTAACTTTACACTTCCCGACGTTTACAGAGATGGTAGGAATAATAAAAAATAACGTCCTTTCTTTCTGCTGAATTCGATGACGTTCTGTGGAGCTCTAATTTTGAATCTTTATTTCGTCGCAGAATTTCCAACGACGACTCGCCGTCCGTTTAGCAAGGGAGCGCTGGCCGGGATTATACTCGGGACAATCGCAGGATCGGTGACGCTTTCAGCTATCATTTCTCTCCTTATCTTGCGCCGTCATCTGAGAAAATCGCCCGCCGGTGCGCAGAAGAGACGGCGTTCTTGTGAGTGGCGTTGGGATTTATACGCCATTTCATTTCCGTATTTGGCTCTTTTCTTTTCTTTTGTTGAGGTCGAACTTTTTTGTTCGTTCTGTCTTTAGCGTCGAGGGTCCCTATAAAGATCGATGGAGTGAAGAACTTCGCGTATAACGACCTCGTCGCAGCGACGGATAACTTCAGCAGCTCGACCGTCGTCGGGCAAGGCGGTTACGGAAAAGTTCATAAGGGCGTTTTGGGCGACGGGACGATCGTAGCCATAAAGCGTGCTTTGGAAGGATCTCTTCAAGGCGAAAAGGAGTTTCTTACAGAGATCGAGCTTTTGTCGAGGTTGCACCATCGCAATCTTGTCTCTTTGATCGGATATTGCGACGAGGAAGGCGAGCAGATGTTGGTTTACGAATTCATGCCCAATGGCACCTTAAGAGATCACATATCGGGTATTTTTTTTGTAAGATGTTCTGTCTTAAATCCTTTTTTTTTTTTCGTCTGATAATAAAGACTGCTCGTGACAGGTAATAAGTCGAGGGTAGCGCTGACGTTTGCCATGAGAGTGAAGATAGCGTTAGGTTCGGCCAAGGGCATCCTTTACCTTCACACAGAAGCCAACCCTCCGATATTTCATCGGGACATTAAGGCGACTAACATACTCTTGGACCTGAGATTCGTCGCAAAAGTTTCAGATTTCGGATTGTCGCGCTTGGCTCCCGTCGTAGAGGTTGAAGGAGGAGATTTGCCTTCTCATGTTTCCACCGTCGTAAGAGGGACGCCGGTGAGCAATATAATGAGAAAAAAACTCGTCTTTTTTTTTTTCAAGCTTCTGACGTCTTCCAAGAACTTGACATAATAATTGGAAACCACTATAAATAAAATTGCCTATATATCATTTTTCGTGCAGGGTTATCTTGATCCCGAATATTTCCTAACTCATAAGCTAACTGACAAAAGCGATGTCTATAGCCTCGGCGTCGTGTTCCTGGAAATGTTAACTGGGATGCACCCCATTTCACATGGAAAAAACATAGTTCGAGAGGTAATAATAGCGCGTTGAGCGAACCCTAATCAAACAAAGAATTCTTACGTGGCTGCTGTGTACATCAGGTAAAAGGCGCATATGATTCGGGAACCATATTCTCCATCGTCGACGAGCATATGGGCTCATACCCATCGGAGTGCCTCGAGAAATTCATAAACCTCGGCCTGAAATGCTGCCAGGTGGAGACGCATTCCCGCCCATGCATGGCCGAGGTGGTAAGAGAACTTGAGAACATATGGCTAATGATGCCCGACTCAGACGCAAGGATCACAGAATCATCAGTTTCTGATGCTTCCACTACTCCTACTACTTCGTCAGCATTGTTAAGAAATCACGACCATTCGCACGATATCTCGGGGAGCGATCTTGTCAGTGGGGTCGTTCCAACCATTAAACCGAGATGACGAGGATGAATTTTTTTTTTTCCTTTTTTTTCCCCGTATTTTGGCGGCTGGAAGCTTGTATTGTTATTGTCTGTATAGCTTGGTTGAGACTTGCATTGAATGTGTACATGATGAGGAGCAAAAGCAAATTACATGGTGCCCCTTTGACAGCATCTGTGAAGAATGTTAGGAACAGTTTGCTGTAATGTAATTAAATTCTCTGTCATTACTGAAAGCTCAATGTAATTACTTCTTGGGATGACAATATATGATATGATGATACATGCAAAACTTTAAAGCTTTCAAAGTTTAGAGGGTTGTTCAACATCATTCATCACAAGGAAACACAGCGCAAACAGGGTAAATTCTCAATTGTTCGAATTCGTACAATTCCTCGCAGCCCTATAAACGAAACTAGTATTCCTATATAACTACTAATATACCGACAAAGGATAACCGAAGATCGGGGAAGGAAAAGAAGAGTCGCTCTTCAGACAGTCGATGTCTTCTTGGGAGGAAGAAAAGGTTCCCACCAACCATGCTCGTATTTAGGATAAGGAGCTGTCCAACTCTCAGGTTGGTCGAACTTGAGATCGACGGGATTTGAAGCCAAAGCTTCTTCTACACTATTGGCTTCAAAGCTTTCTTGTAGAACACGGTCGAGTCTCAGCTTCATGTACCTTCAAACGCACGCACACAAATAGAAGAAAGAAAATAATTGGGTGGTTTGAGTCATCTGTGTGCATACAACGGTTTTACGAATGAAAACTACGCATCCGATTATACTGGAAATTGAATACAGAAAATAGGCTAGCACTAAGTCCAGTTCGTGAGATAAAATGATCGAATACAGTAAATTCGAGCAAGAATTAGCTGCAAAAGAGCAATCTACTAAAATCCATGAGTTCCGTACTAAGAAACCGCAAAAGATTAATCTGTCGTATTTATATATAAAAGGTTCTTACGTGATCCAAGGGCCATTGGTGGAGATGAGAGCAACAGCAGGTCTCTTGAGCCTCTTCGTAATGCTTGGAAACTTGTCCAAGAATTTGGGCTCTATCACAAGCCAAAAGTCTTGCTCTAAGCTTTTCTCGCCGAAATTCCTAAGCCGCTCAGACAAGAGCTCCTTGAAATGCTCCTCTTCGTCCAACATAAACTTCGCATTCGCCACCACGAAATGATACGCCTTCGATCCACCGCCTTCCTCTGCCTGTTAAATCACCATATAAAACTACTGATCTACCTACTACAATCAACCAAAGAACAGTCAAATCATCCTTTGCTTTATTTCGCCGTCCTCTGAAGATGAAGCACTTCTTTTATAGCTCGTGTATACGAAAATGTTCATCTTTATGCAACAAAAACAGAGAAGCATAAGGAAGAACATACCTTTTCAGTTGGGTTCGAGGAATCAAGGGCGGAAACTGATGTTCTTACGCAGACGGTCGATCTCCAGTCATTTCTGTTTATGGGGTTCGACGATTTTAGGGCAGTTTTTGTTTGTGGAATCAAGAAAGGCTTCTGAAAGCTTTTGCGTGTAGGTGCGTTCAAGTGCAGGCTACTTAAAGAGCCAACATTCATAGCTGTGGAAGCTAACATGGCTGGTTGTAATATGGTCTGAGAATGTAAATGGAGAAACGAAAACGATGATGATACCAGTGCAAGAGGAAGGAGTAAAGCTAACCTTATCTCTGTTTATCTATTACACTAACGTAAAATATATTTTTGTAGGGACTAAATGGAGATATATAGATTCTATTGTATGTAATTTGTAATAGTATAGGGGTGCGATTGCAAAGATCCTAATTAGTATATTCGGAAAATTGGGAGAAAACACAGTACACGCGCCACCGCGTAATTTGTACTGATGTTAAGGCCATTGCGGACTCTATCCCCGCGATATCATTTTCACGCCAAATACTTCAATTTGTTCCCCCACGCGCGCCACCATATCCGAGCTGCGTCTTCCTTCACTCAGGGGCAAGTAATGTCTCTGCGCTCGTCTCTGATCTAACAAATTGCTATTTTTCGTTCGATTTTAGCTGGTTAATATTGTCTGTATAAAGGAAGTTTACGATTTTTGAACCCTAGATGGGGAGTGAGACATACAGCTTTGGTCCTTACAAGATAAACCCGAAGGAAGTGTTCTACTCGACTCAGCTTTCGTATGCTCTGGTCAATCTGCGTCCCGTGGTTCCTGGTACGTGATGTTTTTCTCATTTGATTTTTTCTTTTCATTCTTCGTACGATTGAACCTATTTGCTTCATTAGGATGTTGTTGTCATTGTCAATTTGTATTTTGCTTCTATCTGCTTCAGTCAGCGATGCAAGTGTACTGATTCTGAGTTTTCTTTAACTTTGCAGGTCATATCCTTGGTTTCTTTCATATTCGAACCAATTACACTAATTGATGTACATTGTAGATGCTGGACTAGTGTTGGTGCCTCACTAGTCTAGTTTATTCATTGCCAGCTTCATCCATCTAGAATAAACAACACGAGTAGCGTTGAAGTCAAATAGTTGATCAAGATAATTTAAACATTGAAGATTTTGCTATTAAAGCCTGCTTGTGAAAATTTTCTTGATACTTTCAGTGCTTGCAGTGTCCGATTTCCCTAAATTTTGACTTAGAGTTCACTCAAGGTAGCATCAACATCTTGCTCTATAATTACTCGTGCCTCATTTTTGTAATTCATATGGCTTTCCAGCCAACTAATTTTTTTCATTTTGCTTGCATCATTGCTGACCCATCCTCTCATGTCATGGATTGAGTTCAAGATCCTTGTTGATTTGTGCATGTCCAAATCTATCATTCCTTCTTTAGTTGCCTCACTTAACGCAAAAAAACATGTTCTTGTCTGCCCAAGACGTGAGGTGAAGCGCTTTAATGATCTCACTGCTGATGAAGTTAGTGATCTGTGGCTCACTGTTCAGAAGATTGGTTCCCAGCTGGAGTCCTACCACAAGGCAACCTCTCTCACGCTCACAGTCCAAGTAATACTTATATGCTAAATCCATTTATTAGCGCCTTTTTTCCATTTTCATCCTTCTTCAATTTATGCAGTCACTGGTAATGGTAAGTTTTCCTTAATTTCTCTGCCTTTGGTACTAGTTTATGTCATCACTCTTAATGTATTGGCTATTGCCTATAGAAGCTAAAAATTTGGCAAATAAGCGTATAAAATCACAAAACCAATCAGAATCGATACCGTTTAGTAGGCCAATGTCATTGTTGAAGAAATGTGGAAAAAACTATGTGAATTGCATTACCTTTTTCATGATGCATTCTTGTTACGCCGTATGCATTTTGTGCTTTGTTTTTGGACTTTTAACTTATCTCTATATTTTGTCTCATTGCTACTGATAGATTCGAAACTCTTAATAACTTAGGACGGGCCTCAGGCGGGACAAACAGTTCCCCATGTTCACATCCACATACTGCCGCGCAGAACTGGCGATTTCGAAAAGAACGACGACATATATGATGCTGTAAGAAAATAACAAATTATTTTCTCTCTTATCATCATACGTTATGGCAGTTCGGTCAAACTGAACAGATCGATTCGAACGAGAGAGAAATGAAGGAGAAGCTTGATTTGGACAAGGAAAGGAAGGACAGGAGCGTGGAAGAGATGGCTGCTGAGGCAGATGAATATCGAAAGCTCTTCTCATAGGGAATAATCAACATGTTGTATTTGCTATATTATTTCTTACCATCTGAGTGGAATCATTCTGTTATGAATAATAGCCAAAACATCTATTTTATCTAATTCAATTTACTAGTACTTTTAGCACGTGCAGAAATATACAATTAATTGTTAGTAATACGATTTAATAGGTTTTTTATTTTTTAATAGTAATTAAAGTAGAAAAAATTATCAATTTTGTTGACAGACAAATTGACAGTTTTTATTCTTCCTACGTCTTTATATAAGATTATAGATTAAGCGTGAGAGGGCATATAAACTGCCATTTGGACTGTCAATTTAACAAGAAAAAAAAACCCACTACTTCTATTTACTATATATATTAATTACTACATCCGTCTCAAACAGTTTTGGACATTTTACTATATCGGGCGTCCAAACCATTTTGGACATTTCCTTTTATAGCAAAAAACTACCACAAAGAATTGATATAATACTATTAAATATTCTTAAAAGACGTGTCAAATATACATTTTTTCACCTTTTAATTGTACTTGTTATTAAAATATTCAATTTCGTAAAAATCGTGCCATACTCCAAATGTCCATAACCGTTTAAGAACTATATCTAGGTAATTACTATTAAATTTAAATTAAATTATATTTTCTATTAAGTATTTTAAATTAAATAAATAGCATTATATATTATTGCATCAATTCAATACTAGTATATTTGATATTTCTTAGAGATATGTTATCCTACGTCATGGAACTAATACAATATACCTTAATACATCACGAAAGGGCAAAATTGGACATTTAGTAATTTTTCTTCAAAATGGCGGGAAATAAACTCCGTCCACAGTGAGATGAGATTCCCCCAAAGTTACAGTAATTTTTTTGGGGAATCCAGTATTTATTCATTCGCCGTCTCCATAAACGACGAGGAACCCTCTTGAAGAAGGATGGAGTGTGTTCTCAAGGTCGTTTCGTATTTCCCATCATTTTCAGCTGTTTTTTGTTGATTCCTTTTATTTTTGGCTTCAACTCGTTGTCCTTTCACTGCCTTTTTCGTCTAGGAGTACTTTGGATTCTCTAAGTTCAGACCGTACCAGAAAGAAATAATCGAGGACATATTGCGAGGAAACGATTGCTTGGTGGTCATGGCGACTGGAAGTGGAAAATCGTTGTGGTAATTTTCTGATTATCTGAAAAAGTTTTTATGTTTAGGATTTCCGTAGACAAAATTAACAGGATGAGCGAAAACAATTTTCTGCTGAAACGTTGAATGAATAAAGCTACCAGGTGCCACCACTGGTCTCGAGAAAGACGGCAATTGTTATAAGCCCTCTTATATCATTAATGCAAGATCAGGTTTGCCTTTGAGACTATCCTATTAGCTTTCGTTCAATTAGTTAGCTGCTTGATCATGAGTGTCTTGATGTGATTAAAGAGTGTTCGTTATTTCCTCTCTTTTTATTCATGGGCATTTTGATGTGTATTCGGAATCTTCGTGCTGATGTTTTCTGACATCTGTCTAGGTAATGGCATTGAAAGAGAGGGGCGTGAGAGCCGAGTATCTTTCTAGTGCCCAAACTAATCGGAACGTGCATGGTAATGCGGAGAGTGGTCAATATGACATGTTGTACATGACACCGGAGAAAGCATGCATGCTTGCCTCAAGGTGAATTGGCTGGCTCTTATATTCTTGAATAGTGTGCTTATTCTCAAATTACTCTGTGAAACATACTTCTGTGTGATTCTGATGTGTGCATTGCGTTCAAAGTTATGTATTTCGGCTATTGCTGATCAAAGCCTTAGTTATGTATTTCGGCTAAAGGGTGTATGTCTATACATTGTGTTTTATGATAAAGTAGTTATACATTACCCCATTGCAGCTTCTGGTCAAGATTACGAGAATCGGGAATTTGTTTAGTGGCCGTAGATGAAGCACATTGCATATCAGAGTGGGGTCATGATTTCAGGTTAGTTCTAAAACTGAATATGAAAACCTTCATTACCGACTTGTTTTGGTTTGCTGGTTAATTATCGTTATGTGAAATTTTCTGATTCTATGTAACTAACAGGAAAATTTCTTGTAAAAGTCTTGCGAACATACCCTGCATTTTTCCTCCCTTGAAATCACTTTGGTTTCAGTTACCTATTTCTGTTAGTTTTTTAGACGTTAGAAAGTCCTTAGAAAGATAATTCAATGGTCCCCTTACGTACTGAAGTTGGTTTCTCTCAGGGTGGAATACAAACATCTAGACAAGTTGCGTGAAGTTCTTCTGGGCATTCCTTTTGTTGCATTGACTGCAACTGCTACAGAAAAGTAAGAAGATCGATTAAGATTATCTGTTTACCTATTCTGACTTATTACAGTAGCCAATTAAATTAATGCTGTCAGAAACTGTGAGGTGTCAATATCGGATATCCTCTTTGCACCTATCACATGTGATTATTGCCATGGTTGCCCATTTTCTTGATTAAAATTTCTGAACACCTTGTGTTTTCTAGTTATCTTTGTTTTATCGTCAGATTTGAATTCTTTGGATTAAGCTTAACGGTTTCTTTTGCCAGGGTTCGAAGTGACATTATAAATTCATTGAAGATGAAAGATCCTCGTATAATCATTGGCTCATTTGATCGTCAAAATCTATTCTACGGGGTCAAAGCTTTCGACCGCGGCAATGCTTTTATCGACGAGCTTGTAAAAGAAATATCAAGTTATGTAAACAAAGCAGATTCAACCATAGTGTACTGTACAACTATCAAAGATGTCGAACAGGTCATTCTTCTTTTCCACATTTTTCCAATCCCCTTTATGTTCTCATTTCTGTAAGCTGCAGTTGCTTGAGGATATTGTATATCATTTTATTGATATTGTATTTCTTTATCTCGGTAGATTTATAACTACCTTTGTCAAGCTGGGATTCGTGCTGGAATCTACCATGGCCAAATGTCCAACAAAGCACGTGAGGAGTCCCATAGGTTTTATGCTTTTATTAGCTTTTCCCACACATTTTTTACCTTTTTCTGTGATCTGAAAAGAAGCTGTACGTCGTGCTATGTGAAATAACTTAGAGAGCGTATGACCTTTGGAATTTGAGAAGCTCTGTCTTGTTTTTATGGGTGTGGTCAAATTTTGTCAAATTAAATAATCCTCTCTTGTTTCAGATTGTTTATCAGGGATGAGTATTTTGCGATGGTTGCAACAATAGCTTTTGGCATGGGTATAGACAAGCCTAACATAAGATATGTGGCACACTATGGATGCCCCAAGAGTTTGGAGTCATATTATCAAGAGAGTGGACGTTGTGGTAGGGATGGTGTTCCTTCAACCTGCCGACTATATTACACGAGGAGCGACTTTGCCAAAGCTGATTTTTATTGTTCTGAAGCAAGAACAGTATGTTGTTAAATCTTTGGCAGCGTCATGTATTGCAAATCTTTCGAGCTATTATTGGCTAATTTAATCTTTATATGAATCTTGTTTTTATCACTCCAGCTTTCATACACTTACAAAGAGTTACTATGAATATATGGTTGAAACCAGGCACAGCAAAGAAAGGCGATAATGGAGTCATATATGGCAGCACAGCGCTACTGTATGCTGACGACTTGCCGAAGGAAATTTTTATTGGAATATTTTGGAGAGAAATGCACGTTTGACAGATGTGGTATGAAAAACACCTGATACCATCTATCATTTACTGACCAGCCTCTTAATTAAACTCTAGTGCTGTGAATAACACTTTTCTCAAGCTTTAGTAAATGATAGATCAAATCCTTGTTAAGTAAATGATAGCTTGTTAATGATTAATGTTATATGAGTTTTTACTTCTAAATTAAAAGTAGTGGTGGTTGCAGGGACATGCGATAATTGCACAAGTTCAAAAAAAGAGAGTGACATGTCTAGGGAGGCATTTCTTCTAATGGCGTGCATTCGCTCGTGTGGGGGTAACTGGGGCTTGAATCTACCCATAGATGTTCTTCGCGGATCTCGAGTGAGCTTTTGCACTTTTTTAGTTAATGCAAACTTCATCTATGATTGGCAATCAAACCAAGCTACTTGATATTTGTATTGAGCTCTTTGGAGCATGATATGTTAAAAATAAAAGGAAATAGACAAAAAAATCTTCTCGTTCGGCACAATGTGAAACATTGTGTGATTGTTGCATGCTATGTTGTTAAAAGTTGAAACCCTTCTCAATTATTTCAGGCAAAGAGAATTCTCGAAGCTGCGTTTGACAAGATTCCATTTCACGGCTTGGGAAAAGAATTTCCTGCTAATTGGTGGAAGGCACTTGCTTATCAGCTGATTTCACTTGGTACATCATAGTACTTCTAAGTCCGATATGTTATATTGTATGTTTGCACTAAGCTAACTACTCACTGCAGTTGTCTATGGTGTCAGTTGAGGCAATATTGTTATTGGACCTTTATGTTGATTTCTTTGATGACCTTTTTCTGTTATTGAATAATTGTGCACTCTTAAAGACTAGGTAAATGCGGGTTTTCCTGTTTGAAATGTATAAAGCTATGTTGGTTTTTTCTGCAGATTATTTGGTTGAGACCTTCAAAGATCTCTACAAAACTGTCCGGTGAGTTCTGAATCTACTCTGCAGGTTCCTTTCTCTTTAGCGCTGTATATAGGACTTGCAAATAGCTTACTGTTAACTTATGATCTAGTTTACAAGATTCCAATACTAACATGAAATGATTAAACGAATGAAAATCTATTTTTCTCTTTAGCGCTGTATATAGGACTTGCAAATAGCTTACTGTTAACTTATGATCTAGTTTACAAGATTCCAATACTAACATGAAATGATTAAACGAATGAAAATCTATTTTTAATGTGTCAGAGTTGGACCAAGAGGAATGCAGTTCTTGAATTCCTGCAGTCCCGATCATCAGCCTCCACTATATCTTTCATTGGATACTGAAGAGGAAAATGTAGATACAGTTGGTATTATAAAAGGTTCAAGCCAGCAGCCATTCTGTAGTTTATCTGAGGTATGAACATATACCCACACACTTTACTATTTTGTGTGTAGTTTCTTGCGACTGCTAATTACCTTCATTCTATCATTTAGTAAAATGTGAATGGTTAAATGCTTCTAATTTCACGAGCCACTGAACACTTCAGACCGTGGATTCTCAGTGAGGGATATGCTTTCAAAATGCAAATATGAGCTTTGACTGACATCATGTTTGCTAATCATGTTTGTTTATGTCACGTTTTAGGTGGAGGAACGGTTCTACAAATTGCTAGTTGAAAAGAGGATGGAGCTAGCTAAGCAAACTGGAACTGCTCCGTAAGTTTCTTGTTTCTATGTTGAATGTTTAGTACTTTTTTCTTTGCACTGGCATGCAAAATGAAGTAACTGATTGATCATTTCAGATATGCCTTGTGTGGGGATCAAACCCTTAGAAGAATTGCATTGACAAGGCCATCGACCAGAGCAAGGTTGGCAAACATAGATGGTATAAACCAGGTATAATTAAGATAAGAAGCTTCGTTATAATTAAAGAAGGCGTATTCGTAGTGAAAAGGAGTGAGTTTTCTGCAAGTTATACGAGGATTTACTTTTCATCAGTCGGATGCTATTCATTTCATTATTAATGGATTACGCGAATCTTTACTGTTAACCATGATGTTCTTATTAGCTTCATATAACCTCGCAAGTTTGGGTGCTGCAGCATTTTTTGAAGACATACGGAGATCAGTTGGTACAAACCATTCAGCAAATTTCACAAGATCTGAGTCTTCCGCTGGATGGGGCCGAGGTCATTTCGGAGCCTAATGTAACCACCCATCTTTTGTCAAGAAAGATTGTAACCATACCTAAACCTAACCGATTGACTCCTGCCAAGCTCGAAGCTTGGAAAATGTGGCAAGAAGATGGCCTTACCCTTCAAAAAATCGCTGTAAGAAGCAATTTTTGTATATGATTACTTACATTGAAAATGGTTTCTGAGCTTCTAAGATTCTGAGCATACAATCTATATATTCTTTGTAGAACTTCCCTAGTAGAGCAGCTCCAATAAAAGAACAAACAGTCTTCAAGTATATCATGGAAGCTGCAAAGGAAGGATGCATGATTGAGTGGGCCAGACTATGTCGAGAAATCGAACTGACTCTAGAGACGTTTAACCGAGTTCAAAATGCTGTATCCAAAGTTGGCAAAGAAAGATTAAGACCAATAAAAGACGAATTACCTGAAGAGGTAAGCTCTAGATTATGACTGGAACAACCAACCCTTTTTGAATTGTTGACAAGAAGTTTAATTCCCCATCATCTAATTAATACCAACTTGAATCAACAGATATATTGCACTCGTCTAATTTACATTCTTATCTTTGATGTCCAGGTAAGCTACATCCAAATAGAAGCATGCCTAGTAATGCAAGAGCGTGGAGTTTCAGCACAAGTGATTTCAGAGGAAGCTAAAAATGACACCAAAGCAGGCGAAGCGCCGGAAAAGACTACCCAAGCCTTGTCTGAAGAAGTGGCATGTTTTGTGGCAAAATCCGAGGATGCAATTAGTGACTTACCTACGGAGATTATCGACATGAAAGAGGCCGAAGCTGCTATTACCGACGACTTAAATTCTCCTAGAAAACGTCAGAAACTCAGCAAACCATTGGCAGAAAACCCTTCCGTTGAAGAGGCGACTGAGAAATCTGTACTGGACTGGCTTGAGAATTTCGAAGATGGGGTATGATATCAGAACCTTGATCTCGTTAACGCAAACTTATCTTTGGTTTGCCTCGTATGAAAGTAGCTTTTTATACTAATTTGACGTGCATGGAAATGCAGGTTTCTCTTAGTGAAATAATCGGGTCACTTCAGTGGATCAGAAGAGAAGTTTGTGATCGATTTGCTAAGTCGGCTCGAGGCCGAGTTTTCCATATTCAGAAAGAATGGTCTATATAGGGTCATTTAGGTGTATTTCTTTTTATGCGAATCTTATTATTGCATTGTGATTTTGTAGTTTAATTTATAAATTATTTATTTTATGGTTTAAACGTAAAAAGTTATTAAATCGTTGTTCAACTAAAATGTTAAATTTTGATTCTCCAAAAAAAAAATGTTAAATTCGTCCTAATTCACCGTTAGAAAGAAAAAGAAACGACTAAATAATAAACATATCGATTTAGTTAAGCGGGTCGGGTCGAATTCCGCCGTAAACATATCGATTAACTGAACGGCAGCTCATTTCCTCGTATCTATCAATCGCGCAAATATAGATCAATCAAAAGTAATTCCCCCAGTAACATAACAGCTCGAGCAGACAAGACAACGCCATAGACGATGAAGCAGCTCATGGTTTTCGCATTCAAATTCGTCACGTTCGCCGGCGTTTACCTCTTCACGAGATCCCGCACGCCGCCCAAGCACAACAAGCGTTCGATTAACCCGGAGAAAGCTCTCCTAGTGCTTTTTCTACTGGAGAATCTCAAGCGAATCGTACTCTACAACGCATTTCTGAGCCGCAACGTCGAGGAGCAGGTCGATACGCTCGATAAGGACATAAGAATGTTCAGAGCGTTCCTCGAAGACGCCAGGAAGGTCAAAGCATACAGAAACGACGCCGTAAGGGATTTGGTGCTGCAGATCCAAGGCGTGGTGGTGGAAGCAGAAGACGTAATGGAAGCTTTCGCGGCAGTAGAAAGGTATAACAGAGAGGGAAATGCGATTCGACGTGCATTTTCTGGGCACATGAAGCTCGTGAGCATTGCCAAGAGAGTGAAGGCTGTGTGCGTGAAGGTCAAGCGTGTTTATGCACAGGTGCGTCTTTGTTGAATTTCACATTAATTTAGTTCAGAACAGAGAGACTCTTCACTTAGCCCAAATATTCGAAGGTTTCGTTTCATGATCAGCTAAATCGTACGGCTTCCGAAAAGGATAATAAAATAAAAATTCAACATATATATGGCATAATAAAGAATAGGTACCAAATCAATAACGACAATGCACACACAAATTTCAATCCCAAAAATAGTAATAAAAAGAAATTACGAATTAAATCCTTCCAAAAACAAGCACCTCATGGAGAGGGGTCGACAATATGACATATCATCCATCCTAGAAGGCAGTGCTCTTTAGGTTTCTTCGACTTTCTTTAATCACCAACTTGAAGAAGCATATAACATGATATACATATAGATAGATGCCAACATGTACAGACATTTTAAGCACATCTCAACAGCCCCAGGGATATACCAAGTAGAGGAAGAGAGTTAGATCGGAATTATCGTGCTGCTAAAGTCATGCGTACGATTCAAAGCCAACACGAGGCATATCTTACCAAATGCAATTGCTCCACTGATGGTAACTGAAAGATGAAACACTTTTCAGCAGTGATTAGAAAAGCTCCTCCGAGTTAAACTTATTCCACGCTTCCTGTAAAACAAATACGAAACCCCAACTTCAAAGGAAGCCCATGGACAAAAAAGGAAGGCGAGCAATAGGAATGAAAGTTTTACTTAAAGCTAGGCAGGGGTAAAATTAAATAAAAAAGCAATAAGTGGTAAAGAAATGATACATACCTTAAGCAAGTCGAACACCTTTTCTGCTATATACTTCTGTTGAAGAGTGGCACCCTTTTGCTGCACCTTATCAGGATGAATGCACAGAGTAGCCTTCCTATAGACCTTTTTGACAGAAGCACCAGTTATCAGATCTGTCAAAGAAACGGGTTGCCATCCACATTGAGGCCAAAGCACCTGAGGGTCACCATGACATGGATCAATCAGCACTCATAACAAATAGAAAAATTATAGGGAAGTAAAACAATATGTGAGCTGCAGCTCTGAACATGTAAACCATGAGAGAGAAAATTGGAAATGGACAGTGCACAAACCAAATCATGGCTAGATTCCTAAACTGCTCGAGAAACATAACTTGTACGGTAAAAATCAAATGCAATTAGCAAGCTCACGTATTGCAATGTTGACAGCAGTGCTCGCAGATTTCCTTCTTTTCCAGCAGCCCAACGTTTGATCTCGGCATCTAAGGTCTCAGAAATTCTCTGTAACCAGACAAGAAACAGTCAGAGAGAGGACGCCAAATACCATGATCAATAGGTCAACTAAAAACTATACACTATGTACTAACATGTCTTTCTTCTTGCTCCCTTTGAGCTTGAAGGTCTCGCTGATTCTTTTCAGCCAATGCTTTAGCCTATGGTAATCCCAAACCCAAACATTTACCAGTAATTCAAAAAACAAGGATCATGACGACATAATCGACGCAAAAAAGACTAATATCAAAGGTGGATTTATTTTTGTAAAAATGAAAAAATTCTTTCAAATATAGAATAAACACATACAGCACGTTCTTGAGTACGCTGGTGGCGTTCTAGTCTGGCTCTTCTTCTTTCCTCAGATTCCCCATCGACATCTTGAAACTCACCACTTGGAGCAGCTACGGGACGATTCAGGAGGAACATGACGTCAGCATGAGAAACATTCCAGATACCTTATGCATTAAACACAGTTAGCGTACCTCCGAAAATAGAAGACAGATCATCAACAAAATTCGTAGTGGAAGAAGCTTTCCTCATGTTAGAGGATGCTCCTGTGGATGACGGTGGCTTGGCAGCATCGAATCCTCCCTTGTTTTGGAACTGTGAATTGAACAAAGGATCCTACGCAACCAAAGAACCAAATACGAAGAAAAATGAATGAAAATCCACCATGACAGATATAACACAACAGAAACCCAACATACGGAGCACTTACAGTGGCACTTGAGCGTGATCTTGGTGCACTACTTGCTCGGCCCATATTGAAAAAGGATTCCAAATCGTCGTCATTCTTTTGCTGATTCATCTTAGTGGCTGCTGCAGCACGTTCTCGAGCTTCAGTGGCAGCTCTTTCACGAGCCTCTGCAGCAACTCTTTCAAAAACGGCTCGTTCAGCTCGTCGTCTAGCTTCTGCATCGGCCTTAGAAGCAGCAGCTTTCTCTCGCGATTCCTTTTCCTTTGCCTCTGCAGCAACCTTCTCCGCTACTCTTTCTCTAGCTTCAGCAGCAGCTTTCTCTGCTGTGGCTCTGTCTCTGGCCTCAGCAGTAGCCTTCTCTGCTCTCTCTCTAGCTTCAGCAGCAGCCCTTTCACGGGCTTCAGCTTGGGCTCTCTGAACGGCTATCCTCTCAGCGCGCTCTCGAGCTTCAGCATTCGCTTTCTCAACAGCATACCTCTCAGCTCTCATTCGAGCATCAGCTGCTGCTCTTTCACGAGCCTCCCTAGTGGCCCTTTCTACAGCCTGTCTAGCTCTTTCCCTCTCGATTTCCTTTAATCTGATCTCCCTCTCCCTCTCAAGTCTCATCTGCTCCCTTTCTTCCTCTTCCTTCTGTTTTCTTTCACGCTCTAGTCTTTCCTGGGTTTCCCTAAGTTCTTTCTCCTGCTTTGGTTCATCATCCTTCTCTAGATGTACAGATTCCTTACTTCTAGCAGCCTTTGCATATTCTCTTTCCCGTAATTCCTTAGCATGTTTGAATTTGGCCTCCGCTTTGTCCATAGCATCCTTCATAGCAGCGGCAGAGGCAGCGGCTGCAGAGAATGCATCACCATCCATGCTAGAACGACTATTGCCATTTCCATCGTAACTGTTATGTGACCTACCCATGGCAAACTCCTCGAGTTCATCAAACTGCGAAACTGGAGGAGCCTTGGCTTCAGGTCTACCCAACATTGGACTTTGATATTGTAGACCAGAATTCGGAACTGAGGAGGATTCATCACTCTTTTTCCATGAACTTGAAGAGTAGCTACTAGTGTCTGACCTTGAAGTTTGCCGAGGCACGGGAGGAGGAGGGCGTGATGGTGGCGGAGCAGAAGTAATCTGCGTGAAAAGAGGAATCTCTGATACAGTGAGCCATATATCATCAAACGGATTTGCTGATCCTGATGCCGCTGGCGATTTAACATGTGTGCCTGTTTCATGATGAGGAGGAGAAGCAGCTTTTTGGGCAGAAGACTTATGGAACTCCGATGAAACTTTTGGTATATCAAACAATGGAGGCTCCTGAAAAATATCTACTGGAACAGATTCACTAATGTTGCTCTCTGAACGTCTGGATGAATTCTCCTTTGGTTCTCTGTTACTCGCAGGTTGAGTTGTTGCGGACCTTGGAGGGCTTCCATCATTAATGGTGTTTTTCCTCTGAGGGGAAAATGCATGTCTTGATTTCCCAAAACTACTGAGGGGGTCTAAGTCATCAAATACCGCAGCATTTCCAGCTGAAGCTTCAACCTTTACACTTTTGGATTTACTATACTTACTGATATTGTCTTCAGGAGCTGTACCACCAAATGCTGAACCAGAGGTTGAACTTGATTCAAATACCATAAACGGATCATCAAGGATTGGCTGCTGCTTAGTACCAGCAGTTGGTACAGAGCCCCACCTCGATTCTGATATTGGTCTGAGCCAAATGAAAGGAAAAAAAAAAGAAAAATAGTATCGTGCATGTTGTTGTTCAAAATACATCCGTCCTAAGAAGGCAAAAAGAATCTGGGATATTGCACAAGAATCTCTTGATGCAAGTATGTGTGTAATGCCTAAACGACTTTGCCATATGCGTTTATGAACAAGGAACAAAAAACATTCAAAAGAAGATATTTGTGGAAAGCAAACATTGTAACTCTCAACTTTGCAATTATTGGCATTTGAAGAACAACTTTCGAAACGTGGAACAAAATTAACCAATTATACAGCAGAAAATATGACATCCTAAAGTTTATATACCATCTCTTCTTTTATACCAATTGCCACGTTTCAATCCCCATACTTCAATATGCCAGTATCAAGTTGATCCACTCACCAAATTAACCCAACGCTTTTCGCATAACAAACACAGACAGGTCAGACCCACAAAGTATTCCATTACAAATCATCAATCCAAACATCGAATTACCTACCTAGATTCCATCAAGAAGCATGTTTCACCGAGCTACTAAAAACTAAGCACAAGTAAATAAAAGAGAGGCAATTACCTGCTTGCACTACTACCAGAACTGCCACTGCCAAGCCCAGGCAACAAATCATCAAAACCCTTGGCAGTAGTCGCACTTTTACCATTATTATTCTTATCGTTTCCGCTGAAATTCCCCAGCAAATCATCAAATTCGTTCCCACTCTTCCCTAACACGTTTTCAAACACATCATTCTCAAACTTAGTCTCCTTTGACGACGCAACATTCGCTTTATTACTCTTCAGCCCGGGCAACCCTTCGAATATATCATCGTCATAGACCGGCTTGTCGTACACAGGAAGATCACCACCGCCACCGCCGGCGCCGGCGCCGGCGCCACTATTGTTATCAAACGTAGACGTCTTATTGAAACTACTACTCTCGTAGCTATTCCTCTCAGTTGACCTGAAAATAGAATCGTAATCAAAGTTGAGCGGATCGTTGACGGATCCGCGATCGGAACGCATCGGATTCGATTTCCCGGTGCCACGCGTACCGAGCCCGACGAACACGTCGAGATCGTCCATCAGAAGTGAATCGACGGCTAGGGTATCACGGCTGCCGGCGGATCTGAGAACGGCGGATTATCTTCCCAGCTGAATGGAGGCAGGACGACCGGCGAGTCTGCGTAGGATTGGAGGGGTATAATGGTCAAATCAGGTAGTTAAGTGAGTAGTAATTGTCGGATCGATCGGAGGGAATTGTAAACGTGAACCTCTTTATCTGACAAAAATCATCGTATTTCTTCGCTGCTTCCCCTCCTCTCTCTCTCTCTCTCTCTCTCTCTCTCTCTCTCTCTCTCATATTAATTGATTTTTTTATTTGTATATTTATTTTATTTGTGGTTTAATTGATGGGTAATTGGTTGGATTCTTATGGGCCGTGTCCCATCAACAGAATAGGCCCATTTCAGCCCAATTAAGGTAGGTAGGGTTTTTAGCTCCTAGGATATAAGAGCTGCCTTCACTTTTTAGCCTGCGTCGCTGGACTCGGAACACCATCGAGGAATTTGTATCGTAAAAATGGTGAGACTCTCAGATCGCAGCTCCGTATTGTGCCTGTTATAGCTTTTACCTCAAGGGTGTGAAAGAGGCAGAGTTTGATTTATGGTTTAACCTCGCGTTAATTGAAATTGCGTTCTGTTTTGCTGAAGTTATTTCATGTTCTTTTTCTTCGTTTTTCTTAGAATGAAAGAATCCCTATGCCAACGTTTAGATTGCGTTGTTGGTGATCTTGATGTTTAGCTGTAGCTTAGCTGGTTTGTCTGATTTCAATTGTGTGTGGTGACTGTGAGCTTATTGTCTCTAGCAGCTGCACATGGAAACTATGTCTGAAATGTATGCTTGTGTGAGAGAAATAGTATAAATTATTTAGCTGTGTTGATATCTGTCTTTACAGGCGTTTGTGAAGGCCCAGAAATCAAGGGCTTACTTTAAGCGATTCCAAGTTAAATACAAGAGAAGGAGGCGTAAGTCCCCTACTAAGTTTGTTGATTTTTTTTTCATGTAATAGTAGCGTTTCTTATTATAAATAATCCTGGTTGCAGAGGGTAAGACTGATTACCGGGCAAGAATTCGCCTTATCAATCAGGACAAGAATAAGTACAACACTCCCAAATATCGCTTTGTTGTCAGATTTGTATCCTTCTCTTCTGCCTTATCAATTTGATATAATTAAGAAAGCGATCAGGATTTTCTTAATCTGGGTTGCTATTCATGTTGACATTCTTCATTTTCTCACGTTGGTATTGCTTCTGCCTTTATCCATATGGTTTCAATATTGTTGGGTGCCTTGACATGAGTTTCAGACCAACCAAGACATCATTGCCCAAATTGTATCAGCTAGCATTGCTGGTGATCATGTCCTTAGCGCTGCTTATGCACATGAGCTGCCTCGCTATGGTCTTGAAGTTGGCCTCACCAACTATGCTGCTGGTATTCTATGATAAGCGTTTTTGCGTTTATACATAACAAGGTTTCATTGAATATTTACCTGATAAGTATGTATCAGCTTACTGCACTGGGCTACTATTGGCTCGCCGAGTTTTGAAGAAACTCGAGATGGATGATGAGTATGAAGGCAATGTTGAGGTAATTGATAGAAGTCCATGCATATTCGGTCTTATTCTGTTACTTATAAATCTTGTTGTATTCATGTGCATTGTAACTTTTGGGAGTTAAAGTTTGAACCACTATTTTTTCAGGCAACTGGTGAGGACTACTCTGTTGAACCGGCTGAAAGTAGAAGGCCTTTCCGCGCTCTCCTTGATGTTGGCCTCATCCGTACTACGACTGGAAACCGTGTTTTCGGTGCCCTCAAGGTACAGTACTTTTTTCATTTTGCATCTTCAATGCAAAATTATTCTTCAGAGTACTATAATATGCTATGTAGTGAATATATCTTTTACCATCTGCAGTTGCTAATTTGATTTCTCAGGGAGCTTTGGATGGTGGACTTGATATCCCACACAGCGACAAGAGATTCGCCGGGTTTAACAAGGAAAACAAGCAGCTTGATGCTGAAACCCACCGCAAGTATATTTATGGAGGACACGTTGCTGCTTACATGAATGTACGTTTTTTTAACCTCCTGTTTCATCGGATATGTAAGAAGCAGAACATTGTCCGAACACGATTCTTGTGTTTGGTTATTTAGACCAAGACAAGATAAGTCCCCGTTCTTCACAGTGGTAGTAATGGATGGTTTTGGAATTACATATGCAGACTTTGACAGAGGATGAGCCTGAAAAGTACCAATCCCACTTTAGTGAGTACATCAAAAGGGGCATTGAGGCAGATAACATTGAGGAGTTGTACAAGAAAGTTCATGCTGCTATCCGTGCTGATCCCACCGAGAAGAAATCTGAGAAGCAGCCACCGAAGGAACACAAGAGGTAACTATTTCTTGTGTGCCTACAAACAATGCGCTCTCTAATACTCCGAAAGTAGTTCAATGAAACCAACAGAGGCGATATGAATTAGCTAAATAAACCTTTTTGGTCTGTGTTATATACCAAGATTTTGAATGCCTACTTATCTGGATTGCATGTGCAGATACAACCTCAAGAAGCTGACGTACGAGGAGAGGAAAGCCAAGTTAATTGAGAGGTTGAATGCTCTGAATGCAGCTGGAAATGGCGATGATGACGAGGATGAAGACGACGACGAGTAAACATATAATCGACCTTAACGATCTTAATTCTGCCAGTTTTGGATGTTATTTGTCGCATACACCTTCGCTTGTGTTGCATTTCAGATATTTGAGGATTTGCACTGTGCTTTCTAATTTGCGCTATAGTTTTTATTTTCCGATCTTGAAGTGCGACTCTTTTCGGGCTTTGTTTCAGCGGATGAGTTGTTTCTCAAGTTATTCCTCCCTTCAACTTCATTTATCGCTGCTTTCCATCTGGAATTTCTTGCTTGTTGTGTAATAATAAACTTAATATGATAAAGATAATTCATGTTTATAATAAGGATAGTGTAATATATTTATCGGTATTTTTCTATAGATTCACCTTAAATAATAAATACAGTAACACGAAGTGTATTTTGGATAAAAATTAAAAATTATAATAACGATAAATAGTAGAGAGGCGTAACGTTTTAGTTCAAAGCCACCTCCAAATCGAAACCAATTGCGATTTGTGATAATAACTAGAGCGCTCGGTGATCGCCCGATTCGCAGGCACAAAAGGATTGCCCTAATTGCTAGCTTTTCCCTTCCCTCCAATTATAAATCCTTACACTGCAATCATCTCTCTTATCCGCAATTGCGAGCTTCGGTCTTCTTCATTAATCGTTAGCTTCGAGAGCGATCAGTCGTGTTTACGGCAGGGATTAATATTCCGATATTTATTGGTAGGTTAGATTTTAATGATTTTTTCTTCGGTATCGGTCACTTGGTTTGGTTGGTTGTTCTTGTCCGACTCGAATGTTCGAGTTTTTTCTGTTTTCTGTAAAAGCTGCTCTGCTATGCGGTTTTTAGGGTTTAGGTTTGTACGCTTTTAGATTTAGGGTTTAGGGCTTTCGTTTGTAGATGGGATTTTTTGAATGGCACACTTGCAATTTTACGATTTGGTAATATATTTCGGACTTCTGCTTCGAGCACATGGTTTGTTTCTCATTGTCATAGCTCGAGCTTTCCATTATGAACTTCCGTCTGTTCCCTGGATCTAAAATTTCTGGGATCCAAGTCCTCTTCGCTGTAGTCTCTTGGTATATCAGGCCTTACTTCTAATCATAACAATTTGATATGATCGCTGGTAAGTTGATTGGCACGCATTCGTCTCTATTCTAAGCTGTAATGTTATATGATCATGTCAGGCACTGACTGATGGATCCGGATTACAGAAGGTTTGGAAAAGGTAATACTCATAGATGCAAAATTAATACTTGTGTGTTTAGTGTTTTTCTTTTATATTTTTTGGTTGGTATATGATAAATTGAAGCAACAGTTGAATCTATCCTGCGTTGATGCAAAGTGTCATAGAAAGCTGTGTTAGTTAGTTGGGGAACTTGTATTCTAGTTATTGATCCACGTGCAAGCTTGCCTTTCTCATGGAGCTTGCATATTTGCTCCAGCATCTTTAATAATTGATACTTTCTTGATAATGTTTTAAAAACAGGGCCGAGAGAAGTTTCAGGTGCTGTGGATCTCATAAGTCACTTCAAATTGTTGCCCCATCATGATTTCTTCTGCAAGAGGTCACTTCCTGTATCAATATTGGACACACACTACCTTCACAATGTGGCTGGAGACACAGAAATCAGAAAAGGAGAGGGGATGCAACTCGATCAGCTAATTCAAGATAGATCTTTATCGCGGGAAATCAGTACCCGTATTCAACCTTTTGACTTGGATACTCTTAGGGAAGCCCTTCAACTGCACGAAACAGCCCCTATTGATCTCCCTCCTGTAAGATTGAGCGTTGCTCAATTTGATTTTTACTTTCTACTGTGATTGAGGTTCTTCTTTGAAGCCTGTGTAGTGTGATTCTCTGTCTGTAAATATTAAAAAATGTATAACTGATATTTGGTTGTTGATGCTTTATAGTCTGAGAAGGGTACTCCTACATTTGCTGCCAAATCAAAAAGCGAGCCTAGGGAGAAGGAGAAAAGGCATAAAAAGCACAAAGACAAGGATAAAGAGCACAAGAAGCACAAACATCGGCATAAAGATAGGAGTAAAGACAAGGACAACGATAAGGATAAGAAAAAAGATAAAAGTGGCCATTATAACTCTAGCAATGACCATTCAAGAAAACATCTTGAGAAGGTTTGTGCCTTGTGTTCTGGGATAATTTCCTGCTTTGTTTTGCAAAGAGTAGCGTGCAATCGGGGGTGTCTTTGTAGATTATACAAAAATTTCTCTTAAGATTGAAGTTCTTTTGGAATTCGAAATATGAAAATACCACGAATCTACATTTATGTCGGTCAGTATCAATCATCAAAGTTTTATGCTTGGCACTTATCATTTTGGAGTGAGAGCCCTGTCTAATTTAGATGAGAATTGATGGTACAGTTTAGGCTTTGAACTTAATTGATCAAATTTTTCATATTTCCTGGGTTACTTGGTATGTGATTGACATCAAAGTTTGACCTTTCTAATGTTTCTTGAGATGTGCTTTACTGTCATTAGATTTGATGTTAGGTTGCTAGATTTGTATTTAATTTTTTGATTGACCTCTAATCCATATGTGTTCCTGATTTTGTTTATGATATTAGAAGAGGAAGCACGAGGGTGATGACGATCTCAACGATAGTAGTAAACAAAAGAAAAGTAAGGTAATGAAGAACTTTTGATTTATTTTGTTCGTTTGTTGTTGAACTTTATCCTTACTCTTTTCTGGCGTAGCCAATTCTTTGTTGATGTCATTTTTACTCACTTTATATATATTCCTTCTCATGCATAACTTGTGCAGCATAAGAGCACGAAGATTGGCGAAATGGGAGCAATAAAAGCTGCTGGCTGAAAGGTCTTTCTTCCGTCAGAGAATTTCATCATCAAATGTTGACTTCGAAACAGAGGGATGCTTTTCTTAGTCTGTCAATTTCTCAAGGTATATAGTCACCTGATGACTGATCACAGATTCTTTGCCTTCAGCGTTTGCCTTATTTGTTGCCATACTTTCTTGTAATTAAACCATAGAGGGAATAAGGGCTAAAAAAGGTATTATCAAGTATATTTGGTGTTCCTAGTATATATACTGTTGATGGTTGTGAAGTGTCGATCGACTTGTAGAATCATAAGGTCTTACTCTGTCTGTATCCTCTTTGCCATGCAGAATTATATTTGCGGCCATGCTGAAATGACTCGTCCTCCTCATATCTCCTTGTCTATTGCAGATGCAAAGATCCTTTGGGTTTGATTCTTTGGTTTTTGGTTATGTTGTACACTATTGACAGCTTAGTCGTTTTTCTTACTTCTGAAATGTTGTGTTACTGAAGAGCTGATGCTTCACTACACAATTTTGTTCGAGGAAAAGAAGAATAGAATCACATGTATGTGTTTGAGTTACAGGTGCTATGCCTAAGTAGGCTCTTGCTGTAATCAGTTTATTATCTGCATTACAATTATTTTGAATCTTACATAATTATATTATAAAATTATAGAAATGGAGGTGTTCTCGTATTCCTGGCCTTAACCAAAAAATAACTTAATTAATATAAAATGTTACAAAGTATAAAATATATTTGCAAATATGTTTTAAGATAGTTCGTTATATAAAGTTGGAACTTGCGTTCTTTGTAGTCCGTCTCTGCCCAAGCCCAGAGGAGACGAATTTTTGCGAGATTTTAGATATTATTATTAACAAAAGAAAAATGATGGATGGGAATGGGAAATAGCAAAATTGAGGATTGGCAGAAAGAAAAAGCAAAGGTCATAAAGGTCAGTGCATGTGGTGTGGTGTCAGAGTCCAGTCGTGCTTTTTGTGCGTGTACCTTTCGGTATCAGACACTGTCTCTCCTCTCAATAAAATAAAAAATATCAAAATAATTAAATAAACCTCTCTTCTTAGAGGCAACGCTTTACTCTCTCTCGCAATTAAGGAACCCTCGCGAAACTATGGCCTGAGTTCTTTCGATTCTCCGAAGCTAATCAGTCTCAGCCCTGCGTTAGCTGCATCCCAGGTCGAGTCGTTAGACCCTGATCTTCGTTTTGGTACTTTCTTCTCCAGCTAACTCGGTCTATAGTCACAGATCGAGTCTCGTATTTCAGTATCTTGATTATTTTCGTTTCTCAGCTGCTATACGCTGTTTGAATTCTAGTTTGCGTTCGTTTTGCTATGTTTCACTTATATGCTGTGTTCTCTTTTCAGTATGTGTGTGTGTCTATAGTTCTGCGTCGTAGAGTTTGTTGATCAAAGTGTTTCAGCTGTCAGTTCTTAGTTATCGGTATGTTTGAGGTTGGCAATCATTTTGTTTTTGAAAAATATTTGTACTATTGCTTGTGTTTTAGTGTGCTTTTTTTTTTGTGTAGTGTTGAGTTAGGTTACTTTTGCCTTCGTGTTGGGTTTGTCATATATATTTGATACTGACTTCTTTATGTTGATCGTTAGCTACTATAGATAATTTGATTTGGTTTTACCGATTCTAGTGTTCTTATCTGTCTTAAGTCAACCGATGGTGTAGTTACTGAACGTTTAGTTTCCACGCAAAAATACAAGTAAATAAACGAAATTTTATTTTGCTTCATTGTTTGAAGTAGTTTTTATGGTTTGATTTGATGTTATTCTTTGTTGCTTGCTCTATGGTTCGTATAAGTTGAAAATTTGTAGTTGTCCTCTATCAATAAATTCATATTATTTGTGAACTGATGGTTAGGTGCCCTGTTTCCAGGATTTATGTGCCATGGAAAACAACTTTTCAGTTGATTCTCTAATGGAATCCACAACCTCTAAGATCCAACAGCTTCAGAAAGCATTTGCTGAACTTGAGAGTCATCGAGCCATCACTCTCAACTTGAAATGGAAGCAGATTGAGGAACATTTTCAGGGGCTTCAAAAATCTCTGAAGAGACGCTTCACTGAATTAGAAGATCAAGAAAAGGAATTTGAAACGAAAATAGTTGAATCCAAAGAGATGTTGGACAAGCGCAAAGCTGATATTTTGGATAAAGAACAAACCTCACTTGAGAAGCTTCAACAGAAGCGTGATGATGCGGTGTCAGCCATTTTCTGTGCCATGGGCAAGCAGGAGAAACCTTTCTTTGTTTTCTCGGGCGCCTCTAGTTGTCCTTCCCAATCTGAACTACAAGTCGCACATGAGGATAAACTGAATACGTCAGTCGCTGTTGCTAGTGATGGCTTTAAAAACTCTCTTGAAAGTATAAATGCACAAGTAAAGGCTTATCCTCAGCTCGTCAAATTGTGCCAGGAGATGAATTCTGATGGACTTCACCATTTCATATCTGAAAACCGCAAGGACCTTGTTACTCTCAAGGAGGAGCTTCCTATTGCATTAAAGGCTGCATCAGATCCTGCCTCATTAATCCTGGACTCGCTGAAGGGGTTCTATGGCACGAATGTTCCAAGCATGGATATGAGAAAAGATTCTAATATGTTAGGACTTCGTCGAACCTGTATTATGCTGATGGAGTGCCTTAGCAGCTTGTTCCTCAGTCTTGGCATGGATACCCTCGCTGGTCTTATCTCTGGAAATGCTAAGGAGCGTGCGAAAGCAATTGCTGAAGAGTGGAAACCAAAGTTAGACGACCTTGACATTGATGCCAGCAATGGGAACTCCCTGGAGGCTCATGCATTCCTACAGCTCTTGGCAACCTTTGGCATTAATTCGGACTTTGATAATGAGTTCTTGTCAAAATTAATACCCATGGTGTCTCGCCGAAGGCAGACAGCTGAATTATGTCGCCTCCTCGGATTGTCCGATAAAATGCCAGGTTAGTTTGCTTGGACTGTCGACATATGCAGTATCTTTTATCCCCATTCAAAGTTGCTTTTTTTAATTATTTCTTGAACAACTTGCATGTTGTATGCCTTTTACCGCGTCTCATCAGGTGTGATTGATACTTTGGTGAGAAATGGAAGGCAAATTGATGCCGTCAACTTAGCCTTTGCGTTTGAGCTTATTGATCAGTTCCCACCAATCCCTTTGCTTAAATCCTACTTGTCTGAGGCCAAAAAGGTTCCATCTGCAGCCAAACCTGGAAGTAAATCACCAGTTTCTTCTATGCAGGTTCTTCTAAGCCTTCATATTTTGCTTTTTTCTGGCCTCTCAAATGAACCTGTGAAAATAGTATCTCGAGTTACTGTTCAAATTCAGCTCCATATTCTTTTTTTTTTTTTTAATTTATCGATTAGGGGCAACAATTTGTGGAGTCACTGGCACCAATCAGCTCCACAATTGATAATTTCATGTGTCTAATAATGTTTTCTTTTTTTTTTTCGTGTTTCTCAACAAACCTCCCTTTTCTCCAGAATGGGGTGAATGAGAAAGAACTCACAGCACTTAAAGCTGTCATCAAGTGCATCGAGGACCACAAACTCGAAGATCAATTCCCAACGGATCCACTCCAGAAACAGCTCCTCGAAATGGAGAAGGCAAAGGCAGACAAGAAACGAGCTACAGAAGTCGCAAAGCCACAACCCAAAAGGCCCCGAGCTACCAACAACAACTACAATTACAGTCCCCACGCTGCACCACCAAGGGTCACTAATGCTCCTCCAATTGACAAGAACTTCTACAATAGGATCGACGAAAGGTACCCACAATTCGGCGGCTACGAAAGAGCTTATCCCTACCCTTTGCCCGTCGAACGCCACGTTCCTTCATTCGTGGGCACAGCTCCTTACAACTTCTCTCCCAATCATGGCGCCTTCTTCGGTAATGCCTATCAGTACCAAGCTGCCTATTTGCACTGAGAGTGCCAACGGATGGAGGGAAATCTATCTGAAACTGATGTTTATCTGTTGACATATTAGCTTATTGACCCTTTTCTTTAATGAACTTCTCTGTTGTTCGCTGCTGCTATGCTCCCCCTGTGGAAACTTCCTTGTTGATCTGCACTTTGTTGTAAAACCTGATGTTCTCTTTAACTTCACATCACACGGTTGTCTAATATGTTCATGGTGTCTATGTTGAAGTTATTTGTGTGTGATCTTAGAGCCTCTTTCTCGTTCATTTTTTTTTTCAACAAGATTCTTCCCTTTCATCCGTTAAAGGATGTTGGGGTGCTATGTTTCTTATGTTCTTGTTAGAAAAAGACAAAATAAAACCTACGAATTACGATTGGAGAAAAAAGAGCATTATACTTGACACCATGAACACAGATCACATCTCAACAGTAGGAGAAAAGAAAACCATCCTTTTTAACGTCAAGTCCATCGAATCCATCATCAGCTCAGCGTAGCAAATCCGCCGCCCTTCATCATCCTTCGAAACTCGTCGAAATTAACTCTCCCATCGCCGTCGACGTCGACCTTAACGATCATCCTCTTACAATCCTCAAGAGATCTCCCTTGCTTCAATCCCAGGGAAGCCAAGACGGATCTCAACTCATCGACCGTTATGAATCCGTCCCCATTCTGATCGAACACCTTAAAAGCTTCCCTCATATCGTCGTCTTCGCTGCCCTCGCCGTCGTTCTCCTTCCCGTCGCTCTCCATCATCGCCGCGTAGAGAGCTCCGAACTCGTCGACGTCCACGTGGCCGTCTCCGTTGGAATCGATCTTCTGGATCATCTGAAGGAGTTCGGCCTCGGGGATGTGTATGCTCAGCTTCTGCAGAGATTCGCTGAGCTCTTTGTGTGTAATTTTTCCGTCGCCGTTGCGGTCGAACATTGAGAATATTCGTTGCAGCTCCGTGGAATCCATTTTCTTTTCTTTTTCCCTTTTTTCTTATCTTTTTTTAGAGATCGGTTATCAATTGTATGATAAGGGCAGAAGATTAAATGGTGGGAGTGTATTATTAGCCGATGATCTTTCTGGAAATTGGTTCGATTAGCACATTGACGACGAGGATGATCGGCTTTGATTCAAGAATTAAGGTATCGAAACTTTTGGTGGGAATTCGTTTTCCTCAAACTATGCCTTCTTTGATTTTAGGCGGTTTGGCGAAATTAGTACAAAGTTTGCTTCTTTTTTTTGGGTCGAGGAAAATCTTGAGAGGTTGTGGGGAAGAGATCGCACAAAAAGTGGAGAGAAATGTGGAAAGCCACCGTACAATTGGTTCGTGTAATAAGCTAATGCATGTCTATATATGTTATACTCCATTGATTTATTCAAAGAAAATAATAGCTCAAGACTTTTCTGCAAGTGGTATGCAACTAAGCATATGGCATTTGTAAATTGTCGATGAGCCACCACGATTAGTGGGATATATGATTTTTCGAATTACTCTATGTTTATGAATTAGATCACACAAAGTAAATAGGCTAACAAAACATTCTTTCTCGACAAATATGGAATTACGAATTTTACCTTCTTTGCATGGCATGGCTTCATGTTCATATAAATCTCGTGTGGTGGTGTGTGGCCTTTTTTGACTGCTCATCACCAGGTGTCCGCGTGGCAGGGTTAATATGGTAAATAATTAAATAAGTAAGGCCATTAAATTAGCAATAATAAGGACAAAAATAAGAGTGGGACCCAAAACGGTTCCGCTTCTTCGCCTCCTATTAAATCCCCAACCCACTCGTCAGTAGTCACAGCACTCACGCTTTTCCCTCTCACCATTCCTCACCCTCTCTTTTCTCAGCTCACTCTCTCACTCCACTTAGGGTTTCTCGAAAGTCTCGCTAATGGCAGAGGACATGAGTAACGCCGTTCCGTCCGAGGCCGACAACAACGGCTCTTCTGCTGCTGCGGCGGCGGTGTTCTCCGCCGTGAAGCCGTGGCTGGTGGTTGAGGCTCCGAAAGCAAACGATGCCGTACTGTTCTATAAGTCGGCCTTCGGTTTCGAAGAGCTGAGCCGCGTGACTCATCCTAAGAGGAAGGCCGAGCAGGACGCGCCGCTCGTGGTTTCCGCCGAACTCAAGCCTGGATCGTCTACGATCGTTGTGTCTGACCTCATTGAAGACCACAACTCTGCTCCGTAAGGATACGTTTTCCCATTCCTCTCTCATTTATGCTTTTGTTTCTCTCATCCTACTTTTCTTCTTACTGTTAGCATTTCTTCGACAACTTGTTCATTGTGGTTGTATATATGAAGAATTGAAATAGTTTCGTGTTGTTTACTTTGTTTTCGGAAGGCGTGAATACTGTTTTCGTCTTCTTTGAAGATGCAGTCTGGCAACGCATGCGCATGTTGTTTTCTGGAACGACTAAACGTTTTATTGTGGTTGTATTTATTACGTCTTTTGCACTTCCTTTTGTCTTCCTTCAACATTTGAACGTGATATCTTACTTTTTCAATGTGGTTTTGGTTTTTTTTTATCAGTATTATACGTATTAGCACGCAATATAAGTCGCATTCGAAATCAGTCGTAATTCCCGTGTTGCTGCATTATAACCATGTAAATGTTTCTATATTTTCTAAAATATGCTTCTGTGTCCCCCCCCCCCCCCCCCCCCCCCCCCCAGTGTGAAGTTCTCCGTGAGCGGTGCCGTTTTCTGTTTGGAAACAAACGACGTGGAGGCGGCAGTTGCTAAAGCTTTAGCCGCCGGAGCCGTGGCGGAAGGTGAGATCTCTGAGGGCGAAGAAGGTGGCGCGTTCGATGGGCGCGTGGGAAAAGTGAAGGACCCTTACGGCAATATCTGGATGATACGCCTTCCCCAGAAGGACGCTGGCGTGGCAGCTGCTTAAAATAGTATTCGTTTTCTTCTTCACCTCGTTATTAACCATGGCATTGTTCTGCTGCAATGCAACGCAACTAATATTACTTAGCTAGCTAATTCGCTTCTTAGTATTTTGAAGAATCACTGTTTTGGGCTTATGCATGTTTTCTGACTAATCAAACTTTCGGCTTGTGCATTTCCGTTTATTTTATTATATATTTGCTATTTTGTTGAAGAGGAGAGTACTATCCCAATCATCTTTGGCCACGTGTCCTAGGAGTTACGAGACATGTCCCGAGGATTATACTAGGTGATCCTCGCGGGGACTCGTGACAGATTGACTGACTTCTTTTTGGTACCTATATTTATTCATTGGTATCATCTTTGCCTCTTTGGATAAAATCTTACTACTGTTCCTAGAAACATTTTAACGGTTACCGATCTGTAGTTACAAAAACAATTGTTGTCGAGGATTTGGAATGAAACGAAATTTTCACAGCCCTTCTCTCAACCACAAGTTACTCTTGTTTCCCCCTAACAATGAAGAAGACTTCATCAGTTTAGCAGCCAGCGTGCTTTCTAGCTATTAGAGTTTTAAATCTGATGTTATACTATACGTGCTACTATTCTATCACATCGTCGCCCAAATTACTGTTCTAGAATTATTTTTTTCTGGCACTTATCGAGCTCTATTGAGGTCTTTCATATGATATGACGTAAAACTTCTTCTGGAGAATTGGGGAGTAAAGTTATTGTTAACCAGCCAATCCTTGCAGCAGATATATGGAAAATCGGATATAACCCAAGTGATTATTCACGCAGTCAACTTATTTTAGGCAAAGTTGTCGAACGAAACCATTCAAACTGACCGAAACAAGGCGTCATCAGCTCATGACAAATGACCAGAACATTATCTGAGAAAATGAACCAAAAACTCAGAAGCCTAAGGTAGACACACAGCTCGGAAGAATAGCACGACATCGAAAAATGGCACAAATGTAACGAAGTCTACACTTCTTCCCATCCCACGATTAAACAAAACAAGCATACACGAAAATTTCACGAAATCCATCACACTGCAATACCCAGAAGTAACTTTCAGGGCTCATCACATCTGAATTTTCCAAATAGTTCCACAGCAAAAGAAAATAATTGCTTCAAACCGATACAAAACCTTAGCATATGCCACAGAGAATATCCAAACAACGTTAATGTATAACCTTCAAACCGAAACATAACCAAAACTTGACTAACCACTCAGTAAGACTGCCTGCTGCTGCTCAAGATCGATCCCAGGGTCCCCAAGACAGCAAATGCAAGCAGTGGGCTCACATCCAAAGTATCGAAAATCGGAGGAATTATATTCCTAAACAGATTCAAATAGGGATCGCACAAATCCCTAATTGCAGACAACGGCTGCCTATCCCACGGAATGTTGGGAAACCAGCTGAGAAGAACCCTAACCATCAAAACCCCACTGTACAAATCGAGCCACTTCGCCATCCCGGCGGCCACGACTGTGAACGGCGTGTTCAAAGACCCCGTCGGGACATCCTTCACCGCCGCGAAGAACGCCGGACCGATCGATCGGCACAGGGGTTGCCTCAACTGCACGGCTAGGGATAAGGTTTTGCAGGCGATTAGCTTGGAGAGGGCTAGGGCTGCGGCGAGGAGCGTCGTAACCGTACGCGTCGAACCTTGGAGTATGTTGGGCGGCGTATGGGATGGTTTGAGGGGCGAACTGTGAACGGTCGACGCGACTATCGCAGGGTATGAGGTTCTGATTGCTGATGTTCTTTTGGGCGGGATGAAGAGGCGAGAATTGGGCGCGTTTAGCTGTACGGATTTCAACGGAGAGGCGGCGAGGTGGCTGATTGGGCGGCGGAGAGGGCGGTAGACGGCGGTTTGAGCTGCCGAGATGGAGAGAGCCATGGCCGCTTGGGTTTGTGGTGAAAGTGGGAAACACGGAAGAACAAAGGATTTGGGTGGGTTATGATGGGGTAAATGTTATGAAGTCGTTGGAGTTAGCAGCGCTTTAGCAACACTCGTCTTCTGGGCCATGTCTAATGGGCTTAGTTTTATTTGGGCCAAGATTCTTAGGTCCAAAGATTAGCCATTGACACTGCAATCCTAGATTTACATTTCCAAAGAAATGAAAATTTATCTAACCCAACTCACGTACATAAACCACATATTTGATTGATAGCCACGGAAAAATGGAGATTTTTTTTCTCCCTCTTCCAATAAAGTTTGAAAGCTCAAACATGGAGTATCGAATTCATTGCAAGGTTCTGAAACCGGGTTTCGAACGGGACCGGAAATTTTAGTGGTTTAAGGTTTTTGTGGTTTAACCGGTATCAAACCGAAATCAAACCGGTATCTTAAATAAAATAAATATTTAATCTTATAAATGAATCAATCAAATAATATAGATAATATACATATGTTTTGTGAACTTTTTCCAAATTATAATTTTATAAAATTAAAGGATAAAATTAAATAAAGTAAATTGTGTTGGTCCTTAAAAATTATTTGTGCATAGGTTATAAAATATTAAAACTGTCAACTTGGGGTCAAAATTGAATAGAAATAAGAAGTTGGGTAAAGAGTTAATTATACAATTGGATATAATAGGTTATCTGAGATTCAAACCCAGACCCGTTAGATGATATCTGAGAAAATAATATTGTTCTTTTTGACCTACTTATTCATATTCTAATTGTTTTTCTATTTTTTTTTTTAAATGAAAACCAGACTGGGACCGGACCGGATTTTCGGCCGGTTCGCGGTTTTCCGGTCCGAACTGGCCGGTCCGATCCGGTCTTCAAAACCTTAGATTCATTGATATGTAGTATAACAAGATTTTATTTTCCCACAATTTCTACTTAAAACTAATATGCGCAATAACACCGAACACAAGAAACAAAGGACTTGCTGCATGTCTTCTTTTTATTCAAATAATTCAACACAGTACAACATATAGGTATATATATAGTAGATAGATACATAGCGATCATCAGCAACACATCAGTCGTCATCAAGGCTTGTAAACCTTCCCTAACCGGTCAACCGCCGACTTACCGCCGGCCCCCGCCGACGAATCTAACGGAAAGAAAAAAGGGTAGAGTTCATATCTGATGTAGCAACTGCCGTACACCACACGGCAACCCTTCTTATCCTTACAAATCTTCGAAAGATTCTCAACTCCAACGGCCAAACACTGCGCGCAGCTCACCGGCGACAAATCCCGGCGGCACTGAACCAAAGCGTAGAGCTTGACCAGCGGCGACAGATCTCTCTCCCCTTTGCCCAGCCCTTTCCTGCTCGGAACCTTAACGGTCTCGTCGGTGATCTTATCCAAAAGGGCGCCGAGCTTCCTTTCGAACCCATCGGGATCTGTGACGTTCTCCACGTTGTAGAAGTAAATCCCAGAAGTGTCGACCTGTCCGAAGAAATTCTCGGGGCTGTACCTCAAGAAGCAGTAGTCGTACCACACCCTGACGTCGACTTTGTCGGCGGGGCACAGGCGGCGGGCGCTCGCCGCCGCGTCGTTTATGCAGGCGGCGCAGTCGTCCTTGCTTACGTCGCCTCTGCACTGTCCCAGGCCGAAGGCTTTGCCGTACGAGGTTGCGATGTAGCCGTTTTGGATGGTGCCGGCGACGAGCTTTGGCAGTAAGGCGTCGACGGACTTGGACAGCTGGCCGTCGGTGGTGTCGCCGCAGGTGTAGTACGATGGGTCCTCGGCGGACTGTGACGTAGAGGCGAAAGCGAGTATGAGGATTATGAGGAGGGAGATGGAAAGGTTGCGAGACATTTTTGGTGTGTTTAAGGTTTGGTTTTCGTTCTTTGTAGGTAACTGATGAGAGGGTGTGATTTTATAGCTGTTCGAAGCAGATATTGCTGACTTTGTAAACGATGAGAGAAAGTGGGGTTTTTTTCGGCCTGGACAAATGATGTAAGAATAGTATGTGGGATTTCTTCTAGAAAGGAAGCTTCATTTTGGTCAATTGCATCCATTAAATTACCTTCGTCGACTGGGCCAGCTTTGACCCACCCAAAGTTTGACTTGATAATGGTTTTATCTCGTAATCCACTAGCTTTTGCACTCATTTGTCCTGTCGTTAAAACAATTATTTGAGTGCTTTGAAGAAAGTTGAAATTGAAACGTAATAAATAGTCGTACCCAGTTACAACCTCAACTCACACAAGTGACCTGACGTAGTCAACCAACAAATATGCCTCGCAGCAAAAAAGTTACCCTTTATCTAACGAATTCGCGGCGGAAGGATACACTTGAAATACAAACCATAACAGAGTAGTTTTACAAATTCTCAAAACAAGAGACAAAACGAGTAACTTTCAGATGCAGCTTTAATGCTTACTAGTACCTACCGATCAAAATGAAGTCGTTGTCATCCAAGATTTCGACATCTCTATCACCTACGAAGTTCTCCCTTCCCAGTTCCTTCACTATGTCTGCAAACTCAACCCTCTTAGCCAATGGAAGTGGCACGTAAGGAAGACGAAACACTGGCCTAACCACTCCGAGCTGAGCCAAGGCAGTGTTCAAGCCGATGGGATTTGGCTGATCGAAGAGCCAATCTATGAGAGGCAAAAGCTTCGCATTCAAAGAGGGATCTTTCCCTTCGAACATCAGTTTCCTCATCAAACCCGGGACCAAGTTACTAGTGACCGAAATGACTCCTCGAGCCCCGAAATCCCACCTGGAATCATGGCACTGGTCATCGTTCCCACTCCACACTGCCAATCCACTGCTAGCGTATTGCTCCACTCTGTCGTTCCCTACGCATTCTTTTACGCCCGCAAAGTTGGGGCTCTTAGCCAAAGATTGAATCACGGGTGGTGGGATGTCTTGGCCTGTTCTTGATGGAACGTTGTAGACGATTGTGGGGCCCATGGGCAGCACTGTCTCAAAGTGAGAAACCATACCTTCTACAGATGTTTTGCCATAGTAAGGATTGATGTGAAGAGCACCATGCATTCCCACTGCAAAGCCTTGTTCAGTGGCGTGTATTGCTTCACGAGTCGAATTGCTCCCCGTGTTGCCAATGACTTTGAGCAGTCCGCCAAAGCAGTTTACTGTGTGGCCGATAAGCATTATGTGTTCGTCCCAGCTCATCAATTGGCCTTCGCCAGTGGTGCCGCCGACGATAACTCCTTCTACGCCATCTTCTATCTGCATGTTTACTAAGGCATCGTATGCTTCTAGGTCAAATCTTCCATCGGGCAGGTATGGTGTTTTGATGGCTGTGATTAGTCTCAATGACTTTATGTCATCAACGCTAGTCCTGCAAAAATATATACTTATACAACTATCATTTGACTTATTTAGATCAATTAGTCAAAGATTCACACATTCTTTAGTGCATAATCTCTCTCGGTACGTTTCATACGTGTATTTTATGCAGGCGGGAAGACACATGATAAAAGATGTAGTCTTAGAAAGGCCAAATGCACATTCAATATCTGATTATTCAACTAAGTTTCTTTCCAATAGCAATGGTTCTACCTACGATATCTAGAAAGCATATTATGTAATATATGCCGACCTCCAACATAATACAGAAGAGATTTCCTTGCTCTAGCAGCTGTAGAATGTACCCAAATGATCAAATGGTAGGAGGAGAAGTCATAAACCAACCTGTTTTTAACCTCATAACTACGCATTGGCAAATGAAAATCATGAATCACAGCTGCTATAGGTGACCTCCACTGCGTAATTTTTCCTGAAACACACAAAAGATGTATCATTCATACCACCAACTTCTTAAGCTACGTATGAAAACGAAATAAACAAATGGTACGAACTGTTCCTTTTTTCGCCAGAAGAAAACAGCAGTAAGTACAGTAGCATAGTGTCGAGCTTTACTAGTTTTATACACAAAAACAGCGAACGAAATAATCTGTCCACATCGGATATCGTTGTATAGCTAAAAATAATACGAAACTCCCAAAATAGGCACCTTGATGGGGTGCCTTAAGAGCAAAACATCCAATAGCCGACGCCATTGAAATAGCTTGATGAGAACTCAATGCTCAGTTAAACGACAAAGAACAAAAGGAGCGCAGAGACAAAAAGATTCGACTACGATGAAATAATTTGGAGAAATTGCATCATTCGCATCGCCGATTATAGTTCGTATTGACATGACATTGAGTGAGGCGAAGCGTTAGGGTTTATTTTAAAAAGTTGGATATAAAAAATTTAAAATAAAAATATTTTTTTGTTATTTTTCTTTTTTTTTTTTTTAATGTCGTGCGTGGTTGACCTTTTGCCTTCGACTGTACGAAGTTAGGTCAAAATCTGAGCACGGCGAAATTGAATTGCTTCCGCTTCTCGAAAGTTCTTGATGCATCTATGGAGGTGTCCCCTTTGTTGTTCTAGCTGTTCGTTTCATTGCAATAAATGAACTCCCAAGGCCATTTTAATTGTATCCGTTTCTATATGAGCTTTTGCATACATAACTCTGTAAGAAGTTAGCCGTGATAGTGTTTAGAATTCATATACCTGAGAGATAGATAGGGAGAATAGGAAGGCCGAAGCTGAAGGATTGAGGATAGGTTTGAAGCAAGGAAGATGTCGCCGAAGGTGTCGGCGGCGGTGGCCGAGCAAGCTGAACGGTTGAGACAAGATGGAAACTTTTACTTCAAGAAGGACCGTTTCGGAGCAGCCATTGATGCTTATACCGAGGTATAGTAACTCTTAATGTTACTTTGTCCATCACTTGTTTTAATTTGATCTGAAGGTTTTGTCGGTTCATTGATGAAATTGACATAGGCTATTGCATTGTGTCCTGATGTGGCGGTGTATTGGACCAATCGGGCTCTGTGTTTCCGTAAGCGGAAGTATGAGTGAGCTGAAAATTAACTTCATGCGTTGTTATTTGATGAGTTCTTTGATTTTGTTTATTCTGTATCTGTCAAAGTTTTGGCTTTTCATTTGAGTTTTTGTGTCCTTTTTCGGGTGTAGTGAATGGACAAGAGTAGAGGAAGATTGTAGGAGAGCAATTCAGCTTGATCACCATGCTGTCAAGGTCGGATATAATCAGTTGAATGTCAAGCATGCTTTCAACGTTTTTCTGTACGATATCTTATTGGACTTGGATAGAGTAATCAATCAAAACCTCGATGCTCGTTTGTTGGCCCAATTTGTTTTCTAGTTATTATGTGAAGTAGCTGTGTGGTTCCTGAAAATATAATTTCCTTGTGACAAAAGCCTTTCAATGTGCAAACTTGAGCCATTTTGCTTGCTCGTTTATCTATGTTATATTTCGTCCAAGTTTCCATTCAGCCGCTGTTGCTAAATAGTTTTCTATGGTGCCTCTCTCTCGGGTTTGTTACCCTTTTCTGATAAATCCTATTTACCATCCGAAGGTGTTGATTTATGCATTTGACACTGTATCAACTTAAGTTGGGCAAGCATCTCCACTTGTTCATATAATGCAGGGCCATTATATGCTTGGTCTAGCATTGCTGCAGAGGAAAGAATATGCAGAGGGTGTAAAGGAACTGGAAAAGGTTTGTGTTCCATTTTAGTGCTAAAAGATGTAATCACCTGAGTATGTCTTAATATCAGTTATGGACCAATTGTTTTTGCGTGATTGACGTATGCTGGGATAGATCTGATTCAAAATTTTGCATAATATGTATAAGAATTCCAATCTTTGTCGATGTTTTTGTCTTTGCCATAATTTTCAATATCTTTAATATATAACATCTCAGGCATTGGATCTTGGAAGGGGAGCAAATCCAAAGGGCTATATGGTCGAAGAAATCTGGCTAGAGCTTGCAAGAGCAAAGTACTTAGAATGGGAATATGAATCTACTAATCGTGCTTGGGAACTTAAAAAGCTAAAGTACTTATACCCTTTCTCTTTTCTCATCTTCCTCTTATTACCTTTCAAGCTTCGTTTTTTCCCGCATATATCGACCATCTGCGAATCTTCATTGCTTCAAAAAGAGACGCGTGCGAAAAAGCCCTAAAGGAGAAACACATCCTCGAAGATTCCGAGATGGAAGGTTTTGTCGAAGACAACATCAAATCCAACGTCGCTCAAATTGAAGCTTTAGGTCGATTGTTCGCGAAAGCTGCCGAGGATGATACTCCAACAGAGGTGAGCAAATCATTACAATCATCCTATTTTTTTTCTTACGCTTTCTTTGGATTCTACGACGCCAATGAATGATTGATTACAAATAGGTGCCCGATTATCTGTGCTGTAAGATCACTCTGGACATCTTTCGAGATCCCGTAATTGCTCCCAGTGGGTTTACATACGAGAGATCAGTAATCCTCGACCATCTGCAGAAGGTATTATAAGTTCCTACTTATCTTTTCTTGATTTTTGTTCGATTTAACGAAGAAAAATACGGATAGAATCTCAATTCCTTGGCGTATTTTCAGGTGGGTAAGTTCGATCCGATAACTCGCAAAGCGCTCTATCCGTCTCAGCTGATACCAAATCTTGCCATAAAAGAAGCTGTAAGAGCTTACCTGGAAAAGCATGGCTGGGCCTATAAGATGGATTGATCGATTGTATAGTCTTTTATATACAGCTTGTGTTGTGTGTTGTGTGTTCTTTTCTTTTGCGCCAAAAAGGCGAAAATGATCAATGGTTCGTTCCGTAAGTTGGAGAGAAACGCATTGTTTATTTATTTAGTCAGTTGTAAGATAAGACTCGATTAACATTTTTTGCAATAATCTTTCTGGAAAATGTGAGTTTGGTTGCTAAGATAATAAAATTATACGTCAGCTTACGTGGGCGCGCTTTCGTTTAACTTTTGATAATGTGCGAAAAAATTTGGAGTCGGGGATCGGATTATCTATACTATTATATACTTAGTTTGGGTGGATATAAACTGACACAGTATGGTGTGTAACTTATTTGCAATTTAGTTCTCCATTTGTAATTTAATTAATCAAGTGTTTTCATATCACTCTTAGATTTTTTATAGACCGTCATATGTCTCTACAACTAATTTTCTTTTTATGTATTTAAAAAATTATATTTCATCTTAATACACTAAAAATTATAATTAAAAATTTTAAAATAATTTGAATATAATTATATTTTAAGCACTCACATTCGGTGTGCAAAAGCGTAGTATTAAGAGTACGCGGGGACTGTTCTATGTACGAATTTAACTCTATGACCGATATTTACTGAATTTGTATATAAATAATGAAAGCTGTAAAGTAAAAACTAGTCACAGCGCACCCCGGATGTGGGTGCAACAACGAATTGATTAAAAATGTTAAAACAGCCACTACAAAATTGATTGGGTCAAATATTATCATACCTCTATAAAGAACATGAGCAGTTATATTTTATATAGAACATGGGATAGTGGGAAGTGAATTGATGCAATAGTTCCTACCTTAAGTAATCCCGTGATTGATTCGAAAAAAGTAACCTCCGTGGTAGGCTTGTCAATGGGGCTGGGATTCCCCGTCCCGCGGGGATGGGGACGGGGACGATTTTGTCCCCGTTTCGCAGGGATGGGGATTGAATCCCGCCCCGAACCCGCCCCGTTGACAACCCTACTCCGTGGTTGAATGTGCAAGCCAAAATAGAACAATGTAAAATTTTACGGACCAAAATTGAACAATTTAATCAAAGTAATTTTCCCTTACTCTCTCCCTTAATAAAAGGGTATAGATCTGTTCATATTTTATGACTTCTTAATTTTTCATTCGGCCCCACCCAATGAGTTCGGTTCCTTCGTGGCGGTATCATTCATGCTGGATGCGATCTCGACTTTTCTACATAAAATAAGTCGTCGTCATGCATCATCCCACTTGACTTGAGCACTGAAAATGGAAGGTAATCACGGCGTTGAAATCAAATCCCCGCTGTTGGAGCGCTTGGATAGCAGCGGAGCCACGCGCCGTCGAAGGCAGCTCACCCGTAGGAACTCCGTGAATACTCTCCTGACTGGTTTCGTTTCCCGGCTGCCGGAGAAAGTCCGGTTAGCCGTTGACCCTGAGTCGCCATCTGAGGTTGATCTTTCGAGAGCTCAAGGGCTAAGTAAAGGTATTGCGAGTGTGATTGCTGAGGTTATTGTGCATGTAAGTAATAGCTTTCTGAGGTAGGTTGATGTTCGTATATCATAGAGTCCTTCCTTGTTAGGTTGCATTAGGTTTATACGTTTATTTTCGAGATGCGATTGCACCTTTTTCGTCAAGTTCTATCCCATTGAGAACGGAATGTCATTACTACTCTTGGATTTAGGTAGGTAGTTGCAGGGATTTGGGCGTACTGTTGTGCTCCGTTTATGACTCGATGAATTTTTGGCTTACCTGAGGATTCCGTGTTTGCAGGGGAGAAGGAGTATTACGAAAGACAATTTTCAACGTTGAAGTCGTTTGCAGAGGTTGATTCTGTGGTGGCATCAGATGGCAAGTGTGAGGAAGATCTAGATGAACAAATACAGCAAGAGAGAGCTATGAAGATATCTAATTTCGCAAATGTTATATTACTGGCATTAAAGGTGAGATTCTGGGTGGATTGAATTGGTTTTCGGTCACCTTCTGTAACAACAACACTCCGAAGTGATCTTTTGCATTTCAGATCTGCTGATCAGCAAAAAACATCTTGCACAACTTTTTTCCCTAGATATATGCGACGATAAAGAGTGGATCGCTTGCCATTGCTGCGTCTACCCTTGATTCTTTACTTGATCTCATGGCCGGAGGCATACTGTGGTTTACGCACCTCTCGATGAAGAACGTGAACATCTACAAATATCCTATAGGAAAGTTGAGGGTACAACCAGTCGGCATAATTGTCTTTGCTGCCATTATGGCTACTCTTGGTAAGTATGCTTGCAATACTAAGCTATGAGATCGTTATAACTCGCATCTAGTTCTTATGCTCTGCTGAGATCACCTCCAGCCCATGCCGAACCTCTAACTAGTTTTCATGCATGCATTTAAAATTCAGGCTTTCAGGTGTTGATTCAAGCCTTGGAGCAACTAATCGAAAATGAACCTAGTGAAAAAATGAACGGGAACCAACTAGTGTGGTTGTACTCCATAATGATAACTGCTGCTGTTGTGAAGCTTGCTCTATGGTTCTACTGCAGAAGCTCGGGAAACGATATAGTTCGTGCTTATGCAAAGGTATGCATGACTAGATATCAAAAGCAACATCTACTTAATATTCGGCTTTCTTACTATGTTGACTTCTCTTACATTGCCATTTTTACAGGACCATTATTTTGATGTGGTGACCAATGCAGTGGGGCTAGTAGCAGCAGTCCTCGGTGATATGTTTTTATGGTGGATTGACCCAGTTGGCGCTGTTATTCTTGCGCTGTATACAATCCTGAATTGGTCTAAAACTGTGCTCGAAAACGCAGGTTTGTGGAAGTCTGCTTTCCCCCCTGCCTATTTTTTTTTGCTTTTGAACTTACATTTGTGAATCAGCACGCGCTTGATAAGATCTTACTTGCATGGAATGCAAACTTGTTGGATGCTTTATCATTATGGTAAAAGTAAGTTTTGTTCTCTATCGTGATTCAGTTTCATTAATCGGACAAGCTGCGCCTCCTCAAGTACTTCAGAAACTAACTTACCTTGTGCTACGGCATCCTCTGATCAAACGTATTGACACTGTTCGTGCTTACACTTTTGGCGTCTTGTACTTTGTAGAGGTTTGTTTCTCAACTTTTCTCTACTCAATCGTTAGTAGCAAATGGTATACTACATAGTCTCTGTTCGACCCGAATATGAAAATGTTCTAAGTTTTGTGTAAAATGTTCAAGTTTTGTGTACTTCGTCGCAGGTTGATATTGAACTGCCTGAAGATTTGGCTCTGAAAGAAGCGCACACCATTGGGGAAACACTACAAATAAATATTGAAAAGCTTTCCGAGGTTGAAAGAGCGTTTGTTCACCTTGATTACGAATGCGAACACAAACCAGAGCACACTGTTCTCAGTAGGCTGCCCGATACTGACCCCTGACTCAGCTGAGAGGCTTGGCAGCATTTGTTCTTACTTGGTTACCATTTATTTATGAGAACATTATTACTTGTGAATCCCACGGTCATAAATAAAATTGCCCTCGAGCGATATATGAGAAAAATGCTGGGTCTCGGTGGAAATTGAATTTGCAACTCTTTATGCGAAAACGATATTAATATCTGGATTGCAACTGGATGATCGCACAACCGATGAAGTAAATTTCTAATACAACTCCCCAATAAAAATGTAAAGCTCAACTCAAGCCTTGCTGTCAATGCTCATTGGCTCAGGTTCCTTGGGAGCTGTGTTCTGCAATAATATTTCAGACAAGCAACCGAAGTCACTTGATTAAACATGGGAGGAGGAGAGAAGTCGAACTCATATAGATCGTGTCCACAGTGTTGTTTAGCTAACCTTGGTGAGTTTAGCAAACATGTTTCCGTAGAACTTGGCATCCTTCTTGTTGTATTCCTTCACCTTCTCCTTCAGAGCTTTGTACTCGAGTTTCACCTCTCTGCTTGGTTTGGCCCAACCAAAATCAATTTTCAGACACCTCATCAATATGATACGCAAACAAAAAACAATTAATTCATTACCTGTTGTCAGGATCAATCTCAAGGGCCTTCTTAATATCGACTTCAGCCAGTTCCAAATCCGTCATATTCATGTATGCCTGAGCTCTTCTGTACAGTGCCTTCACATTTGTGCCCTCAAGCTCCAAAACCTTCAAAGAAGCAGCAAAATTTTACTAGTTATTCTTTTAATTTTTCTGTATCCGCTTGCAGAAAGTGTGAGAGTGGTATAACACCTTGGTACAAAGTTTCTCTGCCTGCTTGTAATCTTTCAGTTTAAGTTTGCAAGCTGCATTGTTTAAGTTGCAGCTGATCTTCAGTGCTTTGGACTGTTTCTTTTCGTCCTCGGAGAAAGAAGTGTCATATTCGATGAACTTGGCAGCCTGGGTCAAGGACTCGGAAGAGTAAGGCACTGAAGGCATTAAATGCATTGCTCAATACTTTACCAAAATCATGGCTTTGCTAATACCTTCTCATATCTCTTTGATGCTCTTGTGTACTTGCCGGCCTTAAAGAGAGCATTTCCTTCTTCCTTCTTCTTACCAGCAGCCTCGATTTTCTCTTGTGTATTCATATCCCAAGATTCTTTCTCCTGAGACGGAAACCATTTGAGCCGTTAACATACCCCATACAATCAATCAGTTATCGAAACCATCGAATAGCTTCGACCAGGTTAACCAACCTTGTCAAAGGAGATGAGCTCAGCTTCATAATACACTGTCGTATTTGGAGGAACCATGGCCAACTCTTGCTGTGACCCTGATGACCCAAATGCATACTCCGGGGCAATGGTCAGAAGCGCAACCTCGCCCTTTTTCATTGTTGTGACAGCCCTGTCCAGCCCCTCAACAACTTGTTCTGCTCGCATCAGTTTAATAAGTAAATCCACCGAGTTGATATGTAACAAAGATGATCAAATTTTCATCGGAAAAATCGAAAATTCACACCCTCATCTGCTTTAAATTCGAAGGGTGCTTCATCATCTCCATGCCCTTTCTTGACGAAAACAGTCCCATCTTGCAGCTTCCCGATCAATTTCACTGAATAGAGAAAAAGAAGCATCATCAGACTGGAGCCAACGTGTAGGCACCCAGTACACGGATATGTGAATTGCCTTACCTCTAACAATTGCTCCTTCATTAGGGCGTTCATATCCTTCTCCTTCTTTTAGTATTTTCTTCATAACTTTCTTATCATCTGTAACACTGGAAACTGTCTTCCACGAGATCAGCTCCAGCTCAATGTTCAATGAAGAGTTTGGTGGGACAGCTCCTTCATCACCACTTGCTAGCTTGCCCTTCTCACCAAATCCATCTGCATCAGAAGCAAGGTTATGAGAACTCTACTTAACTTAAAAAGAGTCGGAGACCACAGCCATTTGATCAACTCACATTGGGGTTTGACATCGAGAAGGACCTTTTCACCCTTCTTCATTGTCTTCACAGCCTTGGAAAGTGCAGGACAGAAAAGGCCTTCTTCAACAGTGAATTCAACCCCATCTGATTTGGCAATAACTGTGCCATCTTCTAACCTTGCTTCATACTTGACTGGGAACCACAACAACAATTTAACGATCAGATTCAAGTCAGCAGACCTGGCATACACCAAATTATGCTTTGAAGGGAAAACGACTTAGTACCCAGCACTTCATCAGCATCCTTGGGGTTCTCCCATTTTTCTCCCTCCTTCACGATCTTCTTAAATATGCCACCATCCTTGCAGATGTCCTTAACACTGACCCATGATAACAATTCAACATCGAACTGCAGGGTGGCATTAGGAGGGATGGTCGGTGGTGATCCAGATTCCCCGTAAGCCAACCCGGGTGGAATGGTGAATACAGCATTCTCACCCTTCTTCATAGTTTTTATACCAATATCCCAACCCTTGATGACTTGTCCTGCAAAAAAACAAAGTTTTCACCAACATTCTCATACCAAGTTTTCACCCAGCTTCAGTAATACAGACAACACTAACCTTGTCCAAGCGTAAATTTGAACGGATCTCCCCTATCGCGGCTTGAGTCGAACTTAGTACCATCAAGCAAGGTCCCCGTGTAATGCACTGCATAAATTTCACAGGTGGATAAACACCTTCAGTGACTATCATGCAGTGCTTCAGTTCATCATCCCTCCAAAATCAATCATTACATTACAAAAACTTATGTATATGCTTCTTTAAATAAAGAAGCTGAATGAGCTAACGAAACTAAAACTCCGACGACCAACTAGCTCGCAGATGAAAGTAAATATAGAAAATCAATTGGAGCTTGAATATCTCAGCTCGACACTGTTGAAGAATATGGAGACTAGAGAATAAATTAGGGAATAAGTTTCTAACGGTCTTATTTCCAACGGTCGTATTGTTGCCTATATATTGGCTATCATTGTACAATAAAAAATATAACTCAGATATGAAATACGAGCATTCTCCTTTTATCTCTATACTATGAAAAACTAATATGGTATCAGAGCAGGCACTGCAAAAACAAAAGGATCTCGGGGAGATCTCGACCATTGCAAAAAAAACCACATTCACAGATGCTCCCCAAAACCATGTAAGAAATCAAACAATGGTTGGAAGCCAAAAGCCACAAAAAACCAGTGACTCTACCTTCTTGAGAACCCAAAACACAATACGACACATCAAACAAAACTTTGATCTATCAAAAATCCCCATCACCAGACCCCTACATCTCTCCGTTCCTCTACATAATGGCCGCACCGATCCTAGCCACCAAGAATCAGAGTGCAGCTGCGCCCAAAGCAAATGGGTTCCCTCAAAGAGCCCTAATATCAGAACCTTCGTGGTACCCGTGAGCTCCTCGACTCTCGGTACATCCTTCTCCGCCGCGACGAGTTGTTCGAGTCTGAGCCGGAGTTGTGCTGTGCGCGAGAGAAGCTCGATGGGATGGATGAGGACGGCTGAGGGAGTTAAGATCTTGAACGAGGACAGAAACAAACATACAGAAGTCTCGATTGGAGCAAATGGGAAACAAGATGAGACATTTGCATCGTGGAAAGAAAAGATCTCTTGGGAACATTCCAGAGAGAAATTTATGAGAAATGGGTTACGGGCTGAAGCAAAAGGATTTGGAGATGCTAATGCCGTTGGGCTTGGGCCAATATCAATGAACCGGATCTCGAATTTTCCCATAACAGGTAAACACAACCCCGGTATGAAATCTCAATTCAATTTTACGGGTATGAGTTATGAAAATAGAAATATTTCGAAAGATCATTGGATAATAGATTCAGGAGCTACTGATCATATGACTTGTGATAGGAATAATTTATCAGATATAAAATATCAAAACACATCTCAATACGTAACTGTAGCTAATGGAAATAAAATTCCAATAATAGGTATAGGTACCTCAGAAGTTTTTTCAAAAAAACTACCGAATACTCTTTATTTGCCCGAATTAAAGTCAAACTTATTATCCGTTAAAAGAATTACTGAAGATCTTAATTGTAATGTAATCTTCACTGATAATAAAGTTATTTTTCAAAATAAAACAACAGGAAACATCATTGGGGAAGGAAGACTAGACAACGGGTTATATCTAGTAGACATTCCTATTAATGCCCTATACACCGCAAAAAGATCCTCTAACCAAAGTAAAATTTTACATAAACGATTTGGTCATCCTTCAGATAGAATTCTTACTAAAGTTTTTCCAAATTTTACTTTTGATACTCATAATTGTGATATTTGTAAATTTTCAAAACAAACTAGATTACCTTTTCACATTTCTACAAATAAATCTGAAAAAATGTTTGATTTAATACATTCTGATGTGTGGGGTCCAGCCCCAGTTGAATCTTACAATAATTTTAAATATTTTGTCACATTTATAGATGATTATTCTCGCATCACATGGCTTTATTTAATGAAAAATAAATCTGATGTCTTTTCATGTTTTTTAGAATTCTCAAATCTTGTGCTAAATCAGTATAATTCAAAAATTAAAATCTTCAGATCTGATAATGGAACTGAATATGTAAATAGAAACTTTATAGAGTTTTTTAAACAAAACGGAATACTGCATCAAACAACATGTATCAATACTCCGGAACAAAATGGAGTATCTGAAAGAAAAAACCGTCATCTCCTTGAAGTGACGAGATCACTATTATTTCAAAATAATGTTCCTAAAGTATTTTGGTCCGATGCAGTACTTACAGCCACGTACCTTATTAACAGATTACCCACTGTAGTTTTGAATTATAAAAGTCCAATGGAAATTCTCCTAAATAGGAAACCCAACTCGGGGCACTTGCGAGTCTTCGGATGTGTCTGTTATGTACACATCAAAAGACTTGACAAACTTGACTCAAACTCCGTAAAAGCTGTATTCTTAGGATATTCATCCCAAAAGAAAGGTTACAAGTGTTATGATCCCAAAACAAAAAAATTATATATTTCAAGGGATGTCACATTTCTCGAAGATGAATCATATTATCCTAACTTAGTAGAAGAATCAACCAATCTAGAGAGCAAAAATAATATACCTCTTCCCGAGTTAACTTTCCTTGAAGAGACCAATCAAAAAGATAATGTCATAATCGAAGACCCAAATGATATGGGAATTAATGAAAACACTGAATCCTATCCAGGGGGAGAAAATAATGAAAATCAAATAATTAGAAGATCAACTAGACCAACTAAGCGACCAACAAAATTCAATGACTATGTAACAAATCATATAACATATCCTATCCAAAATTATATTTCATATAGTAAGATATCGTCTCAACACAAAGGTTTTCTAACCTCTATAGAGAGAGAAGTTGAACCTACAAATTATAATGAAGCTCTTAAACAACCAATTTGGTGTAAAGCCATGGAAGAAGAGGTTGATGCACTTGAAAGAAACCATACTTGGGATATCGTTCCACTACCGAAAGATAAAAAACCCGTCGGTTGTAAATGGGTTTACAAAATAAAATTCAACAGTGATGGAACTATAGAAAGATATAAAGCCAGACTGGTAGCAAAAGGTTTCACTCAGACTTATGGAATAGATTACGAGGAAACCTTTGCTCCGGTTGCAAAAATGAATACCATCAGAATCTTATTATCTGTTGCTGTAAACTTCGGTTGGAGTTTATCTCAAATGGATGTTAAAAATGCATTTTTACAAGGAGATTTGGAAGAAGAAATCTATATGAACCTACCTCCAGGCCACAGACTTGAAAAAACAAACAAAAGGTTAGTGTGCAAACTCAATAAGTCAATCTATGGTTTAAAACAATCTCCAAGAGCTTGGTATACTAAATTAAGTCATGCACTTCTTGCACGGGGATTTGATAAAAGCTCTGCTGATACATCGATGTTCGTGAGAAATCATAATAAAACTATTATCATAATTTTAATATATGTGGATGACATAATTATAACTGGAAACAATAGTGAAGAAATAAGTAACATAAAGAACTACTTGAAACAAAAATTTGAAATCAAAGATTTGGGACGCCTCAAATACTTTCTAGGGATAGAAATCGCCCATTCGGAAAAGGGCTTATTTCTCTCCCAAAGAAAATACACTTTAGATTTACTCAAAGAAACTGGAAAGTTGGGAGTAAAACCCTCTAGAATTCCCATGGACGCTAATAAAAAATTGAATCAAGAAGACGGAGAACCTCTGCAAGACATCGGTCGATTTCAAAGATTAGTAGGGAAACTTATATATCTGACTGCTACACGGCCTGACATTTCATTTGCTGTTAGTTGTGTTAGTCAGTTTATGCAGGCTCCTAGGTCCAGTCATCTCGAAGCGATAGACAAAATTTTAAGGTATCTAAAGGGGACACCTGGACGTGGAATCTGGATGAGCCCAAACAAGACAAACGATATTGTTGGCTACACCGATGCTGATTGGGCAGGAAGCTATGATAGAAGATCAACGACAGGTTATTGCACATTTGTTGGAGGGAACCTTGTCACATGGAAAAGCAAAAAACAGAAAGTCGTAGCCAGATCAAGTGCTGAAGCAGAATATCGGGCTATGGCTTTAACAACATGCGAGCTAATATGGATAAAACAACTATTACAAGACATGAAGATAGAGTGCAAAGAGCCGCTGCAATTATATTGCGACAATAATGCAGCGAGACACATAGCATCCAACCCGGTGTTCCACGAGAGGACAAAACACATTGAAGTGGATTGCCATTTCGTTCGTGAAAAAGTACAAGCTAAAGACATCGAGACACCATTTGTCAAAAGCCAAAATCAGCTAGCAGACATCTTCACTAAAGCGGTTGACAACCACAACTTTCAGAAGATACTAGACAAGTTGGGCTCTATCGACCTATATGAACCCAACTTGAGGGGGAGTGTTGAAGAATATGGAGACTAGAGAATAAATTAGGGAATAAGTTTCTAACGGTCTTATTTCCAACGGTCGTATTGTTGCCTATATATTGGCTATCATTGTACAATAAAAAATATAACTCAGATATGAAATACGAGCATTCTCCTTTTATCTCTATACTATGAAAAACTAATAGACACTCGACCAAATAGTAATCAACGTAAATCAATTCACAGTTTAGGCTAAAGATTTTACGTGGAAAAAAACGTATGACAAAAAACACATCAACTCAGCTGAGCTAAAAGAAAAAAAATCCGATCAGCCAATCAATCAAAACAGAAACCGAGGAAATAGCTCGTGAGATGTAATTACCCTCGACTTCGTCGCCGTTGTCGGGAGTGTCCCATCCTTCCCCCTCCTTAACAAGCTTCTTCTTCAAACCGTCCTTATCAATCTCCTTCTCCTCCCCCACCTTCATGTAAGTTGCGTCGTCTGGCAGATCCATGTCCCCATCCATGCCCTCGGCGGCGGGAATGTCGAAATCATCCTCCATTTCTTGACGCTTTGGGCAAATGCACAACTATCGAAGCTGGAAATTGGCGCAGATCGAACGAAGAGCTTTAGATAAGTGTGAAGCTACTACGAGTGAGATGGAAAGGCCAAAGAGAGGTCCTTAAGAAGAGATTGGGGGTTTCTAGAGAGTTCTACGAGTGTGATCTCAGCTCGCGATGGGCCACGATTGTTCTAGAGATTAGCGAGCTGATCCGTTGATTAATTCCTTTCTCTTTATTTTACTTCGTCTTGTTATTTTTTCTTTTTTCTACGGGTACGAATTACCATCTTCATTTTTCCAATTGAAAGAAAAAAATGAAATTTGTAAAAATCATGTTTCTTTTTCTTTTTCTCTTTTTTTTTTTTTTGCTAATTAAGTTTAAGGCCCCAAAGATGTTTTAAGCTAGGTTTCAGATCTCTGTCAGATAGTTTTTAGCGTTAAAGATTCGATTTTTATAAAATTTAGAGATAAGTACCTAAAATTTACGCAAGTGTTAAACAGTGTATATGAACTGGTATCGAACTATCGTTTTGCGTTATTACAGAACAATGAAATGGTACTGCAAAACGATGAATTGGTATTATAGAACCATTAAGTGGTACTGCATGTCCATGAAGTGGTAAGTGAAAGTCTATGGAATTCTTAAATCTAAAAATTTTATGAATGGGCATGAAACCTAAATGAATCTTATGTTGGGCCTGACATCAAATTTTCCCTTTTCTTTTCACTTAGTCATTCACAATTGGATAAAAAAACTACACCTCCGTCCCACTTATTTCTCCTCATCTTTCTATTTCGGGCGTCTCACATAATTCTTCCCATTTTCATTTTTTTTAAAAAAAGTTATTCCAATAATTAACTAATTACACCATTTATTTTAAAAAAAGAGTTCTTACTTTGCGTGCCCACTAATAAGTTTTCTCTCTCCATACCTTAAAACTTAAAAGTGTACTATAATATTAAAATAATGTAATTTCTTAATCTACGCTCCCTCTAATCTTTGGGAAGAATTAAATGCGACAGAGGAAGAACCACATATGGGCAAACACTGTGCTGTGCATGCTTTCTTTCTATGAAAGATGTATAGAAGTTCAAGTGATTCGAAGCAAACAATGCAATATCAATCAACGAGTTTCAAGTGGGATACTAAAAGATTCTTCTTTCAGCAATCATTACAAATGCAAGCCACATTTCTTCCCATTGAGGGACTCTACGCCTCATGACAGACAGTACATGCCCACAAAATAGAGTTAGAAGTATTTTTCTGCAATGGAGACATTTTAATCACCGTAAAGATGGGATCTTTGATTATATAGCTCTAGTCTCTACGCTTTCATTCCCACTAGTTGCAGGAAAAGATTGTTGCCAGCCTAAGACAGTTCTCTGCTAGTTGGTTGGATATATGTATTCTTAGCTGAAGGGAGACCGCCCGATTGATTGCTCGGGGCATATATTGGCAGAATTACTTCATGGGATTGAGTTTCAGTTCTTGGGAATCGCCGGTTTCCCTGAGCTCGTTGATAAACGTTCTCAGGCAACCGTTTATAATACGAGGAGCTGACCCATCGCAGAATCTCTTAGCAAGGTCAACAGCCTACAAGAGATCGAAAAGTTAAATATTAGCATTTGTTGATCGAGCATAACAGAGCCAGGAAAGAAGAAGCTCTCAGGCCGACATATTTGGAATGAATGATTCTTGAAATTATGTAAGAAACGACCTCGTTGATTACTATTTGGTGCTTGGTCCGAAGAACGACCATTTCAGCAATGGCCAGATGGAGAATTGAGAACTCCAAGATTCTACCAGCCGGTTCCTTCTGCAACAAAAGATACACAACAATGTCATGACCATAATAACAATCAACTTATTGACTGCCAAAACATTAGAGAAGCCATAACAAACCTTCCAATTCTGTGGTGCAATTTTGTCGATTGCAAGCACATTGGTGTCCCACTTCTCCACAACAGCTGCCAAAAGTTTCTTGGTGAATCTGAAATGTTTAGTACTATTTATTAGTGAACCCTCTCCACGCCCAGCAACACCAACTACCAAGAGTATGCCAATATTATACGTGACATACCGCAAGATTAGCTTGCTGTATACCAGTTTCGGTGGTGCTGATAGAACTTCCATTTCTGAGGGAAAGAAGCTAAAACGTCAATTAATGGTCATGGAAATGGAACTTGAATTATTCTAATGTGGGGAGGTGAGGTCGAACAGACAGACAATAGTTTACAGTTCTGAAAGCAATTAACGATAGCTAAACCATACATAGAAATGATTGTCACATATGATAAAATAAATCCTAGTCCCCAAATGATTCTCTCAAGCAATGAGTGGATATTGAAAAGAGTGAGTTACAGTTACCAATGTCAGACTCCTTTTGATCGTTCTCCAAAATATTGTTAGCTTCTTCCATCGTCTCAGTCGTGACTGGGGGGCCTCCAAAACTCATGTGGTCATATCTCATCAGGGAAGTCTTATCGAACTCATATCCAATTTCTAAACGGACAAGAAGAAAGACCAACATGCTAGCAGGTTATATATACATTCAGGACGAAAACACAGTGGTGAAACGGAGAAGATGGTCAAGGAGTGAAGGTAAATGCGGTTGACCTCTTCTTGCATTCAGTCTTTTCTCGAAAAGGCGAATGGGATCAGTTCCATCTAAACAAGCCGCATACAGAATAGTCCTATGCAGTTGTATGAAATAGGACGAAGTTAACTAAAACGTTTATAACCTTACTAACACGAGATAATAAGCACACGAAAAACAAAACTAGGTCTTGGCAAACAGAAGAAGGCAAATGGATTAAGACTTACAGAGCTAGTTCGCGTGCAGCTCTGGGACTACAAAATCTACCACTCTTGTCGATTTTGGGCAGCACATCTTCGGTGGTAGTAACAGAAGTAGTCGGAGAAGCATCTACCGAGGAATTCCCAGCTGCAAGGGGAGAATATACACAACTACGCTTCCAAGCCTTGTCCACACGCGTGCCACGGCACCATTTTGAAGAGTAACAGGTCGCGAAAGCAGAAGATGAAGAGGAGATGGGGATAAAACTCGGAGTAATTAGGGTTTTCGAGTAATTGGACGACGACAAGGCATAGCAAGCCGAGAACGAGCTCAGACTCTCCATGTCTTCTACTGTGCTTCTTCCTTCCGAGCACTTATCGCAGAGGAAAGCAAAAGAGGGAGATAAGTATTAGCGGCAAATTTACAGTTTTAGGTAGATATATTATCTCTTGTTTTCTTTTCGTCCTCATACTTCCAACCTATTTCCAATCCGACCACAAATGTTTCAGTTTTTTCTAAAAGAGTACAAGGGTAGGGTGGATAAAAAACTATAGAGTAACCTATAACTATCTCATTCTATTTTTACTCATCACTTTTTCAAACAAATCAACTAATAATTAATTTTATTTTATTGCAACTTATTGATTTGCCAAAGATACTGCCGTAGTAAAACTGAACTGCAGCAAGACGCTAAGCTGAAAATGTTACACTTTCGGTACAAATCTTATCTGTAATTCATTTTCGGTCCTCATACTTTCTCAGTTAACATGTTTCAACACAGAACAAACAGTTGGTTAATCTCCGACGAAAACAGTTAATCATATTACATGATGGAAAAAATTTCTCCCCATTAGCATATCAACAGAATACCAATTTCACAAAAAAAAAAAAAAAAACACATATGAATCTCTTGCAAAAGTTCCACATATCAAACCTAAGCCCGACGTTCGAGGAGAACTGGCCTAACGTTCACCCCTGAGGCTGCACGCCCAGGTGTAATGAATCCCCCCGAGTCCCAATTTGAATTGTCGATCATCAGTGTTCTTATGGTAAAAACTTCGAAGAAGCAATCAACCGACACCAACGACAAGGCTGAGGTAGCATATGAAGGTCTTCTATCAAATTCCACGCAACGCTTGCCACGCTCAAAATGAAGGTTTTGAGGGATAGACGAAGACAACAGTCGACGAATTAGACGGTTGAAAACCAACCGAGTGCCTCAGCGATGTCACAGAAACTTTCGGCAGCTGTAATGAGCCCAAACCAAGAGGCACGAGCATGTAGTGGAGAAAATGGGCTGATCGTGGCATCACGAAAACAGTGTCGTTGTGGGGCCCAGCGGAGACAAAGTTCTGCGTATCTGCTAATGAGTACTTAATCTCCTGAAGAAGGTCAGTCTGATTGCGAATTTTAACTGAATACGTAAAAGGGTTCCCAATAACGGCGTGGGGCGGGCACTCTAAGCTCACAGCGAGAGGAGGCACTTCGACGTTCACGTCGGGGAGTCTGAGTTTCGTGACTTGTGATGTGTTAGAGCAAAGATTCAATGGCTTCCTTTGCCATTTCAAACTGACCGTACCGTTCCTCAGCTTATTACCACTTACCTTGGGAGTGACAGTGAAGACCTTCTTGAACTCTCCCCCAGGCAAGTGAGCTATAGGTTCTCTGAACTCCTCGGACTGAGGTTGTACGGAGAGTGGGCCGTTATCCTCTTCCATGTCGATAGATATAGACAGTAACTGTAGTGGAAGCTCTGAGATGTTAACGACACTAACGATAAGCAGATTGGGCTCGTTGAAAGCTAAGTATGGTATTGGCTCATTTTCTGAAACTGGCTTGACCATTGATAGCAGAAGAGGGTCCTGACGAAATGGGAGCATATAACGGTGGTTGATGGTAAGGGCAGTTTTGCCTTCGATCTGCAAGCTTTTGTGAACGTGGACTTTAGGTAAGGTTGGTTCGCCGGCGTGAGGATAGTAACCTAGGGACACATAGAGCATTATGGGTTTCGGACGATTCCACTTAATCTTGAGTTTGCAAGACCATGACTTCCCTTCACTAAGAGATGGTACAGAAATCAGCCCGAAAGATGGCTGAATCTTCTGTATGTTCTCAGAAGGAGCATCAGCATCAGACTGTTCTTCAGTTTCGTCGCAGGATATGTCAATGAGCTCAACATGGAGATCATCAGATGAGAAAGGCTCTTGGTCTCTAGGACTAAGCAGGCCTCCTCCTCTTGTATCTACCAAATTAATCTTCAACTCGCCAGAATGCACAGAATGGCCTATAGAAGCTACTGTGACGGGCAGAATAAAGCTCTCCCCAACAAAGGCAGGGCCTTCTGAACTCAAAATCAGATCCACTTGTGGGTCGGGCTCTTCGACCTGTATGGTTTTTTGTCCAGAGAATGCCAGGCCAGGATCCTTGGTGGGATTAATAGCTTCCAATAGGTTTTCAAACTTCCATAGAGGTAAGTCGCTCATTGACGCGGGGCTCTCAGCTCTGCAGCATATGGTGAAGTTCGATCCTATTCTTGCGATGACATATATGCACTCCAATTTTCCACTTTGATCTGTAATAAGGTAGAATATATTAGCTTAAGAAAAGGAAAATAGTCTAGCAATGTGTTCAGAGTAGCCTTTCTTACAGGTAAGAATAGAGGGTCATGGCACTAACTCACCCGATTTTATCTCATGCGTTAACCTTAACCATTTGTTTGTAGTGAGCAACAAGTTCGGAGCAGTCTCAACTCTGCGACCAGTTTGTATATTAGATGCAGAAGTCATCTGAGGATTCTGACCATTTGCAATTAGGAAATTGCACTCAGATTGGTTAAATTGCACCTCCAGCTGATCAAGCTCGACATCTACGGGCAATTGCGATCGAAGTGCAATGGTGAAAAGTGATGCAACGCCCGGTTTAACAGTGGATTGATGGAACGAAACCAATGCGAGGAGCGCCGCCCTTAGTGGACTCACAAGATCGATCTCAAGATAGAGAGGATAGTCACGGCTTACTTTGTGATTTTTCTCAGGCTCCTTCAAATCAAGCTGAGATTCCCCAATAGCAATTTCGAATGCTTCTTTCTGAATCTTTGTCCTGTTTGAAAGATTTGCTGGGGCAGCTGGCCCAGAGTCTCTAAAATTCAGCCCACCAACATCATTTGTAATGGGCACAGCAGCCATTTCAAGGGAATATTCGACAAAGTCTTTCACAGAACTAGTTCTCCTAGAACACTCTCGCAAGTAACCCAAAACTTCCCACAATGACAACAGCCAGCCTTCTCTTCGGTAAAGGTTTGCAATATCTTCAAATAGTTTCTTCGCGTTACCGAAATCATTCAACAAAAAGTATTCCCGAGCCATCAGAAATCCACAATATGCAGCTCTCCTCTCTGATTTAGAGTCACTGTACGCTTTGAAAGATCTCTGAAGAAGAGCGATAATTTCATAGGAATCCAGCAACCTCTTCCCTTCAGCAAGCACATAACGCGTGTACTCCTCATCAGTTAGACTGAAAAGAAATTTCTTCGCATTGTCAGCGGAGATAGCTAAAAAATAATTAATAAAATTACATCGGATGTGCAGCAAAATAAAGAAAGGCAAGCCGGCTAAACTCACGATTGCATTATGCAAGTGTCCTCACGCTCCACTAATGCCGCAAACTGACCAAGATATGCAGACGCAACGACAGACTCTGCACTCCCATCAACTGTATCAGTATCTTCGGACATGGAAAGTGCAAGTTCCAAGCTTTTGTTTTTCTCCTTAAGGTAGCTAGCTGCCAACTGTTTGTTTTTACAAATTGTGCAATGTTAACACGAACAACAGCCAAGTCCCTCAAAATGCATGCCTCGGTGTAATAAGAAACTACCTGATAGTAATAAGCTGGATAGTATTCCCATTCGCTTGGATTTTCAGCAGGAACTGATGCCATTAAAGGAACTTGAACATTGTCTAAGCTAGTCTCCAATAGTTGAGCAAATACAAGGTATTGTCTGCTTAACCATTCCCAGTGAAGAAAGACAACATCTGAAACTCCAAGAAGTCTCCTATAGTTGGCAGCATGCTGCCTGAACCACAGGATAGCTTCTGCAACTTTTCCACCATGCAGCAACAAGGTACATACTTTAAAATGCAACTGTTCAGCAACAGTCTTAATCTCAACTAAACGCTGGATTGGGGGCAATCGTGTAGAAGATCCAACCGCCTACATGAAAATATATAGTATGCGGGATAAAATGACAAAAACCAATTGGAAAAAAGCCTTTCATTATAATGGAATTAACGTTTTCAGAATTTATCATTGTCAACCAATTTTTGGGCTAGTAGAAGTGCCAGTGAAATGCTAAGCAATTCAAACATTAAGCAAAAGTTTAGCAACCTATAAAATCATTACCTCCCTTACGGCGTGATAGGCATCCTCATAGAATTTGAGAGCTTCGAGCCAGTCACTCCTGAACTCTGCATACACAGCAACCTAGAAGTTTGATACATTTTAGATAATTTAAGAAAGAAATTCGAGTTGATAAAGGAAATAGCAGCATAAGGCATATGGTTCTTGTAAAGTCCATACATGAATAAATAGAGGTTGCCATCAGGCTTCAATATCATGAATAAAAGCATAGGATGCTACGATTATCCAACTCGTCAATGAATTAAGATGTTCCATCATTCCCACTATAGCTGGTGCAAGAACATAGTACTTCGTAAAGAGAGAAGAAAAGGAAAACTTACTTTGAAACAGTAACGGACATTTAACTCAACGGAACTGAAATTTTTCTTTTCGATACGTGTTTTGATTCTGCGCCCCTCATCTTTATAATATGTATTTGCCAGCTCCGAAAATATAGCCGAGAGTCTGCAAGACACAACGCAGATCACTGCTATCATTCCACTATTTCTCTACTTCCCAAAAAAGTAAAGGGACAACCCCAGACACTAACATAAAAAGGGAAAGCTGAATTTGAAGAATGAAGAGCACCATGCCTGATTAGAGATTGCTTGAGCTCTGATTGGTCTTCTGTGATAAAGAAGACGACATGCTTTGAGTCAACTTCTGCACGCTTCCTCAAAGCAGAGACGCGATCCTCACTAGTCTCATCTGCAGATTATCAAATACCCTCGATTCATTCATCAATTAATTCGACAAGAATTATAAGAGAAAACAATGGAATCCTCGATTGTACCTTTATACCGAGAGTGAGTGACTATAACGAGAACCAATCTGATGTTGCTTCTCCCCGCAAGTGCAGACTTGAGATAGTCTAGATCGGCACAGACTTGCTGCCACTGGGCGGGTTCTACGGCCGGGGAGACATCGGCGGAGCTGAATAGGGCGGCCACTACGGCGGGGACCCTAGTTCGGTGCTTCGACAGCCAATCCCTCTTGATGATGCCGCCGACACCTCCCGCCGATGGTGCCGGGTCCGACACGCTCTTCCGCGGCGGAATGACGGAGATCTTGGAGAAATCAGGCAAGGCGATGGAGTTGATGGGCGGCTGCTGCGCGTGGAGGTGCGCCGTAATGACGCCGTGCACCGCCGGACATCCCACCAGGCACGACAGCGCTACCGGCGGCGTGCGCAGCTCCTCCATGTATTCTTCCATTTTCCGATTCGGCCAATTAACCAATCACGACGAATCAACTCTCCGCCCACGTTTTCTCTGCTACCGATCGATCGATCCGTCGACTACTTTCAGCTCACAGCCTAGCCAGTAGTGTATAATTATTAATAAATGTAATAAAATAAATTATTACCTATGAATTTAGGAACAGAACAAGAAAAACCTTCTTAGGTAATAATGGGCCTTAACCTTTGGGCTTTTCCCTTATTTGGGCCTAACTTCATCCTTCCCATGAAATAGAGAAAGTTACAGTTGCCACCGTAATAACAAACAAGCAAACTACAGTTATGATGACGAAGTAGTTGTATTGCACGCATGCTGTCTCAAGGAGAAAGACAAGACAGCAGTGGATTTATATTGGTGGAGAATTGAAATGTGCACAAGAAAACGCACTAACAATTCTTAAATATAAAAATGAGAAAAAAAAGAAAGAGAAAACGCCATTCGTCTTCTGCCCACTGACCTCAGTGAGTGCATGTCCACAACACAACAGAGAAAGGCCACTATCTATCCCATCAATTCCTCATCATTAATTCTTTGAAACTCACTCCAACTTTTGCTCTTTTCTTTTTTTCCTTGTCCGTTTCTTGGCTTCTCTTCTCTTCTCGGTAGGCCCAAAAAGCCTCCTTTTCTTCTTCAGGGCTTCCGATAAGTGAGATTTCTCCGTGTATGATGGGAAATTCCTGGTGTGGATGGCAAGTGACGGCGGCGTACAGAGTTTCATCGGCCGGAAAACCCATCGGCGACTCATCGGATGCTCCGACGGGCCATGAAAGCGACCTGAAGCTGCCGTCCAACGCCGAAGAAGTGGAAGACCTGCGCCGCACGACGGCGGCCAACCCCCTAATCGCCTTCACATTCGACGAGCTGAAGGCCATCACCGACGACTTCAGACAAGAACACATGCTGGGCGTGGGCGGCTTTGGGAGCGTATACAAAGGCTGCATCTCAGAAGATCTGCGTAAAGGTTTGATTTTCGAGCCCATCCATGTCGCCGTGAAGGTTCATGACGGAGACAATAGCTATCAAGGTCACAGGGAATGGCTGGTAAGAAAATCACTGCTGACCCTTCTTATAATATAATCCCACCATTGATGATGATCGCTGCTTCTTTCTTTTTCTTACTTAGGCCGAGGTAATCTTCTTGGGACAGCTTTCCCATCCCAACTTAGTGAAGCTGATCGGATATTGCTGCGAGGACGAACATCGAGTCCTTATCTACGAGTACATGTCTCGGGGAAGCGTAGAGAGCAACCTCTTCTCGAGTAAACGATTTTTTTGTCGGGGTTTTTCCGATTATCGGTTTTCGTCAACCGTGGGAATTGATGTTGAATGGAAGAACTAAATTTCTTTTTCTGCAACAATGGCAGGAGTGTTGCTTCCTCTCCCTTGGTCGACGAGGATGAAGATTGCGTTGGGCGCAGCGAGGGGATTGGCTTTCCTCCACGAAGCGGAGAAGCCCGTCATCTATCGGGATTTTAAGACCTCTAACATCTTACTCGACCAGGTCGGACAGATTTCTCTGTTAGCATGAACTCTGATATCACGTTAAGTCAGCACTTCACCCTAAAAACTTCAGTTTGAAGGGAGGGTATCGTAGTTTAATTTCATATATTTTATTTCCAGCATAGTCTTTCTCGTTTCTCCGAACGATAGAGTCTTATGTTCGCGTGAACCTTAATAGGACTACAATGCGAAGCTGTCCGATTTCGGCTTGGCGAAAGATGGCCCAGTCGGAGACAAATCTCACGTCTCGACTCGGATTATGGGAACGTACGGCTACGCCGCTCCCGAATACATAATGACGGGTAATGTCATAAAATTTCGCGAGCAAACTATACGTATCCGCCTTTATTATATTACACTATACCCACTTATGTAATAACAACCGATCGCCACAATAGGCCACCTTACGCCGAGGAGCGACGTGTACAGCTACGGAGTCGTCCTGCTCGAGCTCCTAACGGGCCGAAAATCGTTGGACAAATCGAGGCCGGCCCGCGAACAGAACCTCGCGGAGTGGGCCCTACCTTTGCTCAAGGAGAAGAAGAAGGTGCTCAACGTCGTCGATCCTAGGTTGCAAGGAGATTATCCCGTAAAAGGCATGTACAAGGCGGCGATGCTAGCTTATCACTGCTTGAACCGTAATCCCAAGGCGAGGCCTTTGATGAGGGACATAGTCGATTCCTTGGAGCCTCTTCAAGCTCAGTGCGATGACTCGTCGATCGAAGATCATGCCTCAACCACGAACCATATATAAATTATTTAGGTTTCGGTTCATCTTATTTTTCTTCGCGTTTCTTCGATATTGAACGTAAAGGATTTTTTTTTATTTTCTACGTTTCGTCGACTTCCTCTCATTATTTGTTGCCGGGTTTCGTTAATCACGCCATGCATACGTACGTCTTCGATTCGATGAAGGAAACGTAATACAGCGTAAAATTTTTAGTTCACAATATCACCGCACGGGTCGACGAAAAGATTGAACTTTTAGGCAGAGTGACTGCGGAGAAGCACGGGGAGTCCTTCGACTGGCGTGGGCATAGGATCGTACGAAACCTTCTCATCGCAATTTTGAAGTTCCCACTCAAACCTCGTAACTATGTTGTGTAGGAATATGAGTATCTCCAGCCTAGCGAACTCTTTCCCCAAGCACATTCGAGGCCCGCCGCCGAAGGGCACGAAGGAAAACGGGGCGGGCCCCGCCCCGTCGAATCTCGACGGGTCGAACCCTCCGTGATCTTCGAAGGAAGTACGGTCTCTATGGGTCGAAGATGTGCTCCAATATAACTGCGACATGGAATGCTAATTATGGAAAGAAAGTTGGAATTTTTCTGGGATTCAAGCGAGCGATAACCAAGTACCTTCCATCCCTTGGGGATGTCATAGCCTGCGTAGCTAATATCGGTTAGTGCTTCCCTGAAAGAACCTAATATGGGAGGGGAGAGTCTCATGGTTTCACACACCACATTCCATGAGTACTTCATCTTTTGCACGTCCTCCCATTGCAAGAACTCCCCTTCTTTGGACAATGCTATCCCACGTTGCTCTGCGTAATTTCATGTCATACTCATAATCAATACGATGTTTCTTCTCAGTCTTTCTTACGAGTTAAATGTGCATGTAAACCGGACCTTGGAGCACCTTCTGGTAAACCTGAGGAAGTTCGGCGAGGTTCTTCATCAGCATCGTTATTGCAACGCTGGAAGTGTCGTGGCCAGCGAAAAGGAGCAACACTATGTTGTTTATGATGACTTCTTCGGACATGTACTTGCCTGTTTCGCTATCGGGAACGACGAGCAAATGCGATAGAAGATCTTGGGAAGGATCGGTGGTTCTCTCCTCCAAGGCGGCTCTCCTCTGTTTGATTATCTTACGAAGCTCGTCCTTTATAGCAGAGCCAGCTTTCTTCGCGCCGTAGAATCTCGTCCTGGGAAGTTGATTGCGAGAGAGATCACCCCCTTCAAGAGAGTGTTGAATAGAGAGGCAAGCTTGGATATTTCTTTCGAATCTTCGAGGCTCATGAACAGGCGACAGGCGAGTTCGAAGGTGTATAGCTTGATTGTTGGGAATACTTTCACCTTCCCTCTACCTTTGACGAGATGGAAGGTGGAACTCACCACTGTACTTGAAGTTTTCTGAAAAGGAAGAAAGAAATGGGAAAAAGATCGGTTTTTTACGTACCTTTCCAGTGAGTGTCGATGTGCTGGCGTGAAACCATGTCCATTTTCTTGATGTAGAGCCTCGTGAAGGCGTCGGGGCTGACGAAGTACGACACAGTCTTCCTCATCTGCTTGCCTTCATCGCCGGCGCTCGTCGCCAGGCAATGGCCGAGCAGCTTTCTGACGGAGCTCGGCCACCATACGGTGACAAGCTTGTTTTCGTTGCTGAACAAGAATTTGTTGCCGGCGGGTCCGCTCATTACAGCCATGGGCTCACCCATCAAGGAGGTCTTAAACACTTGGGATTTGTACTTGGCCACTCTTTCTTGGATGAACTTCTCCGGCGACCCATCTACCCCGGCGCGGAGGAACTGCGCTGTTTCGCCCAGGATGGGCCACCCAAAGCTCCCTGGAGGAAGATTGTACCTTGATTTTCCTCTGAATTTGGCAAGATTAGTGAAGAACAGTATAGCAGCAGGGATAATAAAGAATGCAAGAATTAGTAGAAGTACTGCTGCTTCTGACATAATTTATCTATTCCTCTTTCTATATGCTATAAAAGGCTAGGCGTGTAGTCTTTGTTATATAAGGGCGGAGAATATCGTGCGGATGAGATACGTACACGACTCACCATCTCTTCGACTCGGTAATGGCTATGATAAACTTCTTTTCAACAAAAGTAAGACTTTTTCCGAATAGTGAAAACACACGATAACGGTGCACGAACTAAATTTAGTTACTGCATAAGATCATATTGACTCGAGATATTCTGTAAAGAGATATATACGTAGGATAGAGGAAGCATTATCAAATATCAGTGCCCCTAATGAGTAGCAGGGAGACTTGAATGATGAAGTAACCGACAAGACATGGGACATTTCCTCGTGCAGAATCTGTGATTCTCTATCTTTTCTTGATAAAAAAGCAGCATTATCGTTCCTTAGTGGACGAAAATTTGTTGGCGCTTGCCAGCTAAGTGGGTGAAAAAGAGTGAATTTTTAAGGGAGGCAAGTGCTCAGCTCAGCCACAGTCTATATCGCATGGCCCTGACTGATGCTATATCTTCTTTTTTTTTGGTAACAAGCAGAAGATGAATACACTTAACTTAGTATAGCACTACCTTCAAGACAAGGACGTGACAGAGGATGTCCTTTCAGAAAAGAATGTACAGGTAAGTGCTGGACACTATATATTCTACTGTACTTTCTTCCAAAAAAGTGGTAATTAGAATAAGCAAACCGAACCCCAGTAAGATAACTGACGAGATACTTACCATTAGTGGTGGTCTTTTCTGCTGCTAAACGCATCATCAAGACATCAACCACCTCAAGGATGAAGGATTTGCAGCCAATATCTACGTATCTGGGAGGAAAGACAAAAGTGAAATAGTTGATGTCATTGTAAAGTAGAGACAGCGCGTGCGCGCTGGTGGGTGGTTAATGATCTTAGGAACGAAAAATCTGATAGAAGTGAGCTTGAATTCTTCAACAGCTCTTTTGAGGAATTTGATCGAACACTGCTCGTGCAGTTTCATTATCTCCCAGGCGAACGTTATATTGGCTATCTATGACCTGCATTAGACTATGTTTATTAATGACCCGGACAACTGTGCAATATAATTAAATAAAATAAATCAAACAAGTAAATATTCCCTACAACCTCCCACAACCCGTTGGTGGACCAACCTGGTTCACCAAGCGGTTGTGCACAGTTTTCAAAACTGTTTTATTGATTTTTATGATACATTAATTATCAAATAAAATTTTATTTTAATTTTTTACCAAAATTTATGATTTTTTTTTCCTACAAATAGAGACTAATATTGCTACATTTTGAGTCACAATTTCAAATTATCTATTTTCCTATTACATTCTATAATCTATCATTATTCGTATTATTTTTTTATCTCCAATGACCAGAGTATCTAAATTTTACATCAATAATGTAATTTATTTTCAAACATTCAAATACTACTAAAAATAATTATAAAATATAAAGATTATAGGTTGTGTTCGGTTGTTGATAAAGTACGAAAATTGTTGAGGTGTAGGTTGTGAATGTGGAGGGGAGAGAAATTAATATTATATTCTTATGACGTGAATGTTATGGATAAACATAGTCTTATTAATTTTCGTTCTGCTATTTTTGTTCGTAGATCTTTCATGGGCTCGGCTCGGCTCGGCCCACTAACAAGATCAGCATCAGAGGCCTCCTAACTTCCAATTTACATATTTAGCCCTCGCTTTTTAAACTTGGGCTTTATGATATAAATAAGTATACCAATCCCCCTCATTTCTTAACCCTAACACCATCGTCTAGCTCGTCTCCGCCGCTTCGGTTTGCTTGTTATCACAGCTGTGTGAAAGACTTGGTCTCCCACCAGGTATAAGACTATCTCGACTGTAGATGGGTTACCCTAATTTTAACGGGTTTAGTTTAGCGATTTAGCTTGTGAGTCGCCTAGGGTTTGTTAGCATAGCTGGGTTGGGTTGTCAGATCTGCTTTTCACTTAACCTAATGCCTCTGTCAAGTATCGTGTTTTAGCTTTTGGACAAGAGGGCGAGACGTTGAGATTTTTGTTGTCCCTCTATTGGGAGTCTAGTAAGCCTTGGCGTTCGTTCGCTGGTTCTCAAGTGTGTTCAAGTGATTTCTTGTGGGTATTGAATGAGATGATGATTAAAAGTATTTTGATGGCTGTCATGATGGCAAATTATCATGTATTAGCTCTAACTGATCATTCGATCCCTCACCCACCAGATTTTGCTTTTCATTCTCTTTGAAAATTTCCCTTAGAAGTCCTAGATCTAGGGTTCACTGATGTAAGGTGTTCAAGTGCTTTCTTGTGGGTATTGAATGATGACATGATGATTACAAGTGTTTTGATGGCTGTTATGATAGCTAATTATCATGTATTAGCTCTAACTGATCATTCGATTCGGTATCCACCAGTTTTTTTCTTTTTCCCCTTCTTTGAAAGTTTGTTAAACTATTCCTGTTTCTCTTTGCTGTTGTGTTCGTCACAGTTCCCTTTGCTGATAATTTCCAATTCCTTTGATCAATCAGGATTCAATTTATCAACATGAGAGGAAGGAGCTACACTCCGTCACCACCAAGAGATTATGGTAGAAGAGGAAGGAGCCCTCCTAGGGGAGGACGCTATCGCGGAGGAGATGCACCTACTAGCATTTTAGTTCGTAACCTTCGTCATGACTGTAGGTGAGTGTTGTCGAGTCACCATAGCTGATCCCTGTTCAAGCCTCTGTTACTATTTGAACATTGGGAGTGTTACTTTTTTCTTTCTCAATATCTGAAAATTAAGAAATAATTGTGAGACTGAATTTTCTGTGAGCAGACCTGAAGACTTGAGGAGACCGTTTGGCCAATTTGGCCCACTAAAGGATGTCTATCTTCCAAGGGATTACTACACTGGGTAAGAGATCATTGTCAGACATCAGCCTTTTATCTGACACTGCACTTATAAATTCTGTTTAAAGATGAACTACCACTTAGCAATGCATGGTTGTTAGATGGGTACATTTTTCCTTTAATTCATATTTATTAGGATGGATGTCTCTTGATCTCAATTTCAAGATTCTTTGAGATCTAGCAGAGAAGTTAGAGTTTTGAAGCCTTCAGTGAAGTATTTTGAGTACTGTTGAGAGATTCATAATGTTAAAGATCTCTTGACATCGTTCAAGTAGAGTAACAAGTTGAAGGTGATCTAAATGGTTATGAAGGTTGAAAGAATTATTGTTTGAAAAAGATGCGAAGCAATCAAGATGTCAAGTCTTGAAGAATTTCAAGGCATCTTAAATTATGACTCACAAGGTTAGCTGTCAAGTGGTTATTTACGCGCTTATCATGGGCTTCGTATTCGTAGAATTAATTTAGGCCGTTATGGCGGCTGCTTTTTAAAGTTTTTGAGGCTTTGAGGTATCTTCTTAATGTCATCTTATATTATCTTTCCATAATGCTCTATAACTTTTGTGGCTGTCAATTTGATTCAAATTCCCATCTCTAGATTAAACTTGTTGTATTGTGCTTCAACGAAACCTGCAATTTCTGACTAACAAGTTTTACTTCAGTGAACCTCGCGGCTTCGGTTTTGTCCAGTATGTGGAACCAGCTGATGCTGCAGAAGCCAAGTATCAGATGGATGGCCAGATTTTTCAGGGTAGGGAGCTCACTGTTGTCTTTGCTGAGGAAAATCGGAAGAAGCCTGCTGAAATGAGGGCCAGAGGCGGCAGAGGAAGGTTCAATTTCTGCTTTCTCCTGCCCACCTCAACCTTTTGTTCTTTCTTCATCATATCAATATGTTTTCATGAATTCCTGCATATCACCATTGGATAATGTTGATTTTTTTTTCTTGATATTGTCAATAGCAGCCGCTATGATCGAAGAAGATCTCCGCCACACCGGCGTTCTCGGTCTCCTATGTATTCTCGATCCCCACCTCCACGCTATGAAAGATCTCGTGGGCGTGACTACCCGTCTCCTCCTCCCAAGAGAAGATACTCAAGGTACGATCAACGTTCTTCCCTTTTCAGACTATTCCCTCTAAAATCTTAGTTAAGCAAGCTCGATTGCAACGGTAGTGGGATGCTTATTATGCTACATCGTTTTATGTATTTCATACAGGTCTGTGTCCCCAAGGGAGAGAAGCTACGATAGCAGACAGAAACAGCGCTCGTACTCGCCTCGTTCCCCAGTGGCTCGTAGCCGTTCTCCTCCACAGCCGTACGACGACGGGCGCCACGTTGGAGAACGATCTCCTCCTCCCTATGGGTCTAGAAGCCCTAGGCAGAGCCCAGTTAGGGGTCGTAGGAGCCCTAGCCGTGGCAGAAGTGTTAGCCCATACCCTGAAGAAGATTATCCTAGTACAAGGGGTGGAGGTGCTGCTGGCAGGGACCACAAAAGATCTCCTTCCTATGATTAAGGTTGCTTTCTTTTCTGAATGTTCCAAGTTTTTAGGGTTTTATGAAGGTAATCTTGGCTAAAGCTTGTGGCGTTGTGAGACCCCTTTTGTGTTCCGTTTGGATTTTCATTTCCTTTTTCCTTGTGTTTATGGGTTTAGGATATTGCTGGATCTTTTGTTGATGCTTTCGTTTTGATGTTAGACGTCTAATGAATGTTCTACTATTAACTTTCTTTCCTACCACTGGCAAGACAGCATTCAAAACAACATCCAACTGTATAACTTGATCGCTGCGTAGATCATCTTACTAAAACATTAGTGGTTCTATTTTGAGATCAAATTAGCTAGAAAGAATGATTATTATTTGAACTCAGTAAACTTTAGAGGACAACTTTTGCTATTGTTTACATTTTTAACTGTGGGCAAAGCCTGTCCTAATGTGAATGGGCCGGCGCAACTAATTATTATTGGGCCCAAATAATGAAGCCTGCACTCAAAAGCCCACCTTAAGGGATAATATAAGAGTAATCCAATATCTGAATCTGTTAATTGACACCAAACGCAAACCCTAGCCGCAGTATCAACAAGAGTCGATCAAACATGGCTGAGCAGGTAAAGCATTTCCGCACGGCCAATTACTTCTTTTTTTATTTGTTTTCATCGTTTATGTAATGTGATAGCTGCTTGATTTTGTGAGTAAACGTCGCTGCCTGCTTTCAATCTGCAGACGGAGAAGGCTTTCTTGAAGCAGCCCAAGGTGTTTCTTTGGTGAGTTGCGTTGATTTTATCCATTTTCTCTTATTTTTTATGAACCTCTTTCATATGCATCGGCGGATGCTGAATCTGAGCTTTTCCTTTCAGCTCGAAGAAGTCGGGAAAGGGGAAGGCGCCTGGTAAAGGAGGAAACCGCTACTTTAAGAGTATCGGCCTGGGATTCAAAACTCCCCGTGAGGCTATTGAAGGTCTGTGTATACCTACTCTTCTTTTTTTACGGATCAGTACTTGTTCCGTTCGTCCAATTTTGTTGTCCTAATATATTTATCTCGACCATTATTGTATTTCATTTAGACTTCCATATTGTAGTTCCATTTAGCCAAAAAAATAAACTGAGACTTGCTTGGATGGTGACAATCCGTTCGCTTAGGCTTAGACTTTCAAAATGTTTGATCGTTTCTGTAATTCCAATTATCTTTGTTACAGGTACTTACATCGACAAAAAATGCCCATTCACTGGCAATGTTTCCATAAGAGGGCGTATTCTTGCCGGGACGTGCCACAGTGCTAAGATGGTGAGAACCATCATTGTTAGACGCAACTACCTGCACTGGGTGAAGAAGTACCAAAGGTATGTATACTTCCCAAATTGATTCATACGCTTCTGCCCCACATTTGGTTGTTTTCATCTCTCTACTGTGATACGAAAAATTGTTTCAGGTACGAGAAGAGGCACTCCAACACTCCAGCTCACATATCCCCGTGCTTCCGTGTGAAAGAGGGCGACCACGTCATCATTGGCCAATGCAGGCCTTTGTCTAAGACCGTGAGGTTCAACGTCCTTAAGGTGATTCCCGCCGGCTCTTCTGGCCGAGGCAAGAAAGCTTTCACAGGGATGTAAGTAATCATGGTGATTTTGAATTCATCTAATCTTCTTCCCTGTTTTCAGATTTTTGTCGTCTGTTTCAGTTTCCGGAGTTTGTCGTTGGATTGTATTTCTTACATTTCCTGAAACTTTTGCTTTGATGAGAGAGGGAACTACAAATTTGAGTATTGGCAAAAGCATATCAACAAGCCAAACTATATCATCAAATACATATCAACAGAACAAAAGACATCACCTTTTTTTTAGGCAACTTACTTGGACAGCCAACGTTTTACTTACGTGGGCTTATCATCGAAGTCGAATCAAACAAGAAAGAAACGTAGTAGTAATAAAGAAATTTACTGAACAAAGGGTGCTAATCTTTTATACAAACCAAGAATCCATCACGTTCTTCGTCATTCACCTCTCTAGGTCCTTCGTAACGTACTGTTTCCCAATTTGAAGAAATGAATTCCCCGTCTTTCTTTGATTGCCCGCCGTCTTCTTCTTCTGCGACTCAACATCACTTTCATCGCCATCATCTTCTTGCAGTACGAATTTCGTCAAAGAATGATAATCAACCTCGTCACCGCTGTAATACTTCTTCACCATGACCAAGTAAAGGGTCACCGAGAAGACCACAACCCCAACCAAGAACCAACTGAACTCAATGTTCACCAGCGATTTCGCTCTTTCTAAGGCCTCTTCTCCACGGCACCTTACGACCAAATGGCCTTCCTCCAAGTTCATAAAGCAGCCCTTGGGAATAAAACTCGGCGTCCAAAGCATGAATCCCATGAACACAAACCAAACGCCTTGGAACAATATGCTCACAGACCTCACAAATCCATTCAAGAAACTATCTCTATGCTTGATACTCAGCAACGTAGTGACTAAGGAGAGGAATATCACAATCTGCAGAAGCCAATGGTACTGCCCCTCGACTCCCATGTGGTCCGTCGAGTGTAGGTGGAATAGCAGCAGCTGCTGGCCGAAGGCCACGGCGGCTAAGGCGTAGGTCAGACCCTCATGAGCCGGCGGCTTGAGCCTGTCTAGGACTATGGAGAAGAAGGCGTACACGAAGAAAGAGAGTGAGATATTCGAGTGCTCGAAGTTGTGGAGGTGGTTCGAGGGTATGGTTCCATCTGTGTCGAGCGGCTGGTGACGGTCTGGGCCGATGAAGAGCTCCATTGATATGGACATGAGACTGCCGAACATGATGAAGTAGAGCTCCAAGTATCGAACTTTCGGAGTTGGGAACCACGGTGAGGTGGCGTACGATTTGTGGTTGATGGCGTGGAGCTTTACGTTGTTGAATAGGTGCCATAAACCTATGATGAAGAAGCCTAGTCCAGGAGCCACGTGGCCTATGAGAGTTCCCATGTTTTTTCTTCTTCCTTGTTTGATTGGAACTGATTGTATCTTTTTGTCTGGGATGAGTTTGAGTTTGCTTCTTGGCGAGGAGATGGGAAAAGGGGGGGAGATGGTTTTTATATGTACTGAACTGTAAAAGATTTCCAAGAAATGGATGGAATGGTATGAGGTCTCTAGAGGATTCGAAAGGTTTGAATGTTTGAAATGAGGGGGGAAGTTTCTTTATTTCTTTCCTTCGTTCTTTCTTTCTTTCTTTCTTTCTTTCTTTCTTTCTTTGTCTCTGTACCTATGTTCTATTTGTGTGTGTTTTAGGAGATTAAGGGCAGTTGATTATATGAACATGAGGAACTGATTAGATGTGCAATGATGTCATGTGGGCTTTGGTCTTCTAGAAAGGCAAACAAAGAACACGAAAGGCTAGTCTGAATTGAATTTTTTTTTGTGTGTGTTTACGTATTTCTTCAGCTTCTAAATTGCGCCGCACGCAAGCGATTGTGTGATTACACAGGGAAGATTCTTGATAATGAAGCTTTTGATATTATATGAAGTTCCTTTATTAATGATACTATTATAGCGTCAGCGTTCATTAACAATCTGTCACGTCACGATATGTGGATATTAGAGTCGTGATAAACGATTCTATTCGACTTGTTTGGAATTCAGAAGCAATGTGTATTTTAGTTTCAAACGTCAAACATGTCTATCCATTCGTATTCCAAATTATGTATGTGACGACTCTGTACGTAATAAGACTTTTGTATCAGAATTGAACGAAACCTTACTACAGTAAATCAAGAATGGAATGGAATGTCTGCGCACAGACAGATCAATCATGCTCCGACGGCGGTTTAGAAAGTTCTATTAAAGAAAAAAAAATAAAAATAATATGCAAATATGTATTCCTACTCTTTAAGAAGAAACAGAGTGTATTCAGTGGAAAAGTATGAATTTTTGAGTTACTATTACATAAGATGTGTCGTACATATCATAGGGAGAAGGCGAATTTGTGTTTTCTCAAATTCGGAAAAAATTCCTCAGCTGGAGTTTCACGAGTAGATGACTGATGAGTCGAAATGTGCTTGTTCTTTGAGACTTTTCGGGCTTCGATTACTTCGACATGGAAGTGCAATCATATACTTTCAATTCAAGACAGTATACATCGTTCGTCTTACGCCTCAATACAATGTGTCACGAAAAGCTAACGACGAAAGAAAAGTTTCAATACGTAAAGAGAACGAGCACAACACAGCACGGCGGGAATCTGAACGAAAACAGAAAGGACTCAGAGACTCGATGCAGACATTTGTTTTCGAACGAAACGATTAACTTACATAAATAAAGGAAGGTCCTTTTTTTTTTCTTATGATGCCTTCGATTTGGTGAAGAACCTAATCCCAACAGCAACGCCCAAGACGATAAGCGGGACCAAGAACTGAAGAAGCTTTACGACGAACTGGGCAGTCTTGTCTTGGTTGTAGTGAGGCTGCTTGGGAGGAGCGTACTTCGTCTTCGATGGGATCGTCGATTTATCGACTTCGCCAACGTAGAACTCGTCCATCGTCGCCTTGGCCGAGTCGCTGTGGCCTATATCTTCAAAATCATCAGTTGCATCTTTCCCTATATGTAAATGTAAGAAGCCAAATCATCCTCAGAAAACATTGCAGCAGAGAAACATTAGTGTACGTTTATTGCCTTTCTCAGATCAGATCAGATGTGTATTTATTTATTATTACCAGTTGAAGACAGCAAAACCTCGTCACCGCCGGGATGATCTTCCAAGAATTTAGTCACGTTGTAAACCTAAAGATAATAAAAATGGAGTCTTGGTTGAGTTCAAAGCAAGCCAGGCAACTACTACACTATAAACTAACTCTAAAGGAGCAAAAGAGGGAAAGAAACCAAAAACCCATCAAATCTTTTGAGTTCCGAGATCTGTAATTAATGATGCAAAGACATTATTACCAAGCAAAAGGGTACAGAAAATAGAATTAGACATACCTTGCCATGAATGACAAGCCAACAGTCCTTGCTTGTGTTGTGCTCGGAAACCTCAGCCAAGGTGTAAACTTTAGCCATTTGATTCGAATCGAAAGAGACACAGAAGCAGCCCTTCAATTCAATGGCATAAAAGGAAAATAAGTCAGGGATATGAAAGAAGAGCGTTTAATTTAGGTGGGGAAGTTGGTGGGTGGTAGTGAGGAAGAACATAATTCCCATTTTCTTTTTCCTTTTTTTACACTTGCAAGTCGAATGGAGTTGGTTAGGTGAGAGAGGATGAGATATGTCAGTCAAACCCAATCGAACTGTGTCAACTAACTGGTGAAGTAAGGTAAGAACGTAAATTGTGGATTCATTACTGCTTTTCATCGCCATTCAACCTAAATGTGGTAGCTGGTGAGGAGAGCTGTGATAATAAAACTTTGAGGATTTCATCAATAATACTTAATAGGTTGTTGATTGCAATTAATAACATAAATAATATGATTGAAATAAAATATATAATATTATTAGTGTAAACCTATAAATTAGCCATTTAACATGGAATCGATGTTAAGGTTTGTAGCCTGCTGTAGGTAAGTGAAAATCCATTTATTATGGAATCAAAGTACGAAAAAGAAAACTCGGTTCTCCACGTGGATACATATTTTGTCAATTAAATTCTACGCTACGATATACAGAAGACTGATAAATATATTCACAAAAATTTCACAGCCTTTTAGGCCATGATAAAATAACAATATCATCGCCAATCAGAAGAATAGGAAACGTCTACGCCGGCGAAAGGAAGCTATTCAACCACCTCAATATTAGGGCTCTATACATAAATACAACTCTATCCTCTTTATCTATGTCTTCAGAGGAGAACAGGTGAAGGTAAGATACTACAACATCCCAAAAGTTTTTACCTTGTCAGAATGCGCGTTAAAAACCAACTCTATGCCGATCCACGCACCGTTGCAGAATAAAGAAAATTTCTGAAGAAAACGCAAGCAAAGTCACATTTACCAATCAGGAGAATGTTACTAAAACAATAATGAAAATAACATAGGAAGTCCGATAGGATCAAGCCAGAATTAGACGCATAATTCAAATATGACATGCACTTGATATACCACGACAAACTGAAACGGATGAGAGAGATCTTGAGAGAAAACATCTTGAAAAAAGTGGAAGAACTTTGATGTTTGGAATGAACCAACAAACATTCTCAGCAGTTAATTGTATTATATACAAGAATGCGATAAAAAAAAAATGACTCACCTGTACAGTCATATAGCAACGTTGTCCAACCCAATAGTATCAATTAGCAGTTCTACCATCATATCAGTTGTGGCTCAGTTTCGCTACAAGGGATCTTCTGACCGCCCATACATACTGCCATCCCCACCTTGCTGAAGATGCATCTGTTGCTGAGACTTAGGTTGTTTGAGCTGCTTGGGAGACTTGTTTACTGGTGAATGAGGCTGCTGTCCTTGTGATTGCTGCAGTCGGGATTGTTCGCCAACCTCATGATTGACCAAAGGAATGCTGCCCAGAGCAGGTTTTTGGTCGGGGCCTTGCTCTCCTTGAGGTACAGACTGACCCAAGTTCGAAGATGTAGACACTAGCGAAGTCAAATCGCTGCCCGACGTCAAAGCTTTAGATTCTCTTACCTGTTCTGCTTCTTCAGTATGCCACTTATGACCTGGGGAAGCAGCTTGAGCAATATTTGCTGAGCTGTTTGAAGCCTGCAGCAATTGTGTAGCTGGATCCATTGCAGACGAGGAGCTTGCTGAATGCTGATCTATATTAAGATCTTTAGAAGGTAATTTTGTTGTCAGACCAGGGTTAACCTGGCTATTTGGTCGCCCCACTATTTGAAGACCAGCTTGATTTTGGTTCGGTAATAGGGACTGATGGCCCGCAGATGAAACAGGCCGACCGTGATTATTAGAATGAGAAGCTGCCTTAAGATTCGTTGGCGATGTCGATCTCGATCCCTGGACAGGATAAAGCTTTTGCGCAGGAAGAGATTGATTGGATGGTGGAGAAGCCCCCACGTATTGCCTAGCCGGTAACACAGGGCTGGCAGCTGAAGTCGTATACAAGGACTGACTTTGCATTAAATTTGTCCCAGCTTCGCCTTTCTCTCCAGACTGAGTTCCTGGATTCTTTGAAGCCCCATTCAACGAGGAATCAATTGAGATGTTCCCTCTGCCAACTCCTTTTTCAATCTTACCTTGCTGTTGAGCTTGTAGCTGACTACGCTGCTGAGGATGTTGTCTGTTAGTAGCTTGCGTTTGTTGTTGCCTTTGTCGCTGCTTGCCTCCTGGACTGCCTAAACTACCACCACCAGGTTGCGAAATCCCACGTACAACTGCCGAATTTGGTGTTATTGGTTTCTGCGGTTGCTGAGGCACTGAAGCCGAAGTTGTCAATGGAGAAGGTGAACTTGATTGAGGTTGAACGCGTGTGCTACTCTGAATTGGAGATGATATGGGTAGTTGAGGGTTTGGCTGAACATTAGGTACCAAAGAACTAGATGCAGCAGCATATTGTTGTTGTTGCAGGAAACGTTGCACCTGTTTCTCCTTGGCCAAGCGCATAGCGTAGGCTTGTTGCTGTGCATTGGAGTGATTTGCCGGCGGTCCTTGAACGTGCGGATGATGAGGCTGATGGAGCGATACTGGATGAGAAATGGCATATGAAGGCGCCGGTGGAGAGGTATGGTTAGCATATGAAGCATTTAGCCCACCACCAAACTGAGACATTCCTTGACTGCTACCATGCTCAGACATCATCTGACCCATGCCAGGCTACAGCACCAGAGAAAAGTCTCAAGTCATGAAACGAATAGAAGTTCATCCACAGAGACGATAGTGTCATTTCAGACTTACCATCATATTGTGCGATGGCTCACGAGGTCTCAAAACTGAACTACAATGACCATTAGATGACATGCTAGGGGAAACTACACTGCCAGGGTTGATCATGGAAGTTGGGCTCATTCCTTGCAATAGCGGTCTTACAATTGGCAAATTTCTGTTAACACCTACCATACGCACACCATTTCCACCTGGAAGAGTACGAACTCTGCGTTCGTTTGGTGAAGATATACCAGGTGATGCTGACATAGAACCAGATATAATTTGATTGTACATCTGCAACCTCTGCTGCTCCTCAGCTGATAGCGACACAGATCTAGAACTTGGGTGTCTGACATCCCGATAGGAAATGCACGAAAAGTTAAAAAACCCATACCAAGAATGATGATACAATCAGACGAAATCATTTGAACTATTAGGTACCTCATTGAAGAGCTGAGACGTCTAGGTGATATCACACTTGGAGAACCCTGTAATGAGGAACTAGAAACTAGAGGATTCCCATTAGCCTGATTTGCAATAGCCAATCCACTAGGGTGCAGCCCTTGATACCCCATCGATAGCATCTCGGGTTCGGAGGGGTTAGCATCGGATAGATCTAGAGGACTTTATTAACCAATGTTTCAAGCAAAACGTCGAATGTTTAGTCATCAGATCACAACAAAGAACCCATGCGAGAACATGAATTGTTTCAACTCCAAAATATTGAGCTTAAGTAGGTATGGGACTATATATGGAATCTTACGTTAAGACGGGCCCTCCATTGAGGTTATTTGGGCATACTTGTGAAAGAGCAAGAGCATGAGAGTTGTGAGGTGTTTGAATTGGTTTGGGATCCTGGATTTAGATGTTAAAGATATCATCTTGCCAGCTGAATTCATCAAGGAACCGATTGAGTAAGGTACACAACAAGGTTCATGTAGATACCTGACCCTTACGAGAATGCTGTTTCTGCATCATCATTATGATCTTTTCAAAGTGAGATTTAAGGGTACCTTCTTCCAACGGCCCCTGCAAGCGTTGAAATAATTGTCTGGCACTTCCCTGAACGAAATGTCAATACGGAAACAATGAAAATGAGTGAATTTTTCACAGAAGAATTGTTGTCTAACATTAGCATGCACTGAAGTAATATGATGGCAGCAAAACTACCAGAACAGATAAACACTTGACTAACCTTTGGAATACCAGGTAATGTGGAAGGATATGCATGTGAAGACCCGGAATCTTCGGCACTATCAGCCCCATCACCAGAAGTTCTATCCATTAAAGCACTATGGCGGTCCTTGCATTCGATAGCTTTTCGGAATATGCACTGATTAAAGCACACAAAAATATTAAAAGCGCAAATAAAAAACTGCTTAAAGTAAACGAAAAGCCATATAGTAACATTAAGAATGAAGGAGACGAAAAACTAAAGAAGATGATAAAGAGATTAAGAATATCTTAGCTGCAACCCTCGTTAATACGAGTGAAAGATTGCAAGTAACTTACCTTAAAACGCAAAGTACTGCTAAGAGCATCACTTACAAGCTCCCAGTTGGGCCCTAGATCATGTACCAATACCACAAGTGCCTAGTTTCAAATCATTCCATATGTAACAAGATGAGAGAACATGATTATAACTCAAGCTTCATAAACAAATGGTCAGTAGCCAAACAAGCCCGTTCCTGCGTACAAGTAACATATTAACCTGATCCTCAGAGAGTGACCACGGACTTCCAGATCCCAGCTGCCCAGAAGGTGACTGAACAAGATCAAAATGCTCAAGGTCAATGACCACACAAGAACAAGGTGCATAGACATCGAAATACTTAAAACTGACCAAAAGCATAGGAAATGGTACCTTCAGCCCTTTTTCATTCCTCACACTATCTCTGCCACCAAGAATTTTAATAAATTTATTCGTATTAGACATGTTACTCATCTGGGTGGTGGCAGGAGAAGGTGCCGATCCACCAGTTGGCGGGATATTGTCAAAAGAAGAATCATGCGGGCGGGTAATCTTCAGCTTCTTCATCATGGGCTGCCCCAATAAACCTATATAAAAAACGTTAACATGCAAGCTGAAAATTTTTCATAAATAGGGGAAATCCAATGATGTGAAAAAAACAAGCAGTACCACTATTGCCATTAGATTTAACATGCGCTGATCTCTTCTTCAAATGATCCCTCTCAAACTGAAAAGAAAGAACGCAAGATTAATCATGTCACTATGGAAGCTACTTAAATAATGAGAATTGAGATATGAATCCAAATCCTCAAGATGCATAAATAACAAATAAGATAATGACACAAGGGATACAATGTCATAAAATTCTATAAAATTAACTTGCTTGAAACTTAATCACCAGCCAAAGTTTAAAACGGCAATCGACAATAGTTAGTTCCACATCCTAAAAGTAAAAAACACCTGTTACGGAGTGATTCTAAACAAACAATGAAAGAGACGGCAAACAACTTCTAGCAAGGCATCAAGCGATGGTTAGAATCACCTGGTCATTATGAAATGTGCGATCAACATGCCAATTTTCCTCGTAATCAGCAATCTACCATCATGGACACAAGAAATTTGTAAATACAATTTTTACAATTAGTAAAAACCACGGAACATAATGGACAGTGAAGATTAAAGCGTACCAGATGTGTAGACTTCTTCCTCTTTTTTGGTTTTGTGGATACTTCCGCTGAGTCAAAAGGCAATTGCTCAAAATCTCCAGCTGACTCAACTTCCAGACTATTTGGAAGAAGCAATCCATCGCGAGGAGTGCTCTGATAATCCTGATATGAATTTGTCTCGCCGCTTGATGCATCTGGTGGAATCTTCACCTGAACACCTACTGCATTCAAAGGGGTTACAACTCTCCTGGAAGCAGTTCTTACCCGTTTTGTTGGGATAGATGCATTAAGATGGCTTCCAAGCCTTTTCACCACTGACGCAGGTTGTTGACTGACAAACTGATTCTTTGCGCTACGCATAGGAACAAAATCAGTTTCCACTTCATAAGACTTTGCACCATGCGCATAATTAGTGCCTTTGCGCATCAATTGCGTAAATCTTGATGAATTGCAATTTTCAAAAGCGCCCATATTATGTGCGCTAGTATCCCCCTCGTCTTCATCATATATGATGCCTTCAGATCCAAAGGCTGCATTAAAACAGACCTCATCTGAATAAACGGAAACGAGCAATTGCCACTTGGGTAAAGCCAAATAGGAATGAATTAGACCACCTGTCGCAGCATCATCTGCAGATGTTTCCACTTCTACCGGTGCGCTAAATCCGATTCTCTAATAAATTGTTTATTAATTTTAGAAAAGCGAATAAAAATAGGAGAAACACCTAAAGTGGAAAGCTGAAGATAAATCTGCTCTAAAAACGACCAATAAAAAGTCAAACCATAAATAACATATGCACAAAAGATCAATGCAAAACATTAAGAAAGCAGTTTAACAAATTAGTGGCACAGTTGTAAATGTTTCTAAATCTGCACATTTACCTCCGAGTACGTCAAATGAGATTCAATCGACTTTCGGTAAGCCTGAATAGCTCCAGGGGGGGACCGTGTAGAAGAGTTTCTCCTGAACAATACCAATGTGATAGCTCGGTAAAAAGGTACATCTCTAGCTTAAGTACAAGGCACACACTACGTCACAGTATGTACTATACAATTATAAATGCATAGAAAAGAGAGAAGAGGAAAATATATTATCATGAAATAGATATCTGATCAGATAATGTGCATACTTCAGGAAAATGACTATCCACTGACATATCGAAGTTCCCATAGTCAGAAATCCTATCTGATTTTAGTGGCACCTCCATATGGTCTTGGAAAATGGTATTCCTATTAGATTTCAAAAATCTGACCGCATAATCCTGAACAGAGAGTGCACCCTTCTTCTGATGCTGCAGCTCCAGTTCCTCTTTAGTCTCCTGCATAATCACCGGATTGTAAATCCCTCTACATCATTTTTTACGCCATCATCATTTTTTCTAATTGCATGGGATTCAGCAGTGAAGCATGAATTAATAATAACTTGGTGCCAGAAAGGGATAAAGGTATAAAGAACTCCATGATCTAAAAATTGTGGTTCTGCCTACCAAAGATATACATACATATATATATATATATATATACATATGTAGATATACATATATATATATATACATATATATATATATGTATAGAGAGAGAGAGAGAGATAAGCCATCCAACGTAAACCAAACAAAACATGCACAGGTCAATTCCACATCTTACTTTCATAGTCCATCGAACTCACCCTTAATAGTCAAGAAAACAAAAAGTAGCTCCATGAAAGGGGGCCAATCGTTCTCAAATGTGCATTATTATGGTGGTAAACGAAAGTGAGGTGAAGTCGTGAAGTTCGGGAACTGCAGTCTTTGTGAAAATTATCAGTATGTTTTCACTGTCCAATAGTCAGGTTAAACAACACTTAATCTAGAATGCCCGCTGTCCAATAACCTTATGACAATTATAACAGGCATATCACCATTCCATACCTCGCATTTCAGGCTAGCAGAGAGCCAGAATTCTCTGACAGCTCTGGCCAATTTATGAGCAACTTTCATCACTTCCACGCTGGAATCTAGTTCTTGTTTCTTTAAGCAAGAACTAAAAGCGGCACGGCAAGATATTTGAGCTGCAACAGCTACTTTCCATATACGCTCCTGTACGAAATGAGTCCAAAAGAGAGAATGGAAAATTTAGATAATAATCGCACCAGAGATGTTTACAAAGGTCAGAAGCTGATCCAAGTAAGAAGATCAAATAAACAGTGACTATTTGTATATTTATATACAACAAACCTGCGCAAAATCATTTGCCATCCATGCCATTTCCTCAAGTACATATGTCCAGTGAGCTCGCTGGCGAATCTCTATCGAAGAAGTTCGAACGGATAACTCTGCTATTCTCTTTCGCTTAGCCTATTTATTGTAATAAATAAATTAGATTGTCCCAACAAAAGAATACAGAAAGGAAGAAGACGTCATCGAATATAGATATAAAAGTACCACCTGCATGATTTGAGCTTCTTTCAGGATTGAATCTTCGTCAATCTTGTTTGCCACTTTCAACTCAGATCCTGAGGAGTTTGAACGACCACTTAAAACTGGGGGAATCCCATTTGATGATCCAGATTTGACGAGATCTGGGGACGAGGTAATGCCGTTTTGGTTGACTGGAAGAACAGCTTCACTTTCAAAGTCAGGATTGTTGCACACCAAATCCGTACATTTCCTCCCTGATTCTGATACAGTTGAAACATTAGCTGCAGAAACAATCACATTATCTCTAGTTCTGTTTTTTAAATCAGACAAACTTAGGTTTAATTCTTCCACCAGTCCTGATGAAAACTTATTTTCTTGCTGGCTTAGACAAGTAGAATCCTCTTCGGTTTTTACAGAAGTTGAACTCTCAATACCTTCAAGATGTTTTTCTTTATTGTCTAACTTGTCATATTCCGAAACTCTAGGCCCTTCGGACAATACATTTTGATTCCTAATGTCATCATTGGAGACAATGCTTTTAACTCTGGTGCATATATGATCGTCATTATTTCCAACATTAGTTGTGTTTGCTTGAGTAGAAAATGACTCGAGATCCAAACCCATCACACTAGGAGAAGTAGGGTTCTGATGACCATCACGGACTGCTTCCTCCTTTTTCCCCTTCATCTTCGATGTAGGTTGATTCTCAAGTTCCATGGCAGTTTCACTTGTATTACGCTCAACAGCTGCAGAAGTCATCTCTTCCTCTGCTTGAATTACATCAGTCATGCCGGAATCCATTTGTCTAGGAGCTTTTATAGCTGACCGAAATCCTTGTTTAAATTTCCCATCAACAAAATTCTTGGGAGGATATGGTTTCCGTGCAGCAACAGCCGATACATCAGGGATCATATCTTCAGTTGATTCCGCAGACCTCAAGGTTCCCAACTCAGGTTCCAACCGAACACCTTCTGTTAACAAAGATTCCGAAGGGGTGTCATCCATAACATTCGTAGGATTTAAATTCCAATTCATTCGATGTTTCCCATCAGATTGCGATCCCTTAACATCCTTTGAGTTGGTTTGAGCAGCGAGAGAAGACCCATTATTCCCATGAGCTGAATTTGGGTCATTCGAAGTAAACTTACTACCATCACGGTTTGGGCGGGACCTATTTCGTCTCTTGTACGCTTTTCCAGGCAGACTGAATGTAGCTAAATCTCCTTGTTCTCGATTTCTATGACACCCATCCACCCGAACCGATCGCTCCGATGGCACTGTCTCGCTCCTGCTAGGTTGCAATGAGTTCTGATCACCTTCAGAAAATATAGGTTCGGCATCAAATAACAAGAGGTCATCAGATGCATTAGATTCACGAGGACGTTCTCCTGGTCGACCACTGCTCTCCACAGAGTCTCCATTGGGTGACGCAGAGTACGGAAAATTACATCTGACTTCACTGTAGAGACAGGAAAAAATTTAATCGCACCAATGACCGCAACGCGACTTCATAGGCTGAATAGATTTAAAGAAAGTACCAATTAACAAACTTATCGGACTGTTGACCAACAAATGATGTTGACTGCACGCTAGCTGACGCAGCATTACCAAGCTCGTAATCTAATGGATTTCCGCCCTGCAATAAGAAAGAATTCGTGGCACCACAAATTGATCTAAATATGATCTCAAAGCACAATAGTCAGGCTCCATACTTTTTCGAGAAATTCCAGCTCTCTTTGCCTTATGTCCCGGACATCACACTCTTGCCTGTCATCGGCACTCATGGTCGAATGTACATTTATCACGTGTAGCAGACTAACCAAAAAGAACTAATAGAGTTACCTAAACTGTGCTTGGACGTTATCAACTGCTTCTTTATGTGGAGAAGTTATGTCAACAACACCAAGGCCGCCTTCAATGACTCCCCCCATAGAATCGACTTCGGCATTGACTATGACGATAGAAGGAAAACTACATAGATGCATTCCTCGGGTCAACAGCCACAGATAACCACCTCCATTAATTTGAAAACAGAAACCCCATGACGACAAAAAGAAGAGTTCAGATAAAGAATTTTTTTCTATAAGATTCGCTGTATTGAAAGAATGGTTCTCTTTATAGAATTTCAAAAAGCTAACTGATATTTAACGGATAATGTAAACCAACTCCATATCAGTCAAATAAGTAAAAGGACATTTAACTCAAGTTCAAACTACTGATCTCAGAAGAACTAACCATCCATGGGAACAACACAAACATTAAAACACTGCATGACAACGAGAAAGTTGTTATCCAACATCTCCATGGATTCTAAGAACATTAATTCACTAATCACAAAAAGCCGACAATAAATGATATGCATTCTTGGAGGTCATGCATGAACAGTTTTAATCATTTAATTAGCTCCACTGAAATGATATTTAGCGTAAACGCGATCCACGGTGCCAGTGGCTATAACAGCATCACCCAGCATTTCCCACATCCAAGAAACACAAATCGCCGTGGCAAGTAAAAATAAAAAGGCAGGACTAGGTAAACCCAGTAAAAAGTTCCAAAACTCAATTCCCCCAAAATTAAACCCTAAAACTTTAGGGTTAGGGCAAAGTTAACCCGAGCTCAAAATTGAACGACAATTCAAAATCATTTGGCGAATTAGTACCTGGATATCACTTAATCACGAGCGAATTTCATTCTGGAACGAAAAATGGGAGAGCTAACAATTGCTTAGGGTTTTTCCCTTTATGCACAAGGTACTTCAGCAAAAATAAAAAAACACAAGAGCGGGGGAAATTATGCACTGCACGCGAAATTCTGGAAGCATTCCCCTGCGATGAGGGCGTAGACGGAAATCAGTAAGCTAGAAATAATTTTATGGCGCGTAATTTGCGTGCCTGCACTTTGATGTAATGAAATGGTTATTTCTTTCAAGTTGGTTTGCAAATTGCAGCGTTCAAATAAATTATTTTTCATGTTTTCCTTCAACGGCTTGCCTGGGAATGTAAGTGGGCTACACGACGACTGAAGTTGGACCTTTCTCTTTCCCTTTATATTTTCATTTTCAGTCTGAAATTAGAGTTTGAACCCATAAATAAGGAACTTGGTGGGCTTCCTGAAAATCTATTTCATTAATAAAACTAAAAAATCAAAACAATTTAACATTAATATTAGTTCACGTTAACCCAAGGGCTTGTTTGATAAGTGTGTATGGTGTACATGGGTTGTGTATGGGATGTGTATGAGTAAGTTGTGTCGTGTTTGATATCTGTGTATAGCCATACATGCCTTGTATGACTATACACGTCTATTACAAGGTTTTTGGTTATAGGCTTTGTATATCCATACCTACCTTTAAGGTGGTTATGGAGTATGTATCACTAATCCATACACATCTATACACATCTCAAACACATCTATCAAACACAATTTATATCATTACACAAATAATTAATACACACATATCAAACATGTTAAAACACAACATCAACAAAATCCTTGTATAGCTATACACAAATAACTTATACCCATATAATCCCTAAACACTGATATCAAACGAGCCCTAAAGAAGATGGCGGTGAATAACAATCGTGTTTCATGGATAGTAGAGTTGTCGAAAATCTTTACTTGGAGATCAAGGGTTTGGAGTTGGACTCCTCATTATATAACTGACTTGAAAGTACATAGTCACTACATAATGAAGATCAAACCCACCAATTCAATATGATTAGTTCTACGGGAGACCAGAAATACTTTAAAATTCACTTCAAATATAATTTATCCGTTAGGTGGATTGTTGTCAAAAAAAAAGTTCACATTGCAAAAATTGCGTCACTGCTTAGCTCATGGACCACTTACTCGCAAGCAGAAGCCCCCTTCACAAATTTAGCTTCTTTACAATGTTGACATACAAATCTTGGTTTATAATCTTAAAAGAAAGATCGCTTTAATACTATTCGTTTATTGTACTTCTTCCAAATAAGAGGTGAAACTAATAGAAAAAATATTATAATCGCCAAGAATCAACGTAGTTGGGAGCAGTCAAAAGTAGGTGAGTTCTTGTCTTTCCACAACTCGCTCCAACCACCACAAGCAGCGACAATTATATTCTTACCGTCTCCTTTATATACATCAAAACACTCGAACAAATCCACACTATCCCAACAACCGCCGCTCCACCATGGCCAAACCAATCCACGACTGCCACGTGGTCGCCGTGCCCTACCCCGGCCGAGGCCACGTCAACCCTATGATGAACCTCTGCAAGCAGCTCCCAAGCAAAATCCGCGTCACCTTCGTCGTCACCGAGGAGTGGCTGAGCATCCTCGAGTCCGACCCTAAGCCGCCGAGCCACATACGCTACGCCACCATCCCAGACGTCCTTCCCTCCGAGCTGAATCGCGCCGCCGACATGCCCACCTTCGTCGGAGCCACACAGACAAAGATGGCCCAGCCGTTCGAGCAGCTCCTGGACCAAATCGACGAGCCCGTGGGCTTCATCCTCGCCGACACTTTCTTGAGCTGGGCCGTCGACGTCGGAACTAAAAGGAATATTGCGGTGGCGTCGCTGTGGCCGATGCCTGCTTCAGTCTTCGCCGTGTTTTACCATTTTGACCTAATAGAGAAGAACGGCCATTACCCCTTCGATGTGTCTGGTATGGTAAATTTGCCTTCAATTCGCCTGTGTTTTTCTTTCTCCTTTTTCTTTCGAGGCGAAGAAATGAATCGATAATCGGCTACCTATGCGAGGTAGAAAGAGGAGAAGAACGAATCGATTACATCCCAGGAATAGAGTCGATTCGCCTCGCCGATATTCCGTCGATTGCCCACATGAAAGACCAGCGATTGCTTCAATTGGCTCGCCGCATCTTCGGAAACGTACCCAAGGCACAGTACCTACTGTTCACCAACGCCGACGAGTTAGAACCTCAGGCCATAGAAGCCCTAAAGCGAGAATTCCCATTCCCTGTATACACCTTAGGGCCAACCATTCCTTTCGCGGACGTCGGCGACGGCGCCGACGAAATCAACAGCTACCACCACGACTACTTCGAATGGCTGAACGCCCAGCCCCCTCGCTCCGTCCTGTACGTCTCCTTGGGCAGCTTCCTCTCCGTCTCAAGCGCTCAGATGGACGAAATCGCCGTCGGCCTCCGCGAGAGCGGCGTGAGGTTCCTTTGGGTGGCTCGCGGCGAGTCGGCGAGGCTCCAGGAGGTGTGCGTCGGCGGAGGTTCGAACGGGAGAGTGGTGCCGTGGAGCAGACAGCTGAAGGTGCTGAACCACGTCTCAATCGGAGGGTTTTGGACGCACTGTGGGTGGAATTCGACCATGGAGGCGATCTACTGCGGCGTACCTATCATCGCCTTTCCGATTATAATGGATCAGGTGACGATTAGGAAGCACATAGTCGAGGATTGGAGGATCGGCGTCGACGCTAAGAGAGGTCTGAGAGAGGGCGAGCTGTTGAGGAGCGGAGAAATTGCGGAGATCGTGAGGGAGTTCATGGATTTGGAGAGCGAAGGAAGGAGAGAGATTACGAGGAGGTCGGAGGAATTGAAGGCGGCGACCGTACGGGCGGTGGCGGAGGGAGGCTCCTCGAAGACGAATCTCCGCCGCTTCGTGGAGGAGATCGTCAAATCTTGCGGCGGAAAGAATTCGAGAGCGCCCAAGTGATTTCGTTCTAATATTGCTATTGATTTGCTCGTGGATTTAATTTTTGCTTTTGTTTTTGTTCCTTAGACCTTGAAATATGAAGAGATTATTCTTTCCTAAATTCATGCATAATTATTATTTTATCCTTCGTTATTTATTTACTTCCTCTGTCCTGGCTATTTCTTCCCAAAGATTAGTGGTCACGGAAATTAAGAAATCACATTATTTTAATATTATAGTATACCTTTTGAGTTATGGATAGAGAAAAGTTATTAGTAGACACGCAAATCGAGAAGTATTTTTTTAATATTAGTGGTGTAATTAGTTTAATTAGTGGGATAATTTCTACCAAAAATGGAAATGGGAAGAATTATGTGGGACGCACGAAATAGAAAGATGAGAAGAAATAAGTGGGGCGGAGGTAGTACTTCAAAATAACATAATTTCATTTCTTAAACATTCAAGTTGAAATTTAAAATATAAATTGCTATGGAACTTTCATGACAGCACAATTGATTGATAATGGTAGATTTCTTTGAAGCGAATATAGGAAAGGAAATGCAAGGAAACGGGATATTGGTCGCTTTTTTTGTTTCCGATGGCGTTGCAATCAAAATGTAAATATTTCATATTTTCTTGGTCGTCCATATGGTCATTGTTTAGGCATTGACTTGACTTTTGATGGTCAAGGCAACCGCACCAATGTAACCCAGCCAGCTATTAATTCGCATGAATAGAATAATAGGCTTACAAATCAGTAAGAGCTGACAAGGAACACAAATGAAATTTCGAAGAAAAGATAGAAACATAATTACGTAAATGAAAGGCGAGCCGCCACGAGCCCCGCCGCAACAGCTTCCCAGCATTGACCAATGGAAATTTCCAATTTTTAAAATAAATATAATATAATATATAAAAAGTGTAAAACTTATTAGCGTATTACACGAGGAAACGTTATCTCACTAGAAATTCCGACCGAGATGTGGTTTCCTTTTTGTCTTTTTCATGCAGAGGTGCCTATAGATATAAAGTTCAAGAAAATTTTTGAATGCGAGTGAAGACTGAAAACTTTCCACGCTTCAATGTAGAAAAAGAAGAATACATAAATAAAAGAAAACTGGGCATGAGAATAGTCAACGGTTAGTCAACCCCTTGGCCCCTATTAACACTGAATCGTCATCCCTTATTGCTCTCTCTCTCTCTCTCTCTCTCTCTCTCTCTCTCTTGGCTCAGAGACATCTCGGAGAACAATGGCTGTAAGTTTGCTCAATCTTTGTTTGTTTTGTTCATTGTTGTTTATGTTTCTCTATCAGAATTGTAATGAAAATGAAGTAGAAGATAAAATAAGATCATACCTCAATGAAAACGCACCTCTCTCTATTGTATTGCAATAGTGAAGCAAGCCCGGGTGTTCTTACTCTCTGGTGTGACATTTAGGACGTTAGCACCTAATCATATGCTCCTCCCTCCCGCTAATTTTATCACATTTAATATTCCGGTCATCCCAATAAATTTATCACATTTTCTTTTTGGGTAAAAAATTAAACACTATTTTAAATGTAATTGGAGGGAAATTAAAAGGTGAGAATAATTAGGAAAAGCTTATAAAGTAACAAGTTGTTTATATCTGATCCAATTGTACTACATTATTACATAATGTCATCTTAATTTTCGTGTCCGGTAACTTATGTGATAAAGATGCTGGGACAGAGGGAGTAACATTTACGACAGTAATTGATGTTCAGTACTCTAACTAATGTAACAACTATAGACAAACTAAAATAAAATCTACTACTAACTCAATCGATAAATAACAATTAGTCGCGCTCTACAAATTAAGCAGCGGCGAGCAAATGTCCCCAAATACGGAGAGTGGGAAAGCAAAGAGGACATTCCTTACACAATAGTCTTTGACGCTGCCAGGAAGAACCGAGGCGGTAAGAAGACGATTATAAACCCCAATGACCCGCACGAAAAACGAGTCATCGGGCCGAGACCCGCGGGCAGGCCCAGATCCAACGGTAGAGAAGGAGAGTTCAATAACTCGCCAGCCCGGCAAAGGCCCGTTCGACAATCCAACAAGCCCGGTCCGGGATTGGGCCGCAACTTATTCGACAAGTCGCCGCTTCATCCTAAATATGCAAAATTCGTCGTTGGCATGGGGCCCGCTTCCCCCGCCGATGACAGTGTAGCTCCCCGCACGCCTGGTAGGTCCTGGCTAAGAAGGCCCGGTACTCCTATTCGTGGAGATGAACAAGTAAGCATATATATGTGTGTGTATATGTATATTACAATATATAGAAAAACCTTATGTGTAAGCATCTTATACGAGCGCCATGGTTTTGAAGACCGGACCGGACCGGATCGACCGATTCTTACGGGATCGGTCAAAAATCCGTCTGGTCCCGATCCAGTCTTCATTTTTTTTTAATTTAAAATAAATAAAAAATTTGGTTTTAAATAAATTATACAAAATAGAAATCAATAAATTAGTTTGGTCCAGTGGTTATGTTGTGGGGATTTTACTTAATGGACTTGTGTTCAAATCCAACCACCACATTTTTATATTTTATAATTAACAAATTAGCTCACTATTTTATTTTTAATCTTTGACCTCAACTCACAGATTTAATACTTGACATACGATTAATTTATAACAACCCACGCAATTTAATTTTATTTAATTTTTACCCCTTAATTTATATAATTATGTTCGAAAGAAGTTCATAAAAACATGTATATTTTTCATATTATTTGATTGATTCATATATAAAATTTATATTTGTTATATTTAATATACCGTTTTTACTCCGGTGTGATTCCGTTTTTATACCGATTAAACCATTAAACCTTAAACCACTAAAATTTATGATCCCGATTCGAAAATCCGATTTCAGAACCTTGACGAGCACTTCTAATGTGGAACTGATTTGTGTCACATCGTGTTGATGTGAGGGGTGTTAATCCACATTAACTCTCGTGTTGAGGCGGCATGTCGATGTGACACCAATCAGGGCCACGTAAGGGGTACTCCTACTCACATGAGATGAGGACCTGAACAAAGTTGTTAGGACATAATTGTGTTGCGATAAAACTGTGGTTAGTAATAGATAAGTGTAAGGATGGACATAAATGTATCACCTGTGTAGAAGCTCGATAGAGGGGATGGGGCAGCAGCTGTGCCGATATTCGGCGAGTGGGACGAGAAGGATCCCAAATCGGCGGATAATTTCACCGAAAAATTCAACAAAGTGAGAGAGGAGAGAAGCACCGGCCCCGCCCGGGCGGACACTCCGAGGCATCCGTCTTACGAGCCGCGAACTAAACAACAAAACGACGACGAAACTAATAAGGTTTATTTATTAAAGCATTTTGTCATATCGTTACCTCAATATTGGTATGATTTCATCCCAACAAAATCGTATATGCAGAAATGTTGCTTTCCATGGTGGTGAAAGTTGATAAAATCAGAGATTATTGCTGTGGACGTAGATAACTGTGTGGGAGGCTTTTCTTCATGGTATATCATATACGTGTGAGTGCTTTCTTACATTTTAGCTACTTTTGTTTATGTACAATCTTCCCCGTTTCCGTTCAATTTATATTGCACCATGTTGTTTAAGGTACAATTCTTTTATGCGAAGATTCCACGTTCTTGGTTTTGGCTATTCATTTAATTAATGAAGTGACTGCTAAATTGAACTAATATATTTTCACCATGAATATAAATTAGAGAATACGCTTGAACTTCTGAAATAAGCAAAACTATAACTCGACGACATCAAACTAATTATCGTATTAAAAATATAATGATAGCGAAATACTATAAAGTGCATATAGTAAAAAAAACCCTAGTATTAGCTTCCTTCACTTATGTATATAGCCTCTCACATCATCACGCAACCAGCATTAGCATTATCCTCGGTAAATGGAAGGCCATAATAAGGCTGATAGGGATGATTATAGGCGTCGACAGGCCTCTCAGCATCGTAGTGATGATCTTCGCCGTGAAGCCCTTGCTGCCATGGAATCGCCTTGTCGTACTCCAGCGAAGGGACGCGAGGCGGCGGCGCCGGCGGCGCCGGCGGAGGCTCCTGAAACAACGCCGAGTAGTCAAACATGTTTTCCAGACCGTATCTGCCATAGTCGGAACTGCTTTGATGGCCATGGCCATAGTCGTAGCTGCTCTGCTGCTGGCCGCCGTAAGTGCTCTCATGATAGTGGTCGTATGGTCCTACGTACGTTCCCGGCGGAGGAGAAGGAGGGCGGCGCGGCGGCGACGGCGGCGGTGGTTGGTAGGATTCCGGCGGCGCGTCGTAGTTGTTGTAACTGCTGCTTGGGTAATTAGGGTAACCGTAGGGGTTGTAGTAGGGTGATCCCAGGGGTATTCCCGGAGGAGGAGAAGGAGGCCGGCGCGGTGGTTCTCCGGCGTCGGCGTAGGAGGTTCCTTCGTCGGAGGACCTCCTTGATTTCTTGCTTCGACGGCGGACTCGATCCATTGCTCTCTGCAGTGGCTTGTTAGTCGTCGGTGGTAGTCGTTTCCTTCTTATGGGCCGTGGTTATATAGTTTGTTTTGTGGAGATTATTTGCGGCAAAGATTGGACGATTTTGTTATAACCAAAGAAATGGATTTTTATTATTACATGGGCTCGAAGATTATGGAAAGGGAGATTATCTCCGGCGAATAGAAGAATGTATGTTTCCATATCCATGGCTTTTTCTTCTTTGTGTTAAGCACGTCTAAAAGGAAACAGTTGTTTTGATGTGATACTGTGTGAGAATTATGGTGAGAAAGTTTACAAATTTATGTTTTGTTCTAATCATAGGAAAAGTGCTACGCGGGCTGACGAGGTTTCTTGATTTGGTTCCATCAGTTTCAAGATTTTTCTTTCTATACTAAAATATATGCATGACTATTTTTAAATGTACCAAATAAATCTTACACATATTCACGATTTATTCGAGCTTTTAACTAGCAATTGTCAATTTTATGAATTTATTAAGCAAGAGGTATGCGATGTATACAAAATAATTAATTAGTCTTCATCCTTATACTAGATTTATAAAGAATGAATAGTAGCCATTGCAAGGTAACAACACAATGATTTTACATGAAAACCCTAAATCTGACATTGTAACTTACTCAAGTGTAACTGCAACGATCGATTCACTATTTTTAAGACGATCATACACAAGATAGATTGGGTGTGTAGATCTGTATGTAATGATGTTCTACAGTACTTTAGAAATATGTACCCTAATATGAAAATCAAATAACTAAAGGTGAACCACGAAGTGTGGCGCAAATTCATGGTCGATTAAAAAGAATTGGAAAAATCATGTTTACGAATAATGTTAAAATGATCGTTAAGCATTACTAGCATCACACTTTCTATTATAAAATGCGCTATTAAATTTCTCCATAACTACACCCCAACTGGGCACTAGCCAACAATATCATATTTTGAAACTAAGCCGTACAAGACATAAATCCTTCTAGAATACAAGGAAAAGCGAGCATGTGAATGTAATAATATCAACTTGATGGTCAGTCTCATCTATGTGAGAACACAATATATAATGGATAATTCATGAACTGTCACAACTCCTACAACACGCAAACAATTAAAATAAACACGTTTCTCTAATAATTCTTCATTACCTGCTAGTCAATGCATAACATATATTTTTAATTAATTGTTCACGTTGCTATTCCCTAACTACCGCGATAGTAGTAATTAATGCTGATCATGTTCTACCTATAATTTCATTGAATTACTCACTCAAGGCTGATAAAGTTATATATATATATATATGCACCGCTTTATTTCATGAGAGAAAGCATATATCATCTATAGCAAACAGCAAAGGTAGGTTAAAGAGTTACTGAGAAATGGCTTCTGTTGCTACTGAGAGCATTGTGGTCGACCACCATCTTCAGGCGGCGACGACGGAGGAGGACGACGTCGAGGCGGCGGCGGAGGCGGGAAACCTCGTCCACCGAATAAGGACAAAAAAAAACGACTTCGCACTCGAAGGTTTGGACATTTCGGAACTTGTCTCTTCCGTCGTCAACAGAGAGGAAATTCTGCCCAACGGCGTGAGTTCGACGACGGAGAAAACTCCATGGACGGCGGCAGAAGACGGAGGACACAAGGCTAAAATCGTAGCTGTGGCCGAGACTGTTGTCTCTTCCGTCGTCAACAGAGAAGAAATTCTGCCCACCAGTCTGAACTACGGCGTGAGTTCGACGACGCAGAAAACTCCATGGACGGCGGCAGAAGGCGGAGGATACAAGGCTGAAATCGTAGCTGTGGGCGAGACTGTTGACGCCGCCGGGGAAGAAAGCAGCGACGAGGAGGAGGAGGAAGTGGTGGAGCTGGAATTTCAAAGGGCGGCTGAGAAAGTCCACACGCACACGCCGTTTTGTCCCAAGTGCAATTGTCAGATCACCAAGGTGGTTCTCCGCCGGAAAATCGCCAAGAAGAAGAAGAAGAAGGTGGTAGCTCCGTCCGCCGCCGTCGACGACGACGAGCGCGACGATTTATTTGGATGCTTGTCTTGCTTCAGCATTTTCACTTCTTCAGGTAATATATTATATATAGCGTCTTTTTCTGCATTTTATAATCGAACGTAGAAAACCCACAATTTTCTTCCATACCAGGGAAAAAGCTGAGCCCTTTCGGCAATTTATGGCGGAAGAAGAAACCCAGCGTCGACATGCCCGTACCATCTTCCGACGGCGGCGACGGAACCACCGAAGACCACCCATCTTGCGAAGCAGAAGGAGAGAGTGTACCTCGCCAGAAGAAACCCGCCGTAATAGGCGACGAATTACACGACGCACTAATAATTCCCATCGGCGGCGATGGGACGGAAACAATAACAGCAGCGTACCCAATACAAAGCAGCGGCGGCCTTCGAAAGCTCGACATCCTCAAATGCATCGTCTACGGCGGCCTCGCCGAGTCCATCGCCAGCCTCAGCGTTGTCTCCTCCGCCGCAGCCTCTGATGTCTCGACACGTAATAATACGTTATATAAACAGTTCGCAGATTCCTAGGTTTAACAATTACTTTCCCCTTTTATTACAATCCTTATATCCATTCAGCGAAGGTAGTCGCCGTCGGCTTGGCCACCCTCATAAGCAGCATCGCCGTCTTTGCCCAGAACGTACGTACTCATTCATATCTCAACTGCACTACTGCATATCCATTATTTCATTACGACTAAAATCCTCGGCCTTTTCTTACACACAGCTAGTGGAACTGAAAAACGAACATCCGCCCAGCGGGCCCCACAGCCCGGCCGGCGGCGGCGGCAGGTACAAGCAGCTCCTCGGCCAGTCAAAGGAGAACTTCCTCGTCCACTTTACGCTAGCCATGATATCCTTCCTCGCCTTCGGCCTTGTACCTCCCTTCGTCTATGGATTCGCTTTTCGAGTGAGCGATAACAAAACCTATAAGCTCATAGCCGTGGCTGTAGCTGCTTGCCTCTGCGTGGGCGGGCTAGCTTCTGCCAAGGCTTACCTCGATAGGTGCACAAGGTTCGGCGAGTATGTTAAGAAGGTTTCGTACTATGTGAGCTTGGCTATTGCTAGCTCGGGGGTTGGCTATGCTGCTGGGGAGATGGTTGGGGTTTTGTTGGAGAGGCTCGGGTTTTTCGGGCCTGATGGCTCGTCGGGGACTAATGTTCCTTCGATGATTATGGGGCCATGGATGTCAACGTTTCGTTGATCGAAATGATGCGTAAAAGTTTTCGTTTCTTGGGATTTCTTAGTATGGTGTGAGATTTCTGTAAGGACGTGTAAGACATTTGCAGCTGCTAAGTTTGTAAGATACTTGCGCGTAAGGTATTTTTGTTTTGTGTGCTCTTTCTTCGTTTTTTTTTTTTTTTTTCATTCAATTGCTTGTTAGAGTAGAGCCATAGAATCACCAATAACACAGTATCAATTATACATCCTACCTTACGAAAAATTGAAGCACTTGCACACTTTAGAACTATGAATAATCAGAGGCAAGTAAAAGGCCAACAACAACTTTATATAAGAGTTAAGGTTGTCTGGCCTCTGCCCTTAAGAGGAGGAATGCAAAAAAAATTTAAGGAATAAATGGGTCATCGTCTGATCCCGAACCATTATTCTGCTCGGAATAATCATGGTCTTGAAACTTCTTCTGGTTACCAGGACGAGATCTTCGAGCATTTTCTAGAGAATGATTCAAGAAAACACACAGTAAGTATTCAGAAATGCAGAGATTTATATTGGTATGAGAATGAGATGCACGAAAGAGGGCACTCACTCTTGTTAGTGATGGTGGAGCGAGTCAAGGCTAGAAACTCATCCCAGCTAAGTTTGCTGAGGTGCTTCTTTTCCTCCTCTGATAATTCGAAGTTGGGCTCTCTCCCGCACTTGAATGCAGCCCTGCGCCAAGTTATACCAAAGAATCTCCCCCGGTAAATGTTTTTTCGGTGGTTTAACCGATGAGAAAATGGAGAAAAAGTTACCTGTCGTACAGACGAGCAGCTTCTTCCTGAGAGCCTACGGTTCCCAAATGGATCTGTTTCTTGTCGACTTTAATAGCAGCTTGCCACTTCATGTTCTTGAAATAAACGCCCCTCATCACGCATGGTTCTTGGTTATCCACGTGCTTTCTTCTGTGCCTCTTTCTTCGCTTAAACTCTGCCAAAAAAAAAATTGCCCCAACACCTTCTTGAATAACAATAATTTCATCCGCGGAGTAAAAAGAAGAACAAAAAACGAACCGGGAAATTGATGGACGGCAGGGGCATGATCATCTTTTGATGGGATGGAATTAGCAGATGGATTCGTATTCTGCGAACGAGCACCGTTCTCCAATGCTGTTTCCTGTGCCATCATAGTTAAGCTCGTGGTAATAAAAATCAAAATCTTCTTTGCTTTTCGTGAAGAACCATCGTTTGCAGCCTTGTAGAAAAACAAAAAAAAAAACCTCGAAAACTTACTTCTTTTGGCTTGTAACCATCTGCACTAAATGGCAGAGGGTTAGCACCGACTAACATAGTAGCTTCATTAGACATTTTGTCCTGATTAGCAGAGCACAAACCTAAAAGCCTTCGTCTTCGAATGCTCACCATTGCGTATTAGTACGACTTATCCTAGAAAAAAAAAAAAGAGTCAGCTCGATGAGGAAAAATTGAACTGAAATACCATCAGCAGTCATATCAAAAGAAATAAAACTGCCAATTCTTGAAGCTGCATTGAGAGTTAAAGAGAACGCTTAAAGAGGGGCAAATGAAACTGAAGTCACATTATCAAACACCTTCTTACTACTCAATTGCACTATCATGTATGTGAGACCACTCAGATTAAAGCTGTTCTTTTTTGCAGATTCGCCTTTGTCTCTAAGTTTCCTTGTTAGATTTCAGATCACAGAACTAATTGCTGCAAAAGACAGATACGACATCCTTACATTGGTCCTAAAGTAAGCACAAACTTGCAGCCATGAAATTGGCGACAGAAACTCGCGGAACTCAAGCGCAGAAATTAAAAGCTCGCGAAGCTACCCAAAAAAGGAAAGAAAGAATAATCAAATCCAAACAACTAACAGAGATACTTCCATCCCAAAAGATACAAGTCAACCTCGTATAACCCACCACCTTTCTTGGAGACAACAACACACAGAGCAGAGAGACGACAAACCCAAACGAAGAAAAGCAAAGGTTTCCACAACAAATTGAGAAAAATAGATAGACACCCACTGACGAGCGGCTCAATCCCTAAAAAAAGCTAAATCAAGCTAAATCAAGAGCTCAGATGCAAAGGCCTACGCCGTAGCAATCATCGACGAGCACAATACCGCAAAGTCAACTTATGCGTACAAAAAAAAGTAAACACAGAGCTCGTAAGAAACGCAATAGCTAAATCTACTTGCGCATATGACAAGATCCCACCACAAAGAACTGAGAGAACGCCATACCTCGGAAGTAAAGAGATAAATTAAGGTGGAGAGAAAACCTTTCAAAGGGGGTGGTGGTTCGTTTGTGTGGATTACAAAAGGAAGGAAGGTGGTGACCATATAGAAAGAGAAAAAAATAGGGCTTAGTTTGAAAGTAATACTACTCTTTACTCTACACATCAAGATTTTAGTTGTTTTTACTCATGCATCTACCACCACCACCTTTTGCTTCTTATTCTTCTTATTTATTTATTTCTTTTTTTTTTTTTTACTATATCCCATTCCCACCCAATAAGTCCATAAATAAATAGATAAATAATAGTGTTCACCTTCAATGGTGTTATAAATAAGGTGGTCATAGAGAGAGATGGTAGCGACTTTGAATCTCTCTCTTGCGATTTCTCTCCTCCTTCTCTCTAGCTAAAAAAAAAAAAAAAAAAAAAATCTAAAAACGAAAAAAGTAAAACCCTACAGAAACGAAAACCAGCCGCCAGCAGTTAGCTTTCTCTCCTACCTCACCCGGTCACCCACCGCCGTCTCCGGCCACCATCTGGCCGGCCGGTGGGTGCGGGCCATCTAGTTTCCCGTCGTCGCAGCCCAAAGACCCGCGGCGCCTCAGATCCAACACCTGCAGATTTCCGTCGTCGTCGCCGCACCATCATCCACCTCAGTCGCGCTCTCATACCGCCGCCCATACCCCACATCGCCCAAGACCATCCTCACCCCGACAACGACCGAGTGTGCCAGTTAAATCTGCAGAGCCCAGTAAATTTGGAGAGTTGCGCATCCTTCACCGCCATCGACGTTTCTAATTCGGGACCGTTCATCTTACAGCCTCCACCTGCGAAACTTGCATCAGTCGCTACACACTGCCTACCCACCACGGCCCCTTTCGTCTTGAGCAGCCCATGTTTTTTCGATTTCCTCGATTGTGCTCGTTGTTTTCTTGCTGAACTTTGATATGGCGACATTGTCTCTGATGTGCGGATCGATGATGAGTGGAACTTCTTCAACGACAGAAAATGTTTTAAATCTTCCAGATCTCGAGAAATTGGGTAGAGATTACCCATCGTTTGGTGCAAAATTTGACGGTGAAGGATTTACGGAATTGTTGAATCGTGTTGTTGGCAAGGACATGTGGCGTACTGGAGCTATGGATCAGGGGAACAATTTGACAGATTTGACTCTCGAGGCTAGTTCTGATAATAACGTCATGGTGATTCAAGAGGAGTCTCATCTGACCCGCTCACAAGGAAAAGAACTGTTTCGGCGGGGATTTCTTGACTTTAAGAATGGGGCGAGTTCTAGGCAAATATCGAATGAAGAGGTGAAAGGTGTTGATAGGGGGGGCAAAGGCAAAGCTATGCAGCAGAAACCGCCAGCCCCTCAAGCCTTAATGGGGGATGGGCCTTTGCTGTTGGAGGGCCTGCCGCAGCTGAATACAGTTCTAGCTAAAAATCATTCAGATGTGGGCGTGGGTTCCATGATTCTCAAACCCTTAAAGGGTGCTAACGAGATTAGTAGCGAGGTGGTTCAACGACGAATATGTACTCCTCCCCCGTTGAAGGGGATGAGATTGGATAATGATGATGGGATGAATTCAGCGGTAGTCGAAAATGGATGTGATAAAACTTGTTTGGCGATGGGCACAAGTGATGCTATGAATCCGTCGCCCGGGGGACATCCTATCACGTCTCCATTACAGGCCCAGGTAATCACTGCGTTGGATGCGGTGGTGCATGAGATGCAAACGTCTACTGTTTCCATTGTTGCTGGAGGGACTACAAGCCATCAAGTTTCCCCCACGGTATCGCAGAGCCCACCGCCTTCGTTTGCTGATGTTCTTCGGGGTCGTTATACTGAAACTGCCCCATTAAGGAAAACTCATCAAGAGAGGCTTCAGCTTGACTTTACTCCACCAGAGATGGTAGAGGGCACTCTTGAAGTTAGGCCGCCTTTGCATGTGGTAGTTAAGGGGTGTCCCCGCTGGAAACACACTCTTGTTGGATACTTTCTTGGCCGTAAGCCTTATTTTCCTAGTGTGGAAAAACACTTCAGGTCATTGTGGACGCATCTGGTGGAAGTGCGATCGACATCCAACGGATTCTTCAAATTTCGTTTTGAGTCAGCAGAGGCGATGTGCGAAGTGTTAGAAGGTGGACCATGGTCACTTAATGGTCAGCCACTCACTCTGGAAGAATGGCGTCAGGGCATGACATTTGAGAAGAAAACCCATCATGAGGTCCCAATATGGGTTCGTCTTCGGCATCTTCCTTCGGAGTACTGGACGAAGGAGGGCTTAGGTATTGTGGCTAGTGCAGTTGGTCGTCCACTTTTCCCAGATGCATTTACCACTACTATGGAGCGTATTGACTACGCTAGGGTTTATGTCTTGAAGAACCTCAATGAACCTTATATTGACAGTTTTAATCTCCGGCTTCCTGTCAAGAATGGAGATCAAGTGGATGTTATTAATATTAAGGTGGAATATGAGTGGCGGCCTTCTTGGTGTTCTATTTGTTCTGGCATTGGACATAATAATTCAGAATGTCCAACCAAAATCAAGTCGAAGGAGCAGACTGCACTACCAACAGTAATATATCGGACACAACCATTTTCTCGGACTATTTCTCAGGCTTCAAGGCATATTGTGAAGGATAAACGATCTTGGAAGCGAGTAGTGGCGAAAGGCAAGGCGATAGCGGTCGATACGACTTCTCGTGATGTGCATGTCGCAAATGCGTCGCGCAATCTGCCACCATCTTCAGGTCTGAGTGATGACCCTTCGTCCTCTAGAGTGATGGTTGAATAATAAGGGAAGAGAGGTACGACGACGCCAAAATGTAAATGGAAGTTTATGACGATAATACCCTCGTGGAACTTTCCAAAAGTTGATGGGTCTTTTGTCCCTAGCTTGGTTTAGTTTTATGTAGGCTTGGCAATTTACCATTTAAACATCTCATCGCTGTCATTAAATTTCGATATAAATAAGAGAAAAATTTGATCGTCGGCTTCGTATGAACGAACACGCGTGTCTTGCATGCGTATTCTACGTTTGGAGTATTATGTATCATTTGACAAGCATGATCAATCAATCGATCATTTATAATATGTGGTTTGAAATGAATTTTCGTAGTATTCCCCCTATTTATCGTCTCATTTTTTTTGTTATTATGATGTGACAAATGTCTCGAGGGCAATATCGTCAATCACGCGATATTATGGGTCGGCTGCGGATTAACGAAGGTAGGTTTGCGGAGGACTCTGCCGAGGACTTCATTATTCAATAAATAATAAGTAAATAAATATTTATTCATAAAGGCCCATTGGGCTTTTTATGGGCTGGGTATAGTTTCTGTTAAAAAGACGAATAGCTTCACTTCTGTTTCAGTTGAAAGAAGCTTCTTCTGCACATCGACTAGCTGGAAAGAAAATTAGGGTTTCGATATTGGTTTTGAGACAATGATTTACGACGTGAATTCTCCTCTCTTCCGTTCCTTCCTCAGCCAGAAGGGTGGGGCTTCAGACAAGAGGTACTTTTTAGCTGCCGAGATTTCATTGGTGCCCAGCGATTGATTTATGGACAACTTTTTTGTTGAGTGAATGTCTATCGTGTGCCTTTTTACTGGCCTTCTGAAGGGAAACGTATGGAGTGATTAGGTTTAGATCAGCTGAGCTGACTATGCGATAACTGCATATTTTGTTCTGGTTCTGTGATTATATTTTCTTTGTGGAAAGCGAGGAGATTATCGTTTCCTTCTTCGAATTCATCCTGGATTGTTTTGTATGTCTTTGTTAAGTTGATTCCACTACAAAGTCCAGCTTTTTATGTCTGGTACAAGATTCCAGATATGGGTTATGAATAGAAAATATTGGCTTGCCTTTTAGGAGGTATACATGAGAAGTATACTTCTTTGTTATTTATCCGATATTTTCTTCCATTTGGATGTTAATGCAGGAAAATGGATGAGCAGAAACCAAAGGAACAGAAGCCAAAGGCAAACGAAAACAAACCCATCATGACAGAGTGATCTCTATCTTGGATGGGGATCTTGAAGGAAAAGCTTTTATGAAGTACTGATAATCAATTAGATTCATGCTTGAACGTTAGCTTTGTATCTTTTTCCATATTTTGCCTCATAATAATGTGTTTCGACATTCAAAGCTCTGTTCTCTGAACTGGTTGACTTCCCTGCTTACCATTGTTATGTCAATCGAGTTCTCTTATGCTGCCCAAGGATGGGATCGTTCTACAGTTGGTATTGCTCAATCTATGCCACTTTTAATTGTGTTCTATCCATTTACGACACTGTTTTATATGCTGGATAGTTTGTTCTTGGATTTGTGGGCCTTTTATGATTCATGACAGTGGTAAACATTATATGTTATTTTACCGAGCGTGAATTGGACTCTTTTGTGAAGGGGTCATACTTCATATAGCAAATGATCCATAACAAGGAGAGCTATCGTCATCATAAAATATGGTACTACCAAAAACATTTGGTCCCATTACTATTCTATCACGAAAAAGTGGAATAGAAAAGGCAAAAGGGAAGAGGGGTTGTGCATAAAAAGATGGGGCATGCAATGGAGTATAGTAATTGAGTGGTTTCCCATGTGAAACAAGCCCCTCTTTTTCTCTGTTCTAACTGACCATTACTCATCCTCCTCCTACCTTACCACTGTGTAATAGATGCCTGTGAAATAATAGTTTCTTCAATGCATACAAAAAAACAGAGTCTTGGATTATTATCCCCTGTATTTTCTCAGGGGAACGTGATGCTACTGATAATGATATGGTCATCAAATGATAGTGTAATTGATGTTCAAAAGAAGCTCGAAGAACAGCTAAGGCCTCACCAAACTTCTCAGAAATAACGGCATGTTGTAGTAATTGTCAACCAATTCTCAGAATTACACCTTACATGTTTCATTTATTGCCTGTTTGTACAGTCTATTTGTTACACCTAACAAAACAAAGCAAGTGTTATTACACCTCTCACCAAGATCCCTAGTGTGTTGTATCCTGTCGGGATACATGGGGGCCCTGCTTCTTTTTTGCCAAGTCAATCCCAAATAATCAAAATTCCTCTTTTGCTCCATCGCCATCATGACATCATCTTTTGCTCTTCAGTGAAGTAATTTCATTTATGATATGGTCACGGAAAGAAGGAAATTTTACTGGTTGATATGAAACAAATAACAGTCTTTACTACCACCACCTTAACTAATTATTAGTAACCACCAAAATCTATTCCCTTATTCACGGCGCAAATTACACACACTTCATTACATCCCTTAAAAGAGAATTCTATCATCACTTCTTCACTTTCTCTTCTGCTCATCTTTTTTTTCCCCTCAATTTTTCTATTCCACTGAAGGCCAGAAAAAAAAAATGTCTGATGATCTGTGCACTGCCAGGACTCCATTTTCTTCCCTCGCAATGTCCGATTTAGCCGTGCCCATCTCTTTCATTCTCTCACACCCTCTCTACTTCTCATACTTCATCTTCTTCTCACCCTACCTCCTTAAACTAGTCTGCTTCCTTTCCCCGCTTTTCTTCACCACTGTTCTTCTTTCCGTCGCTTTTCTCACGAGCAAAGAGTTCGCAGTTCGAAGCCCAGTTAGTCTATCTGAGGGTTCTTTCTCTGCCCTTTTGGATTTACTGGGTTGGCCCAAGAAAGGTTGCGGTGGAGACGAAGTTCACGTCGAGTCGCTACTGTACGAGGTTTTCTTCGGCTGTAGTTACGTGACTGAGGTAGAAAATGACCACGTCCCAGTTCATGACGAGCCATCAAAACCATCGCCTGATGAAAATTTCAGCGAGGATTTGAGCGGTGGAGATGGTGAAGAAGAAGAAGAAGAAAAGACCGTTCTTGGCCCTGCTTTGGAAAATGCATGTCGATCGTCCAACTTCTCGAAGATCCTCGACGGATTCGAGAAGATGGCTTGTGGAGTGGAAGAGAAGAAGAAATTCAAGCCGACAAATAGCGCGAAAATCGATAAAGTTGTCGTGGGAAAGGTAAAACTATCATCGATGTCCACAGATGGATCCGAGGCAAAAGCTAGCGATATACGACTGGGCACTGTTCAGAGGACAAACTGCGTTGAAGAAGACGACTCAGCAGCAGCTGCTTCTTCTCGGCAGGCCAGCCTCCGCCGAAACGACGTCGTCAGCCCAAACGCCGGCAGCTCTCGGACAGTCGATTACTACAGCAACCTGGGAACGTACGGTTCGATGAGGAGAGAGAAGGAATGGAAGAGAACCCTCGCCTGCAAACTGTTCGAGGAGAGGCACAACGTCGGCGGAGGAGAAGGCATGGATTCTCTGTGGGAAGCGTACGAAGTGAACTGCGATAGACAGAAAGTGAAGAAGCAAGAGAAATCAAGCAGGTCAAAGGAGATGGAGAAGACGAAGAAGATGAAGAAGGGTGGAACAATGGAGCATGATGAAGAAGATGAAGAAGAAATGAGTGGCGCCGGCGCCGGCGGTCAGCTTTGCTGCTTGCAGGCGGCGCTTAAGCTGTCGGCGGGGAAGATGAATCTTGGAGTGGGAAAGCCTAACCTCGTCAAGATTTCAAAGGCCATTAAGGGTTTTGGATGGCTGCACCATGCGAGCAAGCATAGCAAGAAGGTGCATAATATATAATTATATTATGTTGATGTGATTGAACAGGTGTTAGACTTTAGGCTTGCGTATATATATATGTAATGTAATGAATGGGTTCACGTAATTGCAGTTAGTTTCTGTTCTTTTTTCTTTAAGATCGTATCTTGAGAGAAACTGAGAAAGGAAAAAATCACATCTTTGAGATCCAAGAATCCCTTCCCTGTTCACAAATACACAATGAGGAACTAACACTACGGAAACGAGTACGTTCAGACATGTAATTTCTTTTAGATGAGAAGATTCTTCAAGTGAAGGGAAGAACGAAGATGCTACAAGTTTTCTGATACACAAGAATCTCAGGAATCTAACACTCTCATGGTCTATGTTCTGATTCTGCTTCTCTTACCTTTTTCCTGTTAAAAATCGAAACCAAGCCATGCGAGTTGTTTTAGAAGAAGAATTGTATGAAGAATAACATAACCACGCGCCATAAACTATGTCAACAAATATGAACTTCAGCACCACAAGCAGTGATTAGAAGTCGAGGAGTAATCAGCTAAAACAACTCACTTTCTGCGTGATTGGACGATCGATAATGGCCTTTCATAGCCCTCGTCTTCCTTCTCCTTGGCCTTCGATTTCCCAGCAGTTCTTGATTCTGGCTTCCAATTGGCCCTCACCAGCGATTCGCCCAGAAGCTGAGCTATGTTAGTGGCCATCGTTTCGACTTTCTCAATATAAGGAAACCTCTCCTCTTCGAAATGGTTAGACAGCCATAGGTACATAGACAAAACTTGGTGCCTAGTCTCAAGATCCAAGAGCTCAGAGTCATTTCGAGCAGCGCCTTTAGGCATGCCCATGGCTACGTTCACGGGAAGCTTCTGAGAATACGTAGACGCGAATTGAAGGAGATGGTACATAGCCTTCGGATCCCTAATGTTGACGGGCGCAAAGCAGAAGTTGAAACGATCTTCCAAAGATATTCCCTGAACCTTCTCCAACATATTGGCTATCTTCCTTACGTGGGCATGGTGGCAGAGGAAGTAAGAACCATCTAACTTACAGTTTTCGCTGAACTTTTCGAGGAGCTTGGCGAATTTGATTTCAGGGACTTGAGTAGCGAACAGCTCAACTTGCTCGTAGAAGGGAAAGAGCCCAACTTTCTTTACGTCGTCGAAGTCTTTCTTCAAGCACTCGACGAGGTAGTCCAAGTCTTCTAAGTGGAGAGTGGTGACCAACCCATCGGGGTAGATGCTTCCCCTGCGACCCGCCCTCCCAGCGATTTGCTTCACTTGGGTCGCAGGGACGGGCACCATTTTATCGCCGTTGTACTTCGATAAATTATAGAAGACAATCCTTCGAATGTTTAGGTTCAGGCCCATCCCGACTGCATCGCTGGCGACGAGCACGTCGAATCTGTTGCCTTGGCTGTTGAAGAGAGAAGCTTGCTGCCTTCGAGTCTCGGGGGGAAGAGCACCATATATGACGCAACACTTATGCTTTGTGTACTTCTCGATGGCCAGTTTAACCTCGAATATCTCCCTTCTCGAGAAGGCAACTACGCAGTCGCCGGCCCTGACATTTTTTAAGTCGCCCTTGAGAGTTTCTGCCTCGACTACCAACGGTTTGAACCTTTCGTAGACTTCCTCGACGAGCTCATCGCCAGTATCAGCGCAGATTTTCCTGACAACGTTCAGAACGCTCGGGTCGCCACATATGTGAATTTCGTCGGCCATTAGCCCGAGCAAAGCTCTTGTCCAAGCATAGCCACGACATGGATCGGCCATCATTTGAATCTCATCGATAACTGCTATGTCATAGAGCTCATCGGTTGAAACCATCTCCACCGTACATGCTATGTGGTTTGAGAACGGAAAGTACTTCTTTTCTTGGCCTGTAATGAGGCTGCAGTATACGCCCATTGCATTCACCTTGTCGAATACTTCCATGGCCAACAACCTAAGGGGACTGCAATATACGCCTTTCTTAGCCTCTGTGAACCTCAGCAGAGCGTTGTACGTTTTCCCGCTATTCGTCGGCCCGCAATGGTAAATTATCTTGCGTTTCATAGCCCTGGCGAAAGGGAACCAAGTGTGCGGCTTTGTCATGTCGGCGGACTCCACCATTTTCCTGAACCTCTTAATTTCGTCGGGGAATTCGTCGATGCAAAACTCGACGAAAATAGGGAACAGAAACTTATCAGCGTCACGCCCAGGCTTAAGGGAAAGCAAATACTTTGCTAAATCGTACTTACATTTCTTCAGGAAAAACGTACCGAATTCGCCAGCTGCGTGAGGGAAAAACGAGGCACCGATGTACACGGCGAGGGCTTGGTTAGTAGCCCAGGCTGATTTCGAAAAATGCTCGAAAATCTGCCTCGCAGAATCCAAATCATTCGCGTCCTTCGATTCGCCATTTTCGGCATGCTTCATCTCCTTGTATATTTCAATAGGATCCCTCTTTGCGTACCTTCGAAAATCCAATCCTACTTCTTCTAGCCCAGATAATTTCTTCTCATTGTCTCCGTCAACTTCGATCGTTTCTTCATCAAGTTTGAAACTTTCAGCTGAATCTGAAATGGGCTTTCCATTTTCTGGGAGGGTGCAAAGCGAGCTCTTGCGGAAATTCCAAAAACTGTCGAATTTCACGGATTTGGCGAGCTGAGGGCAAAGCAAGGATTGCGGAGGGTGCGAGCGACAACTGTGCAATAAGCGACTCTGAAGAACGTATCTATCTTTGACAAGTTTGAGATTCTTATACGCGTGGAGGTAAAGGAAGCTCTTCGCAGGGCCTCTGCCCATTGACGAATGAACAACCGAGCGACAGACAACAGAATCTGAGATGCAACAACACTTCGGCTACAAAGAAAGCTCGGATCTTTGGTTCTCTAAAGAGTTGCAAATTGTGTTGCAAGAGATTTGAGCTCAGCTATTTGATGTGAGACCGTACGAAAATGACTAACTGGTTGACGATCAATATTTCGCTCGACCGCTTGTCCCTGTCCGTGTGTTTGAGAGAGAGAGAGAGAGAGAGAGAGAGAGAGAGAGAGAGTGTTCAGTAGAACCCTAAACCCCAAAGTATTCCGATTTTTAGCAATAATAAGATAAGAAAAAGGAAAATAACCAGGGAGATAATGCTACTGCAAATAACGAACATGAAAACATATTTAAATTTTATTTCAAACTCATATCAAAACGTTGTTCAGCCGTTTGGTGGAAGTCTTGGCATATGTAAAGGCATTTAGTTGTATAATTAACCTCTTATTGATGTAGTTGTAAAAGTGAAGCAACATTCAGAGCTAATGGGTTCTAACAGCATTCATGTTTGTTGATTGATATTGAAACAAAGATATGCTGTTAGTGTAGTAAAAATCCCAGCGGCCCAGCTATATTATTCAAGAACATCAAGCAACATTGCTGTACGTTATACAGACAATCCATTAAAGTGTGCCACCGGCGATGATCATAAGACAAAAAGGAAAATACTCATGGCTGCTCTTCTCATCATCTTGGCTACTGATTCTTCTATTTCTTGCCTTTCTTAAGCTGATGCTTCTTTGCTGTTGCATTGCCAGAAAAAGCCAAAGAACGTGCAAAGTGCAAAAGGTAAGGTTCTGTGTCATAACAAGACAGATGGAAGCTATGCAATAAGATAGATGGATACCTTGCTTCCTTTTGGCTTCAGATTTTGCAAAGAATTCCCTCCATTCGTCGGTTAGGACGAAGATGGGTTCTTCATCTTCCTCTTCTGATTCCAACTTCTCAGTTTCACCATCAGCAATCCTTTAGGTAGGAATATCGTCATGGAAAGATGATCATCTTCCAAGTGTTAGCCAAAGAAAACACAATAAAAGCTGAAATGACAATAGACGAAGACAACAGACAATAATCTGCAAGAGCTGAAGCACTAAAAAGACGCCCCCACTAGCAGATTCCACTACCCAGCAATCATGATCGAAGAAAACACAATTCAAAGAAGGAAAGCAAACACAAAAATCGATGGATTGTTAAGAAAAATCATACATGATAGCGTCGTCATTTACGTCGGCAGAAGCAGAAGCAAATGGTTCTGGGTTTTGAGCTTGAAGAGAGGGGTACGACGTGGAGAAAGAGCACGCCGTGGAGTGATTACTTGGCTCTAATATCGACCTGTGGAACGGACAGTTGGGAGATATGTAATAGAAATGGTGATGGCGATGGCGGTGGTGGCGGTGGTGATATGGAAGTGGCGGCGGCGGCGGTGGCGCTTTGCCGCCGTCGTTAGGATCCATGATTTTGACCAGGGTATTATCGCAAGTCAACGAACAAGCGAAAGTTACTTTACTTATGTGTGAATTTGAGTCCAAACAGCCCATAACAATTGGGCCCAAACAAATATTCAGAGCTCAAAGGAATGAATAATAAATGGTGAAGAGAACTGTTCTAACATACCATCTTACTTCTTAGTATGTAAAAAACTTCATGTGGTGCAAGCACAACACCAAGAGGATGAAGAAGTATAACTCAATTGATATATGATTCGATCACACAACAATCCAAAATCATTCCTCAAGAGATCTGAGTATCTAAAACTCCTCCTCATTACATACACTGCTGCTCATGACATCTACTCAGTACATTAATCTTCGACAAGGTAGAACCTCTCTTACGTCTACCTCAAGATGGAGCGTTAAGACTAGGCCGTGGCTCTATTTTTCGATCCAATATATACATACTCGACGAGGGGCGAGCAGAAGCAGCGTAGGCCATCCAAAATTTACTCAAGAATCTGCATAGTTTGCTGTAATGAACTGCGATTGGCAAACCTACTAGTCGTTCGATCTAGTAAGGAACGACGTATGGCAAAGCAATGACATCAGCAGGGTCCAATCTCATCGCTTCAGCCCAAACCTCTTCGGTTGGCACAGTTACAGAGAAAGCAGCTAGTTTTGGCCTCTTGGCCTTAGATTCTTCTAAGCTTCCAAACAACCATTCTTGATCGTCTGAAATAGGCCAATCTACTCGAGGGACCGTTAGTATCTGATCCAAATACTTCAAATCCGGGTGGGGTTTCATCGATTTGTGGGAGGATTTATTTTTCCTCGATTTCTCGGACTTCTCCTTGTCCTTAACTTTCAAGGAAGGAGACGAAGAAAAAGAAGGCTTAGACGAATCATGTTGCTTTGCATCATCTATTATCCCATTCTTCCACGAATCTTTCTCATCAATCATAGTTTTACTGCCCTGTCCTCCCCAGGCCAAAGCCTTGTCAAAGTTAGGATCGCTAACTTTTCTTTCATTCGCAGTGGATTGAAAATCATTCCCATCAACTTTGTGATTGTAGACAACCCTTTGCTCCACCTTAGGAGATGGGCATGTTTCTTCTGTCTTCTTCTCCATATCCAAGTTTTGTGAGGGAACAAAGCCATTACCGACCATATGATTGTTAGTCGCTGCTCTACCATTATCAGAGGTGCCATAACTACTGATATGTCGTGGCTCAGCCTTTGGCATTTGACACGGTTCTGTCTTCTTTCCAATTCCCAGGTGGTGTGAGGGGCCAAAACCCTTAGTCGTGTCTCTCCCATGTTCTATAGCATTGCTGTTTTTCCCGACTGCTTTGCCATTGACCACGTGATTTGACGAAGGAAGAGCTTTTCTTGCATCTATATTTGTAATATTTTGTCTGGGATGAGAACCGCTCCCATTTTGACTGTCTTGACTATGATGCGAGTGCGAAACAGCACTGGGCGTGTTATTCGGTCGAACCCCATTGACTTTTTTTTGCAAAGAAAGGATAATAAGAGAGTAATTAGATATTCTAGAAGCTTGATGTAAGCCTAAAAGATCTACATATTAAAAAACCATGTTAACGGGGCAGGTTTGTCAACAGTCAACTGATGATGAAAACCGAAAAAAGACTCACCATGTAGGAATCCGTTCGATTCAGGCGATGTACGGTTTGGAAGACTTCCCTGGCATTCAACCTTCTTCATCGAACCGTTTGATGGTTCATGAAAATCTACAGAGTCACTGTTATTCGAAAATTGTTTGATCGGCTCTTTAATGCTCTCCACCCCCTCCTTTTTTCTTTTCTTGTCCTCTGCTTTCTGACCTTCCCTTCGTTCATGTCTGTGCTCATCGCCTTTGATTTCACTACTTCTCTGTTTAATCTTTTCGTTTTCCTCCTTTTTCCTGGGAAAACTCTCCACTTTGCGAGCGATATCCTCATACTTATCTTGATTAGCAATGAGACCATTTTTCAGGTCCCTTGCATCAACTTTGAGGTACTGTGTGTTAGCAATTCTGCAAACGTCTCTCTTCTCCCCATTTTCTTCGTATGATCGAGCCACGTTATGATCATTGAGATTCTCCAATTTCTCCAACACTTTGTCCTTTCTCAGATCCGTGGGGGCAATTTTGTGGACCATACGACTATCCACCACTCCATCGTCATTTCTAAGCCTCTTTTCCAACTCGACCAAAATCCTAGAATCATCGATCTCTTTGTCAGGTTTGCTATCTCCATTTCGAATCTCCGAGGACCCTTCTTTTCTCTTCTCTTCGGGCGACTTGTGTTTGTCCCTTTTCTTATGCTTCTTCTCTTTGTGCTTCTTTTCCTTTCGATCCTTGCCATCTCTGTGCTTTTCACTTCTGACCTTTTCCTTCCCATCGCTTCTTTCTTTCTTTTCCCTATCTTTCTTCTCTTTCTTCTGTTTATGCTTCTCCTGATAACAATGTTCAACAATTCATCACACGCATTTAAGGCTATCGTGGTGAAGAAAGTATTTCCAGAAATTATTCTGCAGCTTATAAAATAGCAAGCGAATCTATTAAAATACACATAGCACAAATACAGATTCATATGTTAGACATTTCATTGACTTTACTACGTGTACTAAAAATAGGCTTTCAGCTACTTATGATATCACATAATATTAGACGGAAACACTTAAAGCTCAACTTCTGATGATAAGATATGTGCAGACCGTTAAATCTTACACGGAAAGAAAACATAAATGCTGAAAGTTACTAGTTATAATCCTAGAGAAAGTCAACTAAACCATATGTCACCTAAAATCACATGTCTATTGGTTCATTAAATCCGTACGTTGACAAAATACATTGTATTGCAACAGCCCAGTTGATAAAGACTGTCTATACGAAGCACAAACCTTTATTACCAAGTTGGGACTTTCCAAGGCAATCTTCTTCTCATATCCAGGCGGTGGAAAAGGAAAACATCGAGACATTGTACACGTCAAAATTCCTGTCTGAATTTCCAAATGGAAAACGCCAGAAACTACTGTGGGCTCCACTCAACATGACCTGGCAATCATTGGCAGAACCTGCATTAAAGCGAGGCTTCCATCACACTGAGAAAGAATGCGTAAAGAAACTAATGCATATCGATTAGTCTGTGTATGACTATCACCTTGTAAGGATCGCAACTTTAAACCAAGCCTAGCGCACTGTAAAACCACCAAGACCGAAACTGCAAGTGAGGTTATGAGACAAACTAAACTTGTAGCAGTTCTTTAAAGCTGAAACCGTACATGCTTCAATAGAATGTCCACTTTGATACCATCTTAACCAAAGACAAATTAACCAGTATCAATCAAGAACGGAAATGAGATGTCTAACAAAGAAAGTAGCTCCATACTACATATTTCGAATCCACCATGTGGAAATCAATTAGTTCAATACAAGTAATCAATCACGTGTATTTGGCATTCACCTAAAGCTATAGGATTTTGAGGTAGAAAAGAGAAAAGAATAAGCCCCTTCTCCGGCGGATCAAACCCTAAGCTGTCGATCCAAGAAAAAAAAAAAACCATGTCAGAGGCTCAAAACATCCAATTAATTTGAACTAGTTAAGTAAAAAAAAAATGACCTTTTCTAGAAAAATAAATTAGAGAATCGCCCCACAAGAGCTCCCAGCTAACCGCTTCTGGGCGGGTTGCGACTCCAATAAAAATCAAGTTTTGATTGAGAAAAAGGTTGAAAAATAAACTCAAATTCGAAGTTATTTGAAGCTTCTTTCCGAATCAAGAAGATTGCATTGCAAAAGCAAGCGAAGAGGATGATCAAGAAACAGCACCAATAAAGGGGAGCTCTCTGTCGCGACCCGACAATTAAATTTATCTCTATGTGAGTTCTCTCCAAGTAAGGCTGTAAGAGATCTTTCAATACCTCTTTTCTCCCTTTCTTAATTCTCTCACGGAAAGGAAAGAGAATGGAAATGAGCCTTTCGATAGCAAAAGAGTATATATATGTAGAGAGAGAGAGAGAGCATAAAAGAAGAATAAGAGAATGCGACTTGCGAGGACTAGTGGATGTTGTTGTATGTTGTATAATTTCCCCGCTTTCTTATTTTCTTACGTCGTAAAACGTTTTCGAGGAAAACCCTAGCGAAGCTTTAGATAAGTAAAGAGATTCTTGAAATGAGGTGTTATTTTTAATTCCAATTTTTACCATTGTCATAGACTCATAAAAATTATATGCAACTAGGCTTGTGCTGTATCGTATAGCTTTCTTATAAAACGTTGAATATTTGGCGTGAGGAAATATGTGGACCAAAATGTTCATACATACTTCATGAGCCATGAGATACGAGATATATATCGAAAAGTTCTTACATATATATATATATATATACATACATGAAATGTGATATATTTGGGCTTCAAATTTATGGGCCATGAGAAATACATCGAACTCATGAACGGCCCATTACCATAATCGGCTCTGAACGCTCTCTCAAGTTGCCTGATGACGTGTTGCTCAATGATTGGTGGGTCGTCGTATGCTATCCACCTTTGACTAACCAAGCCAAGAGAGACGGACTGAGCGAGCTAGTGAGGAATCTAACGCACGAGCGAAAGAGAAATGTATAAATCGAAGGAAATGAGATGCAGCATTATCTTCAGCGTTGTTTCAGTACTTGTATTGGCTGAATTAGCAGCGTTAGGTTTGGCTGAAGTTGAACCGTTGCATATACTGATCTTCCCCAAGTGTCGATTTGTGATCTGATGGTGTTTCGATTTCGTTTCGTGTAGGTTCTGCGAAGAAATCAGGGGATGTGACGGATCTACAGATCGGCGTGAAGGTAAAATGCATCTCTTGGTTTTTGTATTGAAGATCCAAGTTTGTTTTGTGATGCATGTATATCTCCATGATTAAGTGACTTGTTGCTGTTGATGGCCTTTTCTTTTTCCTTCCCTTTTGTGATTTTGATGTTTGTTTCATAAAACTCTAACTTCCAGCTCCTTATTGCTACTGAGTAGTGTTGGTAATCTTAGCTAATCATATCATGACCAAAGGAAAGGGGGTGGTTTTAGGCAAAATCAAGTTAAACAAAATCGTTGAGTGTATGACTTAATGACATTAAGAGCTTAGGTCTTTGTTGATGTAGATCAACATTATGTTCCCGATTGAGGGTATTGGGGTCTGAGCATAGTGTGGTAGCTTCTCTCTTCCGCAAACGGTGGGTTTGAGAAGATGAGCTGCACTTTTACCAAAAGAAGTTTCTATTTCATTTAGGAGAGGATTTGCTTGCACAATAATAGTTAGTAGACTGGACTACGTAAGCATGATTTGGTGGGAAAATTGGGGTTTTGAAATGAGAATGAAGCTTGTGGCAACCCCGAAACCAAATGATATGGATGCTGAATCTTATCAAATGACCCACTATTACTGCATTACATATTCCTGTGTTTTATCCCTCTGAAAGTGGGATTGTGTAATTTACCTTGTTTTTGCCTTTATCGGAAGTCTTGCTTCTGTTTATTTTGTGCAGTATAGGCCCCCAACCTGTGAAGTTCAAGCTCACAAAGGGGACAATATTAAAGTACACTACAGGGTAAGTGAACCGATAGGCTCTTTTCCCTTCAAAATCGAGAATTGAGGACATGTGATGAGGTTTTTACTCCTATCTTGACAATATTGGAGCTAAAAGTGCAATTTTTCGGTTGAATTTTGTTTACAACCTTCCCGGTTAGGGAAACTGGAGTTTGTTCAGTGCATAGAATATACAGTTTCTCTCATATATCTACGCTGGTGAAAAGAATAATTTTCTCCAGTTAACTATGTTTGTGCTCACATACAAGCTTCAGTTATTTTTCTTGTATGCTTACGTGGTTCCAACTCTGTTGGCATTCATATCATAGGGAAAGCTTACGGATGGAACTGTATTTGATTCTAGCTTTGAGCGTGGGGATCCAATTGGATTTGAACTAGGTAGTGGCCATGTGATTAAAGGTCAGTATATATTGCTACTCTCTCTCTTTTTAGCTCTCCATTCTTCTTGTCCAAAATGTTGTGAATTGGTACTCCTTCACAGCAGTGTGCAACATTTCCCAATTCTTTTTTTGGAGCCTTAAATTGATGCCATAGTTGGGTCAGGGGCATAATGTCATCTCAGAAGCAAATTCTGGCTATTTACGAAGTTTGCTCGGGAGATAAGCATCTCTTATATTTTTAGATAAAGCTGCGAAATACATGATGTTAAATCCATGCAAGCGTCAACAGCCATATTAGATCTTCGACTCAGTGAAACTTTGTCTTCTATCTGAAGATAAAATTCCACATATTAAAGCTGTTATATTTGCAGGATGGGATCAAGGACTACTCGGAATGTGCTTGGGAGAGAAGCGAAAGCTGAAAATCCCCGCCAAACTTGGTTATGGCGAGCAAGGGTCGCCACCTAAAATCCCAGGTAATACATGTCATTTAAGTTAAATATCCCTTTTTCCGTCGTAACTCAATTAATCCAATTTGATTACAAGCTATATGTGCTGTGTTAAAATTTAAAATGTCCCAAACATATTCCCCTGACCTCTCATGACACAGTCCCTTAAACATCTAAATTTCTACTTCTGCTCTTTCATGTAATAAACAATTTACCGCCTATTTCTGCGTTTTAGGTGGGGCGACGCTCATATTCGACACTGAGCTCGTCGGAGTCAATGGGAAAACACTGAATGGCAAAAAACCCGTCGAAGAGCCAGACGACAGCGAACTATGAAATTTCGTCAAGTAGGTTCGAATTATTCCATCTTCTCCAAATCTGTTATTAAAACATTAGATTCTTCCAAGGCCAATCCTTTTACTGTGAGTTTGAGCATCAAATCTTGCCCTTTCAATAATGTAGTAGATCATAATTTCGTACAAGAAACTTTAATTTTTTAATTTAAAGTCTCGTCCCACTTGAAGATCTTGCTCGTACTTGGTGGTGGTGATTCTCTTTAATGATGGCTGTTGTTGACGATGAGGTATGGATTAAGACATCATAATTCATCAACTCAACAACCTCTGTGTAAGATCGTAATCAGAAAACGTTAATCCCCAGCTAAGCAACTGACTATTGAGTTTGACTAGTCGTCTTTCTCTTTATCAATACAGCTAATTGATTTCGATATTCAATAAAAAGTGATTGATATTAATGTAATAATAACGACCCACTTAGCCTTCAAGTGGCCAAAACAAATATGAAAGCTTTTATTATCAAGAAAAGCATACGAGCGAAAGAGAGACCTTAATCTGATAACAAGAAAATTTGCAAATTTACGTCGAATTAAGGTTTTTTGTATTCTATCCAACCATAGTGATCTTCGTTGTTTAGAAAATATTATTTATGGGATGGGGCTGTTTTTATGTGAAGTTTCTAATTTTCATTCGCGATAAAGGTATATGTATATATATATAATATATATATATACAATATTTCTTAGACAGTAAGGGAAGCTTCTAACAGTGAAAGTGCCAGAAAAGCCATAACTGCCCCACTGCATTATTGTATTGCTGTTTTCAAATGGGGCAATTACGGATCAGGCCCTAGAAAAGTTTCAATTTAGTGATCAGGCCCTGTCAGAATAATCTTTAGTTTAAAGGACCAGTTTTTTAAAAAATTCAAAGGTAAAGGCCCAAACTATATTTTTACTAAAATACCCTTCGTAAAGGGTTCTCTGAAGTGGTATTCGACGCGATATTTACGTTACATAGATCTGACGACTTGTTACCGTAATAACCAAACACGTTACTTTAAACTGATAAAATGTTACTTCCCGATAGTAAACTGTTTTTTTATGCATTTTTATATATATTCGGCTAATCGAAACCCAGTTTTCGCAGAATCAAGCACAATCGACTACCCCATCAACCAATCAATTTCAACGTGTTCACGTAGGATTTATCTGATATTGCTGAAGTACGATGTATGAATTTTGATGACTTTTTATACGGTTTGAAATTTGAGAAAAACGGGCCAAATCGAACTATATTTTCGTAGCAATTGCAGCTAATCTTTGTGTATTCGAGGTACCCATCGTTTGGGCATTTCATAGGCTCTGTCAATTTTGAACAATCGTCACCTCATCAATTTTGAAACGTACGTTGTGTGAAAGTGGTCGTATGGAAGGCATAGATTCAGGTGTTACTATTTTATGCATTCTTGTTACTGATTTATGTTTTCGTGTTAAAGTGTATCATGATACAAAAGGTAACTTATAATCGATTTGGTCATTTTTGGTATATTATGACCTAATTTTGTTTCTCAAAAGTATTGTTGTGGTATTTTGCTTAACGGACCTGTTTCGATAATTTTTGGCACAGAACTGTTACTTCATGAAATAGAAACGTTACTTGGATTTTCTAAGATGGTATATTATGATGTATTTTTGTTTTAAGCATCGATGTGTTATTTTATTTTTCTTAGCAGACCTGTTACGATAATTTAGGGCACTAATTGTTACTACCTCAAAAGTTACTTGGAATATCCGACGTGGTACTGATCTCCTTTTGTTTTTCATAAGTATTGATATGGTATTTTATTAGCAGGCTGTTTCGATAATTTGGCATGGAACTGTTACTATATGAAATCGAACCTTTACTTTTTTTTATCTGAAGTGTTATACTACGGCCTACTTTTGTTTTCATATGTATTGATGTGGTATGTTTTTTAGCAGACCTGTTTCGATTTATTTGACGTGGAACTGTTACTAAATAAAATATAAGTGTTACTTGTTCTATCGAAAGTGTTACTAAAAGTACATGAGTTGTTACTAAATAAACAATAAACATTACTGTGGATTTGGGGGATTTGGGGATTTGGGCGGGATTTGTGGATTTGGGCGGGATTTGGGGGTTTGGGCTGGATTTGGGATTTTGGCAATATGGTATCGGGCCGTGTTACTAAAAACTATTTAACTGTTATCGGTTACTTAAATAATGTTACTGAACGTTGTTTATGTGTTACAAATTGCTGCCGTTATCGTACTGGGGTTTAGGGTTATGTGTTTATGGAGATTGGTGGCATTCGCAACAATAAACCCAAGCTGTAAACATGTTAATGCTCCAAAAGATATGGGTTTTAAACGGATTTACGATACATGGTAAATTTTGGGCGGGATTTGTGGATTTGAGCGGGATTTGGGGATTTTGGCAATATGGTATCGAGCTGTGTTACTAAAAACTATTTAACTGTTACCGGTTACTTAAATTATGTTACTGAACGTTGTTTATGTGTTACAAATTGCTGGCTCGTTTCACTATCATCCACCTTCATCGAACAATGTGGCTTTTAAAGGAATTTGGTGTGATAAATGGATCAAATCATACATTTACAAGTTGTTAATCTTGTAAATCTCGATCAATGTGCATTTATGAACGAAATTAATCGAATTAGTAATGTGGTACCGGAAACCTATTATGTGGTATCATAATCTGTAAACACGTTATTCGCTAGGTTTGCATTGTTATTTTATAGCAAACATGTAATATTAAATGCGGGCAATCTGGTACTGGTGACGATAACGAACCATCCTATTAAAATTCCTTAACAAATAACTTCGAGAATGTATCAAATACAGATTTACGACATATAAAATGATATTTGTGGTTTAATTTTAAACTTTGAATACGTTTGTGATAAAATTCGTAATGTTATGTCTCATTAAAAGAGATACTAGTGTATGTTGTGAAGGAATAGCTATATTTATACATGATATTTTATCTCAACTTTCACATATTGATATCAACATTCGCAAAACGTGTCTTTTAAAGAAATTTTGTGATTTAGCTTCATCATATCATCTATTTCTATGAATTTCAATCTTATATAACCGAACGAAATGAATTTATGAACGAAATTTAATCGAAATAGTAATGTGGCATTGATTAGCTATTCTGTGGTACTTGTAGCTACAAATTTGTTATAAATATTGCGTATATTGTTATTTTTTATCAGATATGTGGTATTATTTGCAGGCAATGTGTTATTGTACTGTTAATATCTCTGACATTCTAGAAACTCCTAGAATGTTCTTAACGAAATGTTACCCAAATTGCGTGAATTGTTACTCAGAATAAAGAAAATGTTACCGACCAACTTTTTATTGGCAAACGTGTTATTTACGGGTAACGAGTCGTTATTAATCTCTCATTATATGTTACGTTTTGCGGATATATTTGTTATGAATATCTAGACATATTGTATTATTGTTCCACGAATTGTTACCCAGAAAGCATGAAGTGTTATTCAGTGACCATTTTAATTAGCAAACGTTTACCACTTAGATCTCATCAAAATTCTTCATTATTCCATGATTAACATCAATAATTGTCGTCGATAACTAAGGCCCATGATGAAATTGTGTCGAATTTACATTATTCGGTCATTAAACTCGAGATTTCACCGTATTAAACGTATGTTTGGAGCATTCGTGCTTTATGAATCTCGAAAATTCTCTTTAATTATGAAGACCCATGAAAAATCGAAGCCAATACAACGTTTGCTGTTAGTAACGTCGAGATTGGATCGAATTTCAAACATGAATTTTTCAGCTTATTAAACGTATGTTTTTTCAGCTTAAAACCATTATTTTGGGGGCACTAAACATGTGTTATTTACGGGTGACGGGTCGTTATTATTTTCTCACTATATGTTCGTTTTGCCGAAATATTTGTTATAAACATCAAGACATATGGTATTATTGTTCCAAGAATTGTTACCCAGAAAGCATGAAGTGTTATTCAGTAACCATTTTAATTAGCAAACGTCCGCTTAGATCTCATCAAAATTCTTCATTATTCCATGATTAACATCAATAATTATTGTCGATAACTAAGGCCCATGATGAAATTGTGTCGAATTTACATTATCTGGTCATTAAAGTCGAGATTTCACCGTATTAAATGAAATTTCCGAATTGTGTTTGAAGCTTTTTTGCTTTATGAACTTCGAAAATTCTCTTTGAGTATGAAGACCCATTAAAAATTGAAGCCGGTACAACTTTGTGCTGTTAGTAACGTCGAGATTGGATCAAATTTGGAACATGAATTTCTTCTTTCGATCGATTGAGTGTAAGGAATGTGTTATTGCAGGAAGCGGTATTATTTTTGAATGATATGTTACTTTTGCAACATGATTTGTTATTTATTAAAAGAAACGTGGTATTTTCTGCTATACGGAAAACATTTATCTTCTCACAATTAACGTCACTAATATCTGAAATTTATCAACACTTATGATCAAATTAACGATAATTTCACCTTATATCATCACAATTGTGGAGATATCTTCGGGTCTTATATCATCACATTTATATTAAGTATTTTTTTCGTCGATTTGGCATATGTCGAGTTAAATATGCGTCATTTAGGTATTTTCGTCTGATTTATTCGTTTATTAGTATTGGTATTATAATTGATAAAGTTATTACAAAATATATGCGATATTGTACTCAATACGGACAATTTGTTATCCAAATGAATGGAAGTGTTTTTTTAAGCCCAAAACTGTTATAATTATCTCGACAGCTGTAACGGATCATTTAGGTATCCTGTGGTAAATTTCGCATATGTCAGGGATATTTATGTCTTTTTGCAGCCTTTAGGTAGTTTTCACTGAACTTTTCGAAAACTAGGTCCTTTAGCCTAAATTAAACTCAAGTGGGGCCTGAACCCAAACTTAAATATGCTATTGGGGCCTGAACTTTAATTAACCCTTTTCAAATACATATTTTTAATTATCATATTTTGTTTTTCTACACAGTCTATTATCACTAGATTATAATAATTAGTCGTTTAACTCTTGCATGCAAAAGATCATTTTCAGGGAATCTTTCTTATTATTTAATAAGTCTGTAAATAAATTTACTCAGATCTGAAAACCAATAATGGCTCTAATTAAATATTTGGAAAGCTGCAAATGCCGAAAATCTTTTGTCAAAACCCATAAAAAAATATAACACTTTGATTTTCTTCTAACAACCTCTAATCAATTGTTAATTTACTTTAGAGTGTCGCCACTACTTGCCCTTTTTTCCTGTTACTAAACTTTTTAATCTCTTTAAAATTAAAATTTTTTTATACAGGTTCGTTGGGCTAGTCAGAAACTCACCATTGACAACCTGGGATTCTTTTAAATGTCTCCATGATTAAATTCTAAAGATAACAAGGACATCCGTTCAAGAACTACATCAATTTTGCAAACCTAACCATTATGTGTAGTATTTAAGTTCACACAAACTACGATTAATCAAGGAGTATTCATGACTTTATTAAAATATCATGACTCGGCCATTTGACGGAAAAGGACTTAATCCATTTACTATTTTGCTACCTTATTTATGAGGTAAAATTTTGAAAAAAAAAAAGTCCCAGGCCCTCCTTAAAATCTGGCACTTATTGTGATTGACTGAACAGTACAACTAAAGTTCAACTGAAGTCATTTTCATGGCCAAGCAAGACTGCCCCTACTCGCATAAAGATTAACCATGGTAAATTAGTAAACCATAGATAGAAAAACTATAGGGGAATTCCACTTGTTACCTCTGTATTTAGACTTTCTCAGGTGGTGCCCAAAGTTATTTTCAATTCCGGTGGGTACCCTCGTGTTTAAGACTTTTCTACCCAAAGTATTTTTTAATTCCAATTGGTGCCCCTATGTCACAGCGTTATAAGTTAGGGCTATCTTCTTTGAAACACTTTGGATACCAGTTGGAAAAAGCCTTAAACACAAAGGTACCATCTGGAATTGAAAGGTAACAGTTGAAAAAGTCTTAAATACAGGGGTATCTACAAGAATTGAAAATAACTTTGGCACCAGCTGAAGAAGCCTAAAACACAGGGGTACTAAGTGAAATTCCCCAAAATTATACTCTTTCCGTCCCAGCAACTTTATCACATAAGTTGCTAGGCATGCAAATTAAGGTGGCATTATTATAATAATATACTACAATGAGAAGGTAAAAAAAGTCTATATTTTAACACGTCTTTTAATAATATTTAATATTACTATATTGATGTTTGTGATAGTTTTTTGCTAAATAAGGAAAGGTGATAAAATTATTGGGACGCCCGAAATGAAAAAAGTGTGATAAAATTAGCGGGACGGGTGGAGTAATATCTAATTACTATAGCAGTTGAATTACAAGACCTCAGAAAAACCTCTTCATCTTACAATCTTACAGACTACACAACAGTATAATAGATGGCGCTCTGGCAATAATACTTGCACCAATTTAGTAAATCTCCGAAAAATTAATAAAAATAGTAGAAATATATATTATAATATAATTCTCCGACTAGTTGTCGCATATTTACAGCAGGGGCCTCTTTTCTTTGTCCTCTTGTTTACCTTCTCGTACTTGAACTGAACGAATCAAAGCTCCACCTTTACGTCTCTGGTCTGATCTGTAACCGAAACGTGTGTAATAATAATTAATCGTAACATTAAGTAATAGTTTATTACTATACACGATCATCAAGTAATAACCACAGAGAGAGATTGATCTGCTGTCATTACCAGGAAAGTCGAGTGGGTTATGTGGAGAACCCATATGGACAATGCTCTGCAAATCATCTTCTCCGAAAGCTGGAAACTACATGGAAGAAAAAAGTTCGATTTTTTTTTTTTATTTAAAAAAGTGATCTTTTTATCTTACTATCACTACTGTTATTAATCTTCTTTTTTTTACCTCACTAAATCCATTGAGAGAAGGGAACTGAATTCCTAAATGGTCCACTGAAGCATTGGCATTATTACTCAGCGGTTGATGTTGTTGTTGTACATTTTGATGTTGTTGTCGTTGATGATGATGATGATGATAGAACAATGCTGTTGAAGAGGTATCATTATCCATACGGTACATCTGCTGTTGAAGAGTTCCATTTTCTTGAAAAACCTAAGTAAGGACCCATCAAATCATTCGTCAGAAACAAGAAAGAAAACAAAAAACAGAAGCTTCAGTTTCATGTAAGAAAACAAGTAATCAAAGCTCACTTCTTCTGAGAGAGCGTTAATATCCATGCCTGGATTCACTGCTGCTAGCTTCATCGACAAGAACTGCGTAGATCAATCAAAAGTAAAACTATCATGAGAACAAGGAAACACAGTTGACGATCATATGCATGCATTAGACCAGCCAAGTGTTTTTGTTGATCTTACTACCTCGACTTGGCGCTGTAATGACTGAACGTAGTTTATGATCTCGTCGAGCATCAGGGCTTTCCCAGTAACCTGCAAAAAAAGGCTCAAATTATAAAGCATAATTCGCATTACTTTTTTTTTTCGTACAAATTCAAATATTCTGCATGCGCAAAGACCTTATTGCAGCCTGGTACGAGATCTTGAAGCAGTTTCATTCTCTCGCTGATTTTCTCTCGCCGGACCTGATATAGGCAGACAGGGGAAAATGAAAACCCCATTCTTACATGCTCTGTTTAAGGTAAAAGAATGAGGTCAAAGTTGTCATTTTTTACTCTCTCTGCGAGACTGTGGCTGTCTGTGGCTTGACCCCTCCTTGCTCTGACATGGATGTAGTCCTTAGGTGGCTCGGAAAGCTTTTCACTTTTCGCCTTTTGCTTCTCATCACTTCCATCGTTAGTCGTCGCCTCTGTTCTTGCATCTCTGTTCTCTGTTCCGACGCTTTCCGTCGCCTTTGATCGCTTCGTAATACCTCCTTCGCCTTCGCCTCCGTTCGACTGAAGATGAAGACAACAAAGTTTTGAGGGTTTTCTGTTTCTCTTACAAAGACTTCTAAAAGAGGACGATCTCAGTTAGTGAGTACCTTCGACGGCGGCCTTGCTTTGGGAACAGCTTTTCTCTTCTTCATATTCGTTTCGCCGCCGACGACTAGCTCGGAAACAGCGGACTCTTCGTTGGAATCGGAGCCCATCGGAAGTTGGCTCGCGTTCTTGAACTCCGGCGGAGATCCGCCGCGTTTGAGAGCTGGGCTGCTCGAAACCCTCGGCAATTTTGGCGGCAAATGGTCGGATCTGTTCGCCAGCTCAGCACCGTCGAACGTGGTGGTCCTTCCGTTGAAACTCCTACTTCCGTGGAACGCCGCAGCAGGGAGGGGAGGCAGCGGCGAGTTTCCCCAACAGCCCACGTGGCCGAGGACCGGCGGCAGGCGCGGCGGCTTGGCGATCAGTGTGCCGAGGGCGAAGGCGTCGCCGGTGGTCAGAGGCGGCGCCGGCGAGGGCATGATTGAGCTCATGGTTGAGTCTAAATGCGCGTAATACTGATGATCCATGGAGTTTACGAGGTTTACTCCGTTCCATGGAATCGACATTGCGCCGTCGTAGTTCTTCAAAGAGTATTCGTTCTCCATGAATATGATCGATCACAGACTACTATTCAATTAAGTAACTTTTTTATTTAAAAAGAAACGCTTTTTTTATTTCAAGAATTGAGTTGGGGAGGAGTTGAAAAATGGTGTCTATGGAGACATATTTATGGGCTAGCAGGATTACGGTGTAAGAAAGCTCAGTTGCAATGTAACGAAAAAAATAAATAAATGAAAACCGAGTGTTTGGGGAAGAAAAAGAAACAGAGCGGAAAGTGAAAGAGGAAAGGAAAAGGAAGGGTGGTGACGAAGTTATATAGAGAAAGATAGCTTCTCTTTCACCTTTTTTTTTGTTGGCTAATATTTTATTACTCTTTTTGTTTTACTTTTTATTGTTTTCTTTGTTAAGTGAGCCGTTAAAAGTGGTGGGAGATAGTGGTTCAACGCCGGGCCTTGGACGGTCAAGCGCCACGCTATGTATAAAAAGTATAAACACTAATATCAATATTTGATACTATCATTCTAACATTATATAATTGTAGATTTTTTATCAGCAAGTTTTATTTTTCTATGGAGATAAAGTGAAAAATGTCATTTTCTTAAAGATTGCTCCGTTTATCTATTTTTTCTTAGCAATGTAATATTTGATTAGCAAATAGGAGAAGATGGCATCATCATCACAAGTATTATAGAAATGTTAGAAGGTTTCTAAATGCGCCATGTATCCAATGTAATTAACTATTTAATAAATAACAATAAAAGTTAACACCCAAATTGAAGAAAACCACCAAGTTAAACCCATTATGAAACTTCTCTTTTTTATATCTATATTTTAAGTAAATAGGTTTGATCAATTTTTTATAACATGTAACAAACTAGTTTACTTAGAATATAGATGGACTTTCTAACAACATGAGTGACGTAATGCTTACGCACGGCTCGTTTTCATCCATTTTCGAAAAAATATTAATAAAATGTGGAGAAATATGCAATTTGTTTAATTTAATTAATGCAAATTTGATTGAGAGTGAAGCAATTGGACCTTTACAATATGGGCCTCGAAGTCCGCAACTCATTCGTAATTTAATTGTACTATTGCCCTCTCCTCTAAATATAAATGTACTAATTTCGATTTTATATTCCACAATGATTGGAGTCAACGTGGTAATAAAGTCAAAGAAGGTTAAAGCAGAAACCTAAACTACAGATATTTACAGCTAATTTTAACGCTTTTAATATATTGTTCCTATTTTTATTTTTTTTTAATGGGGAGGAAACATACCGTTAGCGTGTTGTTTGGGTTGGTCAATCATTGCATTAATTTCCAATTTTAACCATTTATATCGGGTTTTGTCGGATTTCCATTGTAATGACATTAACAATTTACTCGGAAATGTTTTCTATAAATTAATAACGTCGTGATGAATTTCCGAATTGATAATTCGTAGACGAGTATAGATGATGCCCAATTGGTCATTTATTTAATTTTCCTGTCACACCCCAATCTTCAATCAAACCAATTAATATACTAAGCCGTATCTTATGATTGAAATCTCCTTTACCTTTTTTATTTTCTGACATTGCATTCATCGAATCTTCCCTGAGAACATTGGTTCTAAATAAAATCTGTAAAATAATAACTAGTGTGCATGATGATAAATAAAACCAACACCCATTTGTTTAACTTAGTATCGTAAGAAATGTCTTGTCCGTCCATGCAAAGGATCCTAAAAAGAGATGTTGCCATGGAAATCCCAGGTTCCATATCACGTAATATTTGAGCTAAGATACTAAATTATTAAATCATAAATTGCAATGGGTTCTTCACAACTAGTCGTATTTATTTAAGGATGAAAAGATGCGTACCACTATTATAACAAATCGATAGCAGCAGGAAAAGATCTCATTTTCAACTATTTCATTTAAAATCGAGACGATTGTGTATATATTAATATACATTTTTCTTGGTATATTGATAAGTATAGATTTTTTTATGAAAACTGATGATACGTATATGTCGAGCTAGCTAGCCTTATACATTGAATTATCAATAGTCAAAGTTGCATGTCTGACCCGCAATGGTGCAATAAATTATTACACTGACCTTATATTCATATATACTTTTTTGAGATTTTTTTGGTCAAGTGAACTAGATTGACTATATTACTACTACTATATAGTATGTCACGTATCTATCTCTGACTAGCAATCATATATACATATTGTTGGGAAAAGGAGTGAATGAAATAACATAAGAGGTGCAAAATTAATCCTAAGAGTTACATTTAAAAGGTTACTAATTAACCAAAAGGTATTTGTGAATTCCTAAACATAATGTTGCATTTCTTCATGAATGGACACATGCAAAAGAATACCTCTCTTGGTAATGAACACCTACACCTATAAATACCTCACATGAGTTAGCATTAAAATTCATTCAAAAAAACATTCAAAAATTCTCTACATTTTCTCATAGCATTTGTGTTCTTGTTAGTCCAAAGCAAGAGTATTCGTTCGTCGAAGTTTGGCGTATTTGAGATACCGCTATATTCCAAACGTAAGTCGTTGTATCTCGGAGGCGTTTACCGTAAACCGTGGGTATTAGCGGGGTAATTTCGTCTTCAAGAGAGCGTGTATCACGTGCCTCGACTTGTAATTCTTTTGCATCATTCGTTTAGATTTGTTTGTGCTTTCAACCGAAGATAAAGGCTCTGACCAACGATGAACCAACACATATATAAAAATATTAGGTAAAATAAATCAAATAAATGTGACTTTGTAATGAAGTTCCATTTCCATATGACGATAGCTTAGGTCGGGGAAGGAAAGTGACATAGATGACGATGAAGCTACAAAATGCAGACAGTGTTTATCTTATTCCGTATGTATGTCGCAATTTAAAGTACTTTAATCGAAGGTAAATTGCGGTTCGTCGCTTTTATGCTAACTCCATGACATGTCATGTATCTCAACAAACAAATTAAAAAAATATCTTATAAATTTTGTCTATTCATGCGATTATTTATTACAATACTCGTCCTTGTCCGTCGTCCCGGTTTTCGGAACCTGTGGGCGAAACATATACGTACCTATAAATAATTCAAGAAATTGGAACTATAGTATATAATAGTTTATAGTAATGTCATGTCACCTTTGTCAGCTTGTTATCGAATATTATTACCATTTGGTATCGGGTCACTATTATCCCTAATTCCAGCTACAAGTTATGATTAAAATAACGAAATTTATAAATTTAAAAGCACTTCGAACCATAGATACTCTTCCTCCACCGTTGAGTAAATTACGCCACACAAAATATTACTAATTAATTTTTCTATAATTTAAAAAACAATAATAGCAGGCAAAAAACAAATAAAGAATCACCATCTCATTACTGCAAATGCATAACACAAACAGCAAAAATCATAGATAGCTCAACACAGTAACACTTCAAGACTAAAAAATCTACACACCACCATAATGGAAACGATAGGCATAATTAAGAAGCAAAAAGAAAAAAACCACATTATCTTACAACCTTCTAAAGCTCACCGATAGGTAATAAACAGAAACATTCGAAATCAACTCAAAATCACCACATTACTATTACGGCGAATTAATGCAAGTCTGAGAGCAGAGATATAACTTCACCGTCATCGAAGTCGAACTCTATCGCAAGCTGCAACGGAGACTTACCCTGTTCGTCGATGGCCCGAGGATCAGCTCCCCTAAAGAAACCGAAAAAAAAAAGAAAATAAATGTAAGATAAAAACAAGGCAAGTGAGATTTCCCAACACGTACTTTACCTCGTCAAGAGTAGCTTTGCAAGCGCGCTTTTGCCCTTAACGATACACCTATGCAGTGGAGTCCTTGAGCTCGAATCCTTAGCGTTTACGTTCGCCCCATATTGCAGAAGAAGTTCGATCATCCCAATATCTGCCGTTTCGCAGGCGAGATGAAGAAGCGTACATCCTTCGATATCCTCATTGCTATCGCTGCCGACGACTTCATTTTTACTTTTCGACGAGTTTATTACAGAGCTCGAAGGCGCTGACATGGCAAGAGACTCGCCTTCGATGTTGATGCAGTACGGATCTGAGGTTATTATTCGTTCTTGTAAGAGCATGGCTTTGGCTAGCGTAAGAGAAGGATTATCGTGGTCATCATTGTTTGTTCCTTGTTCGTACACAGCATTTACGTCTGTTTCGTAGATCACAATGAGCTCGTAAACTGCTCTCTTGTCGTTGGCTCGAATGGCTTCCCACATCTGTGGAAGAGCTGAGCGGTGGTGACGATAGTCCTTTGGCCTTCGAACGAAGAGTTTCTCAGCGTACTGTTAGCAGAAAAAAAAAAGAAGGGATTTTTTTTTGTGTGCAATAATTTTGGACGAGCATTCATTACAGATGAGAAGACGAAGGTTACCTTGGCGTGAATGAATTTCTCCTTCTTGGAGATTGAATCTGCTCGGCTGGGCTTACTGAAGAGGATGGCTTCTTCACTGCGAGCTTTTCTGTGTGAACAGAAATTTTTGCAGACAAGAAATGGACATTAGTATTAGCATATGAAACTAACGAAAACGATCAGATAATGGAAACAATAGAAAAAGCTATACTCTGTGGAGTCAGTCAGCAATTGCTCCCAGATTGAATTTGCGAAAGTGTTCCCCAGCGATTGAAACAGATTGATCACAGATGGCTCCCAAACCTTCACATCGAGCGTCAACGACCTCACCTGTACAGAAAAAACAGAGCATATTATCATCAAAATAAGCATTTAAACGTAATATATATATATGTATGTATGTATGTATGTATGTATGTATGTATGTACCTTAGATATATGCACGCCGAGGTTACGGTGTACGCCAGAGCACTCAATGCAGACAAGAACTCCCAAATTCAAGGATGCCCAATCGGGCTCGGGCGAACCACAATCAGCGCACTTGTCATTACCGTGGACTTTACGTAATAAATCGATGGGCTTCTCAGTTTTCGGGCCAATTCTCAGCTGCTGCGAGATCCTAAGGTGACGGTCCATCTGAGTAGAAGCGTGCCTCTCAGGGGCATATTCGTCGTTTCCTCCATGATGATCAAGGTCACCGCTTTCGTAAGAACTGCTCTCGCTCGTGGATCGATGGTGACCACTTCCCCTCGGGCTAGAAGAAAAGCACTGAAAAGAACGAGATCTAACCATTAACACATAGAAATGGAGTATGAATAACTGTATGAGTTAGTCTGAAAAATCACTCTTTCAGGCGCCTGAGAACTCAGCAATGACGCTATCACCCCTGTGATTTTCTCAATCCAATCCATTTGATCGAGGGCACTCTCAGCCTGCAACAGTCGTCCATTTTGAGATGGAAAAAAAAGAATCTTCAGAAGATAATAGTGCAAAAAGCTGACCTGCAAAGTGTAGTTCTTCGTTGGGGATATGATTCTGAAGCAGAATCTCAAATCAGATTGATCGGCGTCGACTTTAATAGTCGAGGTTAAGAGGTTCACTGTGTGATGAGCCACAGACTTCTCGTCGTGTATCCCACCGTGATTGTGGGACGTCAGCCAACGACTGAGTAGGCCCGAGCCCAGCTCCGAGCTATTCCTTTGACTGGACAATTGGGTGTTAGAGCCCTGAGATGTAATAATTTCACATGGGTTGAAGCTGTAGATCTACGAACGTAATAACGTTTTGCGATACGATTATAGTATGATACTGAGTAGGCCCACCGATGGTTTGCTGCTCCTTTTGCGATAATAGTACAGCATTCCTCTGCTATCGAGGACAAAGAACCTTCTTTTCCAATCGCCCCTAAGGTTTGAGGAACGTTTCGAAAGGTAACCTTGCCTGATAGTTTGAACCTGAGAAATCATGCAAGCTTCAATCGCCTACGCCTATACTTTCGATCAAAGAAAAAGACAAGAAATTTCGTGTGCTAGAACGTCTTACCTTTCCTTTCGCAGCAGATTGCATTACTGCTTCGATCATTTTATGTGAGCTTCGCCCTATGGCTTGGATTCCATCTCCATTTGGGGACCCATTAGAGCCATTCGAGGACCATCTGCTTTCTCTGTCGATTTGCCTCTTATATTCTTGCATTCTCTCATTAAGAGCAGCTTGTTCGTAATTCGATCTCTCTTTCGATTGCTTAGCATAAGTCGAGACCTAAACCACGCGGGACCCGTTAGACAAGGGTTGGAATTAGTCGTCGAGAACGTATAAATTTTCCAACGGAAGAGAAAAAACACACCTGGTTTATGTACGATTCCATCTGATGCAACAGTTCATAGCCCTCCATGAAGAAAAAATGAAGTTGAAACAATTAAAAAAAAGAGAGAGGAAGAAACAGCAGTACTGAAAAGATGTAACGATATCCATTATTAGACTGACTCACCTGTTTGAAGTAGCGAAGATGTGCGGCCATTGTTTCGCTGACTGCTTCCAAAAACTCGAACCTTTTCTTGGCTTCAACATTGGAAAGCGCAGTTACCTAAACCGAATATTAAAAAACACTCGTAAACATGTATTCTAAAGAAATGTCTCTTTCACTTCACCAGCGATTAAGTGGTCAAAAATCAAAATAAAATGGAAAATATCTCTCACCAGGTTAAACCGAGCTTGCTCAAAAGTTGAACGGGCATGATGAAGCTCCTATATAATACAAAGCATGATCAAAATCGTCGTACCCAATGGCTACAATCTCTCTCTCTACTTATATATATATATATATATATATATATATAATTGAGCTGAATGGTTTGCTATACCTCTTCTAGTGCTGCTGCTACTTCACTTCTTGTCCCTTTCCTCAATGATAAAAACTTCTCACGAGCCTGTAAATAGCATCACATCTTAAAATCAAGATCGTAGTTTTTCAGCCTTTGAAGCTTGAGATCAAATAATTTACATCTCAGAGTAAAAGTTATGTGCACAAAATAAATTTCTAGGGAATAGCAGCGAGACAAGATGAAGGAGCTATCTACAATAATAAAAACCTGGTCATAAAGAAGGCTAGCCTTGTCAAAGCGCTTTCTTGCCTCCTGCCATGTTGAAATTCATGTGAGAATATGAAAGAATTAATAATTGTGCTAAATTGAGACACAATCGTACCTTGACATCATGCAAATCTAAATTCACAAACTGCAGCAATCGATCGTTCAGCAAGTGCTCAACCTAAACAGTTGTGTGGAGAAGGAAATAGTAAAACTCATAATATTTCAGTTTATTGTAAGCTTGCAACTGTTAAAGTGTGGCAAATATGTAGGAATTGACAGCCTTAAAATCAGGAGAAAATAGAAATGAAATTCACCTGAGATCGAAGAACTTCTTTATATGTCCCAATTTCCCTAAGAGCAATGGTGAACTTTGTCATAACAGGGCCTGCAAGTAATAACGACACGAGTTCAAAATCCTGAACCAAATGAATAAAAAAAAACACAAAAACAAATCTCATGCACTTCGATGTAAGAGAAACAGAAACAATTGTGAAATTCATATGTATTATTACCTCCAAAGGCAAGACTAATTGGGTCATTGTGCCCTCCCCCAAAAGTTTCGAGTGCACTAGCAAATGCTATGTCTCCATCGTATCCCTCACCAAGCCCTTCGCTGAAAGAAGGAGAAATATATTTGAAAGTGAGAAACCTTTTGATATCGTAGACTTTGAGGAACGGACAAGAAATGTCTTTACGACTTTCATTCGTAAGAACTAAACTGTCATTTAAAACAATTAAGCAATCTCACGTGTATTTCCGGCACCCTTTGTAAAACTTCAGACATCTATCTCCCAAGGATTCAGAACTTTCCTCCAATGTCTGTATCTGTTCATGGAAAGACAGCACAGCTGTAAGAACAATACCAATTTACCAGTAGACGGAGTACAGCAACCAAAATCTCTCGTACAAAATCGTGATATATGACAAGTTAGAACAAAAACCATCGCAAGTACCACTGCGGTGATCTCTATTGATTTAATTTCTCAATGTCCTCACAAGAAAATGAGTCCAAATCCAAGCACACTCGTTTGAACATCAGAAATCAAGTGGCAATTGAAGACTAACTTGTTTTTTCTAATCCATCTGCCAATACTTTCCCTTGACAGAAGTAAAAAATTAGCGAATTACAAACGAGCTAGCAAAAGAAAAAAAACAAAGAGCAAAGTAAGAAGTACATAGTTAATGAAATAAGCAAAAGCAGAGGCACAAAATCTGCAACCCCATATTTGTAACCCATTACAGAAAGGGCCATGAAATCACATCATTGATTCGATCAAATCGTTAAAGTACTTTATCAACTCAAACTACCCAACCAAAAATAGACAGGCCATACTTAACCTAAGGAGAACAAAAAGACATAAAAGAGAAAAAGTAGAACCGACCTGTTTCCTGAACATAGGAGAGTCATCAAGCTTCGCGAATTGCATGTTTGCAAACACAATTGCCCACCTTCTTCTTTGTTAGCCTCTTTATCCGATGAACGCTCAGATTCAATTAACATCACATTCACATTCACTCATAAAAACTTGATCTTTGCTTCCTTAATATTCAGCCCACTCCCAATATACCCTGCATTTCAATTCAACACCACTACCTTCACTGATCCAGCTCATGGACTACGATATCCCACCATCAGAAAAAGATCAGACCAGAAATAAAAAAAATAAAAAAATTATTACCTAGAAATGGATTTCTTTTCTCTATTATATCAGTAAAGTAGACTTCTTGTTCCACCCTTTTTCTTCTCCCTTTTTCTCCGATTTAATGGAAATTTTCTTGAAAACCCCAAGATGGGCTGTGAAGAATACAATCAAGCTGGTGTTTTGTACAAAGCCCTAGATGAGTGAAGCACACACACAAAAACCCAAACCCTAGAAAAAGACAGTGCAGCTGGGAAATGTTTGAGATTGCTTTGTCAATGGGAAAAAGAATTCTAGGGAACCGATGAATGTTTTGTTGAAAAATGAAGAAAGGTGTCAACTTTTAGCCTCCTCTGAAGTAGTAAATACACACATTATCAGAATTTGATTTTGATTAATATAATTAACTGACCGTAACGTTATTATTACAAGAAGTGGAGGAAAGCCTGAGAATTTCAATGTGGTGGACAATATAAATGATAAAGGCGTGTGTGTGGGTTAAGGAGGAAAGCATAGGGACAGCACTTCGTTGTCCTTTACATGCCCACACTGTCACACAAGAGACAGCTTTTTAATATTATTTCCAAATATTTTTCATCGTATAAATCATTTTTTTTCCAAGTCCCATATCGTTAATTCAATAAATTTCCAAATTTCACTTATATTTTCTTTAAGAAATTGTCTCATGTACATATATATGTAAATATAAAGTAGTAATGATTTTGACTGATTCTTGATTTGATCTATATAATTAAATTGGTCCCATTCATTTTGGAACCAAGCTAACGTTTGGTTATGCTTCTCCCTAATACATCCTAAGTTTTAATGGCGGAATGAGACATTTAATTTTTGGACAGGTCATAAGAATATAAACAATCAAGTTGTATCACATCATAGGAAAAGAACAATTAAAGACGTGGAGAAATGAATTTTTCCTCCCCTACTTTTTAATTAGGACTGTTTGGGCTTTATGTAAATTCGACTTGGGGTATAATGTCGTAGTTTATTAATCTATTTAGGACACCAAAAAAGCTAAAGATACCATCATTGCATTCCCCATTGCAAAAGAGAAGCACATAGCTTCTGCAAGATTTTCAATTGTAATTATTTTGGTTTTTCTTTTTGAAAAAATCATATTAATGGTTGCAGCCGCTGGGTAGGAGAATCAAAATAATACTTTTTCGTAATATCGTAATCGATTTCAAATTATTATATCTTTCTACGGATAGAATTCTCGCATCGTTTCAAAAAGCGAAAAAATAAAAGAAATTTAAAGTAGGCGCAATGGCCTTGATTTTTGCTCCCTTTTTGACTAGATGGTTACGCTTCCTATATACCTTTTGCTATCGACACTAGATCTCAATTAAAACAAAAAAGAAGGGCAAATAGTATTTACAAATATTGTTACATTTTGCCAAGAATCATAAGCTCATTTATATTATAGTAGTGCCTCTCCCTTCATTACATGAATGATGAAGATGATGCTCGACAGAAAAGAAGGGTAAGAAATTACGATAATGATGGAATATAACAGCTCAAACTTATCAAGAAAACCCCATAAATAACGTTAGATTTTTTCTTACATAGTGAAAAACGATCCCAAGCTCAAATCATGACAAAGGAACTTTGTCCAACAAGGAATATTGTATTGGACAAGAAACACAGTCACTTGATTCGCAGTAAATATAAAGTGCAAAAAAAATAAAGAAAAATACATAACGATATATTAAACAAAGCAGCAAGGGAAAAAAAAGATAAAGCAATTGAAAGGCCGACCAGATGGGGACGCTTCACGAAGAAAGAGACACACAATTGTTCAGACAATGCCTTGGCTTCTTTTTTTTTTTTCTTTCCTCTACTCTACCCTTTTTCTGCAGAGATTCTTTAATTTGAACTGCAGTTGCTATTTTTAACCGTTATTGATGGTTATTCACGAGATCCCAGATCATGTGCTATTCATATCAATCGCATCATTACATAGTTTTTTTTTTTTTTATCTTCTTCTTTTTTATATGGACTTGTAGATATGGTTTAACTTGAACATAATTTAAGGAACAGAATTGAAGTTTATTGGTCTGGCTTTAGTTTGAGTGGAAGACCTTGCTTCACCTTCTTCGCTCATACTAAGCCCACATTCAGATTTGCTTCACATTTGCATACGAAATCAGTCTTGGAAGAAACTCAGACATGGAATATGCTTGATCTGCTCATGGCATTTGATCACTATACACTACGGAAATAGATAGATACAGGTAATAAAGAATGTTGTACTACAACTGCTAATATACCTATTCCTTCCTTGGTGGTAGTTATTACAGTTTGTCAGCTATTCTTCCCAAGCCATCGACAAGCTTATTAAGAGCTGCTACTATATCGTTCGATTGCTCCCTTCGTTGCTCTCTCTCGAGACGAAGATGGGCAGTTTGAGCTTCGACGTAAGAGCCAAGTAATCTCTCGTTCTTCTCCAACGCTTCGATCAGCCTACGCTGAAGGCTTACCCCTTCTTCATTCGAATCTTCTGCAACATATCGCCTTCTTTTCCTTCCTTCTTCTTCTTCTTCTTCTTCAGCGTTTTGCAGAACATCATCTTCTGATGTACCTATAGGTCTGCTATTAAGATCATGTTCTGAGCCTGCAATATAAATAAGCTTACTTTGAGCTTTCCATGTCTTAAATTCATAAGCAGTTCATTCAAAACAGATCAGACGAAAAATAGTGTACGCAGCTTTACCCCGAATTGAAGGAGCAGGGTCGGATTCTGCTTTCACGGGGCTCCGACCCGACCCATCGAGCTCCTCCTCCTCCTCCGCCACGTCAGCGACGGAGCCGCCGTCGAGAGTATCGTAGACCTCCCTATCGAAGAACCCAGGCAGCTTCTTCTCCCTTCGCAGGTCGCTCCTCATGGCCCAATACGACGCCGTTCCGCCGCCGCTGCCGACGACGCTGGCCTCCCATTCCTTGATCTTCTTGTAATCGGCCCAAAGGTTGCTCCACCGCTTTCTGCACTGGACCGGACGGCGGTCCACGCCGTGCCGCCTGCAGTACGAGCTCACGGCGGCCCACTTCGACTCGTGGCCCGACCCGCGGGTCCGTCCGACCCGATTCTCGGATACACGCTTTCCCTGGACGAGTACGAGGATCTCCTGCCTCGTCCAGCGCGGCAGGCGAGCAGCGGAGGCGGCGGCGCTCTTGCTCGACGACGGCTCCCCCGCCGCCGCAACCACCACCGCCTCGTCGTCGTCGTCGTCCATTAAATCTACGTCAGCGCGAAACCTTTGACTTTTGTTCTGAGATTTTGGGAGAGGTTATGCCTTGAAAGGAAGGGGATTTGAGTGCAAGCTAATGGCAAGGATTAGTGACCACTAACGATGATTAATGCTGTGACGACTTTTTTTGTCGTTTTTGTTTCTCAAGGTAAGAAAGTAATAGCTTGAACTAGTGGAACTATTTCTCTTTTGGTCAAAATTATGCACTCATCTCAACTATCTATTCCTTGCAAGAAATGATATTATTCGTAATAGGGCTCGAAAGTCACACATGATATGGATGTAATGGCCCTTATCCTAAAGCTAGGACTAATTCTCAATTGATTAAATAACAAAATAGCCCTACATTTATATTTTCTCGTCTTTACCTACTCTAAATATAAAAAAAAAAAAAAAAGACAGGAAGCGAAGGGAGACTTTATTATCAGTGTCATGTCTTAATCTCTCCACCGTGACAACCTAGCGCAAATTGTGATTGTTTTTGGGAAAGTTGGCACTTCTTGGATTCTGGGCTTAATATGAATCTAGTACAAATGGGCTTGAAGCCCATAAACGGCCCAAATAGCAAAAAAATAATTAATTACGCACGTATGATAGATATAATTGAATTTATAGATGATTTCTACGGTGATGGGTGCCTAATTCAAAACTTAGGCAAGCCCATGTTTTGTTTATGAATTACGTCTCCGTTGAAGAGCAAACTGGATAATGTTATCTATTTTGCAGTATAACTTTTTCTATAATTGTCTAGCTAGAGAGACCATTGATTACGCCATAAATATATCGAAAATAGTGCCCACGACTAGCTAAAGTAGTGGTTTATAATGTTTGTATATATACACCGCGGATATGAAATGTTTTACACAAATAATAATATTATAATAATAACAATATCTATATCACAACGGCACATACATCGAGGCCCACTTCAAATTAAAGGGAAGCACCACCTAAACCCTAAAAAGTCGTCGAACTCTTATATACAATACAATCATTGATAGCAAGTCAGGGTCTTTTTGGTCATTTCGGCACATTCGACTTTTGATAAGACTGAAACCAATCATAAGTCCGACGACGTAAGTCCAACTAACGCTAACCACCGATCGATTGGAACACAGTTTTTTACGCCGTTAAGACTTTTTAACGGCAGATCAGCCCATGCCTTAATTAAGGGCGTGTTATTCTCTGCATTGAGGTGCATAGAAAGTTATGCTTATGGGCCATTGATCTCAAAAAGGTTCAAAAGAAATTTTTAAATAGTAAAATCCTTAAATTTTGATTTTTTTTCTTCAATATTCTATCGTTCAATAACCGACGACATAGAATAATAAGATTCTTATTTTCTAGCCGGCTTATTATTATTATTATTTTACTTGAGACAGAGACATATACCAAAATTTAGTGCAACATAAAAAGGAAATGAGGTTTTAGTATGGGGACGGTGTAGATAAGCTTGCGACAGGCAATAAATGTCCATCATCAATCTACCTTCACTTATTTCTTCAATTTCCCTATTCCTCTTTAAAAAAATAATAATAATTAAAAGAAAATTGGAGAGTGCTAATTCTTTCTCTTTTGAGCCTAAAATTTTCTGCTATTTTTAGTGTTTCAATTGGTTTTCTTCTTCATTCAAACCCCCTTCGCATGAAAAGGAATATCTCCATTTATCTCTCAAGTCTCGACATTTTCTTCGAATTTTACTGGTTTTATCGGTTTTAATTTAATGAAATCGGTGGAGATCACGATCTCCGCCGTGTTGTGACGTAATCTCCGCCAGCTGAAGAAGATAAAGCTGAGCTGATTTATGTCGGAGAAAACAGAGAGAGAAGGTACAATCATCATATAATGACAAAATTTTAATTATTGAAACACGAGAAAGAGAGAGTATGGGAATGGGGACATGTGGTTAACGTGTAATGTAGAGGAAACAGCGATGAAGAGAGAGGGTGATAGAGTCAGGGAAGCATCTTCTTCTTGTACTTGTAATTGTTGTTGGGATTAAAAAGGAAAAAAAAAGATATTTAGTTTTGTTGAGGAATAAGGTAGGAGCTAAATGTGCACGGCACAGATATCACATTTCTTCGGCATCAAAATGAAGCGTGTATAGATAGGGTAGATCTCTTTATCTCTTCTTTGAAGTAACAATCTTTCTCTAACCGTGCCTTGCCTTTTGCCGCAATTTATTCTCCTGTCTTTTGTCTTAATATAATCGGCTCACATGTTTTTGTTTCCCTGTCTCTCCAATTTTCATTTGTTTTAGCTACTAACCCCATACCCTCTGTGTTCACACCCTTGTAGTTTCTTATTTCCTAGAACCGTTTGTCTGTTATTTCTTTTCTTTGCAGGGTTTTGTTTTCTGTCTTATGTAAAACAGTGGTGGTGTAGTATTTTGAGGTGAGTCGGCCTAGAATGTTGTTAGGATGGCTTGATTTTCAAATTTTTATTGTGAATTCTTTGTGGTTATAGAATAAAGGTGGCGTCTTGAGGATGCTTAAGGGTGCTCCAGTGGAGTTGTGGATGAATGACCTGAATTATAGGAGATTTTGATGTGATTTTTAGCTGGATTTCTTTTCATCGATCTACTTTCTTTTGTGGGGATGGGAAACTCATTTTTGTGGTTACAGCTATATGAAATGTTTGTTTAAAAATTCCATTTTAGTTACCGGATCTTCAATGAAACTTTTATCATGTGCAATTTGTAAAAGTAAATAGGTTTTGGCAACCTAATACTACTCCTGAAAATTTCAACTGCATCTGCTCTACTTTTGTTTATGAAATCCAGCTGTATTTTACCTGCTTATGTTGTTTTAACTACATTGCTTGTCTCGAGGTTTATATCTTGTCTTGTCATTCTGGTCTTTATGCTCCCAAGTTTCCATTTTGCAAGCACATGAGCCGTAATTATGAATTGTTCTGTGCAGGTTTTCTTGTATATTATCCTCTAGAGCTCTCTCCACATTGTCGATGCATTCGTTCTGTGGCTATAGCTAAGGGCTTCAAAAGTTTTTAGAAAATCAAAATGCCATCTGAAATGATGAAGCCTCCGGGGTTTTCTCCTTCCTCGTTTTTCTCTGATGAAATCTTCTCGGATGAGGTAGTTCATGATTCCCTAGAATATTTTCGAGATTATGACACTTAATGGCGCTTTTTCGCACAATTTATAGTGAAGAGAATTAAGAAAAGTGTCCCTTTTTTTTGCCACTTTATTGATGAGGGCTGATCACTTATTCTCATACTTCTCAGAGGCAGGTTGGTGCAGGGAAGGCGGACCACAGTTATTCTGGTTAGGGTTCATGATTAGTTTTTTTTTCATTCACCTCATGCACGTGTCCTGTCCAGTTAGGAACAAGTGAACTACTTTTGTCTGAATAATATTATTTATCATCGTGGTTTGTGATCAAAATAGTTGTAAAGTTCGTCAAGAAGCATGAACTATTATGTTTTGACTTAATGATCTATTCTGTTTAGATATTTTTTGTTCCATAAATTACTTTGCGGAAATTTTTCGCAATGAGTCGCACATTCATAAAACGTCAAATGATGGATTTCAGTATTAAATGCAGGTTCCCCTGAAATTAGTGTGTATTTACTTTGACTCAAGTAATATATTTTCGGCTTTCGCACATTCAGGAAATTTCATTTACTTTTGACTGATTTGCGGGCATTTTGCAGGCTTAAAAACACATGGCTTATTACGTACCGAAGGTATTTCTTCATCAAATCTTGGAAACAGACTAGCTCCAAATTCTGAGATGAAAAAGGGTTTTGGTCTTCCTGAATACCATCTGGATCGTGGTCGAAACAACACTACTCTTTCTGTTGGGAAGCATATATTGGGAACAGAAAGAGAAGCCAGCCATTCCCTGCCTAGTGCCGCCATCCCCGACCGAGGTGCTCGATCTAATCAAGATATGGATTCTTCTTCCTACTTCTTTGATGGAAATTTAGTCAATGTCACGGGAACTCAGCATGAAAACGGTCTCTTCTCAAGCTCATTGTCAGATCTCTTTAATAGAAACTGTACGTTCTTTCTTGTTTTGCCCTTTATCTTAATGTTAGCTACGATCGGCTACTTTCTGAGATTGGAATTAACATGTCGGCGATCTATATTTCTGTTTCACAGTAAGAGTATCATTTAACTCGTCACATGGCCAGTCCATTGGTGTTAGGGCTGCTGCCCCCCAACACAGTGAGGAGGATGCTTTTGGATCGCTTGAGGAACTTGAGGCTCAAACCATTGGTAATCTCCTCCCCAATGATGACGATGACTTGTTCTCTGGCGTGAACGATGGGTTAGAGAATTCTATACGACCTCATATAGTTGAAAATATGGAAGACCTGGACCTTTTCAGCAGCGTTGGAGGTCTCGAACTTGGAGAAGATGGGTTTTCACGTAGAAATATAGACATGTCTGATGTGAACTCTATCGACCAGCAGCGTCTTTCAAGAACACTCTTTGTAGGAAATATAAACAGCGACGTCGAAGATGCCGAACTCCGCATTCTTTTTGAGGTAATAATTGCTCATCTTTGTCCTAAAGTGAGCTGAATGGTTGCTGTTGGTGGTTTTGTTTGATAATTTTTTTCCTTATATGTAGCAATTTGGAGACATATGGGTCCTGAAAACAGCATACAAACATCAGGGGTTTGTCATCGTATCTTATTTCGATATAAGAGCAGCCTGCAATGCAATGAAAGCTCTGCAAAATAAACTATTAAAGCATAGGAATCTTGACATACATTTCTCGATTGCGAAGGTGATACTCTAAAATTTCCTGAACTTGGTTCTTTGAAAATTGCTTATGGACCTCTGACTCTGTCTGCTTTTTCAGGATAATCCTTCTGCCACAGATACAAGTCAGGGTACTCTTACTGTTTCTAATCTTGATTCCAGTGTTTCAAATGATGAACTTCTCAAGATCTTTAGTGTATATGGGGAAATCAAGGAGGTAATTTTGAATTCTAAGTCAATTTGATTGTTTATTCGTCTACTAGAAGATTACAAATACATGTTTTCTTGGTTCTAGATACGTGAGACATCAAATAGATCCAATCACAGAGTTGTGGATTATTATGATGTTAGAGCCGCTGAATCTGCTCTGCATGCATTGAACAAGTTAGACATTGCTGGGCAGCAGATAAAGATTGAACAGCGCCAACCTGCTGGCACAAGGTGAACTAATTTTATACTTTAAGCTAATTTTTTTTTTAACCTTTTTCGCCATACATTCCTTGTATGTGATTAAACATTTAAAATTGGCATTAGCTGAAACCAGATACCAGAAACTGTATATATTTAATAATTATTCCGACTCTCAATAATGACCATATTCCATGTAGATCAACACCGCCTTTTTCTTTGGAGCCGGAAAAAGAAGAATCTGGTTTTCTGCTGCAACAGCATAGCTTGCCAAGTAACTTAAACATTGCATTTCCTGGTAACTCATCTAGTTATATGCATCAATCCATCTTTCATTTTTTGTAGGCAGTAGAGTTTTCATAATAACTTAACTTCACTGAAACAATGTAACAGGACCATCTTTACATCGTGGAACCATGTCCATGAATGATAATGGTCTTATTATTGGCCCTCGATCTACTAATGGAAGTGTTATAAGTCCAATAATGGATAATATGATTCACCATGGTATATCATCCATGGGTAGCGGTGAAGCTGGAAAAAGTCAACCCGGTCATCTTCGGAACCACGGGATGTTTGAACTCCAGGGATCTTCAAATTTCCCTTCTCATTCACTTCCAGATTATCACAGTGGTTTATTAAATGGATCGTCAAGTTCCTTGGCTGCAAACATACGTGCGACAGAACTAATTGATGCCCAGCAGTTTCGCGGAGTTGGCTCTAATGTGCAATCCTTGGAGTTAAATGAAGGTTATCAATTTGATAAGTTCGTCAATAATAAGAGGTTTTAGGCTCAGAGTTGGCTCTATAGTGGTTCTAGCCTCTGTTTTTAGCAATCATTAGGAGGCCCGTCAAGACAACATTTGCACTAACCCTACATTTTACTCTTTGCATTCACCTCTGGGAAAGAAAAAATAATGTAACAAGATATTTCCTATTTCTATACTATACCATCAATATTGTTTTAGGACAATATAAACAAGTAGGTAGTTATGAGTCTTATGACCTAGTCGGCCATCTTGAAGCTATCACATTCTGTGACGTTGTTTCTTTCCAGGTTTTACATCCTCGGGTAATGGAAGCTGTGCATCGTCTGGGCTTCACTATATGTGGAATAACTCACATCATCCACAGCCTCACAAAATTTTGTGGCCAGGTTCACCATCATTTGTCAATGGCATCGGTGCTCATCGTCCACAGCAATTAAGTTCAGTTCCTCGAGCACCTGCTCGTATGCTAAATTCACCGCTGACTTCAAAGGACCAGTACCTGGGATCAGCACCTTCCTTGAGTCATTCTATCTGGGAAAGACTCCATTCTTACACTGGCGAGGGATCATTTGGGAACGTGAGAATTTCAGGAGATAATTCACCTCATCCATTGGAGTTTGTGCCTCCCAACATGTTCCCTCGGGCTGGTGGAAATTGTATTGATGTTCCAATCTTGTCTAAAAGCATGGGATTACATCCTCATAATCAGAGGGGCTTGGCGTTCCCTGCAAGAGGCCAAATGGTTCCATTGATGACATCGTTTGATTCTCCCCACGAACGCTCTAGAAACCGTAGGAATGAAGGAAGTCTAAATCAGACAGACAGCAAGAAACAGTTTGAACTCGATGTTGACCGGATCTTGCGTGGAGAAGATAAGCGGACAACCCTCATGATAAAGAATATTCCTAACAAGTATGTTATCTTCCATTAGCGTTATATGGCCTTCTGTTAATACCACAGCTGAGTACTGCTTGATTAAAGGATTTTCCAGCTTTAATTTATAAAGATCATATACGCAGCTGTGTGCAATCTTAATCGTCTATTTTTGCATTTTATTTGCGGTTTAATTTAGGTACACCTCGAAGATGCTTTTGGCCGCTATTGACGAACGCCACAAGGGGACTTACGATTTCATCTACCTACCTATTGATTTTAAGGCGAGTTCCTTCGGTTTTTTGAAATATTCTAGGATGACTACAAATTCCATACAGCAAGTTAACGTTTGAAACACTTATCATTTCTTTTTTGTTGCAGAACAAATGCAATGTTGGATACGCATTTATAAACATGACTGATCCTTCTCTCATAGTTCCTTTTTATGAGGTAAAGCATTGTGAGATTTTTCATATATCTTACTATCAGCATTTGCCCGGAGAGCAAAAGTGAAGATTGTGTTTTTAAACCATCACAGACATTCAATGGAAAGAAATGGGAAAAGTTTAATAGTGAAAAGGTGGCATCTTTGGCATATGCAAGGATTCAGGGAAAGTCCGCCCTTATTGCACATTTCCAGAATTCAAGCTTAATGAACGAAGATAAGAGATGCCGCCCTATACTGTTCCATACTGATGGGCCTAATGCAGGAGACCAGGTATGAGCTCAACTTCTTTTATGTGCACCCTTTTTTAGTACATGTACACATCTGTGTGTACATATATGGAGAGAGAGAGGGAGAGAGAGTGAAGAAAATGTCATCTTTCTTGGTCATTCTAACATAAACGGAAGCAAAGGTCTTACTTTTTCTCGTCATCACAGGTTCCCTTTCCATTGGGTAATAATATTCGACCACGACCAGCAAAAGTTAGAGCTAGCACGTCCGAGGAAAACAGTCAAGAACTGCTTCGTTATTCTTCAACTGTAGAGGATTTTTCCAATGGAGACTCGACGCCTGCAACTGGCAAGGATTTCGATTGAGCTGTTGTGTATTCACCATTTTGTGACAGCTAACCATCTAGAAATGTAGCAAGGCCTCTCACAAAGCAGAGGGGCATAATCCCCCCCTCGCATATTGACATGTTCGTCTGACCCAAAGCATCAAACGGCATATTTATTCGTCTGAGCAGTTAACAGTAGCAAATGCAACTGAGGAGCAATATGTGAAGCTTTCACAATTTTGGATGATTCTCATGTATAGAGCTCGTCTCAGGCACTTCTCTTCCCCATGTTTTTTTCAGTTTTCTCTTGATTTTGGGCTCAAAGGGAACTAATACTGTTGCTAACTGATGAAATGCGTCTACTCTGTATCATTTCTTGTGTTTTGACTTCACTAAGATTTACAGTTTCCCCCCCGAGCTTTCATGTTCTTTAACTGTTAGATATCCCGGTTACTAATCCGTTGTCTGTGCAGTTCAGTGGTAAAACCAACATCTTTATCAACGAAAGGAGCATTTTCACATCACGAAATTGAGTTTGCAGAAACTAAAAACAAAGATTTGATTTCAAGCATCTTAAAAAGTCATCATTCAACAAAGGTTTCTCCTTCCGAGTCACAGCCACCAGCTCAGCTAGTCATTACTGGTGACAACTCGGGTCATTTTGGGCACAAGATGTCATAATGACCAGGCCGATACAACAGTGTAACGAAGGGCTTGAACCCATTAAGGTCACCGACTTTGGCACTGGAAGAATCGCCGTCAAACGTAGGAGTGAAATCGTGATGATTCACATGGACCCCATTACCTTTATCGTCGTGGCTTCGATCAAGGTACACGACGCGGATTGGTACGCCCAAAGCATCAGATAGAGCTGTAATGTGAACATGATCGCTCTCTTCACCCATGGGTTCCACTGATGACTTGCAGAACTAAAGAAAAAAAATGGGGGTTCATTTCTTTATCATGAATATGAAGACAGATATGTGAGGAAATGGTTGATATGACAAACCTGCTCCACGGTCGAATTGCTCAAACCTTGGATGAATGGTTCATAGAACTCAGATCGCTTTCTTATCTCGCCAGAGGTAGTAAACCTGAAGAACATTACAACTATCCGGCAAGGATCGTTCAGTTGGCAATACTATAGAGGTGAAAGAGTACAGAAATTTGGTATTTTGTTGTTTGAGAAACGTTCGGTCCTTACTCACCATAGTCCGATACTGACTGATCTCTACTTCTTTCAACAAGTTCATCATGGCTGTGGTTGTAATGTAATAAAAAACAACAGTTATATACCTAGACTGATGAAAGAAGGCCCATACACAAAACAAATGGCAATCAAGTAAAGTCACAAATAGGTAGAGAACCTGATGGAAACGTCACTCCCAGAAAGAACACTGTCAAGTTGCTCGAGGAATAGCTGAAAGAATAGGAAGATAACCACAGTCCATAAGCATTGGCTTTTAAGTAAGTCACAAATTTTACTTCAACCACAGCCTCTTTCTGCTGATACCAAGCCTTTTACTAATGTATCACCTTTTATACATGTTTGCTTAAATGGTCAATTGTATAGAACCAGGGAGAACGCATTGAACCATGCAGTTCACATCAAGTAAGAAAGAATGATACCGAGAAAAAATCTTCAAAAGTGAACTCTGAGTAGCCCAAACTGAGAAGATTATTCCTGCATTGCTCAATCTTGACTTTAATTCGGTCAACTTCAGCCTTATCTTGTGAATCCAGAATATGCTCCTATATTGTTGGACATGAAATACAAGAAACATACGCACAAAAAGTTGCAAGCAAATATCTGAAGATGGAAAGTTGATATCCATACAAGGTAAGCAAACATGAAGCCACGAAAGAAGCAGTTCCCATCTCCACGTGTCCGTCTGATGGCAGCATATTGTTCACTCAGAATCTGAGAAGCTAGCAGAACTTAAAACTCTAATTTGAAGAAATGGCAAACAGGTTGAAAAAACAAAGCAAGGTTCTAAGACACGCTGACCTTGATTTTCTCCAGCAAAATTGAACTTCCAGATTCGTATTCAGCTTTCAGTGAAGAAAGAGATTCCTATAATAAAATAACAGAAATTAAACATATTGATGGATGCATTTAAAAAATGCGCAAAATAGAGCTTCCAGGGGTGAATGGAGAATCTCGTATATCAGCTATGCATATGATTTGATATCTTCAAACCTTTAGCCTGAATTAATATTCAAATCCCTAAATTATTCATTTTACCTTGTCACCAACATATGGAATTTTCCCAGCTTCTTCAGCCTGAATTTCAGATTGCTGCTGCATAATATCATCGTCCCTGAAGTTTTCCCAGTCATCAGTTTCAGAATCTTGTGCCGGTTTGACATGGTTCGTGACAGGCTCCATCACTTTCCCCTCTTGATTCTGCATCTTAACTACAGTAACGAAATAATGAATCCTCGGGAAATCGCGTGCAAGAAACATTAGACTTCTCAAATCATTTTTTACACTCATATGCAATTTCAAACAAACAATCCAAAGAAAATAAACTAGAGTAAGAAAGACATAAATCAGGTAAACACCAACTCAAAGAAAACCAAAGGATCAAGAGAGTCTTACAGCTACCGCTACTGAATTGATCCCACCTGCAAAAAAAAAACGTCCTGTGAGAGAAAGAAAGACACGAGCTATAGATCAAATGCATCAGCATCTCAATTCAATTTTCATTCCAACAAACTATCCCTCGTCAAACGCGGGGCCAATAATCTGTAAAGGTAAGAGGCATCACTCTCATTCATACCAAGAATCTCCAACAATTAATCTCGAAAAATCGAATGATGAAAACAAATCACAAAATCAGCGACGTAGCACTAACCCAGACAGAACGGAACAGAGAGCTGATTCGAAGGCTGAAGAGTGTGATTTACTGCGTCAGCAACATTTGACATTTTACAGCCAAAGCAAAACTTTAATCAATCGTAACAAGCACTTAAATGGGCCGAAAATAAAATGGGCCGATATTTGATATGGGCCAAAGCCCAATGAATAAGCAAGGGCATAATTGGAAAAAGACTGTGTGGCCGTTAACTTCCCGCGGATTATTCCCCACGCTTATGTAGAACGAAGTAGAAAATAGGAAAAAACTTAATACTCCATCTGAATATCGATGGCTTCAATCTCAGCCGTTGGATCTCTATCCAAGCCTTTTCGGAATACTCCGGCGCCACGTGTACAACTTCCACCATCGCGAATCGCCGTCGCTAGACTTCCGGCCAGCTCATCACCATCAGCCTCTTTAGGTTTGTGCTGTACAACTCTCTTTTTGTCAGTTTTGGGCTGCTTTATGTATATTTTTTTTACATATTTATTTTTGCTCTTTACTGATGAATTGAAGATGGAATCGGGAATTCGGAGCAAGGCTCGCCGGCAATTGATCGTAGGCGGGTGATTTTGTCTGGCGTAGGATTGTTGTCCGTGGCGGTTTTTGATTGTCGGACAAACGAAGCTGCACTTGCATCTGAATATGCCGACAGTAATACTCAATCCTTTATCTTTGCTATTTCTTCCTTAATTTTTCTGCTCATAGTTGCTGTAGCTGAAACTATTAAATTTGTGGGATTCCAAGCTGATTTTCCTTTTATATATTTCAACAAAAAAAAAGAAGAAAGCTTTTCGTGCCATGAATTTCAGTTTTCGGTATGCAGAAGCAAATTCCTGATGTTATTCATCAATACGAAGAAATAGAGAGTTGAGATAACAGATTGGTTCTTGGCATAATTATCTAATCCATAATGTGCAGCCTAGTGGCTCTGAAGACTAATTGTAGGCTCACTCTTTGAGCATACAGTGCCAGCACTGCGTGGAAAGGACTATGGAAAGACAAAGATGCGATATCCTGACTACACCGAAACTCCATCAGGTCTTCAGTTCAAGGTTGGTTGCCTCTTAAAAGCACATAATCACTTGTTGATTTGTCATTCTTTCTATATGTTAAAATCCAACGCTTGTGGAAATCGCAGGACTTACGAGTTGGGGATGGCCCTACTCCTAAGCCTGGAGAAACCGTAGTGGTAAGCACATCATAAGAAGCAGCTTAATTCATGCAAACAATACTTTAAAAAGTTTCCAAAGTGTAAGCTGACAATGAATGGATACTTTAGGTTGATTGGGATGGTTATACAATCGGTTATTACGGCCGCATATTTGAAGCTCGAAACAAGACCAAGGGTGGCTCCTTTGTGGTATTTAAGCTTTCGCTTCGCTACCATCTTATGTTGTTTTCATTTCTTCCTTTTATCACCTTATCTTTACACAGGGCGATGATAAAGATTTCTACAAGTTCACGTTAGGATCGCAAGAGGTTGGTGGGATATCGATTTTTAACTGCTGTTAATTTTTGGCTCATTTTCCCTTAGCTCCAGTTAGTTCCTCCTCAGGTCATCCCTGCATTTGAGGAAGCTGTGTCGGGCATGGCGCTAGGTGGCATACGAAGGTTTTCGTAACTATATGTTATTATGTACATGGCATTTCAAAGCTCATTCTATTACTTTCTTTCTGAACCATTGCTTCTTATTCCCAGGATCGTAGTGCCTCCTGAACTAGGATATCCCGACAACGACTACGACAAGAAGGGTCCAAGACCAACAACGTTCTCTGTGAGTTCTCTACATATATCATTTCAAGTCAGTATTTTTTCTGCAATAGAAGTGTTGTTTCATATGAACAATAAATATATATATATATATATATATATAGACATTTAATGTATACATTATGTGGTTAACAGGGCCAAAGAGCTCTCAGTTTTGTGTTGAAGAATCAAGGATTTATCGATAAGACTCTCTTGTTTGATATTGAGCTTCTTAAAATCCTGCCAAGTAAGAGTGGTTGAATTCATAGTTTGTGTTTCCCTCGATCATCATAAATGTTTCAAGGTTACTGACAGTTATAAATCCAATTATGCTGTAAGGTTTTATATATTATCAGAGTATGTATTATTTATTACATGGAAGAAAAGATAGAGATAACAAAGAGATACATTACATACACATTGATTTGGACTACGATAAGTCGATAATGGCCTCTAACAGCCAACGACCTTCCAATTAATGCTGTAATGATCTTTTCTTATATTTAGACAATGAGCTTTGTTAGACCACACCTCATACGACGTGATTGAGGCCGATTTATACAAATGTCATTCTTTATATAACAAAGGATATATATGCCTGAGGGAGAAAAACCAAAGGAAAAGGAAATTGTAAACGAAAGCAACAAGTGGAATGATTAGAATCACTTTGAATCTCATAAGCAACTCTTTCACTAATGAGACACCTAGAGTACACTACATCTGCTTACAACATGTTAGACATCGTACAAAAGAACCAAACTCAGTGGCCTTACTAAAGATAGATATGCATATCCTAAATGCTTTCAACTCTTGAAAGAAGAGAAGAGGTAAAGCGCAAATACGGAGTTATGGCTGCTGCAAATGGTAGAGAAATCAAGTCAACTGAAGTTAAACATGTCGCCCCATCATCGCTGAACTTAGAGTCAAGAAACGATGATGAACATAGAACAGAAGGGCCTTATAGTGTTTCTCGCGTCGAATCTGATGATAGAGAAACAAGTGGAACAACGCCGGTTACTATCCGAGGAAAGCCCCTCTCCGACCTCCAAATGTCGAAAACCGGCGGTTGGCTCGCTGCCTTTTTCATTTTCGGTAAAAGAAAAAGATCTTTTTTTCACCATATTTCTTGCATACTCAGGCATTTTCAGACAGTTTAAAACTTTTTCTCCGTAGGGAATGAAATGGCAGAGCGAATGGCTTACTATGGACTATCTGTGAACATGGTGGTGTTCATGGTCAGCATCATGCACCGACCATTCGAAAGCTCGGCTAATGCAGTAAATAACTTCTTAGGAATCTCACAAGCATCCTCTGTTCTTGGAGGGTTCTTAGCAGATGCGTACCTCGGTAGATACTGGACCATAGCCATCTTCGCATCGGTCTATCTTGTGGTAAAACATAGGCAAACAAGTTAGCTTTCTTTGAAATCCCCACGTAAAGATCATTTATATGAGGCTCACCAATTCATTTATTTCTTGGAGGGTCTAATTGGGATAACCCTTACCGCAAGTATCAGAACCCTTCAGCCCAACCAAGACAGATGCGATGAGATCAATCTCCTTCTGGGATTTTGCGAACCTTCAAAGACATGGCAGATGACATACCTCTATGCAGTCCTCTACATCACAGCCCTTGGGGCAGCGGGAATAAGACCGTGCGTCTCTTCTTTCGGCGCTGATCAGTTCGACGAAAGGAGCAAGATCTACAAAGAACAGCTAGACAGATTCTTCAACTTCTTCTACCTATCGGTTACTGTGGGTGCAATCGCAGCATTTACCGCAGTAGTTTACCTTCAAATGGAGCACGGTTGGGATTTGGCCTTCGGGTCCTTGGCGATCGCTATGGGAACTTCGAATCTAGTTTTCTTTCTGGGCACTCCTCTTTACAGACACAGGTTGCCAGGTGGCAGCCCACTGACCCGCGTTGCGCAAGTCTTTGTCGCTGCTTTTCGTAAGAGAAAGACTTCGTGGGACAGTGGAGATGGCTCGGGATTGTACGAGCTTCCTGGTGAAAGATCAGCCATTAAAGGTAGCAGCAAGATTCTTCACACAGATGATCTCAGGTGATACCTTGTTTTGTTTCGTTTCTAGGATCTGCTTTTCTTCCATTCTGAACACCTAACGTCAGCAGATGTTTGGACAAAGCTGCTCTGAGACCGAAGGAAGAAGGTCAGAATCAAAGCCCTTGGAGACTATGCACCGTAACGCAAGTCGAAGAAGTCAAGATCCTCTTAAAGCTCGTCCCAGTCTCAGCTTGCACCATCATGCTCAACCTTGTCTTGACTGAGTTTCTAACCCTCTCAGTACAGCAAGCATACACGCTGAACACACACATGGGCCGCCTCAAACTCCCCGTCACTTCCATGCCCGTTTTCCCCAGGCTCAGCGTGCTCTTCGTTCTCTCACTGTACTACTCTGTTTTCGTTCCCATATCGAGAAAAATCACTGGGCATCAACATGGAGCCTCTCAGCTTCAAAGGGTAGGCATTGGTCTGGCGATGTCTATCTTATCCGTCTTGTGGGCTGGTTTTTTCGAGAGATACAGAAGAAACTACGCAATCAGACACGGTTTTGAAGCAGTTTTCCTCACTCCTATGCCTGATTTAAGCGCCTTTTGGTTGCTGATACAGTACTGCTTGGTAGGCATTGCTGAGGTTTTCTCCATGGTGGCCTTACTTGAATTTCTTTACCAGGAAGCACCTGATGCTATGAGAACCATTGGGTCGTCATATGCTGCAGTTGCAGGTGGTTTGGGGTGTTTTGGCGCCACAGGGCTCAATAATATCGTCAAGTCAGTGACTGGGAATGCAGCAAAAGGAAAGCAGTCGTGGCTTTCGCAGAATATAAACATGGGGCGGTTCGACTACTTCTACTGGCTTCTTACGGTAATGAGCGCGATCAACTTCTGTGCATTTCTTTACGCTGCGAGAAGGTATAAGTACAGGGAAAAGCATGTAATAGAAAATACGGACAAGATAGTGCCTTGATTCTGTTAGTTTCCACGTAAACTGAGTCAGAGATTATGTAATGGGGTGGTGACTTGCATTGAGCATTGGTCTGTATAAAGGCTCAAACAATAAGCAGAGTCACGTAAACTATACCAACTAGTTATTGCCAGGACACAATGTTTAATATCAGATGTTTTTTACTTGTATAAAGGAATATTAGACCAGCGATGAATACTGCAAGCCTACCATCGTGATCAAACGCAAAGATGAACTCATATAGATTTAAAAAATGTCATTGCCATTAAAACTTCATGGAACGATTGAATGTCTCTTGACTTGCATTTGACATTTCTCTTTCCCTATCTGTAAGTACCTAGTTCTGTCAACAGCTACAAATAACAATCAACAGAGCCAAGAAAGACAAACCTTCACACGCTCAAAATGAAAAGCTCTCACCTGGAAATTATCATAAAATACAAAGTACACACTGTGAAGCTCTCTTCTAGATGTACTTCAGCCCAGAGAGGTACTGCTGTCTGGATATTATATACTGAGCCAGGGAATATATGACACCAAGAAGCCCCAAGATCTTGATCTTTAGGACATCGGTCATTAGCACGGGTGGCAAATTGAGAGGTATAGTAAGCAACGGCTTCGAATCCACCTTTCTTGTGAGGCTCCACACAAAACGATTGAAAAGGATATGGCTTGGAAACGTCAGAACAAGAAGAGCCAAGTTCTTCACTGCAAATATCCAATCGGGTCCACCGATATCGATTCCCCATCCTCCGTTTCCATGCCAAACGTCTTCCCATATGCTGTAGAAAGCAGTCAAAACCAAGTATCCAGATATAGCCACAGTAACAGGGAAATACCTTTGCTTGTCCCCAAAGTCCGCGAAGAAGTCTGAATCTTGGTTGAGTAGTAACAGAATTGGTGCCAAAAAAAATATAGCACGGTTCGACCCACCCGTAAGGTGCACGTTCAAGATCAGGCAAATGACAAAGGATAGGATCGTAGCAACATTACCAACAGCAGGCATCCAAGCTCCTTCGGCAGCAATCTTCTTTATGGTAAATGTAGGCATCGTAGAAGCCCTTCGTTGCTTCATAAATCTCAGCCTCTGAGGAATTGTAGCCGAACTGCTCTGACCCGATTGGGCATGGCGGATCCCACCTGCTTCTGCGAATTTTCCACGCATCAGTGAGACCAACTCAAACTTTATCTCAAGTGCAATGAGCATAAAGATTGCAGCATATAAGCCAAGTAGGGACGTTCTTGCACCCTCGATGGCAAGTAATGTTGCAATCCTACTGTCCTCTTGTGAGTTTTCTTCAATGCCACTCTCCTTGAGATAGTTATTGGTGATTCTCACTTGGCCCTCCAGTAAATAAGTGACCGGAAAGAGGGCCACAATCAGTGCAAATACCCAAGGCAACAGCTTCGTGCTTGAGGCAGAAGGTAAGTGAGTGAAGACCACAAACACTGCTGTGCAAATCATCGTGCCAATGATGAGAGCGTGCAGAATTAATGACTCGAGAAAGTATTCTGCAGCAATATAACCTCCTAGGGCAATTCCCAAGGCAACGGCGTAAGTGGTTCTCAGCTCCACAATATATTTGATTGGAATGATGGAAGTGATAGCGGCAAGGGTGAGCAGGACGGCTGCAATGAGCAGCCATGATGGCCACGTTGGTTTAGATGCCATGAAGCCATACATGGAAATATCATCAGCAGATTGATGGGTGTATCGGAACGTGTTAGAGTGATAAACGGGGGATATAGGTAATGGTGGCTGCATTAGGATGAAGAGGAGACCGGATGCTATAACCAACACCAAGTACCTCTTAGCAGCCTGCAACAGAAATTAATTATATCTTCAGTAGTATTTTATGAAAACGCTTATTAATATGTGGTACGGATGGTTTATCAGCAGTGGTCATCAAACCTCATTATTCAACTTTAAAGAACATAAAAGATATGTCACTAAATGTCGAGTTTCGACAACTTGATGGAAGTCATTTTCGACATTGATCACAAAGCCTAAGCATGAGAGATTCTAAACACAAGATACACAGTAAAATTAGAGGTCAGTAAATTGGTCCACTAACTAAGAACGGAAGATCTATGTAAAGATAGCACGGCAGATTATCGGAGTTAAACATCGATATGCCACTAAATAGACTTACCATTACGTGGGGAAAGTGAAGCACAACAATTGGCAGAGAAGCCAGTCCCATCAACAGTATGCAATAGCCCAAAAGTAATCCATCAGATGGAGCCCTCCCGTTCCACCATTGCAGAGCTTCAAATATTGTTTCACGACAAAACCAGACGGATAAAGCAACAACTCCAGCATGCACATAACCTTGCCAAGGTTTCATCTTTGATGCTGTTTTAGATTTATCCCTGCACAGTAATTGAACAGGCTAAGCTCACCAGGAAAGTGCTATATTTCGAATAAAGAAAATGCTGCAAACTCACTTGTAAAGCAGCAACGGAGGAGAAACTGCTAAGAGAAGAAGAGCAGATACCCATAACACATTTTTTGATGACATGAATAGCAGAGACAGCTTTGAGAAATATAGGCAAGTAAGGATCCATGCTGCTTTGGATCCAATTCGCTGGTCTACAGAAAGTCTTCTCAAAACAGCCAACCCCACCAAAGTAGTCATGACAACCATATAACTGGGGTACATCACATCATCATCCATCCCATAATAGTAGATGTTAGAGTAGTTGAAAAAACTGTTTTCAATGTAGCACAACAGCAGTGCATGGCTTATCAATCCAGCTTCAGTCAGGAAGCGAAGTTTTGGAGGAAGAGCAGCTAAACCAGGAACCATCATTGCCAGAATTACACTGCCAACTATAAGTTTGCAAAAGGATCTCAAGGACATGCCAGCAATCCAGATATTCAGGTCCCAATAATTATGCATCACGAACCATATTACCATCAAGCTACCGAGGATAACAGACACAGAATATGATGATAAGCTCTTCTTTGTGAAGAAACGAGCCAAATAATATCCGGCGATTGAGGGAAGCGGAAGGAGCTGCAAGTCAAAGGAAAAAGGAATGATCAATATCATGTTATGTACTTTCTATAGAATGATGCACACCCTATCTATACATAATTATTTCATATGTAAAGCAAATTCCGCAAAACAATGGGTATTAATGTTTTTCTATGACAATTTGTTAAGGCATACTTGAATTCGGTTCAGTGCTCTGTCAAACAAACACAAACAAGAAATAAGAAATTTGAAATGAGACCTCCAAAGTGAGAACATAATAATGAAATACCTAGAGTGGCAAGTATTACAAAATTGACCAAGCAAGATGCATATATTAGTCATTTGATATGAAAACTACATACCAGTATGGGAAACCCCACCACTATAGCTCCAGCGGCACTAACAACAACAGCCAAGGAAGTGAAAACAACTGAACTGAATGCATCGGAAACCATACCGACAGCATAACTACCAGCAGCTACTGCTCCCCCAAGCATAGTAACAGTAACCAGAAGATAACTCAGTGGTGACGGAACGTGAATGTACCGCCCAAATGCATGGAAAACAACCCTGACCTCCAAGCAGATGACAACAATCACCAAAGCAACGGCACCATTCACCAATCTAATACTCCTCAACTGATTCTCATTCTTTGTCAGCCACCACAACGCCCCTCTCGTAGATGCATACAGTTGAAACAAGAATGGGATAAAGAACAGCAAAAACAAGTCGCAAATAGCCGATCCCGACGAGAACACTACCCGATAGTGCGACCCAACATGAAACAAGAAAGGAACAAATAGAAGAAACAAAGTATGCACGCAGCTCTCAAGCTGCCCAAGCACGTAACTATCACTAGGAACCTCACCGCCATGATACCCAATTTCATGCTTCGATTTAAACGATGAAATACGAGGAATTGAATATAGCCAGTAAAAAACACAGTTAAACGCCATGAAGTAATAAGCCGCGTTGACCATACCAACTGCCGAGACCGTGGCCCATGTGAAGATAGCAGATGCAACAATGGGAACACAAGCAAATAACAGCCTCTCAAGTGCAATCACGATTGTGGGGTACTCTATCTGCATCCACTTAAACTGAACCGAAACCCAGACACCGATCAAGAAATTGGTCAAAGCGCAGGTGAAGGAAGCTAAAACAGCCAGCCACAAGGAACCAAAGGTGTAGTACAGATTGGAGCTGAAGAAGAAAGCGATCTGAGCTGCGATCAGCGTAAACCAAACCGCGAAGAACGAGCCTGATTTGAAACTGAGTATATCTAGACTGTACGCGACCATGAGCCCGACGACGAGGACAGCAACGACCGGTCCGCCGCCGAGGTCGAGGAGGAAGGCGGCAGAGGGGACGAGGGCAACTGCGAGCCTGGCGTTGTGGAGAAACGAGTTCATCCTAGGGTTAGCGGAACCGGAGGAGCTATGTCGGCGACTGGTGGCCGGCGATTGCTGGTAGAAGGAGGACGCGGTGGTGCGATTAGGGCTCTGGTGGGTGGGGAACGACGGCGAGCTGGAGGCGGATTGAACGTAAGGTCGGAAGAGGCGGGTGTTGAGCTCCGGCGGCAGCATTTTGCCGGCTGCGGTGGTGGCGGTTTGAGATCTGAGTGGAGCGTTGGGAATTGAAGTCAAAAGCGATAGGTTTGAGGAGGCAGACTTTGTTGGAAGAGGTAGAGAGACAAAGGGCATAACTGGAAATGAGAGCTATGGCGAGGGTAAAATTGTCATTCCATGTGACTTCTGCTGCAAAACCAATGGACGGCCGAGATAGAAAACCTAGTGTCCGTCCAACGGTGCACGCACATCGTATCTTCACATATATAGTTGCTTCCCTCCATTTAGCGATTCTTTGTATGATACTGAACTTCGAAGCCCTTGCTAGGCATTTCTTTACAAGGAACACTTTCATTTTTCTTGCAATGGAGAGAATTGCATTGCATTGCATTAAATTAAAACACTTCACCCAATACAAACGGCTACAAAGATCACATCACACATCGTTGCATCGGAAAAAGGGTAGTCCGAGCAAGAAGTCGATTGCCATGGCATTACATTTGAAAAACCCAAAAAAGAAAAAGTAAAAAAAAAAAAGAAAAGCTCGCCAGAGAAGACAACAAGAAGTCACATGGGAATCCTTAAACTCGACAAACAAACACCACGCAAATTCCCCGACACAAATGCACTGTTTTTTCCTTCCCATTAATTTATTATCAAATATAAATCCTCAGCGCTTTCTTCCTCAGAACCACGCAAATCCACCCGAGAAACTGCTCCTCGCCCCATTACTGCTGTTATTGCTGTAGTCGTCGTAATAATCGCACGAGTCAAAGAAGCCATGGCCACCCATGTCAAAGCTTCTCCTCGGCTCAGACAACTCAAGACACCTCATGTCATTCAACACTCCATGTCCAAGCTCAGAAAGCAGCGGCGGCTCTCCGCCGCTGCTGTACGTTATGTCCGGCGGCAAAGGCGGCAGATCCACCCCATTTGCCGACGACGACGACGGCAGCGGTGGTCGGCGGTTGTACTGTTTGCCACCGCTCGCCTGCTGGCAGTTCCACGTGTCCCCACTGACCTGCTGACCAAACCCTAATACTGCGTTACCACTGTTCGAATCCGAGTAGCTGCTTCCATGTCCGAAAGAGAACATATGGTCGCCGTTGTAATGGCGGCCTGCGTCGGCGAACAGCAAAGAGGAGAAGTCTTCGGGCGATTCGTCGGGGGAGATGATAGAGGTGACCGACGAGCCGTGGGGCATGTCTGAGTAGACGAAGTTGGTCCGAGCCCTGGCTCCACGCATGGACCGAGCGGCTCGGTCGTAGGCCAGCGCGGCTTCCTCGGCGGTGTCGAAGGTTCCGAGCCAGTGGCGTTCTTTGGTGGTGGGGTCTCGGATTTCGGCGGCGTATCTGCCCCAGGGCCGCCGCCTGACGCCGAGGAAGCGGTTCGTGGAAGAAGTTTCCGATGTGTTCTTCTGTTGGCTTTGGTTGGACGACGACGACGAAGACTTTCTCTTTGGTTTCGAGGGTGATGGGGCGTTTGTCGTAGTAGTTGTACCACTTGATTTATTCATTTTGATTTAGTTTTGAGTTCTTTTTTACTATATAATAATGAAGATTTAGAGTAACTTCTGACAAACGATGACTTATGGGATTTCCTGACAAGAAGCAGAGACAGAGAGAGAGAGAGAGAGAGAGAGAGAGAGAGAGGTGAATGGATATGGATATGCGATCAGTGTGCTTTGATGTGAAGAGCTTTTTCAGTTGTGATTTTGGCAGTTGCAATATAGTAGTTTAAATAGGTGGCTTCCCTCCAATTTTTTTATTATGTTTTCTTTTTGTAAAGTATGGTATATATATAAAATATTATGTAGAAAAGATGAACCCGAGAACATGGTTCATCCGAGGGGGTCTAAATTGGATGGATTTTGTGGGTCGTCACATGCGTAATTATTGGCCGGATGCGTTTTCTGATTTTATAATTCGATGAATTATTATGAATATATATAGTAGTGTTTGTTTGCATAAATCAAAACATTTATTCTCCCAATAATTGCGAGAAATGCCAAACAAGCATTGCACGAACAATACTCACAGATTACATGATTCGTTTTGTTTTGTAAGAACAATATATCTCCACTCCATGAAAAGACTAGATTCTTGGCCATCTATAAAGAGCTCTTTTTATCTGCGATGTCTCAGTTATATGGGATTATTGTTATGTGATCCAATGATGGTAATTTCGAGCAATGATTAAGCACGGTGGTTCATAATGATGTATATATCATCATCGATCATCATTGCAGAATGAGTAGAGGCATAATATGTTTTTACATGCCCCATGTTAGGAAAAAAAAAGGAGGGAAGAGACTGAGAGAATATTCACCTCACGTTGAGGCCTTATAGAGCAGCTTACATGTGTAAGGATGATTAACAAGAAAGCATGTTCGAAAAGAAAAAAGAAACAGAAACACTCCAAAACACGAAACAATTATGTAAATCAGCATAGATAATTACATGGGGCCTTGTTTAAAAGCAAACATAACGAACAAAATCATATAATAATCCGAGCCATGTGCAACCATTTTATACAATAAATATCATTTTTCTTAGTGCATGTTCAGTTCAACTGCTTTTTTTCATTGGACGTTTATCATATTAGATGCGTTTAACGCACTATTATACTTCGATGATGAAGAAACTTAAATTTGGAAAAGAAGAGAGGATAAAAAGAATCTTCAACTTATACATTGTCTTATTTTCTTTGGTTCTCCGTCATGTGCTTAAGCAGGAAAGTGCCACAGCATTAACTAGAAAGATGCACCTAACAATAATAGGCCAGTTGACCTCACCATTGCTCATGTATTTCTTTCTTCCGTTTTTTAAAGACTACGCATTAAAGAAATGGTATTGTTTTTGACCGACCAGTGACTCATCAAATTATTAGCATCTTTAGATCATAGATTAGTATAGAAAGACGAAGCTACTCACTCTCTTCCTTCCTCAAAGTAATAATTTAGATATTCGAACACACAATGATCGTTTTTGCTTTTCCCAAGGAAGACTTTTGGACCAAACGGATAATTGGGCACACGTGAGGGAGGATTTGATATCAATGTCATTCACTGCACGTAACTATTGTATAGGTATGCCTAATGGATAAAACATTTCGCATTGAACAGTTTTAAAGATTATAATCAATGTTGACTCTCAAGTAACATGAATGAAATTTATTAACTTAGAAGATTGTAATATAACAAGGCGAAAGCCAAGACATCATAGCATATATATACACACACAGTAACACACCGCTCATACCATATTGCCCCGAAAATCGTTCAAGTAAATGCGAAAACATAGACAACTATTATTACGACTCGGTAACCTCGGATTTCACATGCCCAGCGCTTCCATTAGGAACATAGAGACTATTGGCGACCACAGAGTCTGCCACTAGTCCCGCATCGGCGTCGTCGAAATTTAGGGACCCTCTTAGCTTACGGTTACTGAAAATTAAAAAAAACAAACGAAAAGATGATAAGCCAAACGCCAAAGTGTAGCTGTTAATATCTGAGGAATGAATGATACCCATTCAAGTGAGTGTTTATGGCCGACAGATCTTTTGAAGGGCTCTGATAGGCGCGGGTGCTTTCTCCCACGCAGGCGTAGTAGCTTTTCGAGCTATGCGAAATCAATGCATCCATCTACAGTATGCCAATTCGATATTTTAGTTGGGAGAGAAAAAAACGTTGCTGTCAAGGAAAATGCGCCTTAACCTTAGATGAGCGCAGAGGGGAAACGTAAACATTGTGCGCTGCAGATACTTTCTTGGGCGACATATCTGGGAGATTAGGAAATGCAGATGTTCTTGGTGAAGCGGGCAACGGACCTGATAGAATAGAACAGAATCGGAGAGTAAAAAATACATATTGTAGATATGCCCGTCTGATGTAATTTTCACCAAGAAAATTTAATGTAAAAAGAATCGCAGCACTGACCGTCTATGCTACTCCTGGCTTTAGAGCCCTGAGGAGTAGCTTGGGCTGAAGCATCGGAGGCAAACTCAGCGAGGAGAGGTTTCACCGAAGGAATAAACATTTCGTTGTAAAATGTGATTATATCGACGTGATCGGGACCGCTTTTCTGTTCCGAAGCATTGATGATGTTATCTTAGACTGGGGTCAAAACACAGGTGGTGATGAAAGAAAAAGGTAACATACCGCTTTGCGCCGTTCGATGTAGACATTACGAAACACTTGCTGTTTGCAATGAGGCTGTTTTCTGTAGTTGAAAATGATTTCTTTGAATGTGAGGTTCAATTGTGAGATCTGCAATTGTGTTAAGTCATTCAGAAATCGTATACGAGCAAATGGAAGATTGGTGTAATGCATCATATGCGGAGAACAGACCTTGGCAATTCCATAGAGGCTGCAGAGAATCATTTGATCGATGTGTCTGCAAAAGAAGAGATTTGTCCGCTGAAAAAGGATCTTTTGGAACAAACCATACACGGACTCTTTTATCTGTTGCGAGAGCTGTAGTCTTTCGACCATACCATTAATTCTAACAGCGGCCAACTTTAAAATCTACATATCAAAGGATTAAAAGTTAGACCAATGTAAAAAAACATCAACACGACACACACAAAAATGCTTCATGATTAATAAAATTCAGTAATTAATAAAATAAAAAAACAACGCGAAGACCAATAGAAACTACAACTTGGATGCCTGCCCAGCAAGGTAATTCATCTCAAAAACTACCACATAAGTTTTCTTGTATGTAAATATTATTCCTATTAGTATACCTTGCTAAAGAACACATTGATAGTTGTTTCTGCACACGTCTCTCCTCCACCACCTGGATGTGGTCTACTAGGACTGGAGAAGGTTGAAAAATGAGGTCATAAAAATGAAAGGAAAGGAGGCGACCAAATAAAATAAACACAAGTTGAGTAAATTTCCCTTCTAACTGTTTCCAATCCAATACCTGGCAAATGCAGACTGCAGCTGTGGAAACTTAGATTTGTTATTAAGGGCCAGAAAGCGTTCCTTCACGGGTGAAGTAAAGGAATTCCGCTCAACTAGTGCACTTCGATACTCGGTGCACGCTCTCTTTGGTGACCGCATATCTCCATTCTGACCTGGAAATTATCTCAACCATGTCATTTAGAAAGAGCGAAAATTGAGTCAATTAGCTTTGAGTTGAAAAATAAATTTTTCACAGCATGCGAGGGAGACAACGAAATGATAATGATCCATACCAAATCGCTCTTGCTTGACCGTTGACTGAACAGGTTGTGAGACCCCACATGATTTGTCAATGTGCACAGCAATTGCGTCCAAGGATGGCATAGGTTCAGCTAACAAGCCAAGGCGGGTTATTTCTGCTGAAAGGGTAGGCCTTGCTATAATCAAGGAGTTGTACATAGAAGACCCTTTTTCCCAGACCATGCTATCCAGTAATCGTTCTTCTAGAGAATTTAAGTGCCGTCTAAGTTCTCTTGGGAGACTTTCTTCGTGTCTGATGAAACTCTCTATCACTTTACAGAGATCAAATGCGGTTATTCCAGTCTTCTCCAGCACAGTTGGGAATAACAGAGTCACAGTTTTGTGTGTGGCGAGAACAAGTTCTGAAGAGCAGGCAAGCATACAACGGTGGAACCTTTCGTTGGTCAACAAAGAAGTCAAGTTGGCTGCATGCAAGATCTGTGACTCAGCAATACACATTGCTTGTAAAACCCTAAAATAGAGCTTCATTGCTTCAAGACGGCGTTGTTCGGCCCAAATGTTGTCCATGAAGCACGGGTTTTGACCAGGACCAGAAATAGGAAAAATGGCCTTGAGTATTATCTGTGCCCTTTTCATGACGTCAGCCGTCACATCCCTGTCACATGAGACAAGAAATCTCTCCAGCTCTGCTGAGGGCTTAGGTGGAAGTGGGGCAACAACCGTTCTCAACCATTTTGCAGTATTCATAGCAGTGCTAACAGGAGTTTCTATCGACTTGGGCATGCCATTAACACCTACAACATTATTCGAATGACCACCGGGCGAGCGGAAAGGAGAGAGCGGGCTTGTGACTGTCTTTGTTGGGGAGGATATGAGATCGAGTTTCCTCTGTCGCCATGTAAAATTTAGGCATTTGTTAAGCAAGATAGCAACTTTCAGGATATAATGGAACATTTTGATCTTTATGAATATAAACCCACCTTTACTCCATTTCCATTTATATGTACGGCACCTCCAGATAAGCTCCCTGAAGCAAGCAAGCTGTCCTTCTCATTGAGAAAAATCCTCTCATCCAACTCGCCTTTATTATGAGTCAAAGCTTCATAATTCTTATCTAAGAGGTCGATAGCGGTTGATAAAGATGATTCATCCATCAAATCGTCAAAGTGAACCAATCCATCTGAGTTATGAGGTGTATATGTTGAAATCAAGCATAAAGAATAGCAAGGGCAAGTGAGGGAAGATTAGGGCATATGTGATAAAACTAACCTGTGACAATCTTATCCACAAGATTAAATTTACATTCAGCAGCCAGGCAAGGTTTTTGCTTCAGTAACTGGGGAATCAAATTGTTTACTTTCACAAACGTATCACGGAGAACATCTTCAGAGGTCTCGTACATATTACAAAGAGAAGCGAGTAGGTCAATCATTTCACCCTTCTTGACTGTAAACAAACACAATTGAGTAATCACCAGGTGGAAGAACACGTCAAGAGACACATTGGATAGATGGATACAGCTTTATTATTCTGGAAATTATATACTGAGGAATGAAATTACCAATGCTCTCAGAATCGACAAGACTGAGATTCCTGAATTGAGCAGGGACATGTATGAAGAGTACAGCCTGCAGATGGTTTCACATTAACCAACACCAAGTGCATACAACAGTAGTTGTTTAACGTCTTTGTACAAATACGATATATGTTCCTATAATTATTTAAGAAATCCTACTGACCAGTACGGAAACTAGACCATGGGTGCATGTTACAAGGTCCTTGCACATGCAAAACACTTGCTCACGGAGAGCCAAAAATAGTAACCACCCAAAACGATACGAGTTTGCTCTGTACGTAGAGTCTCTCACATTTTTGGAATCCACAGCCACAAATAGCTCCTGAAATGCACGCTGGTATTTCCTATAAAAGAATGTAATCCAGAATCTAATTAGGAGTTGCATGAAGGATTAAAATGGAAACTTTATCTACAAAACAGACAACCAAAAAGATCATGAATCTTTTGGACTAAGGCGTCCATAACACACTGAGAATAAAGACAGGAAAGACCAAACTTCAGAAGGTAGTGAAACAAAGACAGGATTAACATTATGAAAAATCATGTGCATATCTTTGAACAAAAACAAGAAAGATGACAGGTATAACTGCCTCATCCACAGTTAACACTAAGGTAGCTCTGCATTACAAACTCGAAATTAGATATCGGTGAATGACCATCACTTTTCTAAAAGCCAAACATGCTAGAGTGGCGCCCAATATTCACACACAAAAAGTAGGAAAAAGAGAAAGCAATCGCATAGAAAAAGAAAAGATCAATGTAGACTCACTTGCTCAACACTGTTAAGTGCACAAAATTGGCTTGTGATTCCTTAGCCTGACAAAATGAGGGACAAAAAACAAAAATAAAAACTGAAATGCTAAATGAAGCAGATTATTCAAATTGTAAGAAATATGCACATCCTTCTAATACCTCCAGCCTTTTCTCCCACTCTGCACCATACAAGTTACTTAAAGTCGGACCAACTTTGAGTAAATATTGATGAAGTTCCTTGTAAAAATCAACGACGCTGCGGAGAAAATAAATTTCTTCTAATAAGATGAGACATTATATATCAACCTACGAAATGCTAATAGGAACAGATAAATACTTAAGCCTGGCCGATCTTAGAATCCGACATAAACTCAAACCCTTTTCTTTGCTGCCGATACTTTCACTAAGCCTTCTAACCGAGTAAAGGGTAAACACAAACCAATATCGCTCTGCTTCATCCAGCTGATCATACAACAAACACATTAGGGCATAAGAAAAAGGCAAAGCAACATTTTTTATGCAATACAAAAAAGCTAAAGAAAACAGGTAATCAAAAGTTAAAACTTTAGAATATGGAAATTGTGTCACATACCGTCGCAGCTCCAATAGCCCCTAAATTAGTCAACATAAGATTCATGCTATCATCAAACAACTTTGTTGCTTCCTCCATAAAGTTGCCCTCTTCCAACTCTAGATCACTCTGGTAATCCAGTAAGATAAACCCAATCAACCATCAGATTGAAAAAGAATCTCACAGGTGGTAAAGTCTGATTCCGCAAATAAAATTTGATTCCATAAGTATAACAAATTTTAATTAATTAAATTAATACACTTTAATTACTCCTCACAAATTTTAACAAAAGAATGCAAATATTCTAAATTAAACATAACACCCGCAGAGGTCATGAACTTTATAGTTAACCAAGATTACACAAATTTCCTTCAAATCCATGGAAAAAATCAAATTTCAACTTGAGACAACAGAAACTACAGATTTTTCTCAAATACAATGTTTCAAAAGCAGCCACCCATCCGAATCAAAACCAGCGGCAGGCAACAAAAAGCAGCCCAATTAGACCACAAAAATTACAAAACCCTAATCGGATGCATCTCTTTACCAAAAATAATTGCAATTAAGGAGAATAAACTAAATAAAGATTATTAAAGAACACACATGCAGAAAACTCCGAAAAAAAATGAAACCTTGCAAAATTGGGCAAATCGAGCTGCCACAGAGCTTCCACTTTCACATTCCGCACGTTGAGGCGTCGATATCTTCCTGCTCACATCAGCCATAGGTCCCAGATCTCTGATCTGCTCAACAAAAAAGCCACAACTTTCAACCAAACCAAAATAAAACCAAAAATCACATAGCAGCTGAAGAAAACGTAATCCAAATCAGCCAGGGCCAACGAACATGAACAAATTCCAGCTGGAGCTTATGTGTTAATGCCTCAGCTCTTATCTCTATCCTTGTATGTGCAGTAGAAAGTAAAAATGAGGGGTTTTGTGCAGTATAATATTATTTTTCTTGTTAGGGATTTCGGAGAAATAAAACCCTTTCTCGTTCTTAAGCGCGGGAAAATAATGGTACGATATGTCACATGGTATACACACCATAGTCGACATACATAAAAACCAATGGCATTCTAACACGTGTCCTCCGATGCTAACTTTTACCGCCAAAACAGTCAACCACGCGAGCTCAGCGGATAGGAGGCTGACGTGTCATAAGTGCCAAGTCCACATATAAATTTAAGGGCATTTCATTCAGACCCCTACATAAGTATCATTAGGATTCAGATCCTTAGTATTCAGGATCCATTTTTATGCAATACCACTTTATTGCTCTTACATACCAGTATGTTGAAATTCTGTACCACAAAACCATAATCTGGTACCCGTTTATAATCATCTGATACCAGTTTATTTTCTGCAGTACCACTTTATTGCTCTGACATACCAGTATGTTGAATGTTTGTAACACAAAATATCATTCTATACCAGTTCATATATCTTTCATACCACTTTTTTACACCACACAAAATAGGTCCTTTAACCTAAAAAATTCTCAAATAGGGCCTGAATTCGAAATCAAACCCTTGATAGGGCCTGAATTCGAATTGACTAAATTTAATGCATTTATGAATTTTTAATCCAAGATCGTTTACGTTTTAAATACTAACTAGCAACCCTGTGCAAAAGTGAACCAATCAACTATATTCCTATATGACTGTAGTTACCCCGCACGCATTCGGCTTTATGAATTTCCCCGAGCTTAAACGCTTTCGGCGCCTAAGGTCTCGGAAACCACACGGACGAAACCGAATTCCATCTCTGGTCGGTTTTACGTCGTGGTGCACTATATTTATTGTTCTAACCGGTCTAATCACTTTTTCAGTCTCATAAACCAATCAAAAATCAAACATATGTTGATCAGGCATACGCTAGCATTAAACTCAAATATAGGACACGTAACTTAACTCATACGATTAAACATAATACGCGTAGCATTAACACGAAATCATAATCCGGCCCAATACGGCCTTAACCACAAAACGACTTACGCTAACATATTAATTAGCGAAAACAACAACGATTCAAATAGAGACATAATTAAAACAGTAAAACAAAAGATAGAATAATTTCGTCCCTCACAGTACTTTCGTCGAACGGGTGATGGGCGACTGAAAAGGAGAGTGTTCGGAAGTCAAATCTTGCCTACGCTTCGTCTGAGCTGCGGGCTTGAAGGAAGGGCGGTTCAGCTGTGCTATGATGAGCTCGGAAGGTGTTGCCTTAGAATTTGAGAGCTGTATGGTTTAGGTGTGAACTTCGAGTGATGAAATGGCTTTTGATGTGTCTGAGCCTTGTATGCGTGTATGTGGCCTATGTATCTATCTTCCCCCCCTTCACTAAGAAATACACCTGCTTTTATAGACGCTCGTGAACTCCTTCTTCAACAGTATGAAGCCGCCTCAATATCATGCGTATATCAGAAAGTCTTCAATTCTCCTTTCACCAACAAGATGAGATATCACGCAGCCAAAAGATAAGATTGTGTGGGATTTTTCCGTCTTGAGCCGTGCGCATAAATTTCTTGGAGATATTTGCTCGATGGTGATTTTCCACAAGAGTCGATCGCTATCATCACTCTCTGTCTCTATCCATCGTTGTATCTCTTTGTATATTGTTTCTATATGTATGTTGGGCTTGGGCTGCTCAATGGGCTGAAAGCTAAGCTTATGGGCCGAATTGTTTTGGGCTTTCATGGGCTCATAGTTTAGGATGATTTTCTTTTTTTTTTTTTCTTCCAAGTTCGTTCCCGATATTCGCCTCTTTCTGCTCTTTTACCTGTAAAATGTGAAAAGTAACATACGATAGGATATTTTCGGACATTTAGACATTAAACTATGGAATTATGCAATTTTTCGGGCCTAAGATGTTCGTAAAATCCTAACTTATCAGGAGGGTTCGATGAACACTTTCGCAGCAGCGTAATTCCGTCCCCAGAATCAGGTTTTTTAATAAGGCCATCACCACAAGCAAGAATATCTGTACTTCGATCCCGTGGACTCGCGTCAACGCCATTTAACTCAACATCCACAACAACATTATCCGTCGGTATATTAACACCTACTTCAATGGCTGGGAGATGGTGCACGGGGACAGGAATATCGCAAGCCTGTAAGGTAAAAACAAAATAAAAACAACTATTTAGTTACCATGCCATTAGCCATATAGTTCGATGCAAGACGACATACGTCAACAATCTGAGGCGGTTCTGGTGTCTGCATATCTGTAACTTTGCAAATATCAGAATTACTCCTTTAACTAAGTCTCCACTGTCATACACCATGTAACTCATACCTTGATATGGTGTGGAATTTCTTGAATTACTAAATCTTCTCGGGTGAAATATCATGCACACCATATGCAGACATCAAAGAAAGAGCCGCATGTATACACCACATTCGCCGCTGTTTGTACAGATAAAAGAAATGAAAAATTATTTTACGAAATAGTAACTGTAAAAAATAAATACGTTAAGGATTTTGTAATACCTTCTCGCCTGATGGGGGAACTCATGGTCTATATAAATGGTGAAGTTAATTATCGAGTCTGTCATGCCAAAATCTCGAAGAATATATGGTATCGTAAGCTTTGTTTTTTGAAATGCCTTTTCAAAGAATCTCATCCCTACAACTGAAGGTTCCACGAACATCGAACAATACGTTAAAGATGTTTATATAACCTTTTAAAAAATGAACACAAATAATATGGAGATTTATATATATATATAATATAACACATAATTACATATATATATCACATTGTTTGAGGAAGTCATATGTATATATCCACAATTTGTTTACAGTAGGCAAAAACCAACATAGGCGTCAAGTGGCTCCGGCACTGACCGCAAGACTGTGAACTTGCACGATTGCTAATTTGCAATATTATTTGCAAATGTGCAACTGCAACTTTGTAATACTGACGTGTATGACTGCTTGACTTAAGGAATGCAAAATTGTTGAGATTGAACAGTTTGTGCCATACTACACATGTGAACGACTGCAAGAACATCTCGTAAGACTGCATGCTGCAAGACCGCACGAAAGAACCTCAACATATGTAAGAATGTTAGAATATCTACAGCATTTTCAGAAACGTAAGACTGCAATGTTGCTATTTGTACGACTGCACTGTTGCTAGGAACTTATAAGAAAATTTCCAATTTTAGCGGGGAGAAGTGCAATCATAGGTAAGAATACTATTAATTTAATTAATATATCAAAACACTTCCAAAAGATAAATGTCAAAACCAACTCTAGCAACAAAAGACAACCATCATCTCATCCTACCTAGTAAACCTCAAATGAAAAGAAAAAATTTAAAAAAATAAAGACTGCGAAGGTTTTCTTAAAATTACGAAAGTGTACATGGAATTAGACGACCATTAAAACTAATATATATTCTTCACAGGTTTCGGTCGCAGACGTGACACAATCTTAAATGCACTATATTTCTGAGATATTCTGTAACGTAATACACTGTGAGGACCGCATGATTGTTGAGGTTGAACAGTTGCAATATGCCATACTACGCATTTGAGCGACTGCAAGAACATCTCGTAAGACTGCATGACTACAGAACAGAGTACCTCAAGATATGTAAGAATGTTGAAATATTTACAGCAATTTCAGAAACGTAAGACTGCATTGCTGCTATTTGCACGACTGCAAGTCTGAAGGAACTTATAAGAAATTTTCCAATTTAGCGGGGAGAAGTACAATCGTAGGTTAGAATATTATTAATTTAATTAATATATCAAAACACTTCCAAAATATAAATGTCAAAACCAACTCTAACAACAAAAAGACAACCATCATCTCATCTTCCCGGGTAAACCTCCAATGAAAAGAAAAAATATAAAAGAAAATAAAGACTGCGAAGGTTTTCTTAAAATTACGAAAGTGTACATGGAATTAGACGACCATTAAAACTAATATATATTCTTCACTGATGCATCTCAAGGTTCTCTTGCGCACTTAAGCGACGATTGAATCTCAATGGGCCCCCCTTACTTGGTTGAGATATTAAACTCCTAAAAACAAACATTGTATATCAGTATCTACTTACGAAGATTCTTGCAAATATATAAGCTCATAGCTACACACCTTTTTTATGGGCTCTTCATTGTATTCTTTGGCTTGGCTCTTCGATCTTTCCCACTTGTCGGATGATTGCTCTGCTGCCATCGCTAGTCGTCGATGAATTGCTTGATCAAATAATCGAGCTCGTCAGACTCGAACTGCAGATAAGCCATTGTCTAAGCTACGACTCTCCTTTGAGGCTTTTTCCGCGTGGAGAGAGATTATTAATGAATACCAAAACTGGTGATCCCAACATGTAAATTAAAAAAAAAGAAACCAAACGAAATCAAACGATTCAGGAACGGAAAAGAATATCACTCACAACCGATACACCAAGGACGTTATAAAGAAAAAATAAATTGATTAAGTAAACAACAAAGTTGAAAATTCTACACCAATGAACAAACCCCTTGGCAAAGCTCGAAAGAAAGAAGTAAACCCGTTAATTTTATCTAAACTGAAATAATCATAATAATACCTAAACCCTTTCAAGAGACGCAAAGTGAATGACCTTGTTTTTCTTTGGTGTTTTCTTTAAAACAGGCGCGCAAAGCACTGTTCTACAAAAAACACTCGAAATGTTAGGAAAATCACGACTCCACAATCAAGAGATTGAAGAAGGAAGTATCGCACAAAAGTAAAACTAAAAGAACAAAAGAAGCGGCATGAAACACAAAAAGCACCCATAAAGCATCAAACGAACAATATAACTTATATTATTTGCTACCAAAGTCACGTATAACACATGTGCAAGTAAAAGCGAAATCAAACGTAATTTACCTCTCGAAGCTCTTGCAAAAATGAATTGAAATCGGCGTTGCTCAGATTCTGACGCATGGATCGGATTGTAGACAAACTAATATAAAATAAGATTAGGTTTGGCAAGATAACTATCATAAAGAGGCTCATCGGGAGATTAGCGAACCTGTTCTGATTAATACTTGGAGCGCTATGAATTACTGAATCACACATTCCAGTCAATAGTAGAAAAAGAGTCGCTCTAATTAAGCGAGACTACATATTCCGTGTAAAGTCTAGTTCGATCCATGTAACCGCGAATAGTTTGTTCAACTTGATAAATTTGTCATCAATTTCGTAAATTACATGAGACAACTTCAACATGTAGCAAAACCTACGCAATGAAAAAGACGAAAAAAGAAACTAAATTAGAAATAGAAAACAGAAGCTCGAAACATAATATTAAGAATGGCATACATGATTAATGAAAGAAAAAACGGTCGTTCTTCTTCAGCCTGTAAAATCGAATGAGACTTGTATTTATTATTTTTCAGAAGAAAGTAAGGATTTAGACATAAATGACCAGTTTCTCACATGGGGAGTTGTCTCCCAGCGATCGTCACCCAGAAATAAGCGCCGTTTGTTATCTTTCTAAGGAGGTGTAAATAAAATCAAGAAAAGGCGAAAACCTATACCAGAATTCACTTAATTGCCAACCAAGTGAACAAACTTGTACTTGAAGATCTTACTGAAATCTGGCGAACGAAGCTATTTAGTTAACCCGCGATCTTCGAGAGTAAAGCGATAAAGAGTTTATACGAAAAGAAAAAAAAGGAGACCTGAAAGTATTCTGTCTATCAACCGAAAGTAAACTCGCTTCTCACGTCGAGCAGCTCTCTGCAGTTTGCCGATGGACATAGTGAATGATATCATATTCCCCTGAGAAATTACCATCGACCCATACTTTTCGACAAAAAGGAAACACCGTTTCAAACAAAAAAAAGGATAGAATGTATACCACGATCGAGCGTTCTGGGACATCAAACTTGGCCAAGACATTGACTCCTCGTCTTTTTGTGTACCTGAGAATCAGCAATACATCAGTCAGATAATTGCGAATTTGACGAAATCTAACGGTGAAAAACATCGACTTGCGTTACGATCTCTTAAGGCGTAGACGACCGTATATCGTTCTGAAGTCGAATAAGCTCCGTCCCAATAGCTTTGGATAAAAGGTATCTCAAGACTGGAAAGATTGCTCGTCTACGATATGCCAATGCAATACGTACTATAACACATATTGATAAAAAAAAAAAAGATCAGTTATTTTTCGACTTATCATCTCATGTAATAAGCTGTCGCACTCACCAGCTTAGCATAAGCCATCAAGTCGATAACCTTCTTAATCATCAGCAAATTCTGATAATGCCTCGATTCATCTGCACTTTTTTATTTCAAGCAAACATCGTACGGAAAAGCGCAGAGAATAAAACACATGGTATATACTATACCATGTGCAGCTCGCAGCACGTGACAGCTCTAGTGAACCCTGTATACAGATGGACATTCATCTTTGTTAGCACTGATGTCGATGGTTTCTCATGCCTAGATCTGCAAGCAGCTCTGAGATAGTTCATGACGTACCTCTCATGCCTAAACAGTAACGTGCTGAAGATCTGCTATTTTCTTGCATTGATTCTGTTTCTGTCCAAACTTCAATGAAAACAATGGTAATCATAAAGAGCAAAAATTAAAGGAAGTTGAAATGTGGTTTATGATTCTCGAATTTTTATTGCTTGATCGACATGAAGCAGATCTTCAATCTAAGTCACAATGTTAAACGCCAACCCTTCTAACACCCTCGAGTAACTCTCCAAAACTGCTTGCCCCACGTCTGTAAATTCAATCGAAAAAAAAGACTCAAAAATCAATCAAAATCTCCCCATATGAACAGCAACAAAGAAATGAGATTGCAACAAAGAGAGACGTTGATAATAGATAAACGCCACCTACAATACCGAAGGCGAGGAACAACACAACATGGACGGAATTACGTCTTGTGCTTGTCTCAATGTATAGTAGTAAAAACTAAACCATTAAAGAGCAGACTAAGAATTTTATGTGCGGAATTTTAGCGAACACCTCGCAGGCATATTGCTGGGACTCCATGGATTCGTCGAGGAGCACCGACCTCGTCCCAGATTCGCTCAAGCTCAGCTCAAGCGTTCCCTCTGAAAGACATGTCTCGCCTGCAGCCTCGCCTACGACCACCCACGAATGCGAGGTACTAACGGCGGCGGGATATCAAAGAGGGCGGTGTTTTCGTCAGAAATGAATTTTTGTTTTTGGGGTTTTCTGTTTTGGATAATGAATAGACTGCAACAGTTCATTAAACAAAGAAAGGCCAAGAGTCTGAAGCTGAACGGAGTAGCAACCAATAATGAATGTATAATTGTATGACTGTTCAATCTTCTCTATTTGCAAGACGTTTGAACAACCATAGATACTGTTCGTTTTTTGTGCAATATTTAATATATAAAATGTCGTTTCATTTCTAAAAAGTGCCTTGTACGTAACTACAAACTGCTCAGAAAGGAAGCAAAACCACCACAGTCGGCCACGTCAGCCTGCCAGAAACTCAACAGCCAAATACATCTCGTTTAGACCAAAAAAATTTACAAAAATATAATTAAAAATATTCCGAGCAATCTGATTGGTTGGAGGGGAAAATTATTGCCACGTGTCATCACAATAGGGTCCCTATCCAACTTTTATAGTATATAGATTACTAGAGTTTGATCGAGTATCATCAAAATTTATGTAAATTGCCATGTTATTACTGTTGGAAAAGCCCATTATTCTGTTCCATGTAATTAAAGATCTTCGTACGTTACGTTACATATTGTTGCCACTTCAAAAAATTAATAAAGAAGCTAGATTTTTCCAAATTCCACAAACAAATATTTAATTGTAGATAAAAGCGTCACTAATACGGAAAAAAGCACACATGCACGCAGAAGCGAGGACATCAAACGTATTACGTAAACAAACACAGGCAAAAACCATACAAAGCACACAGCAAAATTACAGTATTACTATTGCAGAAACAAAAGTATTTCTGTAGTAAAAGCTGACATCAGTTCTTCCATTCCATTCCATTCCATTCCATTCCACCTTTTAGAGCTCCAGCACCAAATCTGCATAGTCAATAGACAAAAGTACGAGCATGTAAGAAAAAGAGAAAAAAATATTATTTCTTCACTCCATAAAAAAGATTAAATTTTTGGGACCAAGGTCCAAGATTTACATACAGTCAGCATCGGACTTAACCCAGCACCCATTGCCGCCATTAACAGTTTCGCCGCCGGCGGTGTTCATAATCTGAGGAGGACGGTTGTCTGAGATAATGGGCCCTCTTTCATCAGGGTATATGATGATGTCATCTTCCGACGAAGGCCTTAAACCTCCATCATCGTCGTCGTAATCTGCCACGTGGGCCCCATCGTTCTTGACCTCTGTCATGGTGGGCTGAAGCTCATGGCCATTTTGTTCGACGATCTCAGGATGAACTTTTCTGCTGAACATTTGCCGTATCTGCGCTTTTTTTTTTTTTTTTTGGTTTCCCATTTCAGAATAATTCAATCACTCTCTGCCAGCGTTCGAAGGATTGAAAGGAAAAAAAAAAAGCTTACTTTACGCAGTTTCTTCTCTGCCATGGCAGAATACTCGCCGGAGGAGTTCTTCTTAACGTTGCCCCTTTTGAGCATCTTCTTCATCATCAGATGAACAGAAGATTTATCAGCGATTTCTTTGTCTCTTTTCTTCTTAGCTTTAATCCCACGACAGCTCTCATCTGATTGCTTAGTCTTCTGAAACAGCTCTTCAAGGGAAGTCCTCCTCTCTTTCTTGGTCAGCGATCGTGGCATCTCAGAAATCCCAGCCGCCGATCCAAGAAGATAGCTCTGAAGTGGACAAACAACTGCAGATTCATTACACTGAGTAACCTCCTCGCCGCTTTCCACGACCTTGTCCTGATCCTTGAGTGTAATAACGCTGACGTGGCTGTTCCTTGCAGAAGACAAGCTGACACGGCACTCTTCCTTCCCTTCCTCAGCTCCTCCGAGCACCTTCTCAAGCTCGTCGTTGATCAGTTTCAGCTCATCCTCAGTCGCCTCGGTTTCTTTCTCGGCTATGTGGTCCAATATTTGGAAGTTAGGCGTCGCTGGCTCGTTGGCTGCGATTGGCTCCATTCCCAGCGTGCCTATGGCGAGGAATCCATGGAAGAGCTGACCTTCTTCGAATTCAGCCCTGGCATTTTCGAGGCCTGCAAAAGAGTTCCTCATATAGCTTCTTTCCCTCTGGGATTTGCTGAAGGGCTTGTTGTTGTTCTTGGTGAAGTTGCTGCTCCCTTTTGGGAAACATTGCAAGTCTTCGAGCGTTTGATGCCCAGACAAGCCTGGTGTAAGGAGAAGTACCAAAATCAAGTTAGTTAGGAACTGAAGCTGTATGGTTAATACTAAGTTCTTGCCTGTGGGAAAATCCTTGTGTGTTTCGACGCTATTCTGCCGAAACTTGCGATGCATCCAACCTAATATCTGCAAGAAATTCACACCAAGGTTAGGAGAAAGACAAAGCTAGACAGTAGCAGAAGGTCATAGCTTGGAGAAGAAATATAGACTGAGAAAAAGAAGCATATTTAATCTGCTTAGTGTTTGTATTTCGTGGTGGCTATGTCACCTTCATTCTTTCAGTTGTAGTAACGGAGTGATTGACAATAGTTGCATGTAAGAAGAAGATATAACCTTAAATAGGCTGTCTTGATTAAACAAATGTGACTTGAATTAGTTATAATTCCCATCATTTCTGCCTTGTGAGGATTGGGTGTGAGAATAGTTTCTGAAGCATAAGTTCAGCGAGAAATGGACAAGACGATGGTATAATGCATAACTATAACATGACAACGAAGAAGAAGTTCAGTCAGTAAAAAAATGGTAAAAGCGATAAGATCATAAAAGGGTTTATCCATAGGGTCCACTGCTTTCATCATAGCCAAGAAAACTAAAATGCACATAATCACAGCTCTAAATCTGATGTTTAACGCTTCTGTGCTCTAATTTTGTCGAAACGTATCTCTTTAGAAGCCAAATATGGGATTAGCAAGCAGCATGTAAATTTGATACTTTCATTGATCTTTGTATTTGATACGGACCAAAATAGATGGGCCGAAAAACGAGTAATAGAAGAGGCCCATTAGGCCCGTGAAGAAGGAAGCCCACGATGAAGTCAAAAGAATATCTAGGAGGGCCTTGTAGGGACCACTGGACAAAGGGCAAATACCCGGGCAAAGCTGTGAGAAGACCTTCAAAAGAGAAAAATGACTAAAGCTGACTGACGCAACTGAGGGAACAAAAGCTGCAACTGACAGCCCAGTACACGTTGTCCCAGAAGGTCATATCACCAGCCATCAGGGGACCTCGGGATGGACCTCCAGGCAATAACCAGAAGCTCCTATAAAAGGAGCACTTCGCCATTTGCACCATTGATACACATTTTCAACACTTAAAAATACTTAGAATATTCTCTCACTACAAGAAACGTCCCTATGTATTTTCTTATGTGTTCTTGAGAGAAAATGGTGAGGAATATGTAGTCTGAGTGTGTAAATATCCTCAAAGTATGGTGGAAAAGGTTTCAGAGCGCCCGTGGACGTAGGATCTGCAAAGATCCGAACCACGTACATCATGTGTCATTTTATTTACGTCCCCCACACGTCCCAAGCAGGTCCCCCGCGTCCAAACAGGTCCCCCATGTTCCTTCAAACAGGTCCCCCGCGTTCCAAACACGTCCAAACAGGTCCCTAGCGTCCCAATACATCCTCAACGTTTCAGGCAGGTCCCCAAACGTCCCAGACAAGTCCCCAATGCCCCAAACAGGCCCCCATCACGTCCCCATCGTAAAAACAGCACCTTACGCCCTTAAAAACTTCCAATATTCATTCCCCGGCTATATAAATTCCTTCTCCCACATATATAAATTTTGTTGATTGGGTTGGCCCCACATCAAATGGCGCCGTCTGTGGGAAACTCGAGTTGAAGGCGTGAGTAATTTTCACTGCGACAATGCGAAGTTGTGCTGAGAATTTACTGGTTTTTCCCTTCTTCCGATTTGTTGGGGCAAAACGAAACGCGCGAGACGTCAATGGAGGAAGATATGTCCGCATCGAAGAACCTAGACCCACAATTTGCGGAGGAGGACCTTCAAGAACTATCAAACGTGTTGAGGAACAGCCATAACTTGAAAGGCAGGCCCGAGATGAGGAAGAGGAGCAAGATGGTCAAAACGAGGTACTAGAACACCCACGGAGGACCTCCGCCAGCTCCGCTAGAGAACTGCCCGATAACATGAAGGGATCTGGAAGCTCCAGAAGAAGGAAAAAAGGCTGTCGCGCTTGGAAAAAAGGGAAGCTAGCGCCACGGCCTCACCACAGGGAACCCTGGGGATCTCTGCCAAGAGTCCCACGGAGATTCACACCACTAGGCAGATCCAGAAGACACCCTGACATCAGCTTGGGGACCTCCCGTGATAAGAAGGCCCTTATCCGGAACTCAAGGACCCTCTAAATTTCATTCTCGTTTATATACCATGATAGCATGACCACTAACAGTTGTTGTCTCTTGAAGGATAACATTGAATGACTCATTTCAGCGGCAAAGCTAATGGAGGTCACTTATCATGGCTTCGAACAAGATCCGAAGGTGCCTTAGGAGGAGTCTGTAGGGACTGTGCCAACTAAAGGCAGGCGACATCCACCTCCTCCAGATGGGGGCCAGTTCCAGTCAGGACTCATGTCCCTGTCATAGTTCGAGCGCGAGGCACTAGGAACTTCAATGGCCAACAGAGCCCGAATCATACACCTGAGCATCTCAAGGACTTAGAGGCCCAGCTCCAAAATTGTGTGCAAAGGTCAGAGGGACCTCAAATCCCAGCTCCCCGAAGCTCCCCCTTCGGCACCTAAAAGCCCAGCTCCGCGCTGGCACGAAGACCCGAAGCTCCCCCTTCGGGACCTAAAAGCCCAGCTCCGCGCTGGCACGAAGACCCGAAGCTCCCCCTTCGGGACCTAAAAGCCCAGCTCCCCGCTGGCAAGAAGACCCGAAGCTCCCCCTTCGGGACATAAAAGCCCAGCTCCACGCTGGTTCGAAGACCCAAGGCTGCGCGATCAAGACCTCCCCAGTGCACGAAGTCTGAAGCGCCGCATCCGGGATCTCCTCAGTTCCCCGCTGGCATGAAGATCCGAACTCCTATATTTGGGATCTAAGAGCGAAACTCCCCAGCTCCCCGCTGGTGAGAATATCCGGAGCTCCGCCCTCGGGACCTCCCATCAAGAAGACCGACCTCGGGACCTCCCAGCACCTCGTTGGCAAGAAGATCCGAAGCTCCGCCTTCGGAATCTCCCAGCTCCGCGCTGGCACGAAGACCCTAAGCTCCGCAGTCGGGACCTATAAAGTTCAGCTCCGCGCTGAGGATTCAAAGCTAGCTCCCCACTGGCAGAAGGCTTAAAAAATCCAGCCCACGAAGGCCCGAGTTCCAATATTCGGGATCATGGGGACTAGCTCCGCGCCGTAGGCGAAGACTTGATTCATATGCGAGATCTCCAAGCCCAGTTCTACTCTCAAAGGACGACAAAGCCAAGCTCCTCACTAGCACGCGAAGGTCCGTAGGACCTAGAAGGCAGCTCCACGCTGGCGTCCAAAGACCCGCGGACGTACAAGACGAGCTCCGCGTTGGCACGCGAAGGTCCGTGGAACCTAGAAGCCAGCTCCGCGCCAACGCCTGGAGATTCACAAGAGATAAACGCCCTATTCCGCGCGGGCACATGAGGATCAATGGGAGACATCCCGACTGATAAGGCCCTTAGCCAGGACCTCAGGGCCCTCTAGACCTCATTCTCTATTATATATTATTTTATCATGATAAATATATGCACCGTGCTAACAATTGCTATTATTTGAAGGATATGATCGAGACTTTTATCCCAGGATACCTGAAAAAGGTGCTAGCCGCATCAGCAAACATGATTTGAAGGTGATTGATGAGGAGTCTTAGGGATCTAGGCCACATAAAGGACTTAAAGGCCAGCTCCGTGCTGATATATAAAGATCTGCGGGACCTCAGACCCAGCTCCCCACCGGTATACGAAGTTCCTCGGGAGATCCAGCCCTACCCCTCACTACCATGTGAAGGTCCCCAGAACCGAAAGTCCAGCTCCGCGCTGGCACGAAGACCCGAAGCTCCGCCTTCGGGACCTAAAAGACTAGTTTTGCGCTGGCAAAATCCAAAACACCCCATTCGGGAACCCTCAGCTCCGCGCTGGCATGAAGATCGAAGCTCCACGTTCGGGACATCCTAGCCCCTCGCCAACGTCCTCAGGCATTATAAGCCTAGCTCCTCGCTGACACAAAGGTCCTGGGGACCCTGAGGCCAGATTCATGCTGGCATACGAAGATCCGCGGAGGTCAAAGTCAGCTCCATACTGACGTATGAAGGCTCGATCTCTCTGCCGGAAATCTATAAGCCCAGCTCCTCGCTGGCATGAAAAGACTCAATCATCTAATAGGGATCTTCAGAGACAAGCCCCGCACCAGAAACAAAGGAAATGCGAGATGAACAACTTGACTCCATGATGAAGTACGAAAGGTCCACTTGATAGATCGGGACGTATGACCCTATCTCTCCACTGCGTAAGGAAAGCCACCAAGGGGATTTGCGAAGACCAGCTCCAAACAAAGACACGAGTTATAAGTATGGGATCCCCAAGTCCCGCGCCTTGGTTGCATGCGAAGATTCGCTCTGGGGGACCTCTAAACCAAGATCCTCCTAGATCCTCTGAACCAAGATCCTATGTGAAGATCCTCTGTGAAGATCCACTATATCACCTCCTATGTGAAGGTCCTCTAAACCAAGATGCTCCACTGTAAAAACACCGATCCTTCTGTTAGGGATCTACTATATCAGCTCCATGAAGGATCTGAGATGCTCCTATGTGAAAAGCCTTTTCATCCACAAGGGGGACGAGGACCTCCACCCATACATCAGCGTGTCTAATATTGCAGCCCTGGAAGCACCCACCAACGTTTTCTCCATCAAAGAAGTACTCTGAATAATGGTCTCCACAAACGGGATTTCGTCATGGAGCTCATCTGGACCTCCATGAATCTATTATGCCGGGAGGACAGCTGCCGTAACTCGACCGAAAGTAAGATAGCCAATAAAGAGAAGCTGGCCACCGTAGCGGACAGGAAGGAACGAGCAAGAAACACGACCACCGCCAACAGCCTCGACTTCACAACAGGGAGCCGTCGAGATATTTCCACAGGGTCCTACGGAACTCTTATCAGTATGCAATCAAGATGGAGGAAGTCCTGATTATCAAGGAGACATTCCGTGACAAAAAGGCTCTTAGCCGGAGCTCCAGGACCATCTAAATCCCATTTTTATTTACATTCTCGATATCATATTAAATACATCTATCCTACTAATAATTACTATCATATGAAGGATGAAATCAAAGGGCCCATCGGAGGAAGTACGTAGGCCGTGGCCTCGATCAAGTTGTGAAGGAGCTCCGAGCAAGGTGGATCCCAACCTCCAACAGAGTCCAAAATTGTACACCTGAGCAGGCCAAGATCTCAAGCTCGCAGATCGTGGGAGATTGTTGGCCGTGGCAGCAAACATGACTCCAAGTTCACCGAGAAAAGAAGTAGGGGGATCTGTGCCTAATAAAGGCAGACAACCCCCACTTCCTCCAAATAAGGTCACGTCCATTCTATCCAGAGCCTCTATCCTCATTGTTGTGAGAAGAACGAAACAAAGAAGGCGAGAGCCCAAGGGTTTAAACTCCAGAGATCAGGGGATTTGTGAGACGTACGAGGATGCGTTGGCCGAAGTACGATTTGCGCCAGGAGATGGAACACATATGACCAGACCACATAACGATGCCTGGCTTATCGCCAAAGACATGGGAAGTCTGACCTCCGGAGATACAACCAATGGAAGAAATCACGTCGAGAAAGAGCCCATTCGATGGCGGAGGGATCAACGAAGATCCTGACGAGGCGACGCAAATGGTGTTATGGCAGCAACAAAAGGAAGCCACATTACGAGGAAATGGGGGATCAGAGGATCAAGATAGAAGGAAAGGGGCCTATAGCTTGCAGCAAACCAGACAAGGAGCTGATAGCATGTCTACAAAAATGCGGACCTATTCGCATATGAGTGGAGTTTGCCGAATATCGCCACATATCATCTTACCAAGAAGTCGACCCATCAAATAGAAGCTCTGACCGTACGGAGCTGAAGGGCCCAGATCCTAAGAGGGAGTAGACAAGCTTTTCCAAGCAGACCATGTCCAAGAAATCCAGCTCCCTACATAGCTGGCAAAAAAGGAATGGAAAGCGGGGGACGCAATGACTTCAGGGACCTGAGCAAGGCGCGTCTCAGGGATCATTATCCATTACCCCGAGTAAATCAGTTAGTGGACTCCACTCTGGGTGTAAGGTCCCCAGCGCCATGAACGCCTACCAGGGGATCTGGGAGGTCCAGCGGCCAGTAGGGAGGATTAGTGGCTCTCAGCCGAGAAGAGTCTCCATTCATCAAAATGTTACGAAATAGCAAGAAGCGCGAAGAGGCGAGTTGGCGCTGTATTTCTCCATGGAGGTGTTAGCTCCATCTTACTAAAGAAAGAAGGGACCTCCCAAAAGCCGACCTACTTTGTGAAGCAAGGTACTGTTGAAAGATGAAACCAGGTGATATGTCGACCAGAGCTACGCGGGAGAATGGTGAAATGCACCATCAGGCTAGGGGAGTGCGACGTGGAATTCAGACAATGAACGCGTAGACCCTCTTCGACGTTGTGCTTGAAACCACCAAAGGACCACAGAAGCAGCGATGGGAGGTGCACACATACGGATCTAAGACTTCCCATTGATCCAGAGCAGAGGTCCTTATCATTAGCCTGACAGGAGAGGAGCTCCGTTCTGTCACTACCTGCAAATTCCCGGCCCCAGAATGATTCTGAATACGAAGCCTTAATTTTCGGGGGATTGCGCAGGAAACATGAGCGTGGGACGTCGTTTGATTTCTAGATTCACAATCGGTAATACGAGCAAAGTGGAACTATGAAAGGAAGGGCAGGAAGATGATCGAATATGCAAAAAGCACGATAAAGGAACTAACAACCAAGTTTGATTGTTGTGAAATCATGCAGGTCCCAAGAAAGGAAAGCCACAAAGTTGGTTACTTGGCCAAAGTGCCGAGCTTGGATTCGACCATCAGAGAGGATGGCATCATCAAGCTCGCAGTAGAAAAACAGGAAGCAGGGAAATATGTGGAAGCGTCGAAGGAGAGCACCATGGGAGGACCTCTGTCCCGAAGGTCCTGAAAGGCACGGGATTGAAAGGCAAAAAGGGATACGCAGGTGATCTCCCAGGGGAGGTTCTAGGGGAAAAATCGATGGTAACCGACGAAGGAAATCAAAGAGGTCACAGCTCCACCTGGTGGCAGAAGCTCCGCCAACATCCGAGACATGATCCTCTATAAAGGTCATAATATTAGATAAGTATAAATTGGTTGACGACTTGATGTAATTTTCCAGGACGTGTAAGGTAGCTCCACACGATACATTAAGATCCCGCCTCAAGGGATCTATGAGCATCTTCGCACAAGAAGTATGGATTCATCTGTGCCAAACCAATAAGCTCCGCGCTGGTATTCACAAGACTACTTATTTAGGACATCTAAGTCCCGCCTCGTGTTGGCATGCATAAGGTCCCTTTTCCCCTAGAGTCTTCAAGCCTTGCTTCGTGCTGGCATGAATGACCTTTGACATCAACGACCTTCGGGTCCGCGACGTGTAATGATACCAAGGGTCGACGGACCTGCGGCGTACAAAGACATCAAAGACCCAGTGCCTGCGACGTGAAACGATGCCAAAGACCGACGGGTCGGCGGTGTACCCGACATCAAAGGCCACAGGTCTGCGACGTGAATGATGCCCATGAGGGTGTACAAGATGCCACCGCCGACGGGCTGTGGTGTACAGGACATCAAAGGTCCCCAGTAAGACCTGCGACGTGAATAGGTACCTCAGCGGAGCTGGCGCTATAACCAGGGTAAAACGGCGGGAGGAAATCCCCACTTAGGACCTTCGGGTCTATATTACTGGATTCGCTAAGGAGAAAGAGAGCCTAGCGCCTAAGTGACACCTTTGGATAGGGACGACGGTCCTTACAACCAAAGGCGTGTACAGTTCGTACTCGGCTTACGAATTGAATAAGCGAGCTGGCGCTATAACCAAGCCACGACAATGATGTTCCTAGAAACATCCATCAGGTCCCGCAAAAGAAGGCCATCACCACCCTGAAAAAGGCAAAAGGGAACTCGGAGATACGTACAGCAGAACCCAGGGACTCCTTACAAGTGCAAAGGCTCGAAGAGGAGCTCCCCCATTAGGTCCCCGCCAGGGGAGTCGAGCTCCCCTAAAACATCGCAGGTCCTAGGATGCCCGAAAGGCCTTCCACCAAGTTTCCTGAGGAGCTGGGAACGACGAGATAGCAGCATGGTCCATGACCTCTACGCGCTTATCGACAGTTGGAATTCGAAAGTGAGGATCCTCGCGTAACTAGGGATCTATCTAAAAGCACGAAGTCCCTCAAGGAAAAAGGACCTTCCGAAGTGTACTGGCGCCAATACTCAGTCAGGAACTTCCGCCCAACAGTGGTGGATAGATGGCGCTGCTGGTAAAATCACGAGGTTCCAGCCTCCGCGTCCTACAAGGGAGCTCCGCAGCTCATTCCTATAATGCCGTAGGACCTCTACATACTCCCTCACAGCGTCAATCCAGGAACGAGAGTCCTCGAGAGCTCGATGATCTCATTCAAAACAATCGAAGAAGTACGAAGTCCTTCAAAAAGAGGAGGCTCCAGGGAGCTAGAAGCAATGTGCAGCAGGACCTGAGGATCTCCTCCAAGGCTCGTAGAGGAGCTCCGCCATCAGGTCCCTATCAGGACCCTCCCGGTCCCAAGGACGACGGATGGAATGGCGACTATAAAAACATAAGGAAAAAGAAGCTCCAACGGAGACACTAAACACAGGAGAGTTGTGCTCCCTAAAACATTGCAGGAGCAGGGCTCTCCGAAGAAAGGAAATCGATGCATGGGAGTTCGGAGATATCGGCGCCACAGGGAGCTAGAGCTAAAGGGTCAAGGGAACCTGCAGATCCCCGGGAAGCATTCGAGAGAAAGAAGGTTCCGACGAACAGACACGGCTTCGACTCTGTATCGTCCCCTAATATAATGTCGCGTTGAAGGTGCAAATTCCCTTAGAAAGGGAAAGTCCTTCAAAGTAAGCCTGGTGCAGGTCCTCGGTTAGGTCCTCTAGGAACTCCTTTCCAACCACCATGAACGGGAAATGCTGCTGAGAGAAGCAGGCTACTTCCATTTGCTGCCAACAGATTGACCGCTAAGGTCCCTATAGATCCCAAAAGAGGCTCAACACTTCGCCCCCTGAGGAATGGAGTAAAGAAATCCCCTTTTTTGCTTTTTCTTTCTAAACTTTTTGACGAAGCTGTTCATTCTGACACCTGAGGCAGGGTGGTAATGGGAACTTCTTGAGCTCCCCTGACAGGAGAAAGGAACTAAAGGAACACCCTCCATTCCTACCGAAGGACGAATCTCCCCGCAAACGTCCTGAGCCACCAGGACGCAAAGGAGCAAGGGAGCTACAGAGGGTGCGCTGAGGAACTTGGGAACTGATTCCTTCCTCGACATCAGTTAACAAAACACGTCCCTTCGAGAGGTAATCACGGTAGGGAGGTAAGGCCCATCTTACTATTTTACTCTAATTTACTTTTTGTCCCAAAAAACAAATTAGAGTAGGGGAGTGGTTGATACGGACCAAAATAGATGGGCCGAAAAACGAGTAATAGAAGAGGCCCATTAGGCCCGTGAAGAAGGAAGCCCACGATGAAGTCAAAAGAATATCTAGGAGGGCCTTGTAGGGACCACTGGACAAAGGGCAAATACCCGGGCAAAGCTGTGAGAAGACCTTCAAAAGAGAAAAATGACTAAAGCTGACTGACGCAACTGAGGGAACAAAAGCTGCAACTGACAGCCCAGTACACGTTGTCCCAGAAGGTCATATCACCAGCCATCAGGGGACCTCGGGATGGACCTCCAGGCAATAACCAGAAGCTCCTATAAAAGGAGCACTTCGCCATTTGCACCATTGATACACATTTTCAACACTTAAAAATACTTAGAATATTCTCTCACTACAAGAAACGTCCCTATGTATTTTCTTATGTGTTCTTGAGAGAAAATGGTGAGGAATATGTAGTCTGAGTGTGTAAATATCCTCAAAGTATGGTGGAAAAGGTTTCAGAGCGCCCGTGGACGTAGGATCTGCAAAGATCCGAACCACGTACATCATGTGTCATTTTATTTACGTCCCCCACACGTCCCAAGCAGGTCCCCCGCGTCCAAACAGGTCCCCCATGTTCCTTCAAACAGGTCCCCCGCGTTCCAAACACGTCCAAACAGGTCCCTAGCGTCCCAATACATCCTCAACGTTTCAGGCAGGTCCCCAAACGTCCCAGACAAGTCCCCAATGCCCCAAACAGGCCCCCATCACGTCCCCATCGTAAAAACAGCACCTTACGCCCTTAAAAACTTCCAATATTCATTCCCCGGCTATATAAATTCCTTCTCCCACATATATAAATTTTGTTGATTGGGTTGGCCCCACATCAGTATTGATATTATTGCAGCTTAGTTGCTCAAACACACCTAAACAGAGCACTACCAAATATGATGAGAAACGAAGCATGTTCATCAGAAAAACTAAAGCCAAGATGAGTCTATTTGAGTCATTTAGCACGTTGCTATGAGGCCTAAATCAATCATAAATTCTTGGTATTTGTTTAATCACTTCCATCTCAACCCATGGGCTAAAGAACTTGGTAAAAGATAAGAAGCTTGGCATGTTAAAGGTTGGAGCTTTTTCCATCTTCTCCCTGATTGAATCTTTTGTCGACATGCCATTTAAACCATTAGGGACATGACCCATCATTACATTATTGATTGGATCTTTGACTTAGCTACTACACCATTTTTTACGTTTATGTGGAATTGATCGTGGATAGCTAGCTGCTAACCAAATAAACTCAAGTGGGCAATTATCGTAAACGAGAGAGAGAGAGAGAGAGAGAGAGATCACAGATGGGCTGCCTTGAAGACGGACCCCTCCTCATTGCCACATGTTTCTTGCACTTTATCTTCATCGAGGTTTGTTCTGATCCTCTTGTTCTTCTTACTTTTTTCGATAATTGCTTTCTATGTGAAATCTGGGAAGGATAAACATTCAAGCAGTAGCTGCATGATATTTGCAGCCACATTGAGTACGAATGGGCCTTACGTTTTCATCTTTGGGCCTCACAAGAAAATGTACCTATGATCAATCAATCAATCTTTTCATTGGGAAGTCTAGTAAGTATTACAGAAGGTAGGCAAGTAAGAGAGTGTATTTACTGCACTATCATTACAGAATCATCAGTTACTCTTCAGTTAAAACCTTCATCAAAGCGTTTATCAAGACATGTTTATATTGCTGCTGACCAGATATGCAACTTTCAGTTTCAAACGATGCACATCGCCAAGCCCTTATTATTACATACATAATCAAGCACAAAATCCCCAACCTTAAAACCTTTTGATTCAGCAGTAAACGTCTACACCGGCCCATGTTATAAAAGACCATCGTCATTTACATGTTTAAAGTTATAATCTTAAAGAGAAAAACAAGAATCATCTTTATTATGGTATAAGGAAATCACTACTACTAGTCATACATCAGCTGTGTGCTGTGGAAGTTGAAATAATAAAATATGCATGCTTTTGCATGAAGTCATATGGACTGAAGAGAAACTTGTTTTATGTGATCTCCTGCAACTAAAACAGGGGCTTGCAAGAACTCGGGACACATGGCACAATTTCAAGCCCACGACGATCTACAAAAAATCCCAATCGAAAACGCAAATAACCCATATGGAATCATAGTTTTGGGCACTTACATCCATTGCAATGGATGCAGAAACCAAGTCCTCAAATGCCTCCGTGGATACGAAGGTTTTTCACCTTAAATAACCATCCAATATGCTTCGAGTTTTGATCGAAATTTAATCTTGCTATATATATGTTAGGTGTGGAGTTGATCGAAATCGATGCCAAGAATCACAAGGTGACCGTGAAAGGCAAAAGAGCAGATCCCACAAGAGTAGCAGAGAGGCTGAGGAAGAAGAGCGGCAAGCACGTCGAGCTGATATCTCCCAAGCAGCCTATTACAGCAGCAGTCAAAAAGGAGGAGCCGAAGCCCGCGGTAATCTCTACTTCCCATCTTCTTTTCTTACACATATTCTCCATTTCTGTTGAGCTTATCTCCTAACGATTGATCTTCTGTCTGCATCCATTACAGCCCAACGTGATCGAGGTTGTGCTGAAGGTTTACATTCACTGCGAGGGCTGCGCAAAAGAGGTGAAGCACTGCATCCACGAAATGGAAGGTAGGTGTGTGTCAGTGTGTGTTTCACTGTAATAAGATTGTCCGAGCTTCGAAGCATTGCATATTTTGTACGTATAGGAGTCCAAACGGTGGATACCGACATGGGAAATAACTTAGTAACCGTAAAGGGAACGATGGATCCAAAGAAGCTCACCGAATTCATCAGCAAACGAGGCGGTCGTCATGCAGAGATTGTGAAGCAGAGCATCCAAGAAAGCAGCAGCAGCAAAAGCAATGAGGGAAGCAATGCTGCTAATTGTCCTACTTGCTTCCACCATCACTATCCTCACGAACTATTACACGCCCCTCAGTTGTTTAGCGACGAGAATTCCAATTCATGTTCAGTCATGTAATAAAATTCTTGGCAATGAAAAAAGCTTCATGAAATGTAATAGCATTACATTGGTGTGGCCATAGATAGCAATCACTACTGTATGATATAATAATAAGCTCAAGATTCTTTTCTTCCTCAACAGGTAGCACTAGCAGTAAAAGTACTCTTTTCTTCTTCATCTTTCTGAGCTTTTCACAGATGAATACCTTCTCCACGCGGTGGGCCAATGCTCTCAGCATCTTCGATTGAGACTCATTGTTCTCGCAAAGCTGCATCAGCATCTTCATCATCTTCTCATTGTATTCCATTATTCGTTCTAACAGCTCTCTGTCTTCCTTCTTGCTGTCCTCCTCAAGAGTATCAGATTCGCTCCTTCGATGAACCTCGATATCACCATGGGTTCCATCATCTTCGCGTTTGTTCCCATCACTATTTGTCTCCTGAAAGTGGCCGCCTTGGACACAAATGTCTGCTGTGAGCAAGTCGCTGAGACTCTGCTGCTTTCATCAGCTTCTGTACACGAATCGATGGCCGGTGGGTCCAATTCTAATCTACCATTGTCGGTGGCAATGCCATTGCCTTCACAATTTGGATCCAATTCCTCAGTTTGATTGGATACCATAACGATTTCATCATCCAAGGCTTCGGTATTACCTTGATTGTTGCCTAAAGTGGCAGAAGCGAGCGATCGATTCTCTCCTGCAATGCGATCACTCTACGAGTCACAGCCTTTCGGTAAGCCCTAATCCCCAAATCGAACCCTTTGATCGAATCGAGCTTGAAGAGGAGAGACATCAGCCCATCGATCATCCTCAACCTTTCATTCTCATCGCCGCGCACTGTCTCCTCCAGGCTGCTGCCGCTCCCCAGCCTAGCTTCAATCTCGTCCACGTGGCTTTCGATCTCCCCCACCTTCTTCACGCACCTCCTCACCCAAAATCCCCTGAAAACCTACTGTATTTTCAGCGCCGAAGAAACCGAACGGTCCTGTTCCTCGGACCCGGCGAAGTGGATCGGAATCTGAACGACTCTCGGAGCCCGATTCGGCGGTGCGCTCCGATCCATGTGTCGGTCGGGTCGGACTGGCTAACGGGTATGCCATATGGATAATATCGCGGTCGAAGCTGGGCTGGTACTAGTATAATTGGCGATCGTTGTAAAACGGATCAATCGTTGATAGATAGCAGAGATTCTTCGCGAAATTCAGAAACTATGGGATACTTTCTAAATCGTTCCGTATGTTTTCTTTAATCCGACCATCGTCAAGAGAGTTGTGGACAGTTCTGTAAGAAATCGCATGATTATTATTTTTAATTAAATTGATTTAGAAAAAAGAAAATAACACTTGGAGGAACAACAAATAACGACACACATATCGCACGACTAAAACAAACTGATTTTACAAAGCCTAGGTTATATATTCTCAACAACTGATTAAAGTCAAAGCCATAGTGCGCCAGCTTCTTTCAAAAGTGGGACCAACGTCCCATTAATATGAGACGCCATGACTCTGTCAACTGCTCCGACGAGCTTCCCGCCGATGAACACCACCGGCACGGCGGAGCCTCCGCCGAGGAGCTTAGATAGAGCCCTCTCTATGTCGTGTCCCCTCTGTTCTTGGTCGAGCTCGTACACCGTGGGGTTCACACCCATACCACAGAACAATCTCTTCACGGCGTGGCACATGCAGCAAGTGCTGACGCTGAATATCACCACCGCGCTCACCGAGGCCATCCTCACCACCCTCTCCAGCGTGTCCTCCGCCGCCGTGTCTCCTCCTAGGAAGGCGGCGGAGTAGTATAAGGACGGCTCGGATAGATAATGGTACGAATGCATACTCGTGATTTATGTACGTAATAAAACGTCAAGACCCTCTTTATTTTCCTTTTTCTTGAAATACGAAGAATATATGTTGGCACCTGCAAAAGGTATGTATGTATGCAGCAGAACCGTTCGTTTGTACACGTGTAGTGTTTGTACGAGGATTTTAAAACTTGGGATGATGAAGGTTGAAGAGTGAGAACGATGAGGATTATTAACGTATAGTGGATTTATATATATAGGCCGGAGATGTGAAGCTCGTAGTTCTTATTCGCGTGACCATCGCTTGCAATGCAATTAATTAAATAAAATATCGGCGTCGATAAATAATAAACGTGAGACATGAGAAGCTTTAATTCCGTGGCTCGTTGCTTGCAATAATATTTTGCCTAGATATGCTGACGTGTCCTCGTTTTATTGCTTATTCCTACGTAATGGTGAGCTTTGTCGTCGGCGGTGATATATATTTAATAATGCAATTAATAGTAATGACGTATCTGCTTTGATCGCTATAAACAACCTAACGACCATAATAACATAATTTAGTCCAACGGTCGGAGGTATGTCAGCTATTAACTTATTATTGCAACCTTCTTCAATAAACGAGTATTTTGCTTAGTTAAGTATAAGATTGTATTTATGACGTGGAAGTGCTTTCAAGTCCTATAGGCTACGCATGCTTCACTTTAAAAGTTCTGTTCGTTCATTACTGTGGGTAGGCTTCGCTATAATCGATGGTATATATAATAAACACTGTCACAATTGCATGTAACCCCGAATATATATTATTTGCAGAATTTATATTCTCTATATTTTGACTTAAGGATTGTAAATAAGATTGAGATCCCAATGGTATAATTCTATTTTCAGTATAGGACACTATTTCTAGTATAGTGTACTATGGTGCTATGGTGGTTACCTATACATTCAATTTCCAACTCAATAAATAGTTTAGGTAAGTTATTATGCAATCCTGTATTTATTATTCTATGACAGCGAAGCAACGTTACGATATGTAATAATCTTCCACGGAAACCATTAACTAGATCATGCCAAGAGCACATAAAATTGTGATAATCAGTAACACAATTAAATACTCGGAACTTATTGAATGACTTCACTTGTGTAGACTCAACATTTAATTTATTGTTCGGACATAAGCTGTCAAACTAAAAACATTTGGTACGCTAGTCCTTGGGTTGAAATAGGACGAAACTTGTTGCTAAAGAAAGAATATCTACTTTTTTTTTATCATAATGTTTTAAGGCATGCATTTCGACGTCATCACATCAAAGAGTTACGGGCTTAGACAGTCCTTTTTAAGTTTCATAAAGTACTTCCTCCGTGACGTAAGCAAGGGATTACGACAAGATTTTCACGTACTTTGGTTGTGAAAAGAGGGGACATAACATATGTGTAGTTATACCGAGGTTCAATAGCAGGCGTGCGATTGGTCGGCGGCGACAGAAGCTGAGCATGGCGGCGGCGATTGTACGGAAACGACGCCGCGGTTCAACTTCCGACGAGAAGCTAAACTCTGCAAAAGTTGTTGAAGTCCAAATAAAATACTCAACAACTTCTGCAGTTCTAAAGCAATTCTTTTAGGAAGATAATCGTGCTAAAACGTAGGCACAGCACTGGCCTTACTAAATTAATAATAGTGGTGTTATCAAGAATTAATTTATTCATGGACATTATCGCCACCCTATGCTTACTATTGATCTAAAGTAAATAGTACATCCATGTATTTATGATAGATGTACACTACTGAATTGAATTATGTGCAAGGAGAATGAATGGGTGGCTCAGTAGAAATTATTGGGAAAAAATCATATCAGTAAATGATATCACCCTTAACATTTCACAAAAGGAGAACACACATTAAAAACCAATGGGCAACGGATATGATGTTATGATGAATCACAGCTTTAATAATTCTTGGCAGTGAGCAAGTAATTCAGTCTCGAATTGTGGGCTACCTACTATTAATATACAGAACTTCCTAAGGCAATTAATTTTGTAACAATATAATTTACTAGGTTCGCTATTATTGTTATTCTCCAATTGCAAAATAATAAGATGTTTGATATTCTACCGCGATGAGATTCGAACACCACGTTTGTGGGTTATTCTCCACTCTATCATTTTCTTTTTATAATAAAAAGCCCATGAATTGCAATAAGAACATTAATTTGGGTCCAAATTAAGCCCATTACAATTTAGTGGAAAAATTGAGATATTTAGGAACAATTGTATTGTAGATCAATTACCACGTTACAAGCTTTACAACCATCCAAATTAAATATGGAAACTTATTATGATCTGCTGCCCCATTACACAAACGTTCCGTAATGTAAAAGAATGTTTTCATGTGTCTTATCATGATATGCGTTCATAATTAGTTTTCTTCATCTCAAATTTCAAGATCGCGTCAATCATGCTAATTGCTAATGCATTTTATTTGAATGAGAATGAAGTCAACATCGATCAATCTAATTTTAGGACAACGTAGTAACTAGTAATTGCATACTGTCAAACCTCGTCACATTGACAATATTGAAAAAGGGAAATAAATAAACAAACAAGCAATCCTCGCAAGCTGTGAAAACTAACACTAATTGCGAGTTATTTTGAGTTTTGACCCGTGATTTCTGTTTTTCGATTATTCCACCTCTTATTTAGTTTCTGGTAAGGTATTAGAATTTATGTAGACCGCCGAAGACAAAACTGTCACTTTTGTTGCAATTGCACCTTAAACAGTAATTTACGCGTTAACTTCATCACATGGAATTTGCTCAAATTCAACTAAGATTTGACTTTGTAGTAAAAAAATTGTTAATATAAATCGTCAAACAACGCCAACGCGTGCTTTATACGCCAATTAACTTAATAGTGTAATTACTCGGCCGTTGTAGATAGTTACGACCATTCACATGGGCAGAACATACATAAATAATTACAATATGACATATTAATTACGAGAATAGTTATCTTTTTAATGTTTACCAATTCATACGTATCCTCCTACAAGGATATTTTTATATTCAATGATTTTTTCCCTATATAACCGAACCGACCATATAATAATTACCACATATCGCTCAACTAATGTGGATGTCATGAAAGTTCACAGCTATAAAATCGAATAAGTATTTATTTTCCTAAAAACACTAACTGTTAAATATACGTATTGTAAAGGAAGAAGATGAGTGGATTCGTTGACCGCTATTTTGGTCAAAGGTAAGGTGGGAAAAAAGATGCACATGTGAACACAACTTGACGGACACGTGTACAGTTTTAATTGGTCCATCACAGAACGTATAATACATCTTGATTCATCTCTCCACGCTATCAAAAGCCGGCTAAAACTCCGCACATTTTACTCCATTTTTTCTGCCAATAGATTCCGCGGTTCTATCGAATGTGAAAACTCTCTGCAAAATTTTTGTTTGTTTGTCATAGTTCTTATTATCTTGTTCTTGTTATAGCTGCTCCTCAACGCAAGTGTTGAATATTCTCATTTTTTTAGCTCTTGGCTGATCTTCTCTGTCATCGCTCCACCTTTTACTAGCTGCTCCTTTCTATGTTAATCTGAAACTTTTACCTGGGTTTATCGGGTGGGTTGGAGATGGTAAAAGTATTCGATGATTATTGAATCTGAAGCGAACCCAGTTAATTTGTTTTGAGGAGGGTTTGAGAGGAGCAATTGAAGTCGATTCGATCTTGATTCTTTGCCTCTGTTTTGGTCGAAGGGTTTGCTAAAAGATTCGATCTTGAAGTTGTGTGTAGATGGGCTGTTTTCCTTGTTTTGATTCGAAAGAAGAGGAACAGCTAAATCCCCACAAAGAGAGCGATCATCACCATGAAGTTCACCTAGCTGTTCCTTCCAATCTATCAAAATTATCATCGGGTGAGTTAATCTTCGTGAACTTCGCTCTGTGTATTTTGATCTCATTTGGCTTCAGTCACTCAGATGAATGATTCTTTGTAGGTGTAGTAGGTATGTAATTTTTTTCGTCTCTAGATTGGTTTTATGTGATGAGTTTGATCTGTAGACTTCAATGTTCATGATGGCAGCTGATTTACAGAAGTCTCTTCTCCGAGCTACTTCAATTATGACGAGATCTCAAAAGATACTTGCTAATTTCTGGACAACAATGATATCTAACAAAGCTGCTTTCTTCCCAAACTTACCACAAACTGATCAAACTAATCTTCGTTTACTTACCTCACATTGCTAATGCAGTCTAGGTTGGGAAGTGAACTCAAGCCCCCTTTCGACTTTGCTTACCCCTCAAATGTATATGAAATACTCTGTAGCATATTGTTAGAAATCTGAGTCTTAAACTGCTAATTGCAGGGGGAGAGAGGCTACGATCAAGGAGCAACGTTGGCCCGAGGAAGGAGTCATCGGCGCCTAAGGAGTTGTCCGACGCTCAAATCGCCGCACAAATATTCACCTTCCGTGAGTTGGCCACAGCAACTAACAACTTCAGGCCCGAATGCTTCTTAGGCGAAGGAGGTTTCGGGCGTGTGTACAAAGGAAGGCTCGCAAATGGACAGGTTCTCTCTTTGTCCCTTTTCTAACAATTTTTACAAATGCTAACGCTTCGATTTGATTCCATTTTCTCGCAGGCCGTCGCAGTTAAACAGCTGGACAGAAACGGGCTCCAAGGAAATCGAGAATTCCTCGTCGAAGTCCTAATGCTTAGCCTTCTCCACCATCAAAACTTGGTGAATCTTTTAGGCTACTGCGCCGATGGAGATCAAAGGCTCCTCGTCTACGATTTCATGCCATTGGGTTCCCTCGAAGATCACCTCCACGGTACTCTAACGAAGGGATGAAGATATTAAAAAAAAACCGACGTCTTCTTACGGAACTCCTTTTTTTTCTTAAGCAGATCTAACGCCAGACAAAGAGCCCTTAGATTGGAACACTAGGATGAAGATAGCCGCGGGGGCCGCTCGAGGGTTGGAGTACCTCCACGACAAGGCGAACCCGCCCGTCATATACAGGGACTTCAAATCCTCGAACATATTGCTCGGCGAGGGCTTCTTTCCCAAGCTGTCCGATTTTGGGCTCGCCAAGCTCGGGCCCACGGGGGACAAGTCCCACGTCTCGACTCGGGTCATGGGAACTTACGGCTACTGCGCCCCGGAGTACGCAATGACCGGTCAGCTCACGGTGAAGTCCGACGTCTACAGCTTCGGAGTCGTGTTCTTGGAGCTCATCACTGGGCGTAAGGCCATCGACGGCACGCGGGCCCACGGCGAACAGAACCTCGTCTCGTGGGTAAGATAAAAGGCCTCAGGTCCCGTAATTTACGGGGCAAACTAGCCATTGGAATTTACATGGGACAATAACTTTCAAATTTTCTTAGCAGTTTAGGGACATTATACGCCAGACCCCTTGATTTTGCCTTAATTCTAGAGTTCCGGCATATAATTTTAGGAGTTGCATTATACTGACAATAACTTTCAAAATTAAGCAACTTTGAGGCAAAATCTAGTTTTCAGGCGTACAATTTTAGGAGGTGCATTATACTGACAATAACTTTCAATTTTGAGGCAAAATATAGTTTTCAGGCGCATAATTTCAAGGGGTGCATTATACTGACAACAACTTTCAAAATCAAGCAATTTTGAGGCATAACCTAGGGTTCCGACGTATAATTTTCCCTAAATTTCTGAACTTAGTCCCCTAAATTCGTTGTCCCTATAATGTTACTTCCTTCTCCGTCATTACAAACACGCCCGTAATTTTTTGCTTACGTGGATTTGCACAGGCGCGGCCGTTATTCAACGACAGGAGGAGGTTTGCGAGGCTAGCGGATCCCAAACTGCAAGGGAAGTTTCCGGTGCGAGGGCTATACCAAGCCCTTGCGGTGGCTTCCATGTGCATCCAAGAACAAGCCGCGGCCCGTCCCCTGATAGGTGACGTCGTGACCGCCCTTTCCTACCTCGCGAACCAGTCCTATGACCCAAACGCGGCCTCGGCCCACAGGGGCAGCGAAGGCGGTAAGGTCTTACCGAAGAACGAAGATGGGGACGCCGAGAGGGACGATTCTCCGAGGGAAGCTGTGAAGACGATGATGACGAAGAGGGATTCCGAGAGGGAGAGGGCCATCGCGGAGGCTAAATTGTGGGTCAACCAGAGAGATTTGGAGAGGGAGAGGGCCGTCGCCGAGGCCAAGATGTGGGGCGAGAATTGGAGGAGGGACAAGAGAAGGATGCAAAATGACGATGATGATGATGAATAAAGGTGGAATGATCTCATCGTAGAAAGCTTCCATCTTTTCTTTTTTTTTTTTTTTACTTAAGTCTGTGTGTGTACATATTTATATGATATCTGTAACTTGAGGAAAGAAAGACAATGGAGAAGAAGCTCGAGATTTGTGTTAGAAGCTTCTGTCTGAAAGTGAGCACTTGAGAAATCAGATGAGAGTATGACTCTGAAGTTAAGAGAGTCTTCGCTGTTTATCTATGATGTGTGTTATGTATATTATGTTCTGGCGATGGGCATTTTGGTATATTAGATATATCATAATGATTTACTTTGCAAACGTTGTGCCTCCGGTGTGTGCTTTAGTTTCGTAATTATGTTAGAATTGGAATTTAATCATCTTCCCTGTCTGCATTGATATCGAAACTGAAGTTCAATTCACACTGAAATCGTTTCTCTTGTCTGTTGCTTTCTCCTTGATTTAAGAATGATCCCATCTCTTTGACACTCTGACTCCTAAAGTCAACGTAATGTGAAGAGTAAAATCAAAAGTGGGAACTGTCCGAGATAAGGTGCGTACGCAGCAGTTTTCTTTTTCTTCTACACGTGTTCTACGCAACGCGAAATGGGTATACGAAAACTTTCAAAATGCGATAGAACTTTCTGGATTTATTACGTTATTATCGTTCTCTTCCAAACTAGATCGATCTAAAAGATTTAATTAGATTGGAATTTTTGTTGAGTAGTTTCCCTTCTCCTCACGAAATCAAACACCACACGACTTTGTCAATGCCCCTCGATTTCCTATGAATCAATGAAGGAGAATTGTAATAGTTTGAGTATATTGGCTCCTTCTCTCGAATCCAAAATTGAGTGCCCGTCTCTTAGAGGCATGTGGGACCCATAACAGGATTAAAATGACTATATTGTCCCTTCTTTGGAAGGATAAGGTAATAAATTGGAGTCACTGGGAAGAACCTCACCGTCAATTTCAACTTCAAGGACCCCTCCAATAAATGATTCCAACTATATCTTATATTCCAAATATACATGTATTAAAATACGATATATGATATTCAAAACTATATATAGACATACATGATTATATCCTCGAATAAAGTAAGATTGAGAAGTGCAGATTTTATTTTACCACCGCAATAATTGAAATAAGAGAATCAATCGTATCAGTTATGAAATCCATGCAGCAGCATGCGTGCGCCGTTACATATTCATCTGATTAACACGAAAGCATTTCGATGACTGTTTACTATATATAAACATATAATATCTCAATTTAAAGTGAGTGCAGACTGCAGATCGAAGATAAATCTTACACAAACTTATCTAAATTTGAATTATTTATAATTATAGAAAGTCAAAAGAGATGGTTACTTGTCATTCAAATTTACTGCGCTCATATGATATCCCCCCTTCTCAAGTCTAAGATATAACAATGATAATGACAATTAGCGAAGGCTTGGGAATGAATTATTCGATTATATCATGATCTTAAACCAAAACCCCAACCCATCACGTAACATTAAATGAGATGCAACTAATGTTCCCTTATCTGTTGCAAACAGTTGGAGTTGCTTGTGGTTGCAAGCTTCTTATTATCTCGTGTCGTGTGTAATAATTATATAGATATCTTTTTTTTTTTGCATTTTTACTCTATTTTACGAGATATTGTGTAATTACAACCAATAAAAAGATTATCAAGGGCATTCTTGGAATTTCACAAGAGACCACCATTAAAGGTGTTGGTGAGATACAGCTACAAATGTTGTACAAGGAGAGGTGGCTTTACCCTTACGGAGCCGCACCTCATCTTTTTCTAGTTTTCAACATAACATTTAATAATATATATAATAAAACACAGTTGATATAAATTAATTCCTTTCTCATATTCTCCGCAGCGTATATACGTAGTGTCGTGATTGAGATGAACTTTGTCAGCCAAATCTCCGAAATATAAATTTAAAAAAAAAATATATCACAAGAGACTAATGTGTGTGGAAGTAGACAAACATTACACCAAAAGCACAGTCCCTCTTACAATGTAAGAAAGAGATTGAAACGTTTGAGAGGATAAAGTTTGACAAATTTAAGGCGTCTACGTTTTCAGTGTACGTAAGATCAAACAAAAGCCATGTTGTCCGAAAAGAGGGTTGAAACAAAATGCGTCAAAGCAAGAGACATTGAGTCTACTTCACGCCATATAGGTTCCTCTTAATTTTCCTCCTTCATTTTTTTCTCAAATTAAAATAATAAAAAAAAATGAACCCTTTATTGCTACTATAAAGAAGCCTCACTTTCTCACCTCCTCTCCTTACATCTTACACGCACTCCACAGAACCATTTTTCATTACCAGTTTCAGTCTTCTTCCTCGTTCTTGTACCCGTTTAATGTAGACTCAACTCCAATGGATTCTTGTTATTACAAGAGCGGTTAAAAAAAGCAGTTCTTCATTATTACAAACTAGCTTTGACAAGGCTACTGTTTTGTTTTCTAATAAAAAGAAGGAAGACTATGGAAAGGCTCAACCTTGTGAAGAACGGCGTGCTGAGATTGCCGCCTGGGTTCAGATTTCACCCCACCGACGAAGAGCTCGTCGTACAATACCTGAAGCGTAAGGTACAATCCCATCCGTTGCCAGCTTCGATCATCCCTGAGGTTGACGTCAGCAAGTCTGATCCCTGGGACTTGCCTGGTGGTAAGTACTTTCCATTTATTACACCGCTATGTTTTTTTTCCTTTCAACCTCTGCTCCAAATTTACTTTAACCCTCGAATCATACAGGCGATTGCGACCGAGAGAGGTATTTCTTCAGCACAAGAGAGACCAAGTACCCGAACGGAAGCAGGTCGAATCGGGCGACCGGGTCGGGTTATTGGAAGGCAACGGGTTTGGACAAGAAGATAGTGAGCTCGAAGGGCCAACAAATCGTCGGGGCGAAGAAGACGCTTGTTTTCTACCAAGGGAAGGCTCCGAAGGGATCGAAGACTGATTGGATCATGCATGAGTATCGCCTCGCCCATGATAGCACTGCTAACTGTACTCAAGAATCCATGAAAGTGAGATCTTCGAAGCAGAAAAAACTCACCCCTTTTGGTTGGAAAAGAAAGTAACTTTTTTCCTCGGACACTTATCGTGCTGTTTTTTTTTGTCTTGCAGGGAGATTGGGTTCTGTGTAGGATATTCCTGAAGAAGAAGAAGAGGAACGGTAGCAAGGGCGGCGAAGGAGAGGCGAAAACAGAGCACGGAGTAAGGCCGGTTTTCTACGACTTCTTGGCCGGGGAAAGAGCCGGGTCGGGTCGGATTCTCGATGATTCGAGATCCGGGTCGAGTGGGGTCACGGAGGTTTGGAACAGGGATGATGGGACATCGTCGGACGGTCACCAAGAATGTAGCAGTAGTTGTTGCAGTAGCAGCTTTAGGTGTTAGGATGTATGCATGTAAGAGGTTTTTTTTTTAATTTAATTAAAAGTCCTTCCAAGAGTTTGTACTTTGCTGCTTCGCTTTTGTCTGTCCTCTGTTTTTCCTCTCCAAATATGGTTTTCGCGACATTTCTGTGCAAAATCAACTCCCACTCGTTAAAGTGTTTCATTACAATATGCCCTTTCAGAAAACAACCTTGGAAAAACAGAGGTTTAGTTTAGTACTAATCTTGAGGATGGATGTCGTGAGATCATTGGGCAGCCACTGTAAGTAGAATGAATCAATGCTTGAGATATCATTACATGCTATGAATGATAGGAAAGATTAAATCTTTGCAAAAACCCCAAAAGGTAGTTTTCATTACCAATCGAGACCCAATCACTTCATATTTCTTACCAATATTTTAAGTAAAATTACAACCTGAAAATATAAATAAAAAAAAGGAAACAGAGAGGGACACCAAACGGGCCCTCATTTGAAATTAGAGTTGGTGCCAAGTTGATCGTTCAGTGCTTAATAAGTCTAAAAACACGGCAAAGCTCTACACAAAATCGCAACCATTAAATTCTCTTGCAAGTTTTTCACGCTACGCATTTTTGATTGGCCGACACAGCACGGAATTTCAATACCTTGGACAATTCTTAATAGAAATATTCCAATTATACCCTCGACAAGTATGTCTATCTGCGATTGCGAAGATTTATTACTGCAGATTTAATAATATTTCATGAAACGAGACAAGGTGTTGTAAGTTCTAACAAAGTGAAACCAAATACGTTTGACTTGATTATTGCAACATTATTTTTCCGACACAATTGTTATTGGTGTTTCGTGTACCACAATCTGAATTACATGTTTACGTGCAAGCATCGGGCATGCAGATTGAAGGTCGTGATTAACAAAAACATTAGTTAAACTCACTTCTTCGTATCTAATTAAAAAAAAAAGTAAACTCAGTAAATAAAAATAAAAAATAAAAATAAGCCCTTCTCACATGCATGGTGTCTCGATGCGACGATCATTGATAACTTTCTTTTCTGATTGATGATTTTATAAGCCGGACACGTGGATGCTGACACGTGGAAGCACGATTTAGTTAGTCCAAAATTATTATATATTTTTTTTTTCCGAAATGTCCAAATACGATTAATAAATAAATAAATTAAAGAGCTATTCGACATGCAAGTACTACAAGATTGCAAGACAAAAACTTATCATAAAAAATTGCCGACCACACTTTCTCGGGACAATGGTTCATTCACCATCGTGAAGGGCTATTTGAGTTCTACTCGTCACCTATTTTCATATTCATATCTAATATAATACATACATTCATATCCCATGAATCCAATTGCGTATGATTGGGACTTGCACAAATTCAAGAAAATTTACAAAGCAAATGAATGAATGGAAAGAAACAAAATACATACGTGAATATATGTACTGTTAACCAGTTTTGTCAATGGACCACCACATATGCTAAAAACTAAAAAGAAACTTCGATTAGGTCATCAAAGCTTTAATTGCAAGATGACTACATAGGCGATGGAGGGCATTATGGGAAATACAACAAAGGTTGAAAGATGGGAGGCAGACTCAGGGGAAAGGAAAAGGAATGTGAATAATTCAGCAATTATTGTTCAAGTTGACCGATTCAAAGAACAAAAGCCCACTTGCAGAGACACAAAATGTTTGCTTAGAATCTCCGCAACAATGACAAAGATAAATACACTACGTAATCTTTGGTCACGTTTTGAAAGAAATACCAACTATGTACTGGGCCACCTTCTTATGACCAACATGGGCATGCCTTTAATGACCCATTACATCATCAATCGCATATGCATATGCTACTGACTATTAGCTTGCTGAAAATCAATGCCTAGTTCAAAGAAATAATGCCCCAAACAAGTGAAGAAGACAAAGGCCACGTTTTTAACCAACGAAATCTTGATGATATTTCAAGCCCAACTGCTAATGAGGTACCTGATGAGATGTTCTGATTGGATTGAGGGTCGTATAGTTCGAATTTCCATTCCCAGAAGCTTCTGCGATTTTTATCAGAACAAGCCCTCAAGACAGCTCCCTCGTAGTTCTATGTTTCTTGATGATAAACAATTCTCAATCGAGCAAACCGTCGAACAGTTTGGATGCATTGCAAACTTCATTTATTAGCTAGACCACCGAGCCTCGCCCTTCGTCAACTTCTAATTCTAGCATACACCAATCGAACTGAAGCCATATCGTAACATGTTCCATTAAGAAAAGGAGAAAAGAAACGAAAATTAAAATTTCCACGTTTGCCTTTCACAATCTCAAGAAGTTGAACACTTCATTCCACGCCACATCTCTTTCCTTTCTAATTTCTTAATTCAATTTTCATTTTCCATTCCCAATCCCATCACTTTTGCTGTCTTGACAAGTTGGGCTTAGGCCCAGCCCAAATACTCATTTCAATATTATTGGCCCAAATAAATAAATAAATAAATCTAGAAAGTGCGTCTGTTCGTCATCACCAAGGATAAGTGGTCAAACATACATTTTCTGCGCAGGGAAAGTGACTTTTCGAAATAGGTTAGCTTTAGTGGACTTTGACGGGAAAACCAAAACCAATGACTTTCAAATTTTTGTCCATTAATTATTTGAATTATTACCAGAACTGTTCGCTTATTCTTTGTATTATTGCCTATATTATATCTTCCTTTGGTCAAGGTAGATGTAAATGAGGCGATGCCTTACTTTCTTTCCCCTTTGGAATATTACATATTATTATTTTTTCTACGACGCGTTGTAGTAACTAAGTCTATGACACAGACATAAAATATTGAATTCCGCGCAACATTAAAACATTTAAATAATAATCTAAAATGGAATATAAATACATTATTGAAAATACGTGTTAGAGGAAGACACACGGTAAAGAGTTCCATTCTAACAGCCTTGACGTGACCAAAAGCAAGCCTGACCGAGGATTTCATTTCACATTTCTTTCTCAACAGAGCATTATTAGTGTGATTGATTCGTTCGTTCATCGATTCGATCGATCGATCTAGGTTTTTTTTTTCGTTCTTTATCCGCTCGATTGCCGTTTCGTTTTGGTCATTGTTGAGGATACAAAATCGATGAAGACGTCGCTGAAGAAGCTGCAGCAATTTGCTGTGGTAAGGCAGCACGATAAGAGAGCGCAAAAGCTTCGGCAGCAGTCTCGCGCGTTGGATGAGCTCGCTAGTGCTACGCAGGTTGGTTTTTTTTTTTGTTTTTCCTGCTTGGTGCTCGTTTGTTCAGTTCAGCTCGTAATTGGAGCTGGGAAAGTTGTCATTATTATTGTATGAGCAAACGGAGAGCGACGCTATCGGTTGTTCTATTGAAGAATTACTTTGGAAGTATCGATGCGTGAGTTGTTTTGCAGGTGGTGTTTGACTGGTCAACCTCGCGCATTGTCGTCTGCGTGGGCCTAATTTACCGTTTTTTAGAACGTTGTTTGGTTTCTTCATGAAGGCAGATCTTTTGATGTAGATTTTGCCTTTTCTTTCCTTGTGCCAGGACATGAACGACATGAAAGACTGCTACGATAGACTACTTTCCGCAGCAGCAGCAACTGTGAACAGTGTATACGGTATCTTGTTTGTTGCCAAGAGCAATTGACTTTTTTTCATGGTGTTAGGAATTCATCTTCAATATGAGTTAAGTACTGCAAATGGAATTTCTGAATCGTATCCATTCGATTTCAGAGTTTTCCGAGTCGTTAAAGGAAATGGGGGATTGCCTTCTGGAGAAAACTGCCCTGAATGATGACGAGGAAGGGGGTAAGCGAATATTCTGTTGTTTTGGGGCTTGCTTATAATGATACAAGTCTTATTCTTCTATTTCTCTTTCCTTCTATAGGGAAAGTGTTACTGATGCTGGGTAAAAAGCAACTGGAACTTCAGAAACTGGTCGATGGTTATGTGAGTATGCAATGATATTTAACTTCCCACGTCTCCACCCCTGATTGTTTGGACTGTATCTTGAGTTCTTTCTTCTCTATTTCAGCGCTCTCATATAGTCCGGACCATTACAGTACCATCAGAATCTCTTCTTAATGAGCTTCGCATTGTAGAGGTGAGCTCATTTACTCTTCTTGTGGACAAATATGTGAAGATCAATTTCTGACTCCTTCAACCTTGCTTCTTTCCCTTTGTGCATGCAGGATATGAAAAGCCGTTGCGATGAAAAAAGGCATGAATTTCAACTACTGATTTTGGGAATTCTTCTTTTAAATCTTTTTGAGAGGATATTACTTGTCTGGCCTTTTTCAAAATGGTATCCATCTGATTGACTATTGCTTTCCGGGGAAACGACTTGCAGGGAACTATACGAAGATCTTCTCAAGAAGCAGACCGAAAAAGGAAGGTTAAAAAACAGTAAAGGCGAAAGATTTACTTCACGCCGGCTTCAAGAAGCCCAGAATGAGTTTGACGAGGAGGCCGATATGTTTGTTTTCCGCATGAAATCGCTGAAGCAAGGACAATCACACAGCCTTTTGACGCAAGCATCTCGTCATCATGCTGCACAGGTAATTTCCTATTTCATCCAATCTAAAACCCTGTGTGGTTTGCAGAGATTCTTATCCTCTCACTCACTTATGGTGAGCTTCGCCTTTTTTTTCCAGTTGTCTTTCTTCAGGAAGGCAGTAAGATCATTGGAGGCCGTCGAACCACATGTCAGATTGGTCGCTGAGCAGCAGCATATCGATTATCATTTCATTGGCCTCAAGGCCGACGAGGATCACATATACGATGATTACGATGATGAGACTGACAGCTATTCGGACGATGATTCTGAAAATCGATCTGACGCAAATGACGTTGGAGAGCTGAGCTTCGAGTACAGACAACGGGACCCCGTTATAGAAGCATCTAAATACAGAAACTCCATGGAGGTAACAACGCTTAGCCCTCTCACAGAATAACGAATCATGCATGGTTACGTAAAGTTGACTCTTTTTCTTCTCTTTGCAGCTCGATAATCCCAGTCCAACGCTTGCCCCGGGCTCCAAAACAGGTGGCGCTAGGGTAAGTCTAACCCTATAACACGATTCGTCTGTGTTCTTTCCTCCTAAATTTCAATTCGACGTTTGGAATTTAACTTGCATGTCATCAACCTTTCCAGGAACAGTTGCCAAGCCGTGGTCGAAGTTCCTTTTCTTTCTTCGGAGAACACACCATCATAAGCAAATCAGCGCCCCTCTTTCCCAACAAGAATGCCCAGTCCGCCGACCAAGCCTCGCGCAAGTTCACCTCCTACATCTTACCCACCCCAGACGAGACAAAGACCTCAAATCCCAGGAAATCACACGGCGAACCTCCTCAGACAAGACAATCGCCTCCACCCGTAAATCCCTGGCACTCATCTCCCTTACTTCAGAGAAAGCCCCAGACAAAAGGCGACAAGCTCTCAGGACCAATAATCCTAGATTCCCAATCAGTCCTCAGAGAAAGCAATAGCTACGCTAAATCCACTCCTTTGCCCCTTCCTTCATCCCGAGCTGCCCTATCCTATAAACAGCCCAACCCAAGTTCAGCATCCTACGCCAAGAAAGCAAAAAGACACGCCTTCTCTGGTCCTATAACACGGAAGCCATGGACAACCTCAAACTTCTCCAATGATAATAACCCCGCGGGCTCTCTTCTACCCTCATTACCACAGCCTAAAAACTCATCTCCCATCGGTTCTTACCCTAAGATAAGCGAACTTCACGAGCTTCCCCTTCCACCACCTCACTTAGCTGCTCCTCCGAAAACTACGAGCCTTAGTACTCAGTCCGGTCCGTTGATGTCCAAAAGTCGAGAACCTTCGACATGGGCTCTGTCTTCTTCGACTGCTTCGATGCTTCCCACGCCGCCAACTCAACCTCTGCCTCGAAGCTATTCGATTCCAGCGGGCGGAAGATTGGAAGTTTCAGCCAATATATTATCGCCACCGCCGCCGCCGCCGCATATGGATGATTAGTGAGTTTTCAATAAAGTCATGATTTTTTTTTTTCGCTACGTTATTATTATATTATACGATGTACATACGTTCTCTTGATTTACATTTTTGGACTTCTTGAGGTTTGGGGATGATTAGCTTCGGGGGATTGTCGTTCGTGTAAGTTTTGTTGACAGTGTATTTGTTCTTGTATCCTTAAAACCAGTTTTGAGATGAGAGCTAAAACAAGGTTTACATTGGCTTCTCGTCTGAAAACACACAGAGTACGCAAAACATGATATTTTTTTTTCCCGACAGCTACGATTAATTAAAACATAGTTTAATTGCAATCCCCTCCAACGTCGTATCTCACGAACCCTACGAGCTCGGGCCCTTCCAGCCTTGAATTGTTCATGAAACTGCAAAGATTAAATAAGCATTTCTTGGATTTCATGCAATAAATAAACGAGAAGATCAAACAAACCCAATAATTAAAAGCGTCGTCTTGCTTTTACTGTGTTGTTACCTCGCTTCGTTAAGTTGAGCGAATGAGCCATACGTTGGAATTGTTCCGCACAAATCATTACTCGACACGTCACTGCAACATACCTCCAAGAATTAAGATCAAAGACTTTTGTCAATGAGGGAATAGGTAAGAGAGATTCTTACATAAGTTTCAGGTTTCCAAGCTTGGTGAGTTCCCTGGGTATTCTTCCTGTAAGGCTATTGCCATTCAACCGCCTTGAAATAGAAAAAAACGAAAAAGAAAAACATTGATTGTTAGCCAGAACTAGATAAGCACTGATCCCTTACAACGAAAATAGACACAGTTGAGAGAGAGTTGGTTCTTACAAGAACTTGAGATTTGAAAGCCTTGACAAAGAAGGTGGGATCGGCCCAGTAAGGTTATTGCTGTACAAATCCAAGCTCACAAGGTTCTTCAGTTTTCCCAGTTCAGAAGGAATCATGCCCATCAAGCTGTTCATGTAAAGTTCCCTGTAGTAATAATCCCAGAAAAAATTTGATGTTTTTTTTTTACTGCATTTCATATTATATACTAACTACTACTCACAGGTACTGAAGATGCTCTAACTTCCCCAACTCAGGCACAATCTTCCCCGATAGCTTCGCGTTTCCAAGATCACTTAACGCCCCCATTAATCAATCCAAGGAAAATCAACAAATCAACACTTTTGGGCCGAGGCTAAAGGTATCAAAAAATTTTTACTGTTCTTTCTTACAGTCTGGTGACTCTGTTATCAGAATCACAGGTGACATGAAACCAAGTGCATGGGTCCACCAAAGTTGGATCCCAGCTCTCAAGGACGTTTTCTGGGTCGTTAACGGCTTTCCTCAGTGCGTAGAGAGCATCGCCTGTCCCAAAAAAAAAAAAGCATCTCATAGATTGTCTTCAAGCAAAACCACAGATTGTAATGCCTATATATCTTTTTACCTTCTAGATTAGCAGTTGCGATTGCGAAGAGAGGAAGGAGAAGAAGCGCATGAGAGGGAATCCATGAATCCATGGTGGATCAACTGGAAAAATCCAACGATTCGTTTTATGTTATAATAACAACTTTCTTTTCTCCTTCGAATTATTGCTTTCTCGTTTGTTCTTAAAAGGGGAATTCATAGAGCCCGTAAATGAATGACTTGTCATGTCATTGTGCAGAAGTAACTACAGTAAAATATGGTGGAGTTTGTTTTGGTTCTTTAATTGTTTATTTACTCCCTTTGCCAATTTCAATGATATTCGAATAGTTGAGTTGAGTTGAGTTGGTGGGTTTGAAATCTAAATAAATATCTCGATGAAGAAAAGCTATTTGACGATGATATTTCTCAAAAAATGCGACTTAGACCATGCCGTACCCTACCATGAGCAGACCATCGACGAGCAAAGCAAGAAATGCTTTATATATATATTTTAAAGGGGATTGCTATTCACCGCCCCTTTTTCCTAGTTACCGCCCCCTAAAGGGCTTGAAAATGACCTTTTTGCCCTTTATGATATTTAAATTAATTTAAAAAGAAAAACTAACTAAGTATATAATTTTGGTACGAAATACTCAAAACTACATACACAAATAAATTCGAACGATCGATCGATAAGGAAATTCGAACGAAATTTTCGACCGGGCTGTGCACGAGCCGAACTGAAATTTCGGTCGGGCCTGTGCGGGCCGAAAAATAATTTCGGCCCGCGCAGGCCCGACCGAAATTCCAGTTCGGCCCGCGCGGGCCCGACCGAAATTCCAGTTCGGCCCGGGCGGGCCCGACCGAAATTACAGTTCGGCCCGCGCAGGCCCGACCGAAATTTCAGCTCGGCCTGCATCGGCCCGGTCGAAATTTCAGTTCGGCCCACCAGACCCGATTAATTTTCACTTTTTTCGTTTTTTTTATTTTTTATTGTAATTTATAAAAACTCAACATATATAGTAGTACTTAGGGATTGAACCCATGACCTCTAGTTGATAAAGAAAGTACTTATCCATTGGACTACATAGCTTTTTATTAACAATTACGACATACATATGAATATATAACGAAAAAATAACCGGGACGGGTTTCGGGTCGGGGATCAGGCCGGGGTTGGCTGGACCCGAGACCCGACCCGGACCCGGGCGGGTTGAGTCTTTTAGGACCCGTAATATTACAAAATAATTATAAAAAAATTAATAATACAAAATAATAACAATTAAACAATCTAATTAAATAATCCAATTAAATAATCTAATTAAATAATCCAATTAAATAATCGAATTAAATTATACAAAATAATCCAATTAAATAATCTAATTAAATAATCCAAATAAATAATCTAATTAAATAATCTAATTAAATAATCTAATTAATTAATCTAATTAAATAATCGAATTTTACAAAATAATCAAATTAAATAATCTAATTAAATAATCTAATTAAATAATCTAATTAAATAATCTAATTAAATAATCGAATAAAAAAAATATATATATACATAGCCGAAGAGAAATTTCGGCCACTACAGGTGCCGGCCGAAAATTTTTTTCGGCCCGGGCGGATCCGACCGAAATGAATTTTCAGTCATAACAGTTCCGACCGAAACATAATTTCGGTCGGAACAGTCACGACCGAAACACAATTTCGGTCGGGACCATCACGGGCGAAATGTTTTTTCGGCCTCTTCAAGGTACGACCGAAATACTGTTTCGGTCCTACCTTGATGTGGCCGAAATTATTTTTCGGTCCGACCCGAAAAGACGAGATTGTTTTTCGGTCGGGACTTTTTTCGCGCGTGATCGAATCAAGTTCGATAATTCACATTCGTACGAACGAATTTTACGTTAATTTGTTTTGTTTTGTTTGAGTCTGATTTGAATGTTTGATTGCGATTTGAACGTTTTTTTTTGTTTTGTTTGAGTCTGATTTGAATGTTTAATTGCTATATGAAAATTGTTGTATGGAAAAGGACTTTAAATAAAAAATTTAATTCAAAAGGGCAATTTTGTCTTTTTTCAGCCCTTTAGGGGGCGGTGACTAGGAAAAAGGGGGCGGTGAATAGCAATCCAGTATTTTAAATAACTTCCCATTGATATTCATTCCCCTCTTAGGCTTTTAATCGAATTGACCAGATACTTTAATCAGTTGCCTAACTAATATCCAGCCTTTTGCTTTTTTGGCCCACCCCATTAGATTTTGACTTTGTATAATACAACATTCAAATCTTTGAATCAATTTATCATGGTATTGCAGCCTTTCCGACCACGCTGAGCTTTGGGTTTTTTTTTTTTTTTTTTTTTTTTGTATAGCGTTGATCTTAATATGATTCTGCTTTTACATGAAAAAAATACGTTATCTGTTGTGATCATAAAACAAGTTCTTGGTTAGGCTAGGTTTAAGTGGACACTAACTGCCCATAGCTTTACTCGCATTGTTCGACAATATGATCATTTATTTAACAGCAAAAAGAAAAACAAAGCTACTAATAAATCTTTCTCTAGATTTGAGAAAGCATAAAGATAGCGAGCGATACAGCAAACAACACGCACGCAAAATACATACAAAGCATTAACAGAAATTATACGGTCGCCATTATTCCTCAACCATTGAAGGAGGGCTCACTACCCTTGACAAACCTGCCTTTGAATCTCTTCCTAGTGTCTGCCCTCGCTTTCCTCGATTCGTATCGAATGTGCTTCTCGTACCTGCAATTTTCACACAGTCCCATGCTGATTTTTCCTGCAAATTCGAAGGAAGCCATCGTATAAAGAACTAACTCACCTCCGCGTCTTCTTCTTTTCTTTGTATCGCTGCATAGCGTTGCCTCTGTTCTGGGCGAGAAGCTCCATGTCAGCGCTGGTCATCGCAGCTACCGAGCTCTCTTCTTTTGCAACGGCAGATTGATCCTTAAACTGCGAGCCATTACCACATCTGGGCCTTGCAAGAACCTTCGATGGCCTTGAAAGTGTCATGTTGTTGCTCTCAGAAGTGGCAGGGCCCTGATTCTAGTTTTATGGTTATTCGGAGTAATTCTTGATCTGAGGCGCAAGAAAATCGAACAAACAAGAAGCAATTGTACGAAACTCAGCAGAAATTCTTACATTAAAGGGATTGATTTCTTCCTGCCCGAATGAGCAGTTAGCTATAGGTAGATCCACTCCTCTTCTCGCAGCTGAAGTCGCCTCTTTGAGCAATTCTCCGTATGTCCTTGAGTCGTAAAGCATGTCTCCTCCTCCAAATTCTATCTCAAGTTGGCTCGAATCCTTTCGGTCCATCGACTGTCCCAAATTGAAGTCCCATATCTGAAGAATCACAATGCAACTCATAAATGTTCAGCATGATGATGTCAGCTTCTTTTCTTTCTCAATAGGCATGAAAACTCAAGAATGCCTATCAGCATCGTTCAAACACTGAACCAAACAAGTATATGGCATATCAACTTCACAATCTTTAGCACTGAATCAAAATATCCAAATATTGTTTACTGAAAATCTTTAACAGACCTGTGCCCCAGTGGAGTTCCACGTTGGATTGTTCTTATTATTCAGCTCAGCTTCCATGGACTGATTCATGAGCAGAGAAGTAAACCCTCCTCCTTCTTCAACACTCTGCTGCTGCTGCTGATCTACCACCGCAAGCGCGTGGGTTTCATCAGCGTCCCCCACCTGCTGCCACGTGGCACCCTCTCCTTCGTCGTCAAGCATCTCCATGAGCTGCTTCACAATCAACCCCTTCTGCATCCCACAAACGGAATCGCCCTTCCTCTTGCCGTAGTTCAGCAAATCGCCACCCTGGCTCGGCACCGTAACTAGGTTTCCCCACTCGTCCAACGACGCCGTTTCGTCCCCATCCTTCTTGCCGCCGCCGAAGTCGATCTTCTGAATGTCGAGCCCCCAGCAAGACGCCAGCTCGTAGGCCGTGGGACAGCCCGAAAACCCTTCGATCTGCGACCGATCGTGGGCGGCGGACACGGCGGAGCTTCCGTGGGCGTCCCAGTCGCACTCCAGGCACAGCACCATGCCGTCGGTCGAGCACTTCACCGCGGCGGGCTCGGCGGCGCAGTTGTCGCATATCTGCGAGCGCACGTGCTTCTTCGAGAGCGCGTTCGCCGAGTGCACGTGGCCATCGCAGGGTAGGCACAGCTTCGCGGTGTCGGCTCGGCAGTAGACGACGGCGGCGCGCTCGCCGCAGTATTCACATCCTACCATCACACAAGAAAATTCCACACAGAGGGAAAGCAATCGAAAGGAGATGACGAAAAGGGCTTTACTCGTCGGTTTCCTGAAATTAGAAGTCTTATGCTATGGCAGTTCGATGGATTCTTTCAGCAATGGAATGAATAGAGAGAGAGAGATATAGAGAGAGAGAGAGAGAGAGAGAGAGAGGTTCTGTGATATTATTATATTACCTCGCTTGTGTCTAAAATTGGTCGAAAGAGTATGTACGAGAACTAATGTTCAGTGTCATCCGAGGCTAAAATTGGAATTCCACCTCTGTTGGCTGTGAGTGACGTGTACAGTAGTGGGGTCCACAGAGTAAAATATCTTTGACCTTTTCCCTGAGGTGGCACCATTCCACATTTTGGCTCAAAGGGAATGCTTTTGTATAAATGAGACCTAATTGAGAGAAATTTAAAAGTTCATCAATTATTTAAAGCTGAAGATTATTACATAGCTATCACTGAGACTCAAGTTGCTATCCCTCGCTGTTTTAAGTTTTTATGAAATAATTGTAATATTAACAAATCCATAGTTAAAGCTAGTTGTCCGCATATGAATAATTATGGAATAGATTTAAGTAGAATAGGGCAATGAGCACTTTTAAAAATCATAGATGATGGGACCCACTCACTTTACAGAAGAAGGGTAAGTAATAAATGGGCAATGTCGTGATACTAATATTTTGCTAAGAACATATTATAAGATAGAATAAATTATCACGTGCAATAGTATAGAGATCCTTGTTATCTTGGCAGCTTCCAAATTATGGCTCATCTTCCTATGTCGGGATGCGTCACCGATGACATATTTTCATTGTCCTATTTAGTCATTTCCCAGCACCGATCAATTTGACATCTTTTTATTGTTCTTCAAAGAGACAGATTTTTCTAATATTTTATAATTTATTTTCTTAGCCATATCCGTGCCACGATACCTAACTAGCGTGTAAAATCTTTATCTTATCGCATCATAGTTGACAAGTGACGAGTCCTTCGATTTTTAGTTTTTTTCTTGGGTTAATTCAATTTCAGGCCCCATTAAGAAGTTTGGGTTAGGATTCAGGCCCCATTGCAGTGGGCTTTAGTATTAAGGACCCACTTTTCGGAAAACTCAGTGATCAGGCCCTAAAATGACGCAAAAAGACATATTTAACCCTGACATATGCCAAAATTGCGCTGTATACCTAAATAATCCGTTTCAGCCAATTATAACAGTTCGGCGCTGAAAAAGAACACTTTCTTTCACTTGGATAACAACAGTCTTATATTGAGTACCATATGTCGTCTATTTAGTAACAAATGACGTCGCAAAAGTAACACAATATTAAAAAATAATACCGATTCCTGCAACGTCATTTGTTAACACTTGGATAACAACAGTCTTATATTGAGTACCATATGTCGTCTATTTAGTAACAAATGACGTCGCAGAAGTAACACAATATGCAAAAATAATACCGATTCCTGCAACATCATTTGTTAATGTGTTACTGCAGGAAACGGTATTAGTTTTGAATGATGTGGTACCTGTGCGACTTCGTTTGTTACTAAATAGACGTCATATGGTACTAAATACAATAATGTTGTTATCCAAATGAAAGGAAGTGTTTTTTCCAGCGCAAAACTGTTATAGTTGATCTCGAACCCTCCACCCAACCATCCCCCTGTTTTCCTAGACAGAAAATTCATCATTATAGGGAGCAATGCTCGATCAGTGGGAAAAATAGGGTCCGATAGTCCGATGTAATAAATATGTCTGTTAATAACATTTTACTGTCGATAAGTAACGTCTTATGACGTTAAAATAACACTTACGATTTTTACGGTAACAAATCAGTATAATTGGGTAACAGTTATAATTGTTCTTGACCCCTCCACCCGACCATCTCCCCCCTGTTTCCCTAGACAGAAAATTCATCATTATAGGGAGCAATGCTCCTATAATGGGTTACCAATTTTTAATCTCGAAACGTGTAATAAGATTGAAATGCTAATGATTCGATCTTTTATAGAAAAACGCTAATGGTCGTCGCGTTGAGTTTAGGGTTTACGGTTTAGGGTTTATGGTGTAATACCGCATGATGGAAAACAAAACAAGGTGTTAACAATCGATTGTGCTCGATCTGTGTGAAAAATGGGGTTCGATAGTTCGATGTAATAAATATGTCTGTTAATAACATTTTACTGTCGATAAGTAACGTCTTATGATGTTAAAGTAACACTTGCGGTTGTTACGGTAACAAATCAGTAAAACTGTGTAACAAATCAGTATAACTGTGTAACATAAAACTGACTTCAAATACCATTCAGAAATCACTTTTATTAAGGGTAATTTCGTCAAATTACAGTTTTGGGTCCTTTTCACTTAATTTTTCAAAAAAGAGGTCCTTAAAACTAAAAAAATGTCTGACAGGGTCTGATCCCTAATTTTAAAATATTATGGGGCCTGACACAAAATTTCCCCTTTTTTCTTTCTTTCTTTCTTAATATTATTTCAAGAACGTGATATTTTTAAGCGCAAATTTCATTTCAGGCCCCTGTAAGAATATATTCTTTTAAGTTTTAGGCTTGCCAGAAAAATATTTAGTTTTAAGGATCCGATTTCTGCAGCAACACTTCATTGTTATGCAGTAACACTTCGTTTTTCTGCAATAATATTCATTGTTCCTCAGTAACACTTCATTGCTCTGAAGTAACAATTGTGTAACTTTAAGTCATTATTTTGATCCTTTAAAATAATATTTTTCTGAAATGGTCTGAAATCTGTTTTAAAACGTTTTTGGGGCGAAACTTAATATACCCTATTTTTAACTTCTTTCGTTTATCGGATATAAATATAATGTGTTTTCGCATGATAGAGATGCTTTCATATAGACTACAGTTCCTAGATAATTCATCCTGATATCAATATCAATCATTTTAAAAGAGGACTTCTTTTAGTGAAAGACCTAGTCAAAGTATTTATGACTTCGAATAATTTAACTTCATAATAAACTTCTATGATATTTTTCTTGAATTTTTCACTGGTCCAATAAAGAAGCCCCAATAAATGGGCTTTCAATATATGGGCCCAAAACAAAGAGAAGCCCATCGTTCCAATCAACAATTCAATGTTTTATACAAAGGAATGAAGGAAGGAAGAGAGGAGATGGGTGGTCTTTGATGTCAGAAAAAGAAATGTCAGAGTAAAAGAGTTCAGAATAGATTCTACATTCGGAAACTTTACGAATTATATTATTATTATTATCATCATTGTCCTTTTCGTGGCAAACATCTCGTGAAGCCTTAAAATTTAAATACTAATAATTGGAGCAATTTTCCTAATTATTTTGTAAGATATTACTACAGCTAAGCTATCTATCATATCACATTTATGCCATTGCTAACCATTTCATTTCACAGATGATGATGAATACTCATTACTCACGTTTCACGTGAGGAAGTAAGACGACAAGTAAATGTTTTTAAAATGTTGATTTTTTTAAAATAACACCACTTTAAAATACTTAATTGAGGAGTATATAAATAGTAAAGATAAGTAAATGAATCTGTTGTAGAAATGGTCATAATGTGAATGTTAAATGGCTATTAATGAGGAATTGCGTTAGGTTTGTGGGAGAGCAGTTCTTCTGTCCCCAGTAGTGGTGGACTGCCCTACAATATTTTTTGTTTACTAATAATCAAGCTAAATATTAAGAAATGAGTTTTCGGTATGTGAATTTGGTAAACAATATTATAAAAATACAATATTGAACAAGGAATATTATTTGCTTTATAGAAATCCACAAAATTCCATCCTCCTTTTAATTCGCATAAATAAATAATCTTTCCTTCCTTGATTTTTACCCTTCTTTTCTCTCTCGAACAAACTTCCTTTCCTCATAAACATCGTCACTTCAGCCAAGAATCGTAGTTAAAATTCATTTCTCCTTTTGTTTTTTCAAGTAATGGCAGGACCCGATATGGCATCGATCACATCGTCGTTGGAAAGATCTTTCCAAAACTTCTCTTTGAACAACAATCACCACCATCAAACCACCACCAGCAGCGGCAGCACCGCCGCCGGAGACGGCGTAGGCGAGGCTGCTCACGGCGAGGATTCGGCGGAGAACGGAAATCCCACCTTGGAACTCAATTCAGAGACATCGCTTCCCTATCACTGGGAACAATGCCTCGATCTAAAGGTAAGGTTGACAAAATGGGGGAAAAGATGATCCTTTTTTTTCCTCCTTATGAGCTGTGTTTTATGTTATCTAATAAAAAGGGTTTCGATCGACATTCATTATTCTGATGAGATAAGGTGAGATGTATTCTGTGTGTCTCTGTCTTCTGTTATTTGAACATTTAATGCTTGAAAACCTTAACAGATCTTTGCATCACACCACTTCACTTAATGTTATTCTCTCGTTTCATTGTCCTTTGGATATATTCAGTTCATCCTTATTTAATGATTGTTAAAAGGCTACCTTCATTCAATCTCCTTCCAAAAATCGCAACTTTCCCTTGAAACATATAGAAAAATGGAAGTCCTTTTCTGATCCTAATCTTGTAGGGTTTTGGTCATTTCAAGATTCGTTTCCTTAAACAAAAAAAAAAGCAATCTTTTTTTTTTATGAAACAGACTGGCGAAATATACTACATAAACTGGAGAACAGGCATGAAATCCGAGGAAGATCCTCGTACAGCTGGCGATTATTATTACTCAGACGACGAAGACGATGAAAGCAGCTCTTGCGATGAAAGCGAAGGGTCTTCTTCGGAATCATCGCCGCCATCTTCTTCAAGGCAGCCATGGAGTGGTGGTACCACAGGCGATAACGCTGTCCAAGAAAACTTCTACTACCCAGTACAAAAGAACTCCGGCCAGAACGACGGCGATTATGACCGTGTGGCCGCCGGCGACGGCGAAAGCAGCAGTGATAACGTCGGCAGCGTGCTAGTCGTGGCTGGTTGCAAGAGCTGCTTGATGTATTACATGGTTCCTAAGCAGCTAGAGATTTGCCCGAAATGCTGCGGCGGGCAGCTGCTTTACTTCGATCGATCGGAAAATGGGTCGTCGTCTTGAATTAATCTCTTCGATCGTTCCTTTTTTTTTTCCTTGTGGGGGAATTTTTGAGTTTTTTCTTTCTATGTTGGATTGGATCGATGATGTTGGGTGCTGTGATTTTTGGTCAAATGAGATATCATCATTCTTGTTTATGGGTTTTCTTCCTTGGCTACCTACACCATTATCTTGGTTTGTGCGTCTTTTGGATTATAACCTTATGTATTAATCAAGGGGTTTTTTTTTTGTATGATTTTAAAGAATGTCTAATCTCGCTCGTTAGAAGTATGGAAAGAAAACCTAAGATTATCTTTGCTGCTTCGTATGAGATCTGCGTTTTCATTACAATTACAACGTTAGTTCTTTAATTACTTAGTATCATGATTTCATTTGACGAGATAGTACAGCAGCTGTGTTATGGCTGCAAAACGGTAACGTTCAACTCTAATGAAATCACTTGGGATAATTACAAATGTATTAGGTAGTTTGGAAGTTATGTTGCGTTGAAAAGATGGTAATTAAGATAGCGATGTGATAATGTTAATAATACAGGTGATTAGGGCCAAGCGTGGTATATTATATATTAGCTTAATTTTCGTTGATGATATGTGATGGAAAGTAAATATAATGAATATTTCTAGATTAACGTTTCTGTCCTTATACAAGAGGGTAAAGTTTCCATATCTCATCCTCTCCATGATGTTTGCATACCTCAAAAGTCAAAACAATGATTCATTACATTATAGTTATTTTCTGCAAAACATGATGATGAGAAGTTGACCCGTAAAATACGAAGGGAAAAAGCAGTTAAATGTAATGATTCCTCATGGAATGGAAGTACATGAAGATGGCCTTGATTGAAGGATGGATGAGGGATATATATTGTTTAATTAAATAAAAATTCAATCATATTATAACTAGCGCGAAACTTTATGTGAAAATAATAGAACTAGATCATAATAGGGTCTATCCTGATATATATATATAGATATACATAAAGGTTTATCACTTAGGACAAGAAGTGATTCGAAAGTGAGATGACATATGTGATAAGTTGTAATTAATGGTCCACTTTGAGAGAGAGGGATAGAGATTGAGCAGAAACCTTTTGCTTCAAAGTTCAAATTGCATAACAGGCGAAATAAAAAGGAATCTTGTACAGAAAAGGCATACAAAAAGCAGATACATGGACAGCCACAGTCTGTAGACAATATCATAACGAAATTAATTTATATAATATATTTTATCAATACTGCATTTGTGCAGAACAAACAAAGGAACATGATATGGGGACCTTTTTCATCCATTAACAACAACCCGCTCAAGAGCATGTCTTGTATGTGAGATTATTATTTACATTGAGATATATAATTACAGATCGCCAATTGTTTTCTGAAGATTTTTATCTAGGGTTAATTTGAATACGGGCCACTTTAAAGTTTTAAAATAGGTTTCAGACTCTATCAGAAAAAACGTTTAAAGAACATACTTTTTGTGAAATTTAGATATAAGTACCTAAACTTAAAAGTGTTAAGTCTATATATGAACTCGTACGGGATGATCCTTTTGTGTTATTTCAGAACAATGAAGAACGGGTCCTTACAATTAAAAGTTTTTCCAAACAATGCATGAATCTAAAGTGAAATTTTCGAGGGGCTTAAAAATTAAAAGTTTCCTTTTTTCTATTTATCACATCTTTTATTATTATGTATGTCGAGAGAAAATTCCAAGAAAGAAGAGGAGACCACCACATTAGCATAGCAGCATATATAGCTGTTCAAGATTCCTTGCTATGCATACATACATACATCTCTGTAGCATACCTTTCATGTCTGTATGATAATTAAGTGAGATCGTCTATTACTGTTGGGAATTGGTAAGGGAATCTCTGTCTCATCGCTTTATTCATGCTCTTGTTTCTATCCACCCCCATCTTTCTTCTACCACTATTGTGTTTTCAATGTCTCTGTCCCCCACTTTTATCTTATAATATATACTCGAAATCTAATAACAAAATAAGAATAGTAATAATAATAATAATAATAATAATAATAATGGTGTTCCATAATTCAAGTAGTCAAGATAAACTAATGGGCCTCAATCACGCGTCTCCATGTACTGGGCTGGGCCTCAAATCACAGCCCAGGGTAATACTAATACACAGACAAACATCGTATATATACATACATGCACACACACACAATGACATCTCAAAAACACTCAAAACGTAGCAAACAATGAAAAAACAAACTGATAAATACTGAGTCTACCTCAACAAACAAGCATCACTCACTCACACACACACACACATATATATATATATATAATACGTATGTATGTGTGTCTTAACTATTAAGTAGTGGTGTGGGGCTGTTGGGGGGCGGCGGCGGCCGATGAGCCTCTTGCTCTGAAATCGGACACATCGTCCAAAAGATGATGAGAAGCTTTGTCGTAATTGACGAATCCCATGAACCAAAACTCGTGGCTATCGACCGTAGTGATCTGAATGTACTTCTCGGGAGGATTCTCCTTCATTACCACTGGGCTCACAGACTCTATGCTTCCCAATGGCACTGCCACCTTCTCATTGTCGAAAATCGCCAGCAAAAAAACAAGATTTTAGAACTCATCAAGTTCAAACTATCCAACGACATTGATCGATTCAAACTCAGTTACCTTGTAGTAACTCCATGTCTCTTGGCCCGAAGGAGCCCTAAAAGACAGAGGACGGTCGCTGCAAAAGGCGACGCGGGCTGTTGAGAGGTACAAAGTGCCAGCGACGGGGCCCGTCGTGGTGGAGAAGTAGCAGGCGAACGACTTCTTCAGCTTTTCGTTGGGGTCGGCGGAGAATGCTTGCCTGAAGATGGACTCGAATCCTCCTTCTGTGATGGCTTTCGCCGTAAGGTTGACTTTCCCCCATGCTGCCCCTGAGACTGATGGCCCAGTTTTCACTGCAGTAAAAAGACATACCAAGATAACGATGAGCACGCTTTGATTTGGGGAAACGAAAATGGCATATGCATGCAACAAAGAATCGAACAGCTGATCTTGGCCCTCGTCTGAGTCGAATACAACGTTGTTTTGGGTTCGATTGGGGATATAGCAATCTGAAACACGACATCTATTGTTTGATTACTGTTAATCGTGTTAAAGGTCGATTCGATTCGTTTGTTGCCCTAATTCTAATCTAACCACATAACAGAGCCCAATTTTGACCGTCTAAGGCGACAAATCACAGAAGATCGCAAACGATTTGCCTCTTTTCCCCTAAACCTAGCTGGTAAGGACGCATCAATTTAGGTTAAAAAAAAATCAAAATCAAATCCTCAGGAACAAGCCAAATCAGAAGCTGAACCGACGATCGGAATCAAAATCGAAAGACTCACAGTTGTGCCAGACGTTGCGAGCTACCTCTTCCGCCCTGTGGCTCCACGTGTTGAACATGCTAACCACCTGCTCGATAGGGTTGTCGCTCCTCTGCGCCGGCGAGTAAACGACGTAAGGATGCTGCTGATTCTGCAGGTTCGGGTCGGCGTAGTGCTGCGGGTTCGGGCCCTGAGCCTTCCACTGAGCCGCCTCCTGGTTGTCGGGGTGGACCGTCGGGTTAGCGGGTTGGCCCATGACGTGCGTCCCCCATTTCTTCGGATCTTCCTCCTCGTGTTTGTTGCCTGCTTTGCTGTGATCTTCGTTCGAGCTCGACATGGAGACGAAAATATCAAATCGTTCGTTAAAGAGAAGTCGATTTCGTTGAATTATGACGCGATTGATTGCGGGGAAACTGATCGATGAGCAGTATAAATAGGAAAGCGTCGTACGTGCTTCTTAAGATTCAGATATGTGCTGCTATTATATCTTAGCCGCGTTTTATCTCTAGAATTATCGGCTTGTCTTTTCCTTTTCTTTTCTTTTTTTTTTTTAAAATAATAATACATTTCTTCTAATTCTAGATACATACGTATATAAGTAATGGAGCAGTTGATTTGATCATATATTTCTATGACTGAAAAAATAAGAAACTACATCATTTTAAGAAGTCCCATCTAATTCTTCCTCTGTCCAATCTAATTCTTCCCAAAATTAGTTGGCACAGAGACTAAAAAATTATATTATTTTAATATTATAGTTTTAAAGTATGGAGAGAGAAAAATTATTAGTGGGTATGTAAATTAAGAAGTCTTTTTTAATATAAATGGTGTAATTAGTTTAATTATTGGAATAACTTTTTACGAAAAATGGAAATGAGAAAAATTATGTGGAGCGCTCGAAATAGAAAGTGGGAAGAAATAAATGGGACGGAGGTACTCATGTAATTATAGAAGTATCTGATCAACTTGGGGAAGGTTTTATCATCGAAACTTTTTTCCGAAAACCTTGCTTGTAGTATCGTTTACGTAACTCTCTAGATTTATGTGGGCTCAAAGGCCCATTAAAAGCTTACTTGGGCCCAGACAATGGTTGGTTTTACAGTTGGCCCATATCTATCTTCTGTTGATGTATATGTGGACAAAGTGAAGCTCAAGGCACATTCCCGCGTCGACGCTTGTTTGGTACAGCGCATGAATGATCTTATTAAAGCAATGGAGATACCTTGCGAAGCATCCATTACCTCGTTTGGTCTCTCCTCTAAGCTCGTCGTCTTTGGCAGCTCGAAATTTTCAAGAGTTCGAGCCGAATATGGGCTGCGGAGTACTGCGAACCTCGTTCGACTCCCACGCATACGCGCGTATGCTTCAGCACTGCGCAAGATGCAACGACCCAGTGACAGGGAGACTGCTTCACGGCCACATAATCAAGTCTGGGAACTGTTTGGACCTGTTTGCTCGTAATATTTTGCTGAATTTGTACGCAAAGACTGGTCTTTTACCCGAAGGTGCCCACTTGTTCGATGAAATGTCCGACAGGAATGTTGTTTCCTTCGTGACTATGATTCAGGGGTACGAGAACGCGGGGGAATATGAAAGGGCGGTGGATTTGTTCTTTAGGTTGTGGGGAGAAGGTCACGAGGTTAATGCCTTTGTTTTTACTGCTGTTCTGAAGTTGATTGTGAGCATGGAGTGGGTGGAGTTGGGTTGGTGCATTCATGCCTGCGTTTGCAAGCTTGGTTATGATAGCGATGCTTTTGTTGGAACGGCGCTCATCGACGCTTATTCCGTTTGTGGGTTTGTGGATGTTGCGAAGGGAGTCTTTGATGGGATTGTGGGGAAAGACATGGTGTCTTGGACTGGAATGGTGGCATGTTATGCAGAGAACGATCGTTTCGTCGATGCCTTGGAACTGTTCGGGGAAATGAGGTTTCAAGGTCTGTTGCCTAATAACTTCACGTTTGCAAGCGTGATTAAGGCTTGCCTAGGACTCGAAGCTGTTGATCTTGGAAAGAGCGTGCACGGCTGTGTCTTGAAAACATGTTACGAAATGGATCGCTACGTAGGAGTTTCTCTGCTCGACTTGTACACTAGGTCGGGGGACATCGAAGATGCGAGGAGAGTCTTCGAGGAAATCCCCAAGGATCACGTCGTTCCTTGGAGTTTCATGATCGCACGGTACTCCCAAAGCGATCGCTGCGAGGAGGCCTTGCACTTATTTCTCGAAATGAGGAAAGCTTTGGTACCTCCCAATCAGTTCACATCTGCTAGCATCCTTCAATCTTGTGGGACAATTGGGGAACTCAATTTGGGGACTCAAATCCATGCCCACATGGCGAAGGTTGGTCTTGATTCGAATGTCTACGTTTCAAACGCCCTGATGGACGTGTATGCAAAATGTGGAAATTTGGGGTCCTCGAAGCAGTTATTCGTTGAGTTGGAGAACAGAAACGAGGTTTCTTGGAACACCATGATAGTAGCCCATGTCCAAGAAGGCGAAGGAGACTACGCTTTCCCGCTTTTCTCACAAATGTGTGAAGAGAACGTACGGCCAACTGAGGTAACGTATTCTAGCTTGCTTCGTGCCTCTGCTTCCTTGGCAGCTTTAGAGTCAGGCACTCAAATGCACGCAAGGGCCATCAAAACCACGTACGACGAAGACAACACAGTCAGCAACGCCCTCATTGATATGTACTCAAAGTGTGGGAGAATCAGAGACGCCCGTAAGGTCTTCGACTCTATGACCAACAGGGACGTCGTCTCATGGAACTCAATGATCTCTGCGTACTCAATGCACGGTCTCGGCGAGGAGGCTCTGAGAATCTTCGAAAGCATGCAAGAAACAGACACAAAGCCCAACGCACTTACATTCGTGGGCTTGCTCTCAGCCTGCAGCAACACTGGCTCGCTCGACCGAGGCCAACGCTACTTCGCCTCCATGAAAGAGGACTTCGAAATCGAGCCTTCCATCGAGCACTACACATGCATGGTCTCTCTCTACGGCAGATTAGGCCATCTACAAAAGGCTGTAGACACAATAGAGCAGATCAGCTCCGAGCCCAGCGTCATGGTGTGGCGGGCCCTACTCGGGGCGTGCGTGGCCCACAACAACGTCGAGCTGGGAAGGTTCGCAGCTGAGAAAGTGCTCGAAATGGAGCCTCAAGACGAATCAGCCTACGTCCTACTTTCGAACATATACGCCACAGCCAAGAGGTGGGACAACGTGGCGTCTGTTAGAAAGAGGATGAAAAGGGTTCGGGCGAAGAAGGAGCCTGGGCTGAGCTGGGTTGAAAGCCAAGGAATTGTGCATTACTTTGCGGTGGGCGAGGATTGCCATCAAGATATGAAGCTGATAAGAGGTATGCTCGAGTGGATGAACCTTAGGAGCAAAAAGATGGGCTATGAGGCGAATCTTGGCGCTGTTTTGCTCGACGTTGAGGAGGAGGAGAAGAGAAGGATGCTGTGGCTGCACAGCGAGCGAATAGCGCTTTCTTTTGCGCTCGTTAGGACGCCGAGCGGAAGCCCCGTAAGGATAATCAAGAATCTGAGGATATGTGTGGATTGCCACGTGGCGATCAAGTTTGTGTCGAGGTTGGTTGATAGGGAGATTGTCGTGAGGGATATTAATAGGTTTCATCACTTCGAAGGTGGCGCGTGCTCTTGCAATGACTACTGGTGAGTTTGACGTTTTGTAGTTGGTTAAATTAGAAGATTATTTACTCGTCTGTTTACCCATGAAAGTCAAAGAGTTGTAGAAAAGAGAACGATTCAGAAAGAGTTGTATCGCAAAAGTTGTAGCATCTCCTTTCTTACTGGTCGATATTGTAATAGTATCGGGCCCAATCTTGTAATTAATTTCATTTGAAGATGGTTGGTTAATCTTCAGAACCCATTTAATTAATTTTGTCGTAACTTTTTTGGTCATAGCATTTATATGTCTTTCTTACAGAGTCTTATTCTTCATTATTGTCAAGATTATTTATGTGTAGGTAAAGTAGGGGTTTTGTTTTCGAGCTAAATCCAAAATTATCTTAATGGCTCCAAACTTATTTATTTAAATATAGTAGGAGGAAGACACAGAAGACAAAATCCTCGACTGGGCAGATGAGCACCATCGAATGTAATGACTCAAAAAGCAAAAGAAAGACTGATAAAAGAAAAAAAGAACGAAGCGAAAGGGAAGAAGAAAATCTTTCCAATTCAAGGTGCGTCACCGTAACAGAAAACAGCCTTTCTCCAAATGGTGGAAAGGAGCTCTAAAAGGTGGGAAAACAGCACAAATAGAAGAAACAAAGGCGTCAACATGAAGCAGATGAAAAAGGCGGCAGACGCACAAAGCATCAGCCCAAGGCACATCCCAAGGAGCAGAGAAGCGAAGCTCGCCGGACCCATCTGCTGAAAAGACGGACGCCGGCGCCTCTCCGGCGACCCACCTCCGCCGAGAAGGGAGCGCACGGCTTCCAAAACTAGCTCGTGCAAGATGTTGGACTTGTCATCTTCTTGTCGTTGACTCAGTGTCATCTTTAAGCAAAAAACAGACAATAAAAACCCTTCTTTCTCTTGTCACTTTCGATTATGAGTTTTCACTACAAACGTCGTTTCTGTTTATTTATAGAAAAAGCAGAATGTTTATTTATAGAAAAAGCAGAACCCACCCAGCGAGACAATCAAAAGTCATCGAGTGGGTTTGGGACGTATCCATATAACCCGGGGATAAGTTCCATCTCCGAAGTGTTTGGCGGTTAGCCCATATTCGGATTGCGTGGAGATACCTCGTGACCCTAAAAAAACAGACATTGAGTTGGTGGATGTAATTTATTATGATTGATAGCTACGTTTTTGGTGTGAAGATCGACGAATAAACAAAGTCCCACGGCAATTATTTCTCTCGCTTCATAAAATAACAGAAAAAAAAACATAATATTAATATTACACGTTTTTATTTCTTACATTATTATTTATAGATATGTGACTTGAGCTATGTATTTATTCAAGCATATGAGCATGCACACGAGAGAATTACATTACATCTTCAAAGCGAGAGAAAAGGGAAAAAAAAAAGCATCACACCCACGCAACGGCAAAATCCCAGTTCCAATCTTTTGAAAATCCAAACGCTTTTATTATAAACGGAGATATCCCAATCACCATACTAACAAAGCATTATATTTAGGAAACTATTTGTTTCTTTGTCCCTCACGTGTTAATTAATATCGTTGGACAGCTTCAATTCTTCGAGCTTGAGTCGCTCTTGGAATTGAGAGATATAACTCGTAGCTCTCTCGTCGACACGCTCGTCGCCTCTTCCTCCCTTTGGCCCGTGATAATACTCATCGGAGCCGCCAAATCCACTCTCGTTTTTACTATCGCTGCCCTTAAACGTAACCGTTTTGATCAAAGGCAGCGAATTAGCTGCCATGCGTTTGACTGAAGGCTGAGCTGGTGCTTTGGGTGCTTTGTAGAAAGACATCATAAGCTTGCTCTTCATCAGACCACCACCGACGCCGCCTTGTTTGTGTCCAAAGACTTCCATTATGTAGTTAGTGTAGTATGTGATTTATCAGACAAAGTGGTTTTGAGTTGAGGGTAAGGAGATAGATCAATCTATCTTATCTTATATATATATATATATATATATATGTGTGTGTGTGTGTGTGTGTGTGCGCTTGTGTGAAGCTTAAGCAAATGAAAGGAGTTCATATTTTAACTAATCTGGTTTTGTTGGATAGAAATGAATCTTGCACGCAATTTTTTACTATTTCAGTTGAGGCTAATAATTGAGTTGGGTCGATGAGATTCTGCGTTTTTACTTAGTTTAATGAGACGTGATCGCTTTCTAAGATATGGCTCGGGAGTAAAATTGTAGACAATTAGGAAGGAATATATGTCCTGTTGATCAACTCTTCGGCCATGTATTGCATGGTTTTTTTTTTTTAACTTCTTTAAAATAACAACTATTAAATAAATAGTATAGCAAATAGCATGCATCATCTGCATCAGAAGGTAAAAAGAAAAAATATTTCGAGATTTAGGTGTTACGTACTTGTGTTGTTGCCTGGGACTCCAAAATCTTTTTGCTATCAATGTAGTATTGATTAGGATGGTTGATACCAGAGTCGCAAGAAGCCCCATGAACGGCTTCAAATGTAAGGGTGCATGCCAACTGCAGAAGTTAACAACCTTTGTTTATAATAATACTCAACAAAATCGTTGCGAAAAATCTTGGAAAATAAAGAAATTCTAACAACGTATTCGACCTGGTAATGTTTGTTCCGCACTTTATCCACAACGTCCTCAAGTGCACGGCTGCCCACCCCCATCTTGTTAAGAGCAGCCCTGAGGTTATCCTCACTGCATAAGCACAGGGCAATGAGGAAGCAAATTAGATGACAAAGTACGAAGAAATTCGCCCCGTAAAAAAAAAAATTCAACCTGAAATGACGATAAGGGCACCCATGATGATCGCCTGCTCCTGGTGTGGAGGATATTATCTTTTGACAAGAATAGGGTGTGTAATCCTGCATATATTGATAAGAAGAAGAAACTATCAAGATGTGAAATACTACAGCAGATTAGTCAATAGTGATAGTTTGTATGGCATAAGAAAAATGGACGAGCATATGTTATAATGATTGAGGAAAGGAAGGAGATTAAATACCGTTCGTTTCCCTTCCTTTCCATAGTTGTGGCGTATGCTATATGCATACTCCTTGTCAAACTTTTCGGCCCCGACCTAGATAGCAGAACAGATATGAGAAATAGTAAACAAGGTAACGCATTTTTGCACTAGACACTGAAGCTGAATAAGTCGAACTTGAAATAGAATTATAGCATTTAGGACACCTTTCGGGAGAATTCTGATTTCCAGAAAGCAAGGGCGTCTTCCAACTTGAGCCCAACACCCTACTCATATAGTTGATAATTGTCAGTTCCAGAAAAGAAAAATTGAAACTCTGTACTGTTTCCAGATGCTTTTCAAATATAAGGCATGGTTTCTGTTATACATATAAAGCATGGTATCTGTTAGAGATAAACACCAATTCAAAAGTACCTTGAGAAAGAGACCTAGTTGCATTCGTCCTCCATGCTTCAAGTGATGATCCTCCCTTAGCTGCACAAGGAAGCATATGGTATGGAAAAAGATTCCAAAATCAAAGAAGGATAGCAAAATCTATTTCCAAAAAGAAAATACCTTTGCAAACAAGTGACGCATGCAAAGAGGGAAAGAACTTCTGGCGACTTGGTCAATGTCCTTCAATGATATGTCAGCGTATTCCTTTGGCTGCAAACATAGGGAATGAGAACAGAATTGATGAACGAGATTGAACCTCAACTACAGGTAAGTCAAAGACGTAGGTTGTAATATCTCCCTTTCAATTACCTGGCTGTAATCATGACCTAAATAGCTTGTGGACAGTGCCTCAACAATCTACATGCAAAGACAAAACTTCAGATACTATAAAATTCTGAAAGTGATAATAACAGAACAAATCGTACAGGAGTCAGTCGGTCCTTCTCTTGCTCTCTAATTGTTGATGTCCATTTTCTGAAAAACTTTGCAGGTTAGAAAGTCATCAAACCAGTTCTGGTGACAAAATAGAGAAAAATAATTCTTGACACTCGACAAACTTTATTTTAGTATCCCATTTATCAAGGAAAATTACTACTTGTTTCTTCTAAGTCAATGCTCTATAAAGTGTTCAACAGCAGGGATAAATTACTCACTGAATTGATCAGACAAAAGCTATAACTGCAAACCAAGATATAAAAGGAACCTGTTTGTCAGTACAAGTGCTTTTGATATATGGGTGCGGTAATGAGTAACCAGCACAGAAATGACCTGCAAAAAGGATAATTCTATCACGATTGATGAAATGACGAAGTTCAAAAGCTACTGAGAAAGTCATCGAACGCCATGTTTTCACCTGATTCGTAGCAACATATGCATAACCTTTCATGATAAACACTCTACGACTGGCAACAAGGTCAGAAACTTGTTCGAAAGGTACCTTAACGTAAACAGAGAAACAAAAGTTTACAAAGTTGAATATCAACCAGCGGAAATCATTGATAAATATTTTCATATAGTTGATGGTTCTTTCACGAAATTCTAATGCATAGGCTATCTTATTTACAATGAATTTTGAGCATCCTTCATTCCTGCAAGCTTAATGCAAAAGCATTTGAAATACGGGATTACAGACGCTTAACTTTACCTTATAATATATGTTGTCGCCTGCAACATCAAATAAAAGAAAAGAAGATATAAGTAAGACTGAAGTGCCGACGAAATATGATTGATTATATATGAACTTGAATGTTTTTAATGTCCTAAGCAGAGACCAAGAATTACCGCTGGATAATGATTGACCAGTGGAGCGTATTACTTGGTTCAACCTGTCTCTTACACTCTGAAAGCAAATCAAGGAATCCTTATATCATGAATATTAGGTCGTACATTGGAATATCAAAAGGAGCTCGTGCATATGGTTATATTTTAAATCGATGAATCAAGAACTTAAATTAGCACTTTTCAGTACATAACACATAAATTACCTCGTTTTCTGCACTGCCTACGATTTTGTAAGGCAGATCAAACTCCGCTAATAATGCCCTCTGCAGAGAAAATGCGGTAAAATAAGATGAATTAAACAGATGAAAAAAATAGTAAAATGTGCGTCATGGCTGATCAGACTACACAAATGGCCAACCACACCTGTGCTGCAGGACTCTCAGATTCAAAGCGGTAACGGAAAAGTATTGTCTCCATCGAAAGAAACCACTTTCTTAATTCTTCCCTGCAGTTCATAAAAGACCACTGATTTACTACACATTCTAATTTGACAGAATAAGTGACTTGAATGAGGAAACTGAAAAGAGATCAAGTAATCAATGCAGTAGCTCACTCTCTGCAGTAGACAAGGCGTAAAACAAAATGTGAAATAATATCCTTGTTCAAAACTTGAGATGGGTCTGAGTGCCTCATATTAACCTTCCATAATTCCTTAATCTGTTACATAACAGATGTAAATCATGTAACTAAGGAAAAGAAAACCCATAAACTTTCAGATATCCATATGCTGCACAACAGATAGATAATAACAATGACAGTCACAACAACATCAGCATAACGTGAATAATCAATGAAGGTTAACATCAGCAACAATGATAACAATATTGTACCAATATTTCCATCTCGTTGTGTTTCTTCCCGCGGGATAGTCCATCTGATATCCCTTTTAATACTGCACCAAAGAATTAAATAAATAAACAGATGCCTTAGATTTCATATACTATAAACAGGTAATGCAACACATTGATAATAAAAACAGGGTAACCGCACACCCAAAACACAAATTAAAAACAGAATATGAACAAACACAACATCTATAGAGAAGCACGAATTATACCTCGAAGTCGATGAATTGCGTAAACCTCGAAATCTTCAAGCCTAACTTCGAGCTCCGGTGCAGACCGGTAAAGCGGCAGAGTCAAAACAGCGTCGTCCACTGTGGATTTCCTTCGAGATCCAACCACTTCCATAGCGACTATCAATTTTGACCGTTAGGATACGAAAATGAACGAAGAAGATGGCAGTGAAAGGATGATTGAGAAGGGAAACTCTGCCTCCATTGGCGGGAAATACTGAATCCCTTCCCTCCACACAATACAACGATTTGGGCTTTAAAGGCCCAAACCTGAATAAATCATTTAAATCTTTCCAATCTATTGCGCTGTTCTTATTGGGCCAATTGGACCTGTAACTACAATAGGACCATTTTCTGTCAGAGGCAATTTATGATTTATAATAAATCTAATTGCAATATATATATATACAATATATATATATATATATATATGGTTTAGGCCTATATTGTATATATGTAACTATACCTGACGAGGTTTGCTATGGTGTCAACCTACCGTGAGCATTGTAGAAATTCGCGCCGAGCCTCCGGTAAATTTATCCGTCATCGAGGCCCACGCACACACGCCACACATGAGGAGCGGTCCCGATATAAGCTTGATGGGGTTCCTTCCTAAAATCATTTGGTATTTAAGAGGAATTGCCCATCAAGCTTATATACCAATTTGCTTTGTTTGTAACTTTCGATGTGGGACTTTTCCCCCCACACGTGATTCTCAACACCTCCTCACGTGTGAACTCATTTCTTTTTAATTGGACGGGAACGTCATTCTTTTCGAACCCTTCATATATTTTAACTGAGCCGGATCTTCTCGCTCTGATACTATGTAGAAATTCGGACCGGACCTCCAATAATTTATCCGTCATCGAGGCCCACACACACGCGCCACACATGATGATGGGTCCCGATATAAGCTTGATGGGGTTCCTTCCTAAAACCAATGGTATTTAAGAGGAATTGCCCATCAAGCTTATATACCCATTTAATTTGTTTGTAACTTTCGATGTAGGACTTTTTCCCCACACACGTGATTCTCAACAAGCATCATAGTTTATTTCGCAATTCCAGCTCTTCTTCTCCAACTCTGGCGATGCCATCACCTCCGTTGCCCCTCTTAGCTTCCTCATAACCTCTGTTGTCCATCTTTCACACACTCATTTATCAGAAATTCATATTATACTGCAATTTTCTCATACATAGTTGAGATGATGAATTTATAATAAATGAGTGCGTGTAAGATAAGATGGATAACTGAGGTTATGAGGAAGCTAAGAGGGGACAACGGAGGTGATGGCATCGCCGGAGTGAGAGAAAAAGAGCTGGAATTGCAAAATGAGCTATGATGCTCGCGGTGGTTGCTCACGGTAGGTGGGCACCATAGCAAAGCTGTGTGAATGAAGTTATTAGCTTAATGATGCAATTACAGCGGCTGTAAATTACCAAGCTAGCCACCTTTTTCTCTTAGGGATGGTAAATCAAGGGCTGTTTAAATGCCATTAAACAAGGTTTGGCATAAAATAAATAACCAAACCTCAATAGTTAAGACAAGCTTGTCCTAACTTTCTATAAATAAACCTTAATTAGTACAATCGTTTCTTACCATTATTTATTATTTACTCATTTGATCCCCACATTATCTGAAAAAAATAAAATGAATTCTATGTTTTTATTATAATTTTTTCAGTTTCATCTGACTTCGGAACTGTTGAAATTCCTGTGGCTGATAAAATAAGGTGTTGGATATTTTTCTGGTCATATCATATTGTTTGGCCAGTAGAGTAGGCATAGTAAAAATACTTCAACGATTAAATGCACAATCAATTATCCAGAAAAGGATATAATTAACTGATATATTCATGAGTTCGGCTTTGGACCCATATATTTAAACGGCCTGCTGGGATTTTATTTTATTTTAATCAACTTGATTTGGTTTACACGGTTATGAATTATGATAACCCGATTTACAATAATTGATTAATTTATTTACTAGGGATAAGATAATTACTTTGTATATTATCAGTAAAGATAAAAAAAATATTAACTAAGAACAAAAACCGACAGTAGCAAAGAGACAAAAAAAATTGTTACGTAAATAACGATTTACAGAAAATTACAAAAGGAGACTCATTTCCATCTCACTGTTTCCACTTTTTTCTGCCTTGTGCCACTTCTTGTCAGAAACAAATATACAAAATATGTTCGTCCTTTGGCTACAGCACAATCTCGCCCGTCCATGTCACCCTTCGCAATATCCCAATCGTTGATTTAGTAATTGGACTTTTATGGCCCTCACCGTAAGCTATCGTGGACGCGCGCACACTCCATCGCCACCCCACACCCCCAAAGCTATCATGTATAAGAAGCACAGAGGGCACAGTTGCTCACGTTATTATTATTGCCTTGCCACTTCCTTTTAACTTTCCACTTTCTTCTTTTGGCAAACAATGTGGTGATCGATTTTCTCTTTTTATCCACACTGCGAACAGTATTCAACACTCCATAGGCACGCATAGCTAGCTGTTTTTGAACCGCAGGCGACTCTCAGTGAGGCAACGCATTGGTAAGTTGAGCCTTTCTTTGATTTTTCTGCAGTAATCATTGGTGTTCAAGGCTTTCAGGTTATGCTAAGCTAGTAAGCAAAACGTGGTTTCTGCTCTGCTGATTCCTATGTGTATATATCGTTGGCAGAAGACGAATAATATATATCTGATTGGTATCTGAAACACTTTCCTTAAAAAACGGATGATTAAGCTTTGTTACATTTGGTAAAAGGGATGTTGTTTACTTTTGATGACTACACTTCCTCGTTTTAGTAACTTTCCTTTACCTCTGTGATGGTGATTACTTGCGACTGAGGTGTTTCCACGTCGTCTGCGTGTATTTTTTTCCTTATCCGTATTTTTTCCCACCGACTTCGTTTTTGGAGTTGTTCTCTGCTTGTTGCTTTGGTTTGGTTGTTGATTTCGATGCTCAATTTTAGTTAGGAAAAAGTTCTTTATGTTGGTGGACTATAAACAGTAAACTGCCACTATCAACCACCAGTACGTTTTATTTGTTTTATATTCAGGATGTTCAACTCAATGAAGATCTTGTCTGTGCTATAGCCTATAAGCATGAGTAATTTCTTTCTTTTTTACTACTTTCTGTGGTAAAGCATGTAATAAAGCCTTTGAAGTCAGGCTTACTTTTGACAGATTTTTTACTGCTTTCAAAGTATATATGGTCCTCCTATAAAGAATTTTAACTGTCAGGATTCAGGTGTGAGCGTGACTTCATCGAGTGACATGTTTGGGAGAAGGAAGATTTGTTGTACATAGTTATCATAAGCTTTTTTTTAAATATTTAGATTATTTATGGTACTGTTCTCTGGTAATTATTATATTTTTTGGCTTTACACTAGGCCAAAAGTCGTTGAAAACGACTTCAGAAGAGTCCGATTTATGCATCTAGTTGTATTTTTTTCTCCAGACCTCATATCGGTTGAGCTCGTCTTTTAGTTTCTCTCTGTCTGGTCTAATTTTTAACAGATTAGCAGGCCAAGAGCATCGACTTTTGGGTAAAGATAAGAGGGCGATAGAAAAGGTGGGGAAGTAAGAAATCTTGAAGAGGTTGTTAGAAAGAACAATCTTTTTAGGGATAATTTAAGCAAGTTTTCTTCCTCTTTCGTGCCAGTAGAAAGATGGAGGTTTCGAGTGGTGGGTATTACACATTAGTGTTAAAATAAAGAGATTTAGTTATTAGTCTGGCTAAGTAAAGTGCGCTGAAGTTGGAAACTTTGCTATTCACCTTCCGTTTCCTCATCTATATATGAATAAGGAAAGCTAGTGCTCTGTTCTTGACAGATGCGCATGATTTGAACATTTCATAACTGTTGAGCCTTAGGTTATCGTCTTGTTTTGTAATTCGTGTTGTGGGCTTAGGTTATAGTACTGTTTACTTCTTATTGGGGGCAGTTGGTAATTTTATTATCCAATCGTAAGTTCTGAAATTGACTTCCAGCGTTTGTGGCTTTTGTATTTGAGGGTCTAGTACGTGTTCTTCAGATGAGTTATATACTGTTGTTCAAGCCTGTTGTTTCAGGTAGTTTACTGCTCTTTCTGACCTTCTTCTTCTTCTTCCCTTTTTGAGTGTTCATGTTAATGTTTGATTGATGATCTCTTGAGAACTTTTTGTTAATTCGGAAACCAAAAATATGTGGAATAACTTAATCTATCTGAATTCTTAGATTGGACCTGACTGTGTTTCACAGATCTAAGTGTATGATGCTTTCAGCGTACAAGGTTCAAACAACTTTGAGATTAGATGGGTCATCTGTTTGACATGGAGTGGAACACAAAATGGGATTGGGATAACTACAGCGCATTCGGTCCAAAGCCGCTCGAAAGCCCCAAGAAGATGCAGCAGTTAAGTGATTGGATGATAGGTGATGAAGGAGACGTTGATGCTAGATCTTTCAATCTCTCAGGTGGTGCTGGTGTTAGTAACTGGAATGTTTCTTCATCAAAGAGCTCAGTTTCAGCTTCAACTGATACTTCAGCAAAAGATGGGACATCAAACTTCAAGCTCTTGACATTCGACAACTGTCTGAGAAACATAAGCAAGCAAGGTGAGATAATAGGATCCGAAGTTTCTGGAAATTCTCCCCCATTCGAGGCTTCTGTTGGATCTGTCGAACCTTCGATTGCTTTGGAGCTAGGAAAACGCACATTCTTTGATAACAGTGTTAAGACTCCATCTGTGTCCGGGACGTCTAGTTCTTCGTGTCTGAAGAAACTGAAATCATCTACGCAGAACATTCCCATACCTCGCTGTTTGGTCGAGGGCTGCAATGCTGACCTTGCTATGGCTAAAGAGTATCATCGAAAGCACAGGGTCTGCGATAGCCATTCGAAATCACCCAAGGTTATCATCAGAGGTCTTGAACACCGCTTTTGCCAACAGTGCAGCAGGTAAATTTTGCAAGGAAAATGGCCACATTATTACCGTTTTCGGTTAACAAATCACAAGACTTGAATTGTTATTATCTTGGAAGGTTCCATGCTCTCCCTGAGTTTGATGATAAGAAGCGAAGCTGTCGTAAAAGGCTTTCTGAGCATAATGCTAGGCGACGCAAGCCACCTCAAGACGCTATTCGCTTTAATTCCACGGGCTTTTCTCCATCATTCTATGGTATCCGAAAAATTCTCTTATTCAAATTCTTTTTTTTCCTTTACATGTAAAGATCACAAAATTTCCTTTTCTTTCACAGGCTCTGAAGGTAGGCAACAGATGAGTTTCTTGTTGAACAACACTCTGCTTATTCAACCTCGCACTACTTCTTCTCCAGTATTCAACTCCAAATTCACAATCACGAAAGGATCGTCGTCGTCGAACTACAGAGGCGATGGAGGCGACCACAACGAGCAGTTCCACATGTTTGGAGTGAAAACTCCTCAACGCCCCATCGACACACACGGTGGAAAAGCCAATGGACTAACCGTCTCAAAGAGAAACGCGGATAAGTTCTCAAATCCAGGTCAGATTTATCCAATTCAGTCTCCGTATACAAAATATCGCCATCCAAGTTATATCCCAAAATGTTTGTTAAAACTCCTCCACAGGCTCAAAGGGAAATCAGATCTCGTCCCAGTTCAATGCTGCAGCATCAGCATCGGAGTGTGGGCGTGCTCTCTCTCTTCTGTCAACAACAACCTCATTACCCTGGATTATAACTGGGCAGCATCAACCAGCAACAAATGATCATCAGTCAATCAGTAACATGATGATGCCCGGCAATAGTAGTGCTGCTGCTGCCAACCATCAGATTCAAACTATCCCAGAAGGCGTACCACTGCACTCTTCTCCTCACGACCTTTGGCTTAGCAGCAGAAACCATCGCAGCAACACCTCTACCGTAAGTTTTCAGGAAAGCCATCTGATCTCTACGCCTCCTTACGAGGCTGACTTCTATTCCAGCATGTTGAACTGACCCGCCTTGCAGAAGTCGGTTAATTCATGTTTTGCTAGGAAATGTTACGACTTCGTTCGGGGATATGTTTAAAGAACTAGGTTTAATCGACGGAACATTGCTGCTTACAAGGATTTTTGTCGAATTTGCGTCTGACTTTGTTAATTCGCTTTGAAAGCTTTTGGCAATATTTTTCTCCTACCCCTGAAAAGATAACCGAGGTAATAGACCGTTGATATTTGAAGGCGTTCCTGTTAAGCCTTTATTGTAATAAATGAGCGATTGGTTTAATGTGACGAAAATGTCTACTACGATGATGCTTGACGAGTTCGGTCCCCTTCCATGGTAAACAGAAAATGGAAACTAATACCAACCCATGTCAAGAGAGTCGAATTTTCATGGACAAGAACTTCGTACGCTTTTTTTCAGAGAACGAAAGTCAAATCGAAACAAACCGACCTGAGGCACTAAGGCTGCCCACAAATGCCTCTCGTAATCGAATATCATGCGAACGAATACTCAGCACCAAAATACCGCTTACCATGAAGGCAAAACTTATTACCCAAATGAAATCGAAGACCATAATATGACATCAAAATTCAAGAATCCGACAGTGAACAAGTAGTTGGACACATGGTGTTTAAACCTCACAAGGAGGAAGACTGCAGTGTACGATTACATTATTACAACTTGAGAGACGAATTGTAACAAGACAAAGTAGGCGACGACCTCTGCAACGACGGACGACACAATTGGACTGACTCTCAGACACCCGACACTGAGCAATGGCGGACAACGACGCTGACCTTCCCAAACATGTCTAGTACTCACTGGAACAGTAGGCAACTTTCATCAATTATTTAAAAGAAAAAGGAATGTAGATGGAATAGAGATATAAGAAATTTCACAACAAATAGCGAATTTTTTACACGTAACTTGCAACTTTAGGTATTCGAAGAGATTATTGTTTTTACATGTGTACAGGAGATCAAGAGAACAAAATTGCTGTAAGGGCGATTTAATACAGCATAAACACAGTGCATGACAGACCTGATCATTTTCATTAGTAGCTTCTTGTTGGTTAGCCTCAGAAGGCTTATCGGCGCCACAATTCTGTCTGTTACATTTTGTCCTGAAAGGGTAGTTTATGTTGTTGCATTTCTCGCATTTCCAGCTTCCGTCGGGCATGTCCGTTCCTGATTCACAATAGCGTTATCATGTCATAACATAAAGGGAAGCTCGAATACCATATGTCACGAGGGTGCTAAATTGTAATACTAACTTGGATTCTTGCCCGGTTTTGCTCCCTGCATTCGAAAGTTGCATAGGCAGTTAGTTGACAATGACAAAAAATAGGGGCTTCGAGACCCTAACAATCAAGGATTCCATACCTGGGACCCCGGCCTAGGTGTGTTACACTTCCTCATGTTGCACACAGGTCTAAATGAAAAATTTACATTGCCACATTTGGGACAAGTCCAATCATTGTCACGAGTTCCATCTGTGTAAGTAGGTGTTCATGAATCCAAAACTTGTTAGAAAACAAAAGAGTATCAGTGGAAATATATCCAGAGATGGACAGGCTACAACATACCACCGGATGCTCTCTGAGGTTTATCATCCGGGAAAAAAACAGGTCGGGAACCCTGCATATAGTAGCAAGAATATTATAGTAAGATAAATTTGCAACATATTTTTTAATTATATAGCTAGGGGAACAATGGGGACGTACGAAACAAGCATGGAAACAAAAAAGGAAAATCTGAATTGGCATAAGTTAACAAAAGATATTCACCAGGGAAGGACTCATGGGCAAACCAAAGCCATATCGGTCCATCAGAGGTGGCATGCCATAGATCCCGCCTACAAGGAATGGAAGGCCTTCAGACAACGTAAACCAACGATAAATCCATTGGAAGATGTGGGTGGACGAAGAACATTTACCACTTCCAATAATCGAACTGCTTGCATATGGAGGGGGTGAAGATAAAGGCAATGGCCTGAATGGACTACCTCCAGAAAGACGACTTCCGTAGTTGTATGGATAAACCGATCCCCCAGAGAAAGGCATATCATATGGAGTAATAGATGCCCCATTGAACAGTGAAGCGCCGTAAGGAGGTACACCCATATACATTGAGGAGGCTGCACCTGATCCTACATAAGGAGCTGCAGCGGAGTACCCATGAGGTGCATGCATTGGCTTGGCAGCAGGTTTCTGTAATAGAAAGAACACCAGATTATTTCTGAAAAATCCCAGCAACACTGAAATTTGAGAATAGCTACAACATCAGAGCAAGCATCAATAAGATGCTGTTTCCAGGGAAAGCTTAGAGAAATAACTTTGAAAATAAAATGCATATATCGTCATGTAAAAGAGAAATAACTTTGACAAAGTGTCGTATGACAAGCCGAAACAATACAAACAGCGAAGGAAATTTTAGCAGATGCTACATACAGCGGATGTTCTTACAGCATTGTGATCAGATGGTCTGGATTGAGTGCAGTTCCGCATATTACAGGTTGTCCTAAACGAGAAATTCACATTGCCACAGCTAGGACATGTCCAATCATCCTCCCTGCGGCCATCTACAACAGAAGACAACATGCTCACATATGCGGCAATTAAAAATCATTGCATAGCGCCAAATGGTAAATGATCCTACCATCTGTGCGTGCACGCTTAGCAGCTGACGAATTTCTACTATCAACCTGCAATTGAGCCAAAACACACATAACCATCGTCAATGTTAAGCACCAAAACAAATATATAGTAGATAGATCCCCATCATTGCTCCTTTTGCCAAGTTACACCCAATAAACAACTAGATTCCAGGAAAACAAACGATTCCTCAAAATCAATCCGTTATAAAACTTGATAGAATCTTGTGCGCTGAAACAACGGGCACAAGCAGATACGCGTAAAACTTGACACCAAATTATTCAATTAACAAATAACAACTACACGACGATGAAAAATTACCTGAGACATGTCCGAAAACAGAATGGAGCTTCAATTGGTAAAAGAGAAAGATGTGGAGAATTTTCCGCAGCTTGCTAGGGCTCGGATGAAATCGTCTGTCCCACCCTCTGTATCCCATTTCCTGTCCCCATTTAATCACAGCCATTGATTTTTTGATCTAGGGGCTAACAGATTTTCTCACTAATTTTAAATTATTTTAACTCCACAATTCACACAAATCATAAAATCACTATTATTTTATGTGATATATATGATAAAAATATATAAACATCACCAATTTATTCCTTATGTTATGATGATCAAAATGATATCCATATCTTATATTTTTCTGTATCCGTAAGAATCACTAATTTTTAAATTTCGTATTTTGGGACATAAAGTGGGATAGAAAAAATGGGACAGGAGATTTCATGCGGCTAGGGCTCGGACGGATTTAGAGAGAGAAGGTAAGCATGTGTGACCTGAACCTGATTTCAGTTGAGTTCCATTTGGTAGCCCAAAAAAAAAAAATTTTTTTATGTGCCTACCGAATACGCTAATATTTGGTCCTTCCAATAATTTTCTTAGTAGGATGGGAAAAAAAATTATTTTTCTTATGCTGTGTTTGGTTCGAAGAAAGTGGTGTGGAAAAGAAAGTGTGAGGGAAAATCGATTTAATAAGTTTTTCCTTCGTTTTCCTCACCATTTGGTGAGGAAATTGATTTCCTTAGGTTTAGGTATAAACTTAACTAAATTTTCTTTTCTTTTCTTTCCTTGACGATTTCTTCAATCAACCAAACACGAAAACTGATTTTCCTTTTCCATTTCTTTTTCTTTTCCCTACTGATTTCCACGAACCAAACACACCCTTAGGGGAAAAAAAGAAGGAAAACGCCCGCACGTGTTTTTGTGTCCCAACCCAAATATCTTTTTCGTTATAAGATTGAAGGACCATTGGGCTCTAGCTCAGGCCCAATGGGCTCCATCTCAGGCCCATTGGGCTCTATCTGAGGCCCATAGTTGATATATAATTCCTAAAAATGGTTCTGCTTAACATGATCAATTTGTAAATAGGCAGGCAGCACATGGTTTGTAAGCATAAACCAGAATTTTTTTCGAAAATTATAATTCATCATTCATTACGAGAGGGCGAGAAAGTAGAAAAAAGATGAACAGACAAACAGTCTTCAATTTTAAAACCAAGCCAAATCAAGAAAGAAAAAAAACAAATGCTTCAGGCACTGTAACACATTAGTGCACAGTCGTGTCAACTGTCATGTGAATTCATCAATATAATAATTTATCAAGCAACGAACGTGGGCAACAAGGCGTCGGAAGAAGAGACGATGAGGAGAGCTATGGCAATGGTAATCATCAGACATCTACCAAACTGGGGCGGCTCGCAGGAAAACCACCCACCGCTGCTGCCACGCTTGACCGTCGACGACGACGACGACGGCGACGATGGCAGAGGCGTCGTTGTCGGCGACGAATTCCCAGACGTATTTGTGAAGATGGCAGCCGCCGTCGAATTGGGAGCTAAACGCAGCAGTTCTGTTCACAAAAGAGAGACGAAAACGGTCTTTTATAAATCTGAAAAACCCTAAAGAACGAATAAGAAGAAAAACAGTACACAGTTGGGTTTTGCTGCTTACTAGCGCAGTCGCTGATGCTGGCGTTGGTCATCTTACAGGCGGCGGGGAGCTGAACGAGGCGCGTCTCCTCCACGCCCAGGCTCTTCACGGCGGGGTTGGAGCCGTTGTGCACCTGCTGTATTATGTAGCAGAGGCAAGACGGGTCGGCGTTCTTCAGCTCCGTCGCCGAGTCGCAGCAGTCTTTCGTCGGCGCGTTGGCTTTGCTGGTCGCAAAGGGCAAGCAGGGCATCACCTTCTGAAACTCCGCCGCGCACTTCGCACCCGCGCCCGGCGAGTCGTCGGCCGCGGCAGCAGCTAATAGTCCGACAGTTGCTGCTACCATTAGCACGGCACCCAATAAGCAAGATTTCTTCATGTTAGGGAGAGCACTGATGAAAGAAGTGAGTCTGTTTTTGTGGTTTTTTTTTAAAAAAAATGATTTGCATGGAGATGGTAATACTAATAAGGGGAAGTGAAGTAGTTGAGCATTTAAGGCGGACTCTGTGAAACTTCGTGTCCATATGGTGGTTATAGGGTAGTAATGGTAATAACTATACATGGTAATGGTAGCGTCTTTGCATTTATAGTTAAGATTCAGCTAGCTCCTGTAATATTGTTGAGAAACTTTATTATTGTCTTAGATTAGATTTATGGGCTTCCACGTGGGAAGCGTAAGGTTTCTACTGATCAAGAACATACATAACTTGATTTTCTACATTCTAACTTCGCATTGAGAAGTTGATGAGTGAAGAGGACAATAACAAGCAATTAGTACGTAGTAAGATCAAGATACAATGTACGAAGAAGAGGAGATGTCCATTTTTCATAAGAAATATTTCATCCTATCGTCTCTTCTCATTGCATTGTACACTGCTTGAACCTGAGAAGAAGAACACTATTCGTCACAAACGATTATGTTATTATTTCGACCACCGTAAAGCAGCACATATCATACATACAATCGCGACAATATTTTCTAACCTGCTCGCTGGAGAAAACCTGAACGGGCCCGATCTTGACAGATACGTACTTTCCGCCCGAGGATATATTCTGCCTAACTTGACCCTAACATCCAACAAAAAACGCCCAATTCATATTCGTTTTATGTTTTTCTATTGTTAGGACATGAGGGAAAGAATTAGCTGCAATGCAAGAGTAAGAGATGAGGATATTGCCTACTTTGGGTATTTGCTGTTGAAGAACTGATTCAACGGCGACGACCATGGCCTGCACGAAATCGTCCCCGCCCGTTCCAATTGCTGTGAATCCTCTAACCGTTGGATATGAGTTCACCTGCAATTTTGTAGTACGGTGACTTCATTCATTTCGCTGATGCAGTAAACTAAAGAGTTTGATTCTTCCACATATGCAGCGATCAAATGCAGCCTTTGAGTTTGCGCAGAAACAGAGATGGTAGGCGTAAAACTGAAGAGCGAACCTTCTTGTCTAGAGTGAGCCATTCATTGGTCGAGTCGTCTGTAACTGTACCTCCGATGATCATATTCGTAGTTTGTCCCACTCGTCCCTCTGTCTTCGATACTTCTGAAGATTATTCCCCAGATGAACAATTACTATTAAGTATGAGTGGAAATCGAACTGGCAACAATAACATCATTTTTTCTCGGCAAGCATTGAAAACCATTTATCACATCACATCTCAGCTCATTCGTAAACAATCACGCAAGCATAAAGCTCTGAAATATTCGATTAAATTTAAACCTAACTGTTGCATTGGGGCATTGTTTTTCTTTCTTATCGTACTGATATAATAGAAAATCAGACCGTCAATTGATATTGGTAACTCGCCTGAAATTGCCTTCAGAATAGCTTCTTGAGGAGGCCCCTGCTCAGAATCATCGGAGGATGAAGAAGGGGCATCGTTTCCATCCGAACATTTGGCGGAAAGACGGCGAATTTTCGCTTTACAGGAACAATCTGGAATCTGCTTCGATGCCCTTGAAATAAATTGTACGTTGAAGGGGCATTTTCTGGTCGCAATTGGCCGAGATAGTAACCCTAGCTCCGTAATAGACACGGCCCTCAACGCAGTTCTGAACGCAATCGCCATTCTTGACTGAGAGGTATTCTCCAATTACCTGCGTTTTCTTCAGTCTTGCGTTTATCCAGTTCATCAGACATTCATATGGTTTTTCCCACCGTAAAATCTATTGCTTTACCTACAAATCCACGATTATTATAATCGTAGCTTGCTGCTCAGCGATTCTTGTAAAAAAGTAGATAATGATATTAATGTAATTACATCATATCCCTCGTTAAAAAATTGAGAAAGTCGCTAAAGGTAATGATTTTTTTTCAGGAATTAATTAAACCCTATAGATACAAGTAAGGATCGTGCTAAATAATAAAAATAAAGACAAAAAGGGGTCAAAAAGCAAAACGTATTAGAATTCTAGATGGGAACACAAAAAAAAATATCTATTGAACCAACTATCGTCATAAAAAATCAAAATTGATCTGTGCAACACGTTTTATGCAAAACTGGACAGGCGGACAAAAGTGGGAAGAACGGCATACAACACTCCAAAAGCAAGAGAAACGCCCAACACTTTCCCCAAAACGTTTGCGTGTACTCGTCAACCACCTAACCTCACCATTATATAAACCAGCCGAAGACCAGACACCTCTTCTAATCTTCCTTCCCTTCCTCAGAAGAAAACGAACGAACGACGTACAATCTTTTTTCTTGCAAATTCATGGATCCGATGATTCTATCTCAGGTCGCCACTGGCCTCAGCGTTTTGACCGGCGCAGTCCTCGTCAAGCAAGCCATGGACAACCACCTCATGGGTCCGGGTCGGGTCCCCAGATGTCCCAGGTGCAACGGCACGGGTCGGACCTCGTGCATGTGCGTGCGGTGGTCCGACGGAGACTACGGCTGTCGAACCTGCGCCGGCTCGGGGAGGACGTCTTGTAGCAGCTGCGGCGGGTCGGGCACCGGCCGGCCCATACCCGCCCAGATCTCCGTTCGTCCGCCGCCTGTGAATCGCTCCATGTGAGGAGCATAGCGCGTTTGATATTATAATATGAGCTCGCTTTTCTTTTGGGTTTTTTCCTTTCGCCTGTCGTTTGTATGTAGAACAGTAGTGGCCATTGTTGTTAGTTAGCACAGGAGAGAGATATATCAATAGGGATGTAACTAAAATTTAGCTGCAGCAATGGTATTTTCACGGGATACTGTGAGATCTAAATATATATCATGTTGACAGGAAACTAATCTCAAACCTCAAATTCAACATATGATAAGGACCAAAAAAAACACAGTTCACAGCACTAAATCGCAAACTCAGTCTCCACCATTACCTTACACAGAACCAGAAAGACCTTCTACATATTATCAGATAATAAGCACCCATATATAAAGCAAAGGCAGAGCAGAGCAGCAAACACTCTATTCTTTATCGCTATCGCTGGAGCTTTCGCCCGTGTAGTCCGTTTTCTTGCTCGCGCCCTTCTCCGTTTGCTTATAAGCCCTGTTTATATCTTCGATGGGCACCAAAGGAACGTAGGCGAAGACTCCATACCCTTTCCCTGCCATGTCTGCGACAAGCTTGTTGTACTTCTCGGACAAGTGAAGGGCCATTTCGGGAAATCCTCGAAGGGCGGGATACTTGTTCAGTTTGGACCAGACGAAGGCTAATTGGGTCACGGCGATGCGCTTGGAGATGGTACGAGCTCGTGATATTGCGGCCAGCGGGCCCGAGACCTTGGCTTCGTCTGCTACGTCTTGGGTTACTTTCGACGCCTCGATGAGGATTAGTTTGGCCTTGTGGGCTAGTTTCTTGGCTGCGGTCGGTGCGTACTCATCGAACTTGACGGCTGCTTCACCCACCTGAGAGAGACAAAAGGATGTATTGTGAATTGCGCAGATGCTCAAGGGAGCGAACACAGTTCTTGTTCGCAACTAAGCATGCGTATCTCCGATTGTAATACAAGAAAGCGTGTGAAAAGCAAGCCAGCTACAGATTACATCGATCGCTTAAAAAAAAATATACTTGGTAAACATGTACAGATCGCATCAGCTTTTATAACCACGGTGCAGAGATTACATCATCGTCGTCGTCATGATCATCATAATCAATCGTCATCATAATCAATCATCATCATCACCATCAATCTTATTCAAACAGCCAATCACGATTTTATATTGCATAGATCGGCGGGAAAAATTGAGGCTTCAAAGGAAAACGCAGATGAATTGATCTATTACCTTGCGATCGAGGAAGACGAGAGTATTATCAGGAACACCTCTGAATCTTTCATAGACTGGACGCACGACAGATCTAACAGATTTCTCCACGCTCTCGACCTTGGGCTTTGCGGAACCAGAGTTCTGCTTGGCGTAGTCGTAGACGCTGCTGACCAAAACGACGGCGTTGAGAGTCAGTACCCTCACGAACCCCAGGTACTTGAGCTGCACGTGCCTGTCTTCCACCGCACCAACCTAACAACAACAGAGTGAAATGATTCATCAGAAGAAAAAAAAGAGAACGAAACGACGCCACTGAAGCGAACGAAGGAAACAGACCTGAGATGAAGCCATGCTCATAGCCTGTTCTTGATGATCCAATTATATATGATATTTTAGCCTTTCGCTTCCTATTAGATCCGATTTTTTTATGCGTTCTCCGATCGAACGATGGATCTTCGTCTTGGGCGTTACGAACTAGGAGGACAGTTGCAGTATTGGAGTGAGGAGGTTGGGCGGAAATTTACTTAAATTAAACGAGTGAGGGTAGTATCGGAATAGAGCATGTGACACGTGTCGTTTAGAGAGTGTGGAAGTTTCTGGATAGTCGGGGAAATGTCTCGCAGGCATTGGTCAGCAGCAATTTATTATGAGATCATTTTCTTAGCCACTAATTAACTACCATCGTCGAAATAATAACCCTTTGTTTAAATTTCTTTCGCCAGCACAGCAAACAGGGAAGTCAAAATACAATCGAATTTACTACGAGACAAATAAACGTAAAAGTACGGCCGAACGGACGCAGAAAGCTTCAACACTTGTGGCGCTTGGCGTATTGCACGATGGGTTCCTTGACCTGGGAAGAAAAAAGAAAATGTTATAAGCATATATGCATGCTTTGCATGGGGAGATGAGTTACCTACCTTGCTTGCTTTACGAAGAACGTTATTGTCCTGGGTTGGCATGCTGCTATCCACGTTGTTGGTAGTATTTCTGCCGCGGTCAGCCCCATGCGCAAAGCTCTCCCTAGAAGCCGCTGGCTGCATTTAATTTTATTTATGAAAAATTTAAGAATCACAAAATAGGTTAAAAAAAAAAAAGAGCTGATGATTCAATTCTACTCTACCTCCTCAGGCCTACTGGTCGGAGTTATCCCGCCGTGTTCTCTTTTCCTATTATTAACGCCGTTCTCGGTCACAGCAGCAGCAGAGTCAGTGGGGAACAATGCGTTCGGCGGTGATCTGCCTCTTGTGCGTGTGATGTCCGAACCGATCGAGTGGAGGCCGCCACACGTCGACCAATCCTTCTGCTTGTTTCCTATCATTCCAAAGATAGTTAAAAAAAATACCATGGTTGTTTAGGATATATATTTAATGCTGATGACTTCGAGAGCTAGACAACCGATGGGCTCAATGTCTTGAGGCTTGCTCTTGCTCTTCGCTTCATTCTTATCCAAGTCCTGGAGTGGAGAACGAAAAAACAAGCACTGGTGAATTGTGAAAAACAAAAAAGAAACGAAAAAGAAAGATGTGAGATGAATACGCACCATGGCATCCATGTCCAAGAGTCTTGTGACCTCGGCCAGCTTGCTCTTGGCAAGATCAGAGTGAATCACCTGTTTACCTATAAAAAGTATTGGACTTTTTACTGTCAGTTTATCATACAACTACTCGGTCTCTGTTACGTTTTTTTTGTTCTTTTTACCTAGTCTCCTGTTGCTACTGGCCTCAAGAAAGCCATCATGTGTCATCTTGTCAATAAGCTTACGAGCCATAGCCAGATTAGCCACTCCGTCCAGCTTGCTTTGAAGCTTAGCTATTGTTATGTGTTGCAGCGGAAGAGTGTGATATAAAGCCTGAGGACAGAAACCACATTTATAAGTAGGAGGGATAGTGAAGACTTTCATATGACTGTTCAAATAAAGGAAAAGAGAAAGAGACAGTACCTTCATGTACATGAGATCATCACCTGAATTACCAGATTTTCCATCATTTATCACCAATTTTCCATCGAGTTCTTCTTTGACAGCATCAAACTCGTAATCAGATTTCTGAGTATTTCAGATTCGAATCATGAGAGACACCATACGAAAATCAAAAGATTCTCTAAAACCATTAAGGTCGAAAGGAGAATGAAAGCCAACCTTTTTCTTGTTAATAGCAAAAGTTTCATCGGCACCTTTTGATATAAGGCCTTCCATCACGAGCTTGTCCAGGATATCTGAATCATTGGGGACCAATTTTCAGCAGAGGATAATTTGACAATGTTAGGAATTTATATACGTCAGTCAAGGATGGAAGACTTCATGTGATGTACCTTCAATCAAGACCTGCATCATAAAAAACCATTGATTTCAGACAAGCAAAATTGGGTGCTCGAAAAACCAGCTGAGTTTTTTTTCTTTTTTCAGTTTCCACTGTCAAAAAAAGAGAAGAACTTGATCATACTTACCACAGAGATGTCAGGGAAATTTGCGAGGACATTGGTGAATTCAAATGTACCAAGGTGGTATGAGCTGATCCAGTCCCTGAGCCTACCCATCTGCTGTTCATCCTCTGCTGGATCCTGGGTATCATCTGAAGGAGAAATCGCCCAATAGAATAGTTTCTGATTTTACTGAGAAGGATGCCCATATTGGTTTGTATTATTTTGGGCTCATTACATACCTTCATCAACTGCACATTTATCTTCTTGAAGCTGCTTTTTCTCTGCCAGAGAAAAACATAAAGGTTGTACAGAAATGGAAAATATAGCTCGGAAGTTTGTTTCAGAGACATGAGATACCTATGGGTGCTACAACGTATCGATCATCATCTGAATTGCTTGTCTGAAGTACCATGAGGACGATCAGGTAGTTCCATGAATCAAATATGTGGATGTACATCTAATACGAACTTGGAGAAGACATGAATAAAATTGCTAGAGCAGCTGAACTCGTTACCTCACTGTCAGTTTCACTGTCTTCGTTCATTTCGAAAGAATCATCACCCAAGCTCACTTCGTCATTGTTTTCGTCTTCGCAAGGATCAAGCACACTTTTAACCTGTTGAAGTGTATATTCATAAAAAGGCTCGCACATGCTGTAAACTTCTTTCTGTATGTTGATAGCACCATACCTTCAACGATAATATTAAATGCTTGCTATTGATTTTACCAGCTTCCATCTTCAAGGGACTTCTAGTCCACTCATTATGAGATTCCTCTTCGGTGCATCCTCTGAAAAATGGTGGCTCGTAATCCATGGGCTGCAAGCATAGGTAACCAATGTGTCATAGATTCTGGAAATCAGAATTCATTACTACATAGTAACTCTACGAAGTTCAGTCCCTACAATCTGTCATTTGCAGGTGAAACCACATATCAAATGCAGGACTTCACTGAAGTAAAAACCTACCGTTATGTCATCATAGTATAAGAGCTTCATCAGTATAGTACGCTGGACAAGTGAAAAGACATCGAATTAACTTGATGAAAGGCAAATGGAAATCGGAAATTAACTTCAAAAAGTGTGCATAAGTGACTTAATGTCCAGAAAAGTTCTAACCTCTTCAGGCATCTTATCCAGTGTCCTCATTAGTTGAATTAGAGTGCGGACCATTTTGCATGCTGAGCTCCTGAAGTAGACATTTATATAGCTTCTTTTACCTATATTGAACTGCATAGTTTTTAAGATCGAATAATGGCAACTCAAATACCTCATTTGGCTAGGAGTGATCTCTGTTCCAGCGTTAAAAGTGGCTCCCTTCTTCTTCCCACTACGATTTATATTCATTGAAACCTCTTGACTATCAGAATTGGAGTAACTGAACGAAACTGTAAGAAAGTAACTTTGTCAATATGTACTCAGAACGGCAAAGACACAAGGTGACTCCGTCAAGTGTCGTGAAATGTAGAGTCGGAGAGAAATAAGCAGAATTGACAAATTACTGTCAGTACCGTTGGACTGATCAAACTGTATTAAGGCATCAAATTAGCATTCACTTGCTAACTTACATGCATACTCTTCGATCATTGGTCCATCCACTGCTTCACAGATGCAGAACAAGAGCGTCTTCAGATACTTCTTCTGCAGAGCATCATAAACTCCTGCCCCAAAAATTACCGAGAAACAACAATGAGCACTGGCTAATAGCCTTAAGGAACTTTCTGACATTCACGTGCTGGTGAACTTGCCTTTTTCCATCCAGTCAACAAGTCTACGTGATTCAGGATCCATAGGCATAAGCTTCTTAATCTTCATGTCTGTCCAGTTTCATAGAATAACCAAGTCTTAGAGTTGCAGAATAACAGTACACACTCAACTAGCGTAGGTAACTTACCCAAAGCAGGAACAGACTTGTCGTTGAAATATTTCTCGGGGAAAAGGCCTCTGATATAGCTAATGTTGAATATGGCAATGCGCAACAGATTCCTCGTCTGATAGAAGAAAAAGGAATCGCACAATTTACATCAGATACGTGCCTCCACATAGAAATAGATATCCAGTTTAAACAGATGTGACAATTCGTACGATGTAACATCATATGAAAACTACCGGTTTCATCTAATATCTCCTATGCAAAACCCGACCGAAAATCACTTATGATTTTGTAATAATCACATAGAATAAGAGTCAGAGATGCTGAAGCAATAATCTGAAGCAAATAACTAAATCGAGAAACATCAACGCCTCACTGTCTCTGTAGAGTCGAATAACAGTGCTAGTTAAAAGTTCATGTAACATGCAAGGCAGATTGATCTACGATGATTCAGCCATGCGGCTCTAAATGCCAAACATTAGCGTCGATTAAAAGCACTACACAATAACAAAAAGCAACCAAAGAAACAAGTAAAAAATGCTCAAGTCAGCTTCTAAAATTACCAGTAAAAGCGAATCCTGTTCAGTAATCTCCGATTCCTTCAACTTCTGAGCGACCACCTGAAATTCCAACAGCGCCAAACAAAAAGTCGGAAAAAAAAGCATCAGCCGTCTGAATCAACTCGAGGATTAATCATGCAGTAAAGTAAATGAACATTTCGAGCGAGCCACTATCAGCGAGACATAGTTCTCTGAGCTCACCATTGCTTTAAATTTCGTAATACGACGAGAGCGAAAGGAATTAGCTTAGCTGGTCAGAAACAACGTAGAATAACGGGAAGCGAGCGCTACGGAGGATTATATAATCAGAAAGAGTTTAACCGTGGTTAGCTAAATACTCAGAGCTGTATGTACTTTTTTTACCATGGTTAAATATCACGCGCACGGGCACGGTGCACTGTCTGTTCCATTTAGGGGTACTTTCGACTTTTAACGTATTGAGATATTAGGCTACTTACTGACCCGCATAAAGAGTGGACTTCTAATCCGAGGCCCATTCATTTACCCTTCGTTTAAAATTCTCTTCAAAATTACTACATTCTTTTTTTTGGGGAATGTCAGAATTACTATTTTATGTCCCAAGAAAACTAACGATTCACCAACTTTACAATGCATCAACACGAATAATTTTGAAATATTTCATTCATATTCTAATAAATACATTTGATGCAGCTTAATTCCAAGAAACAAGAAACAACGACCAAATGCACCTTCCACACTTAAACATCACACGCATACGCATAACAAATGGTAAATAACATAAAGAAATGCATCACTCATGCAAAGCATATTTATTCATTCAGTCATTCGATCTTCTTTTTTTATTTGAGACGCCTGCACAAGGTTAATCCGTCTCCGATCGAAAGCTGGGCAAGTTCGATCCTCGAATCAGCGGTGAGAAACGAATTTAATTCGATAATATGTCCCCTGCAACCTCTTAAATAGTCTAGCATTTCATCGTCTTCGGACGCAGCAACTGTCCCAGACCAAAGTGTGTTGTCGTAGCCTATGATTCCTCCAACCTTAACCAGCTTCAGAAGCTGTTCGTGGTAGTTTATGTAGTTTTCCTTGTCGGCGTCCACGAAGGCAAAGTCAAATGTCCCTTCTTCTCCCTGATTATAGTTATTTTATTATTTTTTTTTTTATCGATTGATGGATAAATGGATGTTTTTATTAAATAGTAATTCACCTTGGAGAGGAGATCATCCATGACTTTCGTGGCATCAGATTGGATGTAATGGACCTTGTGTGCTACGTTTGCTTTCTTGATAAATGGCAAACCAGTTTCATAGGCTTCCCTATCAGGATCAATGGCTACTATCTACAAGAAATGTACATAAAACAAGAATTCTTTCTCGTATAAATTATGATATAGTGTTTTTATTGATTTATCTAAATTTTTTGTTTTTTTACTTTGCCATCTTCGGGTAAGGCAAGTGCGGTGGAGAGAAGCGAGTAGCCAGTGAAAACCCCAACTTCGATTGTCTTCTTCGCGTTCATAATCTTCAGTAGCATTGAGATAAACTGACCCTCATCAACTGGGACATTCATCAAGCTCCTAAATATTTAAGTTGAACACGTTTAGAATTAAAAAAGAATGTATATAATAAGTAAATAAATAAATGGTAAAGGCACTATGTGGTATTAATACCAATATTGGTATTTGTCGACGGTTGCATCCCTCAGTTCTTTGAGCTGAAGATGCTCTCTGGGATAAGCACTTGTCTCAAGAAGATACTGTAATAATAGTTTAAGAAGATAAAGAAGTTAAGAACAATATGTGCATGGAAACGAGTAGAGAGAGATGTGATATAACCTTGGCGAGGGCCTCGCTCTGCAAAATGGTGCCGTAGAACTTGTCTTTCATTCTTGTTACTTTTTTAATTTACTTGAAGTGGAGAAATGAAGGATATATGTTATTTTTTATAAGATAAGGTCGATATTAATGGTTATATTGCTTCTGAGTTTGAGTTGTGAAAGTATTAGGCTATTTATAGAGTTGGATTTGCGTTCGAAGCGACGTAGCTTTCTCCAACTAAAAGAGCGTGGAAGCCTCATTTGGAAAACGTCATACCTTACCAACCAACGACCCGATTTAAAGTCGTTTAATGATAAAGTCGCATTAATTGCTAATTCGTCTTTCGAAGTTACTACATATCGCGGCGTTGAATATTGTTGTATTTCTTTCAAACAACATTCATCGTGGGATAAAGTTTGAAACTTGGTTCTGAGAAATGGTTCTTACATTTTATCGTAATGTTCTTGTATTTCTCTAAAACACGAGATGCATGCTATGATTCTTCGTTTATCTTATTTGAAACCAACTCATCAACAAACTACGGACATATGACGTTGCTACCTATGAACAGACAGATCATTGTAGATTAAAAAAGTGCCTTGCGCTTCAACAAACTTAACATAAGTTTGGTGAGTACGTATTAAAATAGAAGATTCGATTATAGTGAGATATGGAATCATGTTTCCAGCTCAGAGTTATGAAAAAATCAAATGTCATTATTCATTTAAAGACGAGCAAAATCAACGCTTAGACAAAGGAAAAGTCAATTACTCGTATTCGTTGAGAAGCCGAATTTGATGTGATTTGTCTTTCCTAACGAGATTGGAGTTAGTTAATATTGCACTTAGTACAGTTGTCCAGAAATATTATGATCAGATTTACGAGTGTCTGAAAAAGTCTTGTTATATATCGTTCGTTTGCTGACCCATTTCATCCGTCCTTAAGAATATATAAAAATTTCAATCTCATTTTTACATAGATGATATAAAAGTAGGTGTTGTATCTATAATACTATTATCATTTAACAAGTGAATATACAGTCAACCCACCCAAGGATGACGCCATGCCCATGAATTAGCGTTCAATCATGAGTTTTAATATTCCGTCTTTTCTTTATAACTGATCAATCATCGGGCCAAGATGACCATAAGGCACAAACAAATAAAAATTAGATAAATTTCGTTTTTTCCTAGTCGAGAATCCCAATGGAGTTACGGTGAATATTTGGCTTGTCTTTTTTAGTTAGTTTTGACTTTTAAAACACGACTAGGGGCATTGACATTCACATTATGCTTGAATAACGCGTTTATCTTCATCATATAAAGTATAAACCCGTGAAAGGGTAGAAAAAAAACAAAAGAAGAATTAGGTGGAGTTAGAGTTTAGACTGAGTCATAAGAGAGTTCCATGTATTATTGAAGGGTGATGAACAGTGGCAATGCCCTCCATTTATATAATATTGGTCTAATATGTAGAATAAAATTAAACTAATCAATTTAGGTTGTGCTATTACTAATACGAACAATATTGGAATAAAGATCAGATTCTCGTGGGACATATTTATTCAATATAATCATTTTTTTATTATTCACAATTGTACTTTGATGCGCTTAAATGGGCCTGGACTTCATACGTTGTATTTTTTATCTATTAGAGTGTGAAACTAGACCTTAAAGGCCCATTAGGGTTTTGTATAAACGTAAGAATGCCAACAATTTGTCCACAATGTAAGCTTCGTCTCCAAACAAGTAGCCAAACCTAGCTGCAATGGTATGCACTTTGTCTTCGCAACAACCCAGCTATGTCGAGCTGTGGTGAATCGCTTCCACTGTTTAAAATGTTATGTGATTCGTTTTTTTTTTTTGAAATTTATCTCTGTAACAGGTGAAGTACTCCAGAGAACCTGATAATGCTACGAAAGGTAGCTCAGATTTCTATTTGTTTCTTTTGTCCTTTTCATTTTTTACCATTCGTTTTTGTTGCGTATTCTCAGCATGCAAGGCTAGGGGATCTGACCTCAGAGTTCATTTCAAGGTATTTTTGGTTCCTTATATTTGGATTTTCAGTGTGTTTCGTCAAGTCGCCTATGTATGAGATGAGAGCTGTGGTAGTCTTTTTATACTCTGTTTTATGTTGAGATGGCATTGTTCTGTTGATCTGGTATCGTGCAACATATCAATGTGTTTGATCGATGCTTATGGAAAAACCTGATGAAAAAAAGCAGTGGACTGTTGCCATTTGTGAACAGTTCTCTCGTAAGCTTCAGGGACAAAAAATGGCAATGTTATTGGGTGAAGCTCTCGAGTTATACTCTCGTGATGCTTCAGTAAACAATGCGACATTGTTACTTTTCTTAGTTTTGATGCCCTGCCCAGCCATCGGAAAATTTAGGCATTGTTTAATGGTATTCTATGAACTGATGGCATTTGACTGATTTCCCTCTTATTATTCACTTTTATAGAACACTAGGGAGACAGCACATGCTATTAGGAAACTTCCTCTGACAAAAGCAAAGCGATATCTGGAAGATGTCATTGCCCACAAACAAGCCATACCATTCACTCGGTTCTGTGGAGGTGTGGGAAGAACTGCTCAGGCGAAGAACAGACATTCGAATGGACAAGGAAGATGGCCAGTGAAATCTGCTAAGTTCATCTTGGATTTGCTTAAAAATGCTGAAAGCAATGCTGAAGTACTGACAAATCTCCATGTCCTGTTTTCAATTTTTTTGTAGGAAAATCGTTCTTTACGATTTGAGTTGATTGTTCGATTACTTCTGTGTTTCTTCAGGTTAAAGGCTTGGATGTGGACGCCCTCTTCATTTCTCACATTCAGGTCAACCAGGCCTGCAAACAAAGGCGCCGCACTTACCGGGCTCATGGGAGAATCAACCGTGAGTTTGCATCCGTCTTCTTACTGATAATTCGAGAAAAAAAATTATTTTTTCCACGTAATAACTGAAAAAAGTTTCTTGGCAGCCTATATGTCATCACCATGCCACATTGAGTTGATTCTTTCTGAAAAGGAGGAACCAGTTAAAAAGGAAGTAAGCATTTAAACCTTCTCTGTTAGACTGCACTCTCCCCAGTCGAGTATAGCTTTCCTAGTAGAAGGCTTCAAATAGTTCCATATCAAATTATCTTGCTTAACTCAGTTCATTAATTTATCCGTGATAACATTCTATTTTGCAGCCTGAAACCCAATTGGCAGCGATGAAGCCTTGAGTTTTGCTTATAAAGTCGAGCCCTTGAGAGTAGGTTTCTGATCATATTTTGTTGGGGATGAGTTTGTTGTTTATTTCCCATTTCGGAGGATTATTTTGAATTGCAAGTGTTCTTCTTTTCCTTTTGCCTTCAAACCTTGATTCGTTTTCAAACTAATGCAGCTTATGATAGCTTTTCTTAAACTAGGCGTTGCTTGCACTAGAAGAACGCAATTCTTCTCTTCTTATAGTCATTCCCTTCAATGATCATATGTAGTTCGCACATACGTCTGAGATTAGACCTTCCGTAAAACGATATGACATCATCTTTAAGTCAATGTTGTAGGAATGACGATGATAAAGAAAAAAAATCAAAACGTTGGGAGAAATCCCTGGCTCTTAAATTAATTTACAAAACCATTATTCAATTCAAATTTCGGGTGGTCCATGCGCATCTTGCCAGTTCCCACGTGGGTTGGTGGTATTACTAATTTATAACGTGCGATGGAAATAATTATGGACTATGGTTGAATGTAACTCGACCCATTCTCTTTTTTAAATATCGAAGAAAAGAGCAAGTTATATTACGTTTCGAAGTATAGAAAGGAAAGGTAGTATACTAAGGTTTGGTTTAACACTCCCACATGAATGATGGATGTTAAGATAAAATCAGTGTCTATTTCTGTGTTTTTATTCGTGGAAAAGAATAGATAAAAAAGACAAGACGAGAAGGTGGGCATGGACGATGACGGGAAATTGACGTTTCTGGGCTTTAATGAAAATGGGATAATATGGTCATCTTTTAACCAAAAAAAAAGAGTACATGCGATGGAGATGTTTATTTAATATAATCATTCACGACATTGACGACATGCTATAAACAATAGTACTTTGAGTTTTTCAATAACCAAAATTGCTTGTGATTGATTAGGTAGGACTAACTATTGCTTATGTTGACATGTAATTTGTCCTATCTAAAATCAAATTAGAGTGAGGTCTGAGGAAGGTGGGATTGAGTATCGTCGTATATTATATATCTCTCCGATATTGTATTGAATCTGAGTTCTTTATGCGATAAAATGTAGATTTTTAATCTTCTACCAACCACGTGTTCAATATGATAAAATAATACAATAGTTGGCTATAGTTTCGATTTTGTCCTTTTATCTTCACGTGAAATGAACCTAAAACTTCAATTTTCCAATGACGATAATAATCTTCGAGATGTACGGTACCATGAATATATTATTTCACACTCTTTCGGCGATATTTGTATATTATTACGGACCATCGTGATTGCACTCTTTGTGGCCATGCTTTTATTATAATCGAATCATAGTATATTACATTATTGTCGGGACTTGCCTACTTAGATAGTTAAGTTTTGGATTGAAGAGGCAATCGAAAACAGTTTCTTGAATTAAACTCCCAAGATGATATATTTTGTGTCCCAATTCGGATTAAATCTTGATCTAAACTACAGTCACTTAATCGATAAGGATAACAAAAACTATTGATTACCATGTAAATCAGATATAATTTTATAATTTTCAATTAACAATCTCTGATGTGAATCAATGGGCAGGAGGGTCAACTTAATCTTCCTAGTTAATCATAATAGCGTGTGGCATTTAATGCGCTGAAAGCGTTGGTTTACTGACTTCAATATTAATAATATATTTTAACATGCATTCTCACGTTCCATCGACGAGTATATTAATGTACATCATTTATTATAAGTCATCAAATAGCGTACTAATAATAATACATCGCCATAGCTACCCAATTGCAAATTGACTACACCCAGCAAAAACATGCTCACAGCTCAGCCAAAACCCATCAGTATCCCGGGGACAAAAATAGTCTCCGGCGCCGGAAACCGCCGTGGTGTGGCCGGAAAATCGGCCAGCTTTCGTGGGTTCAGAAGCAAAACCCCTTCGGTGAAGGCAGTGATAAGTAGTGGAGATGGCAAAACTAGAGTGGAAGTAGCAGAGAAGTTGGTGGAGATAGATGGATCATCACCACCATCAGCAGCACAGTCGAGTGGTGATTTTGTGAAGAGCGGCGGAGATGTAAAAGCGAGGGCTGTGATCACTGTAAGGAAGAAGATGAACGAAAGGTTGACTGAGAAAATTGAGGATCAGTGGGAATCATTCATCAATGGAATCGGCAGAGGAATCTCACTTCAGCTTATCAGCGAAGATGTTGATCCTGGTAAAAAAAAGTCAAACTTTATTTCCCTTCCTTCTCCTCGACGAAGCTGTGTCTTTATGCAGTTTGAACTGTAAAATCTGTATTCTTTAGTTTCTATTCTCATCTGTGAATCAGTTTGCGTGATATCCAAAACGTTAAGGAGACTTTATTCAGAGTGAGTTCTTGAATCATCCTTTCTCTTTGAGCTCTAACAACCTCTTTTTACTATATATCAGTGACCAAATCTGGGAAAACCGTAGAGTCCTTCGTTCGAGGATGGCTTCCAAAGCTGTCGAATCCTTATGTTGTCCAATACGGTGCTGATTTCACCGTTCCAAAAGATTTCGGACAGCCCGGGGCAGTCTTAATAACCAATTCCCATGACAAGGAGTTCTTCTTGGTGGAGATTGTAGTTCAGGGATTCAGCCAAGGGCCCTTCTTTTTCCGTGCCAATACCTGGATTCATTCGAAAAATGATAATCCTCAGAGCAGAATTATATTCAGAAATCAGGTTATTCAGCAAAATCCCACTTACCAAATCAATGAAAAGTAGTTTACTCTCATGTTTTCTTCACAGCCTTTGTTTATGGTGATAGGCTTACCTTCCTTCTCAAACACCACCTGGGATTAAGGATCTTCGACTTGAGGAGCTGTCGAGCCTCCGTGGAGACGGCAAAGGAGAGAGGAAGCTTCATGAGAGGATATATGATTATGATGTGTATAACGATTTAGGAAATCCTGATAAAAAGAGTGAAGATTTAGTTAGGCCAGTCTTGGGAGGAACAGAAGAATGGCCTTATCCAAGAAGATGTCGAACTGGTCGAAAACCTACTAAAACAGGTATAGAGAAGTAAGAACATTCCACGAAAAATTTTTGAAGTAATGAATGTCAGAGGAAATTCATCAGTGAAATTTCTCTTATCTATACTTAAAAAGATCCCAATTCTGAGACGAGGAAGGAGAAGCCTCTTCCAGTTTATGTTCCAAGAGACGAAACGTTCGAAGAGACTAAGCAGAAGTCGTTCTCCGCGGGGAGATTGAGGGCATTGTTCCACAACTTGATTCCACTAATCGTCGCAAAGCTGGCGAGTTCAGACGTTCCTTTTACGAGCTTTTCAGACATCGATAATCTGTACAACGACGACGAACTGCTGAAGGATTTAGAGAAGAACGAAGACAATAAGAACAAATTCTTCAGTATTCTGACTGATCGCGTGTTTAATGCTGGCGATAAGCTGTTCAAGTATACTTTGCCAGCCATCGTCAAGCGTAAGCCCACTTACTTCATCGAACCAAACCTTCTGATACTTACCGTTTCGACCCCTAATAAAACCGTCGTTTTTCTTCTTTCTCAGGCGATAGGTTTTCATGGTTACGGGATAATGAGTTTGCTCGCCAGACGTTGGCTGGTGTGAACCCAGTAAACATTGAGCTGTTAAAGGTAAGAAACTAATCTCGTCTGTGGTACGAATTCACACCTTCCCTCGTCGTTGACTTAGTTTTTTCTTTTTCCCAGGAATTTCCAATAATGAGCAAGTTAGATCCAGAAATATATGGCCCACCAGAATCTGCAATCACCAGGGAGCTTATAGCAAGAGAGCTTCAAGGAATCAGCGTCGAAGAGGTAATATAATAAAACGTTGTTACTCTTTTTCTTGTTCCTTGTCCTAAAAGGCTTTTTTGGTTTGCTCATGATTTCTTGAGTTCAGGCAATAAAACAGAAGAAACTGTTCATCCTCGACTACCACGACCTTCTCTTACCGTTCCTCGATAAGATGAATTCTTTGCCCGATCGAAAAGCTTACGCTTCGAGGACGATCTTTCACTATTCAGACAAGGGAATTCTCAGGCCAATAGTCATCGAACTCTCCCTACCTCCAACTCCTTCATCCCCGAGAAACAAGTACATATACACTCATGGCCACGATGCAACCACCGTCTGGCTATGGAAGCTTGCCAAAGCCCACGTCTGCTCCAACGATGGAGGCATTCACCAGCTCGTTAATCACTGGTAAAGGACTTCTCCTTTTCAGAGCTTTCGATGGGATTCTTGGATAAAAATCTGAAATTTCGATGAAATATCTTTCTTTTTTCCCTATTTCCAAAGGTTGAAGACTCACGCCAGCATGGAGCCTTACATAATCGCAACCCATCGCCAACTCAGCTCAATGCACCCAATATACAAACTCCTCCACCCTCACATGCGATACACGATGGAGATAAACGCCCTCGCCAGGCAAAACCTAATCAATGCAGGCGGGGTAATCGAGGCCTGCTTTAGCCCGGGAAAATTCGCCATGGAGATAAGCTCGGCCGCCTACAAAAGCCTTTGGAGGTTCGACATGGAATCATTACCAGCAGATTTACTCAGAAGGTAATAACAACAACAAAAACAACCTCAACAAATTCCCATTCTTCCTTTTTTCTTACACGCTCGAAAATTCCCAGGGGAATGGCCGTGGAAGACCCAGCGGTCCCAGGCGGGGTCAAGCTAGTGATCGAAGACTACCCATACGCCTCAGACGGGCTCTTAATATGGTCGGCCATAAAGGAAATGGTCGAATCCTTCGTGGCCCACTACTACTCCGAGGCAAACTCCATAGCTAACGACGCCGAGCTCCAAGCCTGGTGGGAGGAAATCAAGAACGAGGGGCATAAAGACAAGAAAGACGAGCCGTGGTGGCCCAGCCTCAAGACCCAAGACGACCTTTCGGGCATCCTAAGCACCATGATTTGGACAGCCTCTTGCCAGCACGCCGCCATAAATTTCGGGCAGTACCCGTTCGGCGGGTACCCGCCGAACCGACCCACTTTCATGAGGAAGCTGATACCTCAGTCGGGCGACCCGGGCTACCAAGAGTTCCTTTCGAACCCCGAGTATACTTTCTTGACTTCTCTGCCCACTCAGCTCAAGGCTACGAAGGTTATGGCAGTTCAAGACGCTCTTTCGACCCATTCGCCCGACGAGGAGTACTTGTATCAGCTGAATGAGATTCAGGGGCAGTATTTCGAGGATGGTGAGGTGCGTAGGATGTTCGAGGGGCTATCTGTGAAGTTGGTGGAGATTGAGAGGATTATTAACCTGAGGAATAAGAATGAGGAGCTCAAGAATAGGCATGGGGCTGGCGTGCCTCCTTACGAGCTGCTTTTGCCTTCTTCTGAGCCTGGGGTTACGGCTCGTGGGATACCCAATAGCATTTCTATTTAATTGCTTGTCTATTTATTACTTTCGTCATGGGTTGTCTTGCGTTGATTTTATAGCGTCTGTTGTAATTAATAAACTGTGGCCTATCTTTATGTAACTTGAACAAGTACCTAAAATGAGGAAGTATTGTAAGCATCAAAGTAATGGCGCTAGCTCAGAAAATAAAAGCTTTTCTTTCGGACTTCTTGTCATATGCACAACAGTTCAATCGGATTTTACAGCATTTTGAGCAACTGAAAATGTCATCTGCTAAAAATCGACAAGGGACCATCACATACAGAACACTGCTCGTTGAGGAAAAAAAAGAAAGAGAGAAGAAGATATATATATGCCAGTTCCTTTTCTTAATCAAGTGGAACTAGCATCACCAAAATAACGCGACTGCCAGTAGGAAATATTTGATCACATTATAAGTTTCCCTCTTCCATTGACTTATGACGAGAAAATCGTTACTCCCATGACAACTTCAGATCAAACATACGTAGTATACCTTGGGAGTATTAGAAGGCAAGGTGTGTGTGAAAGAGAGCTCCTCAACCTGCTTGCGAGGTGAGCTGCCCTGGCATTTCAGTTATGTCATGAAAGTTCAAAATTTTGAATGCTGGAAATATATCTGTTGACAATGGAAGGTTCGAACACTAAATCTCAGCTATCAAAGCTTAAAGCTATAAGGTGGAGTACATATTGCCTCTGAGAGTGGAACTAAAGAGTGAAGTTACGATAGACGCAAGCTCATTTGAAGGTTAATAAGCATGAGATGCAGAATTGTATATACAATCATAGAGGTCAATTTCAAACATATTGAAGAGATATAACATATCAATTGTTTAACTCCAAGCTAGAAGAAAATGATTATACCTTAAGTAGCCCTACAAAACCACAACTGCTTTTTAAATATATCCGACCAAGTGCATTTAGAATATTTTGGTAACATACAACCCAAGGGCCTAGACCACATGAATACACCAACAGTTGATAACAACTGCACCGCAGCTGCTTTTTAGCACTTCGAGATATGACCCAACAATATTAATCATCGATCATGCAAGATTTTCGATGAACAAAAAATGCTGTAATGGCGGGCTGCAGGTATATAAAAATTTACTTTGAAAAAAGCATCGAGGACACGAACAACTCGTACATACAACTTCCACTTTAGCAAAGGCAAATATTGAGAGCTCCCCAGCTGTTTCTACTAACGTACAGTTAACAGATTAACAGCATGTATATCATTGGAGTGAAATCATGAAAGAACATTTCTGAAACAATCATATGACCTATTCAATATAACCAGGGAGGTAGCATGTTGACATTATTTTGCTGAGCAAGTAGCATTTCCCATCTTGCATCAAAATTCAAATAATTAACTATAATAATTACCTGAAGAGTTTTACACATCCCTTCAATATTCTTTGGCAATGAAAACGCATAGACCACCCCTTCCACTTTACATCACCAGTTCTTGCAACCACATGTTAAATATTAAAACTGATGGCAGTGTAGCTTATATATTAAAAAATCAAGTAAAAACATCCATCGACAGAATGAAGAAGAGTACATTACATCGTTAAACGACTAAAAAGCAATTCAAGGAAAGCAAGCCTGATGCGCCAGACCTTTTCTGCCAAGAAGTCTCAAAGGTGAACTCCATCAACTGTAAAGCTCAATACAACATACGGGAAATCGACCTGCACCATATCTGATCAACAAGAGGTGTGCGCATGGATATGCCTTAATAGAAAACCGCAAAACAAGACACAATAGTAGATTGATTCCTTTTTGTGTCACTTCAACACCCAATCTTGAGTCAGTTGTCACATATGCCACAAGACTAGGACCAAGAAAGAATGCTATTGGCCAAATAAACCTGCACTCCCCATTTCTCCTTGTTGTAACTCCTTTCTCCTAAGCTCTTCTAAGGGGTCAGGACTCTTCAATACTCTCCTTGTACGCCTGAAGCGAAATGAAACATAAGGTATAAAAAATGAATCACAATGGAACATATTCATTCATGTAAACTGGGAAGTTATGCTACCTGTCTTGAGCATGGTGGGCAGGGAAAGTAGGCATAAAGTCTTTGGACTTGGGCAATGGAACTTCGCGGAACCATTCATGGTTGAGGGCCTCTTCGGCAGTTATCCTCTGCAGATAAAAGTTCAAAGTTAATGAAAGTTCCAAGTCCAACACAAAACAAACTAACGTTAGCATATTGAGTTATATAGAAGTACCTGCTGAGGGTCATATGTTAAAAGCTTGTTTAAAAGGTCAAATCCAGCATCCGAAAGAACAGGCGACCCAGTAAAAGATGTTGCTGGGAATTTCTTCCGCAGTAAGTTGTACCTGATAAAAGAATGGAACTTGTTACAAAATAAACGAGAAGAAAAGTTCATGAATCTAAAATTATACTGATCTCTCACAACATATAGGTAAATACTTACTTTTGCTTGGCGAAGTTAGCCTTGGATCCAGGGAGTTTGGAGAGACCAGGCCATATTGCCTCAGTTGGAGTTCCAAGAGTCTTGAATATCTACGATTTTTACCCCAGTAAAGCATAGAAAAATACTAGTTAACATTGCTGGATACTGATAAGGAAATTTAAATATGTAAGTCATGAACTTCAAGGTGCTGGATGCTGACCTTATCCAGCTGCTCATTCTCAGACTTCCCGTTGAATAATGGCTCTTTTGATAACAGTTCAGCCATAATGCATCCCAAAGACCACATATCAATTGCAGTAGAATACTCCTTTGCCCCTAACAAAAGCTCCGGAGCCCTGCAAGAAGAAACTTCAATTCAGTGTCTACTCCTAGATAAACTAAGTATTAAATCACAAATAGGGGGGAGGAAAAGCAACAAATCTCACCTGTACCAAAGAGTAACCACCAGCTGCGTATATGGCTTCAGTGGACTTCCATACTGACGGGCCAAACCAAAGTCACATATCTTCAACTCCCCTCGATTATTTAGAAGCAAATTTGAAGTTTTGAGATCACGATGAAGCACCCAATTGTCATGGAGATATTTTATGCCCTCTAAGAGCTGAAGCATTAGACACTTGACCTCACTTTGACTAAAAGGCTGCTTCATCGTCTCCATCAATGCCTTAAGATCGTGTTCCATGTACTCCATGACCATAAAAATGCTATCAAGATTATTTCCCACAACTACTTCTTTAACATCAACTATGCATGGGTGATGGAAGGAAAGTAGAATGTTAATTTCCCGGAGAGCAGTCAATGGAAACCCTTCTCTCTCTCTTTCCATCTTGACCTTCTTCAACGCAACAATTTCTCCAGTTTTCTTGTCCTTGGCTCTAAAGACAACACCATATGTGCCCTCGTCTATTTTATTTAGCCTCTCAAACTCATCGACCCTTCTGCAACCCTGAAGCATATTGACATTCCTTGGCCGTGCAGTCTCGAGGGTACCAACTGAATCGAGATCATCTACAGACTCAGAATGAGAGTCTGTATCACCGCCACTGTCATCCTCATGGTCATCATCAATCTCCATATGGTCACTCTTATCTTCATTGCCATGACAACTATCTCTCTTGGCAGACCCACTATAGTCATCTGATCCAGTAAACCTTCCTTCAGTTCCTACTGATCCTTCTCTTGTAACTTCTCTAAGCCCAGGACTTATAGAGTTCCTGTATCTCCTTGCTTCAGCTGAGTCAGAACCAGATATCCTTTTGCATTTCTGCTTCACTTCATATTCAGAAATCTCATATTCGTCTGGTGAGTTAGCTTCATTTGCCCAGCGAGAGGAAATGATGGTAGGAGCTCGGTCCTCATCACGATCATCAAGCTCCCTTTCTTCTTCACCATTAACCTGTAGATCTTCCTCCGGCTGCAATGGAGATGTTCCAGCAAGAAAATCTGACAAAAAAGGGGGCGGAGACTTAATATTGGAATTAACACTGTGGTCAGCATCAGTCAAGTCTGTTTTAGAAACAGAAATAGGAGGAGGTGAAGGTGGAGGCGGAGATTTAGATTCAGCTTCTGGAACATTCTTACTCTTGACTACCTTGCTAGTGTCCCTACCATCCCTGTCCCAGACAATAGGTGAAAACTTCCTCTTCTTAGTTTCCACTAGAGATGTATTCCCATTCTCCAACTTATTAATTTCAGCCTCCTTCATCCCAATCTCCGACTCGACAGCCCCATCTGACCCATCGCTTGACAGCTCTCCAGGCTCTCGATCAGCATTCCGTGGATATGACTCACACCTCCCAGGTCCACCGCGAGTGCCTCCCAATTCACTTTGACTCGAGGCTGGATGATACGCAATATTTTCCACAAACCCTGATTCTTTAATGCCTTTCAGTCTCACCCTTCCCCGGGGAACAACAGCACCCCGACTACGACCAGAAGCCCTATCATATTCCTGCTCCACAGTCCTAATCCGAACATACTCTCCCCTAGTATACCCAATTTCTTTCTCTGGCATATCTGCCCCACGGTTTCTGAATTCGTTGTCTCTGTAACCACCATGCCTTCCAGCAGCCATAAATTCAATGAAGTAAAGATGTATGGAAACCCTAGGAACAGATTAAACTCTGACTAAATTGGGGTTTTGCCACAAACCCTAACCCTAGGTACCTCAAATTCGACTATCAATAATCAGACAATCCAAGTGTTCTCGTATGCCGATAAACCCTAAGCAAACCGAGCGCCTCTGATATCTCAACTCAAACACAGATTCGACAAAGAAGCAGGTACAAACTCGAACAGGAAACAACGTGCAACCAAATACCTCAAATCAGCAAGAAGAAAAACCTCAACGAGGAAAGAAGAGACGACGGAATGAAGACGCCGCCAGGATACAGAAAACCCTCTATGAAGCACACGACTGGCGCGATCGGCTCGGTCTCTCTCACTTTTGAAAATAGGACGACGAACTAAACGCTCTTAGCACGAGGAATCAAATCAATTGCAGATCAACAATCGATATGAAGCAGAAACTTCCTTCGAAGGTGCCAAGAAGAAGCAAGCGCAGCATCGACCAATTTTCCGAAAGGGGTCAAAGCTATTGCAATTCTCTTATATTTATATCGACGGCATCTTCCATGAATTTCTAGGTTTTATTTTAATCACCAGTGGTCGGAACGCGTCCAACTGTCGATAAAAAAATAAAATAAAATAATGTAAATAATAATATGCAAGTCGGCGCCAATTGTGACACGTGCCGAGCGGGGCCAGGCCGGGCCGGGCCGGGCTGGTGGAGTTTTAGGGTTGATTTGGAACGAGGGTGCTATTTGCAATATGGTATATCTCAAGAGGTCGTTTTAGAAACCTACCAAAATCGATATTTTAATAGTAAATTAAATAAAAACCTCATCCCATCTCCGATACTCCCCCGCCGTATCGCCGCCATGTTGTCATCAGCTCTACGTCGCCAAGCTGTGCGTTCGCTGCCGTCATCAGCCGCTGATAAAACCTTTTGCGCTTCGATATTCGCTCGCTATCTTTCTTCATCGATCGAGGCCGACAAGAAGTTCAACGAGGAGCTGCTGAGCCTACCTGAGGTCGAAAAGATACTGAAAGACGTCGGTGCAGACGATATCCGCGTGTTTCCAGCTTCGAACCGATGCGAATTTACCGATCACATGGTCGTCGCCACTGGTAGATCGCCGTGGCACGTCCGAAACATCTCCCAAGCGTTAGTATACAAGGTACGAGCGGAATTTTAGTGAAGATGTTGATTTTCATGTGGAATTTTGTTTGAGATTGTATGGGAGATTAGGAGGATTGAGCCTCCCTGGATTAAGAATACTCTTAGCTATGCGACCCCTCCATTGATATTTTGATTGATTTTGGATTAAGGTTCTAAGCTTTACCCTTAGAATCTCGACTACATCCCGAAATTCTTCGTTTTTTAGCTATACATGTTACAGTATTTGCTAAAATTGTACATGGTTGACTATAGAAGGAATGAACTGAAGTGTTAACAACAAAAAAACTGATTAGGTTAAGCAAAAGCAGCAAGGAGCAAAGAGGATGCTGCTGCCTTCAGTGGTTGGGCAAGAAGGAGGGAAGTGGATCGTCATTGACGCTGGTATTCTTCTGTACTGTCCAGCTATTTGGTAATAATCATGGTATAAGATATTGGTTACACAGAAATACTTGATTGTAAAAAGGAATTGCATTTGTTTTTTGAATCTATTGCAATTTCAAAACATGTTCAAGAATATTGGACAAGCATGAAGTTTGAGGAATTTATTAATAGGTACACTCATTGTGCACGCTGTTGATGAGAAAGCCAGGGCGTATTATAACCTTGAGGGGCTTTGGTCCTCTAGCCCATCAGACAGAGGAGAAGCAAGTCTGGTAATAATGCAATTTGTAGTTCGTGTCAACTCATATTGTTATATGATATGTTATTCTTTTCTTGCCATGATTCTCATATTTTATGTAATGGAGACATACGAGTCTGACTAGGAAAACCTTGTGTCTCTGTTTTGAACCTTGTACAGGATTTGGAGAAGGCTTTTATCAAGATTCGGAGGAAGAATAACTCGAAGAAACCCTCTCAGAGACATGGAGATTTCGCGACGTAACATAACTTGAATATTTTTTCTCCTATGTTGTCATCTGGTTAAAAGCTTATGATGTGTTTCTATCGTTCTGTCTCGTTTCTGTTTTGTAACCGTTGAACGAATGCAGATCCACATTGCAACTAGTGAAAGCCTTTTCAGTTGAAATTAGGACCAGAAACTAGAGTGTTAAACCTTTCCCTAAACAATGTTTGTGTGACTTTTGCAAAATAGTAATGCTATATTAGGCATCTTATTGATGCTTTTTTACGCTTACACGTGCTATCCCATCATCACCATTGTCGTCCTTGTTCATCATTAGGACTCAATGGGAGGCGACTCCATGTCCATAGCACCACCCTTCTGCAATCCCAAGCCATGAGATCCAAAGCAGAAGTAGTTGTTCATCATCCTCAAGTTCAAAGAACCATGCCTTCGATCCTTTTTATCAAATTTCCCAACATCGGGCGACTGATCGCAGCTTCTCGCCACCTCAGCATCATTCGTCTTACCAACGTATCTCGGAGAAGAAAGGCAAGACGACAGAGTTGACTCAGAAAACGTCCTCGAAGGCGACCTTGTAAGAACTCTCAGAACGCCCTGCCTTAATCCTTCAGCAAATTTTCTTTTCGTCGTAGGGCTTGGAACGAAACTCTGCACCCTTTTGTTGTTCGAAAGAGACGAAGCTCCCTGTCCTAAGAACTGCTGCCTTAGTGGGACCACAGTGTTTCTTGAGTACGATTCCGCTGCGCAGTCGTCCTCCGAGTTGTCCCCCTCATCTTTCTTACCAGCCCGGCGAAGAAGAAGGTTGAAACGCCTTCTGCTTCTAAGTTCGATCTCGCCCGTGTAGTTCGAAGGGTCGAAATCGTCAATTCCAGCGTACAAGAATATTTCGGCGTCGGGGATCTTGAAAGAAGTTCCCGGGCTAATCCTAATCCCCCGAATCTTCAGACAAGAAACGAGGGCTTCGCGGGCAATCCGATCCGCACAAGCAGATAGTTTCCCACCAGCCGAAATCAACCTTTTGATCAAAATCTCAGAAGAAGCCGAGTAGGGTTTCTGCTTAAGGATGGCCAAAGGCGTTTTCCCATTACGATCGAGGACATTCAGGTCTACATAACGAGCTGACATCAGCAGCTCAACGACGTCCGATTGGACGTTCCCCATTACGGCCAAGTGCAGAGGAGTTCTTCCATCTTCATTTTGGACATTGATGATGTCTGCGACGTTGGAGAAGTTGCCACCTTTGATCATTCGATCGACGAGGTTCAGTTGCTGGTCGAGCCTTCTGAAGGTAGGGGCTGAGAAGCCTAAGACTGCCATGTGAAGAACAGTGTCTCCGTATTTGTTGGTCGATGAAGCCAACGAAGGGGACGAAGCTATGAGTAGGTTAAAGATGGGCAGGTGTCCTCGATAAGCTGCTATGTGCAAAGACGTGTTGCCTTGATCGTCGGTCGAAGCGATGATGTCACCGTAAGACGTAATCAAATGCCTAACCACCTGTCGTAGTAACGGAGAAGAACAGAGGGGTAATAAGCATAACTATAACTCAAAAACAGAGCTGATTCTTGTTATACCTCAACTTGCCCTGTTCCTGCAGCAGAATGCAAAACAGAGGAGCCCTGAGCGTCTCTGAAACTCAGCACATCGCCGCCGAAGTCCATCAAGAACTCCTTCAAGAGCTCGACATTCCCGCCCCTGGCAAGAGAATGAACTGCCCTGTTCCTCATCTCCCATGTAAAAACAGGGGCAAACTCCCTAAACGAGACAGAGCAGTCGAAGACAGCCTTAAAAACCTCACAGCAGCGACTCCTAGCAGCTGCGTAGAATATATCAGTTACCCCATACTCTCTTTCGCCGAAAACCAGCGTGGTGTCCGTGTCCAGGAGCTCTCTGACGAAGGCCAAGTCGCCGGCCGAGGCGGCGGTGTAGAGGAGCCAGCCGCCGTAACCAGCTTTTATCAAGGAGTTGCCTCCTTCCTCTGTATCGCACTCTCTGTAGAGGTTTTTGGCTACGGAGGACCTTGACTGAGCTATCTTGTTCGAGGGGTTCTCCAGGTCGTCCCAAACTGTTTCGAGGCGCTTGATTCTTGGGAGAGAAGTGAGCTTTATCAAGAGGTTTGGGTCTATGTGGAGGAGCTCCCTTACGACGTCGTAGTGGCCGTTCGCCGCCGCCCAGTCGATCGGAGAGGCGAACCACCATTGGTCGCCTGTGCTTTCCCATCTCAAGGGGAAGCGCGTGGCGGCGGCGGCGGCGGCCGTGGTGGTGGTGGACATTTCTTGGGTTTTGTAATAAGAAAAGGCTACACGCAAGGCAGAAAAAGATTTGATCTTTTCCGCTGGGATCAGCAGAAACTAGTCAAAAGATGAGGCTGAGGCCTGAGGGAGAGAGGATACTGAAACCAAGACATCGAAGCCCACAAAAAAATGAATCTCATCTCAAGCAGAAGCCAAAGAGGCGCGTACCCAGAGGACGAGAATTATTGTGCGATTATTATTATTTTTATTGCAGAGATGGAAAGACAAAACCGTGTGAATGGTGAACAACCTTTCTTTCCGAGTGATGATGATGATGATAACAAGCTAATTCTTTTATCAAATTTAGTGGACAGAGAAAGATCATATATTCTCCGTATTGGATTTTTTGCCTCACGTGAATTGCTTTGATTGAGATGTTGTTTGGACATTAGAGAGAGGCAGAAAAGAGTTCGTCGTTTGTCTGCGTAGCAGTTGGTGACATACAACTTAAGCTGTTTGCTAAATCCTTGTTTAATAATTAATCATTGATCGCTCCAATGTTTTTTTCTTTTCTAGTTAGTTTTAGAATCACAAGTGATGGTACTGAAAGCACGACATGCCTGAGATTATTTAGCTATATCTCATATTGAAGATTTCCATCGCATTCAAAGCAAAATCATCGAGAAAAAGGAAACTTGTCCATCCAAGAACGAACATTAAAAACATAAAACATGCAATAGTAGCTGCAAAACTAGGCTGTGCAATAACACAACATTCACAGCCCTTTATTAGCGATTCAAAGATAACATGAAAGCCAGGTGCTACTTCTCCTCCAAGAAAAGCAGATCAACTAAGCCTTGGCCATGTGCACAATCAAGTCGATGACGCGGGAACTGGATACAGCAAACGAAGATCCATGTCAAGAATTTAAGACGCAAAAGATAGCCTCAAAGTAAGTTCCGAAGTTGACACGAATATTTTACCTGTAGCCCCACTCGTTATCATACCAAGACACGAGCTTCACGAATTTCTTGCTCAACGCAATTCCAGCCTTGGCATCGAAAATGCTTGATCTGTCCCAAACATCAAATGTGCAAATCGTTAATTTCAAGATCAGGCCTTTCTACTGACAAACAACAGAGAAGGTCACGTGGAGATACTAACCGGCTATCACCGACAAAGTCAGTGGAGACAACATCATCTTCGGTATAACCCAAGATGCCCTTAAGCTTGCCCTCAGATTCCTCCCTAAGATCAAGAAAGTTGTTTTAGTGTTAGCTCTTGTCCGATTATGCCATTTAAAATTATGTTGTAGGAAGATGGACTCACTTGATGGCAGCTTTGATCTCATCATAAGAGGCCTCTTTCTCTAGCCTAACGGTGAGGTCCACAACTGAGACATCAACTGTTGGGACACGGAAGGACATTCCAGTTAACTTGCCGTTCAGGGATGGTAGCACTTTTCCAACGGCCTACACACCAAAGAAAACAGTGAGTGCGGGTAATGCACATAAGCAAATCCTTATAGTTAGAGGCTCTTACTTATGATTCTGTTTATCATAGCTGATTAATCACAAGTCAAAAAGATTACCCATCTTGTATTAATAATATGAAGCACGTACCTTAGCTGCACCAGTGCTGCTGGGGATAATGTTGAACGATGCAGCCCTTCCACCTCTCCAATCCTTGCTCGATGGCCCATCGACAGTCTTCTGAGTAGCTATAAAAACAAACAGAGAACAACAGGTCAATCTTGCACTATCCTACTCTTTTCATCGCCATATTTCATACTCCAGATGGATTCAAGAAGATCAATCCTACAACTCACCAGTGATGGAGTGCACGGTGGTCATGAGACCCTCGACAATTCCAAACCTATCATTAATGACCTGTGCGGATCAAGCGTTCAAGTTATCAGCACTCAAACGACCATGAAAGAACAACCAACATGCAAGATTACGTGTTTTCTTTTCAAACCTTCGCCAATGGAGCAAGGCAATTGGTTGTGCAACTAGCATTGGACACAATGTTCAACTCTGGCTTGTACTCATGCTCATTCACACCCACAACAAACATGGGAGCATCTTTGCTTGGAGCTGAGATCACAACTTTCTTAGCACCACCCTGTTTTCGACCGTCATAGGAACAACTAATTCAGAGCTAGGACCTACAGTTGATTAATTTAACACAAGAACTAAAGTTCAAGAAGTCACCTTCAAGTGAGCAGCAGCCTTATCCTTGTCAGTGAAGACCCCAGTTGACTCTACAACAAACTCAGCGCCAGTTTCAGCCCATGGAATCTCCTCAGGGTTCCTATAGAACATCAATTCAAATCCCCGTCTATTTCACATCACACTCAAACATTAATTACACAAAAAAAAAAAAGAATCAGACGTAGTATAACCTGAATCCAAACACCCTGACAGGCCTTTCACCAAAAAGAAGTGTCTTTTCGTCTTGGACCTTCAGCTCATGGTGTTTCCATTGACCATGAACACTGTCATACTTGAACATATACGTCTGCACATAGTTTTTTATAATCAGAATACAAGGACATGCATATGATAAGATCTAATAGCAAAAACATTTTCTCGAGGTTATCGAAGCTCACCATGTAATCAGTGCTGATGAACGGATCGTTAACAGCCACGAGCTCGACATCGTCTCTTTGGAGCGCAACTCTGGCAACCAAACGTCCGATTCTTCCAAATCCTGATCAAGAAACAGCCAACAGATGAAACAGAAGCTGAGATCTAAAGAAATTAACAGAAAAAATCAGATCTGTACTGGGAAATACGGATCTGAAGCTCAAGAAACCAACGGGATGGCAAAAACAGACATACCGTTGATTCCGATCTTGATCTTGGCCATGGTTAATCGAGGGTAACAAAGTGAGAAATTCGGAGTCTGAGCCGAGTATCAGATAGAGAGAGTGAAGGAAATAGTGAGGCGATAATACAACAGAACAATGTGCGTTGGAAGGGTTTAACAATGGGCTCTTTAAAGCGGTTTCTAAAGGGCTGATGTGTCAAAACGAAAATTACGAAGTACCAGAAAGTTCTACGCTTAATTACGTATAAATAATTATTTCTTGATATAACATTCTTGGAAAACAAGCAATTGAAGGAATATTCGCAAGAATAACTTCACATTTCGTAATTAGAAAATTATACTGCAATTTTGAAAGAAAGAAAATATTAATATAATAGAACTTTGTTGAACAAAGGTATGAGTGTGGTCCAGCTTTTTGACAATTCCTATGGCTGATATTCGATGACTTCCAAAATTTCTCGCATCGTTCTTTGTATACTCACACTTTTTTTTTTCTAATTATGCGTTCGCTTTTTATATGAAAAAGTTGAATAACTTATGGGAAATAATGCATTTTTGACACGAGAATCAGCTAAACAATACAAATGAAAACAGAGATGTATATCATACATACATGACCACAAATTGTTTTGAATAATGATTTTTGTCCTCGACGAAGTGCCGAATCTAGCGTGGTTTATGACGTCACTAGTTACGTTAGATTTCACACACTTCAATGAACGTTCACTCAAAAATACGTAAATAAAATATTTAAAAAGAAAAAAGAAAATTAAATGGCGTCGCCCGGACTCGAACCGGAGACCTTCAGTGTGTTAGACTGACGTGATAACCAACTACACCACGACACCGACTTTGTATTATTTTCTATTCTTATCTATATATACGAATTTAACAATGGTAAAGTGATTATAATATTTAGAATTAATGGGTGCAATGACACTTTTTGAGTTAACCACACATGGTAATCATAATGCATGGAGTCCCCTTCCGTCTTTTAAGTGTTAGCATTCTATCATTAATCAAACGTACGGTACACAAGGAAGATAGTTATGGACCTCTGCCTATAAACTCCCACGAAATCTATATATACTGCTTGCAAAAAGAAGCGAAGCAGATCATTGCATATACAATTTTCTTGAGCTGCGAAAAAACGTACGAAGAGCGAGCGAGCTAGAGAGATTGAACTCAACAATCTCTCTACGGAAAAAAAAAAAAAAATTCAAAGGAGCGTAATAATTTATTTAGCTTCCCTCGCAGTTCAAGAAGATGGGTCGATGGATGAAGCCCGAGGTAACAGCATTTCCTCGTTTTCGAATCGAATCTAAAAGGGATCTCAACCGAAGAAGTATGCTTAACGGCAGAAATTTCCCTCCGTTTAAAACGCAGGTTTATCCACTCTTTGCAGCAGTTGGTACGGCAGTAGGCATTTGCTGCATGCAGCTTGTGAGGAATATCTGCACCAACCCTGAAGTCAGGCAAGTGCTTCTTAAGACCGAGTTATCTTATTTCTATTATTACCATTTCTCCGTTGATTAATGGTTTTTGGTTATCGAAGCAGTTACGATAGAAAAAAAAAAAAAAAAGAGTGTTCTTTTTGCAGGGTTTTGAAAGAGAATAGAGCTGCGGGCATTCTCGAGAACTTCGAGGAGGGAAAGTCGTACAAAGAGCATGGACTTAGAAAATACGTTCGCCATCAGCGTCCTGAGATCATGCCCGGCCTTAACGGGTTCTTCTCGAATCCCAAGCAGTGATCGACACCTTGCAAGCATATGCATCAATATGTTGTTGTTGTTGTATCCTCTGTGTTTTCTGTTGTCTTTTGCTTTCCCTTAGTTCTTTATTGTAGAGTTTAGATGGGTCTGATTTTGACTGGGAACAATGTAATTATGGATGAAATAAGTTGATGACTCAGCAACTCACAGTTGTGTGTGATGATGATTTCCATGGAGAAAAATGATCAACTGCTCAAGATTTCAACATATACTACACATCATGAGTTTGGGAGTTGATCACAGATGCAAAAAATATCCACAAATTTTATTACAGAGACTCCACAGACTCAACCAAATATCATTCTAAGGCTGTCAATGTCTGAAAATGCCAAATACCTCAGTTTGCACCACGATATATTTCTCCAGGCAAAAGCTCGTCCATGCTATCGATGTGCCTATAACCACTGCATTCCCTCAAACACGTCCACCCACGCCTCGAAAGGAAGTCACGGAAGTCATCTTCTGTGTAGAAAGTCTTCTCTTCCATGTGTGCAGAAAGTTGTTCGGGTCCCTCGAACACACAAATCTTGATCATCAGCCCTATTGGATGATTATGTTTAAATGGGCGTATGATCGAAGTATAATAGCTGCAAGTATCCATGAATGAAATGAACCTTGCACATCACTAAAGTCGTGTAATGAATGAAGAAAGCAAAGTACCTTCGTCGACATGGAGAGTGTAGTTTCCCAGAGGCATATCTCTATCAAGCGCCCTGACGATGTTGTATTCGTCTTCGAGCCAAAACGCACGCTTAGTCCTCAACAGAAAAGCTGACTTTATGGCTTCTTTGATGGCTTCGGGCGTACCGTCGATTCCTATCCTCTTTGTGTAATCGCCGAGTTTTACTGTTATCACCCTTCCATCAAAAGTGCTCCTCTGATCACCTGCAAAAGAAAAAATAATGGTACGAAGCTCAGACCTCATCTCACCCCTCGAAAATGTGATCTTAACTAAAATCATATAAAGTATTTTAACTAACCATTTACAGGAGGAGTTTCTCGCCAGTTCCATGGATCTGCAGAAGCTTCAACGCCCTCGGCTGAGGTAATGGCAAGGGGATGACCGTCATCATCCAAACTCCTTTCTAGGTTGAGCGTCGATCTTCCGTTATCATCTGTACAGAGAGATGGATATTTTTTCATAGATAAAATATCGAATCACTATGAGCTCAATCAAAGGGCAGTTCTACTACATATATGTAGTAGAACGTTCCGAAAGCTATGGTGATGTTATTGGATCGCAGACAATTACTACTTCTGCATCAAATTGTAACAAATCCAAGTGATATGGTTGCCTTTTGCCATTGCTAAGGTACCTTCAACAGGTCCAAAGGCAAGACTAGCTTCATCAATACCTGCAAGGAAAAGTTTCTATTATTACATAAACAAGAAATCACTGAACCACACACACATAATTCATAAACAAACAATCAAACACAGTTAATAGCAAGAAAAGTCAAAACCCAGAAACACAAACAGCAAAGTTATGGCGAGAGAACACAATCAACAACGACAAACGAAGGCAAAAAGGAAAAATTAACGAGAAAGGAAAAATAAAAATCAAACCTTTATCGGCAAACTGCATCAACGAATCAACTTTAGCCTCCCCGCCACTCCCGTTCTTACTCCTTTCCTTCAAAATCTCCTCGATATCCTTATAATAGCTCATCTTAGCAGAACCATTACTGCCACAGCCATCATTACTGCTACTACTACCGCTACTCTGCTTCGCTTTTCGAAACTCTTTCAGAAGGTTCCTCCACTTATCCGTGCACATGGCGGGCGATCTATCGAACCCCCTTTCGCTCATCTTCAGCGATATGTTCTCCCACAAATGCTTGTTCGATTTCGAGGTGTTGAACAAGGAATCGATCTCTCTGCGGAGAGATATGAGGGCGCGCGTTTCTTCTTGAACCCATGTCTCGGCCCGTTTCTTGGGCGCCGTCGATGATGTCGAGGAGCTTAAATTGGCTGCCTTTGTGGTGCCGTTGGCGTCATCCGTGGCGGGGAGCAACATGCCGATTAGCCTTGGCTGATCTATGCTTTATTTTGGGGAAATTTATACGGTGGTGCTGGATATTTTCAGACACGGCCGTCTCGGCGTTTGATTATCCCCTTTCAGACGGACACAATTTATATATAAGAGATATATCGTTGCCAGCAGTAGCGACTTATGTTGTTTAAGTTAAATTTTTTCTGGTTAATATTTTAGACGAAAAAAAATCTTTCGATATCGCAGGGAAGTGAAAGAGCTGCGGAGGGGAGGCGGAAGAATTATCTCAATTGTTTCCGTGCAAAAGCTGTCGAGGCTGATTTCGTCAAAGGTTCAGTTCATCTTGATTCTTTCTCTCTCACTCATGTACTTGGCTTGCTGCTCGAGTCCTTCTAATATACCAACTTATTCTTGAAATTTTAATGTCCCTGTGTTACATTTCTACAAGCAGATTGTAAGCATGGCCCTTTTTTTCTTCTTTATTAGTTAAATCACAAGTTCGAAGGTTTAAAGACAATGTTTTTATTTAATGGGTTCTTTTCTTGTAGAAGCCTCCCTTGTTTTCCTGAACTTATCTGGGCGACCACTCTTGCGTGGAGGCATTGCATAGAAAACTATCAATTGATGATATCCTGTTTTTGGGAATGTATCGTGCTTTCAACTTTTGATGTTTCAGTTTTGTGAAGCTTACACGAGCATGATGAGCAATTCACGCGTGGCCAAGTTTAGCAGCATTCACAAGGCGGCAGCATACTCTCCGCTGCCACGGAGAGGAAAATTCGACACAGTATTCTTAAGGATTTTCCCGACGTGTGCTTCACCTCTTCACGGTTCTTCACCGCCAATTCATCAGCCCACTTCATCCTCGACCTTCAATTCCCGACTAACATCATCAGATGCTCCCCAGCGCTCAGACGAGTGGTTTGCCCTTCGCAGAGATAAGCTTACAACGAGCACTTTCAGCACCGCCCTTGGATTCTGGAAAAGCAACCGTAGGTACGAACTGTGGCACGAAAAGGTCTACTCAGCAGATTCAATGCTCGCTGAATCCTCCAAAAAAGCTGCAATGGAATGGGGCGTACTCAACGAATCGACTGCCATCGACCGTTACAAGACCATCACTGGTCGTGACGTGGGCTCGTTGGGCTTCGCAGTTCACTCCGAGGAACGATACGATTGGATCGGAGCGTCGCCCGACGGGCTGCTCGACTGCTTCTCGAAAGGCGGGATTCTTGAAGTGAAGTGCCCTTACAACAGGGGTAGGCCGGAGAATATGATGCCTTGGTCGAAGGTGCCCTTTTATTACATGCCTCAGATTCAGGGACAGATGGAGATCATGGATAGGGATTGGGTGGATTTGTACTGTTGGACTCCGAAGGGAAGCTCGATCTTTCGCGTCTGCAGGGAAAGAGGGTACTGGGAGCTGATACACGGCGTTCTTCGCGAGTTTTGGTGGGAAGGTGTTGTCCCCGCTAGGGAAGCGCTGCTGTTAGGGAGAGAGGAAGAAGAAGTGAAAGCGTTTAAGCCTTCTTCTACGCATAGGTTGACGGGCCTTGCGATAGCTAAGAGCATAAAGTTGGCCGGCGAATCGAAGTTGCTGTGTCGGGAAATTGATGGACAAGTTGAGTTCTTACATCCTTAAGCTTTCTTTCTGCGGATGGGGAGAAAGAAGGGCCAAATGTTAATTTGTTGCCATCTTTGGGGTTCATTTTAGCTGCAAGATTTGCCTATCATGGGATGCCTTCATTTCATTTGTATTTACCATATTTTTTCTTTTTTGTTTTGAGTAACCTTATTAGAGTCCAAGAATTGCATTCTCGGGCTGACTTGGTCTTATTACATCAACCGAACACTTGCTTTCACACCGTTGACTTTCGAAAGTCAAACACAAACATTTGCTTAAAAAAGTATATTATGCGATGATAAAAGCGTCCGTTACCGAAATTTGAAAGCGGGCCTTCGGGCATGGGTCCAATATATGGGCCTAAAGCCCATTTATTGGTATCGGCCCAGATTATGCCACGGCATCGTAATCTCCATTCTCCGCTAATAAACATGATTAACATCGAAATCTCAACAAGCACTACTACCATACATACCATACCGACTGTTGTATCCTAACAATCTCATTTATTACATTTGGAATCTTTCTCATTTATGACATAGTATCGCTCCATATATACAGATAGTAGACATGCTTGTTCAACACACACAGTCACATACTACTAACTTTACGTCTTAAGTGCAGAGTTATATTAAGTCATGAACTCGTCGAGAATTATATTAGTAGCAGCAACGCTTTTAGCTCTCATCGCAACGTTTGCTGATTTTGACAAAGTCAACGCCGATCGTTTGCCGTTGGTTGTCAGGAACAGCGACCTCGTTGTTTCGTCCAAAGGCGGCACCATCATCGTTTACCGTAAGTATATATATTAATACCGCGAAAGACGAAACATCATATTTCATATCATTCTATTTCTCGATCAAATCATTGTTACTTTTATATAGTTTTGAAAATTTCATTTTGGAACAAAACACAGCATGTACCAGCAATTGTCCGTACTCGTGTTGCGACTGCAATATTGAGACGCCCCGCCCCGTATGCACCAAGTGTTGCGCTCTGCCGCCGCCGCCGTAGATTTTCCGACCATTTTTTCAAACAACAGTATCCGAGTTGTATTAATAAATATTATGCATCCATCTATCTGGCAATTGAATCTATTTTCTATAGCTGGGAAGACATTTATTTTGCATTAACAAAATAACCTTTTTCTTTTCTCATTCACCATCATCACAATCCTACTTCAAAATGTTACATATATTAAGATCTGCCAAAAAAAAAAAAGATACTGCTATCTCCATTACGCCAACCCAACATAAGAAAAGAAATATATGTGATGTAGAAAAAAATGAAAGTTACAAGAATAACTAACACAAACATGGTGAAATAACTAGCGATGATTTTGAAGGAGTTGGCTTCGCAATCGCAAGTACTTCTTTTAATCATGCATCTACTATCTATCTACAGATCTCCAAGTTTTAATTAGCAATGACAATTTAAAGAAGAATGAAAAACTTAATAAAATGAAGATTCTAAAATATTACTAAAATTTGCCCCCATGCAGGATCGAACTACAGACCTTCAGTTTACAAGACTGACGCTCTACCACTGAGCTATAGGGGCCCTTTGGTAAGTTTCAAAAGTCACGCCTAATATAAGTATCGTTTATTTGCCAAACAGAACCTCCCAAAAGGAAAAGAAAAGAAAAAGAAATTCGACACGTAATAACCAAAATTTAAACAAATTAATCTAAAAACCCCAACATTTCTCTCTCAAGTATCTTCTCTGTAACCAACCTATTATCACCTCTTCGTCACGCACTTCTTTCCGATCAAAGCCCCCGTCGGCGGCGCCGTCACCGCTATCCGACAATGAGTGTACAGCCAATAAGAGTACTGAAAAAGCCCCCCAAACCTCGACTTCGTCTTAAACATACCCCTAATCTCAAAATCGACCCTCCCACTCTCCATTTGCCTCTGCAAATCAACCCTATGCCTCAAAGACAACCTCACCTGGCTCGTCATAAGGTGGACGTGTCCGAGCATCGACTGTCCCCTCATCAGAGAAAAGGGCTCTGCGTATCGAGTAGCTATGAAGTTGTTCTCGTAGTAGAGATCGAAGACGACGTAGGTGAAATCCACGCTCACCTTCGAGTTCGGGTTGGTGAAGTTTGCCAGCAACGTCATGTCCGCGTTCAGAAGGTAGCCCAGGTCTAGGTAGGCGGCGTTGAAGGTCGCGTCGGAGATGTCGAACCTAGGATTTCGCGGTCGGAAAACTAGGTAAACTATGAGGATGATTAGGCCGCCGACGATGACCACTACCCAGAAAAGAGCGCAGAATGCTGCTACGAGCCAGGCGATTGGCCTCGTGCGGCGAGTCTTCGGTCCGTGTAGGAGAGAAGGGTGCTCGGTCGGCGGCGGCGGCGGCGGGCCCCGGCGCGGTGGTTCGCGGTGTGATTGCGGAGGTGGGCTGCTCTGAGGCGGCCTATTGGGTGCTAGTGGCGGCGGTTCTTCGTGGTGGGTCTGTGGGGGCAATGGGGTGATGGGAAATTGGGGGAGCTGATGATGACGTGGAGGTGGTTGGGGCCGAGGGGCTTGTGGGGGTTCGACGGAGGTGCGCCGCTGTTGGCGTATCGGCGGCGGCCTTGAGCGGCGGGGCGGTGGTGTTTGAGAGGGGAAGTCGATGGTTGGGTCGCCGCGGTGAGATGGTAGGAAATGGGGGTTTGTTTCCCTTTGATATGACATTATTTGGTGAGCGATGAAAGAGAAGAAAAGTATGACTGGGCTTAAAATTGTGCGTCTGTGTGTGTAAGAAATGGCTTGCAATGCAATGACGAAAGTGGGGACTTTTGAGCACACTATAATATTTAGCAATAGAATGGGCTAAGAGAAGGAAAGAATCGGGCATTTGTTTAGTTGCGAAGGCAAGTAATCATACAGATTCGAAGTGAATGGAAAAAAAGAAAAGGGAGGTTGTGACATTACACTACATTTCCACACTTTTCTTTTTTGTTGTTTCGATCAAACCTTCTCAAGGGCTGTTCTTTACTTAGAGCTCTCAACAAAAAGATGGAAAGAATAATCTGCAACTGTCGAGCTGTTTTTTGACGTACGTTATCGAAATGTAGTAACAAGGATTCTGTTAATGGGCTTATTATTCTAATCTATTTTGGGTTGGGGTACAATAATAAAGCCCAACTAACCTTGGCTTACGATGATGTAATAGAAGATGATGTTCGTATTATTGTCATTTTAAGCTTTCTTAGCCGAAAGGGGTTGCAGAGGTAGTTATGCTTTTTTGCTTTCTAAATTTAGAATGGGGAGATGGTGTTGAAAATTAAATAGCCCTTCTATCATGTTCGCCATAAAATTCATTTCGCCCATAGAAGAGCTACTTAATTTCCTCTAGGTTTCCATTTGTATTTGATTGTTGTGCCTAACATGTGAATGAATCCACCCCACCACACATACTTTGTCTTCTTCAAAATCTTGGTACACATTATCCACAAAGCTCACTTCGCTCTTTTACACTATCCGTCATCAGATCTTTACCAATGTCAGCTGTGAAAATGCCCTTCTTCAACAAACTGCTCGCAAAAAACATAACTCTACTACTCATCTCTCTATCAAGCCTTCCATTCTCAGAAGCCAGTCCAAGAACGAACCCCTGCGTATTTCCTGCCATATTCAACTTCGGCGACTCAAACTCAGACACGGGCGGGCTTTCAGCTGCTTTCGGACAGGCCCAATCTCCCCACGGCGAAACGTTCTTCCACGGCCCGGCGGGCCGCTACTGCGACGGCAGATTAGTCATCGACTTCATTGGTAAGTAATAGAGAGAGTTGAAAAAAGTCCGATGATTATTAACTGACTGTGATTGGGTTTTTTTTCTGCATAAAAATGGCAACTTTCTCGTCAATTTTATTACCAGCCGAGGGCTTAGGGCTGAACTACCTCAGCGCATTCCTCGACGCATTGGGGTCGAACTTCACCCACGGAGCCAACTTTGCAACGGCTGGCTCAACCATCAGGCCACAGAACACAACCCTTCACCAGAGTGGCTTCAGCCCTTTTTCTCTCAACGTTCAGTTCTATCAGTTCAGCGATTTCCAACGAAGGTCGCAGCAGATCATCCGCAGCAGCCACGGTTGTTATAATCATCCAATCCATACTTTCTTACACAGAGCTTAATCGTTCATTCAAATCCTATTACTTTGCTGACTGACCTTCAAGAGTTCGTCTGTTTTCCTCTGTTTCTCCAAAACCCATTTCCCAGGCGGACTTTTCAAGAAGCTAATGCCGAAAACAGAGTATTTCTCTAAAGCTCTCTACACTTTCGACATAGGCCAAAACGATCTCACCGCCGGCTATTTCCTCAACATGACCGCCGACCAAGTCAGAGATTACATCCCAGATGTGTTGGCCCAGTTCAGTACGGTCGTAAAGGTACAATCTTTCGCGAATATGCATACATAAACATACATGCAATTTTAGCAGAAAAGGCTATCGATTTTCGAACCGCCGCGGCAGAATATATACGAGCGCGGCGGCAGATCGTTTTGGATACACAACACTGGGCCGGCGGGATGCCTTCCTTACGTCATGGACAGGCTTGCAATAACGGCGGGGCAAGTCGACGAAGAGGGATGCGCCTCGCCTTTCAACGAGGTTGCGAAGTATTACAACCTCAAGCTGAAAGAAGCCGTGGCGAAGCTGAGAAAGGATCTTCCTTCGGCGGCTCTGACCTACGTCGACGTGTATTCTGTTAAATACGACCTCATCGCAAATGCCCACAAATACGGTATGCGATATCTTCTCTTCCTCCCTGCGATTTTTGACGTAACCCTTTTTTTCTTGAAACGACGTTAATGGTGGTAATAAAAATGCAGGTTTTGTTCATCCTCTGAAGGCTTGCTGCGGACATGGAGGGAAGTACAACTACAACAAGAACGTTGGGTGTGGGGGTAAGATTAAAGTGAAGGGGAAAGAGATTGTGATTGCGAAGTCTTGCGAGGATCCGTCGGTGATGATTAACTGGGATGGTGTTCATTACACTGAGGCTGCGAATAAGTGGGTTTTTGAGAAGATAGTTAATGGCGATTATTCTGATCCTCCTCTTTCTTTGTCTATGGCTTGTCACAGGCATTATTAGTTAATCAAATCAAGCTTCTTTAGGTGGAATATTAAGTATAATTTTTTCGATTTAATAAAACTAGTCGAAACGATTTGTTTTATGAAGCGCGTTGTCTTTTCTTTCTTTTTTTAAGAAAAGGATTTCGTTTCATATAATCAAGATGGATATCGAGTTGTCAAAATGGGCCGAGCCCGTCGGGTTGGCCCGCCCCGCCATGAAAAATAGGCGGGTTGGGATGATCAATTCCCAATCCGTCTAAAAGCGGGTCGAAACGGGCCAGCCCGTTTGGGCCGCGGATCGGGCGGGTCCTCCAGTAATTTTTTATTTTTAATTAATATGTATAAATATTATACACAATTTTGTATGCTAAAAATTAATAAATAATATTTACTAGTAATTAATTATAATAGATTTACTTATGAACTTATAATTGTATAATTCATAATAATTATGGAATTTCGTTAATTATTCCAACATACATTGTTAATAAAAGTACTCCCTCCATCCCAGCAACTTTATCACATAAGTTGTTGGGCACGCAAATTAAGGTGGCATTGTTATAATAATATACTCCCTCTGTCCCAGCAACTTTATCAGATAAGTTACTGGGCACGCAAATTAAGGTGACATTATTATAATAATATAGTACAATGAAAATGTAAAAAGTGTATATTTAATATTATTATATTGATTGTTTGTGATAGTTTTTTGCTAAATAAGGAAATGTGATAAAATTATTGGGACGCCGAAAATGGAAAAGTGTGATAAAATTAGGGGGACGGTGGGAGTAGTACAATGAAAAGGAAAGAAGTGTATATTTTAACACGTCTTTTAAGAATAATTATATTATTATATTTATTGTTTGTGATAGTTTTTTGCTAAATAAGGAAAGATGATAAAATTATTGGCACGGCAGAAATGGAAAAGTGTGATAAAATTAGCGGGACGGAGGGGGTATTATTTGCAAAAGAACACACAAAATTTTTATAAAAAAACGGGTTGGCCCGCCCCGCCCCGTTTAATGGCGGGTTGAGACGGGGCGGGACGGGCCGGGGCGGGCCGACCCGTTTGACAACTCTAGATGGATACAAAGATACAATAGAGCAATGAAGCGTGTTGTCTTGATCATTCATATACGACTTATCTATGAATTCATGGTTTCATTAATTACTCAAGTTGAGAATTTAATTCGTTCAAATTCGAAACTAATTAGTAAATTGACTATTAACTCAAATGACTAGAGTTATTCGATTCATCCAAATCATATAAAAGTAAATGAAAGTTATGAATTTCATTCAGTTAATCTAGCCTGATCATCAATTCATTTGAACGAGATTAAATGAATTCCAACAATTCATATCCAACCCTTTTAAGCAACGATTGTTGATTGACACATTGTTTGTTGAGCTTTCTTAGCCGAATGGAAATACGAGGTGGTTCTGCCTTTTCCTTTTCAAAATTTACTTATTATAGTATGTGCATGTACTAACTTTATTTATTTACTTATTTTGTTTTCATAACTCAAATCACCAGCCGGGATCATGATATTACACTCTTACCAATAAGCGAGTGAATGATTTCCCATCCACCACATAAATTTCCTTCGATGCTTTTATCCATAATCACCAAGGATCATTCTTCTCCTTACATACATTTTGTATCCCCTCTCTTTTTTGTTCTTCGATCGAATCCTTCACCATTATTATCAGTTGCGGAAAATGAATCCCTTCTTCGTCATAAACGTTACTCTACTACTGATACTCTCTTCATCACATCAAGCCACTTCAACAGCAACAATAGCAGCAAATGACCGTTGTGAATTTCCTGCAATATTCAACTTCGGCGACTCAAACTCAGACACGGGCGGGCTTTCAGCTGCTTTCGGACAGGCCCAATCTCCCCACGGCGAGACGTTCTTCCACGGCCCGGCGGGCCGCTACTGCGATGGAAGACTAGTCATCGACTTCATTGGTAAAAGAAATATAAGTGGTTCTGCATAAAAATGGGAACTTTACGGTTCTTCTTGTATTTGAAATTTGATTTTACTTTTTTTTTCCAGCGAAGAGCTTAGGATTGAACTATCTCAGCGCATTCCTCGACTCGCTGGGCTCGAACTTCACGCACGGAGCAAACTTCGCCACGGCTGCGTCGACCATTAGACCTCAGAACAAAACCCTAAAAGACGGCTTCAGCCCTTTCTCTCTCAACGTTCAGTTCTATCAGTTCGGCGACTTTCAACGGAGATCTCAGCAGATCATTAGCCATGGTTGACGCTCGTCCTCCATACTTAAGCACACACACTGATCGTTCAAAATCCCATAACTTGCCTAACAAAGACTTGATTTTTAACCATTTTTTACAGGCGGGCTTTTCGAGAAATTAATGCCCAGGCCCGAGTATTTCTCGCAAGCTCTCTACACTTTCGACATAGGCCAAAACGACCTCACGGCGGGTTATTTCTTCAACATGACCACCGACCAAGTCAGAGCTTACATCCCTGATGTGGTGGAACAGTTCAGTACAATAGTAAAGGTATGATCTTTACATACATATATTTGGCACAGAAAGAGTACTATCGATTTTCGGACCGTCTTTCAGTATATCTACGGACATGGAGGAAGATCGTTTTGGATACACAACACTGGCCCAGTTGGCTGCCTTCCTTACGTCATGGATCGGCTTGCAATAACTGCAGCACAAATCGACAGAGTGGGGTGTGCCTCGCCTTTCAACGAGGTTGCGAAGTATTTCAACCTTAGGCTGAAGGAAGCAGTGGAGAAGCTGAGAAAGGATCTTCCTTTAGCAGCTTTGACATACGTCGACGTCTACTCTGTTAAATACGACCTAATCTCACATGCCCAGGAATATGGTACTATGATTGATATGGACATAACCTTTTCTTGAGACAGCGTTATTAATGGTGTGGTAATAAAAATGCAGGCTTTGTGCATCCTCTGAAGGCTTGCTGCGGACATGGAGGGAAGTACAACTACAATAAGAACGTTGGGTGTGGGGGGAAGATTAAAGTGAAGGGGAAAGAGATTGTGATTGCAAAGTCTTGCGAGGATCCGTCGAGGATGATTAACTGGGATGGTGTTCATTACACTGAGGCTGCTAATAAGTGGGTTTTTGAGAAGATAGTTAACGGCGATTATTGTGATCCTCCTCTCTCTTTGTCTATGGCTTGTCACAGGCGTTAATTTTTGAATTTTATTTATATAGTAACTGTTCGATCGATGCCGTGTAAGTTTTGTTTTATGGGACTAATAGAAGTAGTCAAAAAGTGTGTGTCTTGATCTTTCCATGAACTGCGAATGATGGGAGATTGTTTAATCGTTGACTTTTTCGATGGTTGGCCGCCGCATTATAAACTGAATTGAGATGGGTCAGCAGTATTGCATCACAATTCAACGTAATTTTGTTTTTGGAGTTTGAATGCGATTAGTCAAGTTGCCGACCTAACTTTTCTTTTTTTGTTGTGTATTAGACCAATGAAATCCATAAAAATTAATTTTCAATTTGAGTTAGAGGACAATAATTGAAGTCTAAAGAAAGCCTAAAGAAACTTCAATCAAGAAATATCAATTTACGAAAAACCCCGATGATTCCCTTTTTTTTCTATTGAAACTGAAGTACAAGAAAGAAAGGAGAAACTATGAGAAAGAATCCATTTATAGAAAGATTTGTTCGGATAAAAGGGAGAAAGCAGTAGAAAATGCTATAATCAAGTGAAAAAAAAAAAAAAAGGGTATCGTTGCGTTTCTCTTCTTACCCGTCTTTTGTATTTCTCAGTTTGTGCGTGTACGTGTGTGTTTTTATATGTTTGATGGTCACGATTTTCCCACTTTTATGTATTTACATATATTGATTTTCACGTTTGGGAGTTGAGCAACTCTTGTTCTTCAGTTTTTATCTCATGTTTCTCCCTAAACACTTTCATGCATTCATTACCCAAGGAAAGGCTCAAAGCACGTTCTCTAAGCTCTGTTTTTTCTCCTCTTTTGTCCGCTTACGTTCTTTCTTTTCGTGATCATCGGCTTTTGAAGAACTAAATATTTATTTCAAGGTTCTACTCTGAGCTGCTCTACCCTTCTGATTTCAGGTAATCGCTATGTATCCACGGCTTTGCGTAAAGTTTACGTTTTTCTAAGTGCTTGTTCTGTGTACACGCTGTCGATCAAAGCTGCGTTCTTTATTCTATACCTCGAGCAAATGGGTTCGAAAAAAAAATGATTTCTTTATTTATTCTTATTTATTATTTTGTTGGTCATACCCATCAGGGGGATTAAAGAATCCCAATTTGTCAACGTTTTGACTTGGGATTCTGCTGATTATGTGCGAACTAGGCTATTGCAAACTGTCTTTGAGTACAAGGTGGTGATAAAAATTGAACCTTTAGCTGCTTCCATTAAAAAACTAATTCACGCTGATAAAAAGGTTGGGCACCCCAGAACTTAATTCACGCTGATAAAAAGGTTGTCTGATTTTTGCATATCGAAGGCAGCTTTTGAATCTGTCAAAGGAGAGCCACATGTGAGATTGGTTTCTTCCTAAATGCAACAGTTATATAATTGTGCCAAAGCTTAAACTCAGTTATTTTTTCCGACATGATCATATCGAACCACTAAGAGTCGAAGACTGCGATCTTACAACCTCAATTTGAGTTCCATTGAAAAATCTTTACATTGCAGGCCGTTTTCCTCAGACGTTTCTCTGTAAAATTGCAGTTTCTGTTCATTAATTCGTTCTAGCCAAGCGTGGATTCTCAGAAGGCTTAGTCGGGCTATACGCTAAGAATCCATTATAACTATCGATATGGATTCAGATTCGTATAACAAGCGAGGAGGCTTAGGACGCAGGTAAATGAGCTTTATCATTCATTACACACAGATGCATGCGAAAATCGTTCTTAAATCATTACAGAAAAAAAAAAAAAAAACCCGAATTTTTCTCGTCCCTATCTCAGCGCCATGGCGAAAAAGCCCAACGAGTCGACGAGGGTTTTCGTCGTCATCAGCTTCGGCATAATGTTTGGATTCTTGATAGGATTATCCTTTCCCACACCTTCACTAACTAAGGTAAAAAAATTGTAGGATTTTGCGCTTTTCCCTTGCGCTGCTGCACTCTATCGTAACCTTTTTTCCCCCCATTTTGCAGCAAAACATTACATCAGCCATCCATTTAGCCGTAGACAGAAACACAAGTAGTGCTTACGACGGTCCTAACCAGAGAAAATCCACAGCAGATACGTCGAATAAGGTATGCCAAATATTTCCCGAGCGCAAAAATGCTCGATCTCATACAACGTTTCCTATGCGCAGATTTGGGTGCCATCGAACCCAAGAGGCGCAGAACGATTGCCTCCAGGCATCGTTTCCTCTGAGTCAGACTTTTACCTCAGAAGACTCTACGGCTTACCTAACGAGGTCATTGTTCTTACATAATGCTAAATATTCCAACATCTTCTCCTAAGTTTCATATAGTATATATGTTATTTGCCTTTTCTTAGGACTTGACGAGCACGCCAAAGTACCTTGTGGCGTTTACGGTTGGCTACGATCAGAGGAACAACGTCGACGCAGCGGTAAAAAAGGTTCGTTGGTTGGCAAAAAAACATTCTTATCCTTTTTTCTTCAACCCTAAACCTTAATAACCCTTATCACAGTTCTCGGATAATTTTACGGTCGTTCTTTTCCATTACGATGGGAGAATGACTGAATGGGACGAAGAGTTCGAGTGGTCGAAGCGAGCCATTCACATCAGCGCTAGAAAACAGACGAAATGGTACAGTACAGCATCATCAGTACTCATTGTTAACAGCCTCTGATCTCATGATGGATGAAATATTACAGTTAATCATATTTACATGCACTTGTATTTTTGTCCAAAAAAGGTGGTATGCTAAGAGATTTCTTCATCCCGACATAATCGCGACTTACGAATACGTGTTCGTATGGGACGAAGATTTAGGGGTCGACGATTTCGACGCCGAAGAGTACGCTTTTTTCTTTTTTTTTTTTCTGGCGTGAGAAATTATTACATCTTCGGCGCTCGAAAATCTATATTTATAGAGCGACTCTTTTATTCTTTTGGCAGATACGTTAAGCTCGTGAGGAAGCACGGACTGGAGATATCGCAGCCCGGTTTGTCCCGAGAGAGCAAAACGACGTGGCAAATGACGAAAAGGGTGGCCGATCGCGAAGTACACAAGTGAGGAAATTTAAAAAGAAAAAAGAAAAAGGACAATTTTTTTTTTGCATGTGATGAAATATAAGCTATTTCCATGGAAATCATTTAAATTTGCTGTTTGATCTTATCTAAGGACGACGAAGGAGAAGAAAGGGTGGTGCCCCGACCCTCATTTGCCTCCATGCGCAGCGTATTAAGCTCTTTCTCACCTTCTCAAAACACACACACGCGCACATATTTACTATAATCCATAGTGTAATAAATATATTATCTTTTTTTATTTTATTTATATATTACCCAGGTTCGTAGAGATAATGGCACCTGTATTTTCGAGGGATGCATGGAGATGCGTATGGTACATGATTCAGGTATTTCTTAAAATATTCTTCACACTATGCTTTGCCTTTCTTTTCACAATCAATGAATACAATTAAAGCTTAATTAAGTACGTGTGTTTGATGTCGTAGAACGACTTGGTTCACGGATGGGGATTGGACTTTGCCCTTCAAAAATGTGTTGAGGTTAGACACACTGTACTTAACTTTTATTGTTTCATTATTTTTATATAAATTGTTTTAGTAAGTGATTATTATTATTGTTTGAAAGCCTGCTCATGAGAAAATAGGAGTTGTAGATGCTCAGTGGATAGTTCACAAAGGCGTTCCTTCTTTGGGAAACCAGGTTACTATGTTATATGCATACAATAGTACATGTGTAAGTATTATTTGTTGGTACTTGTAACACAAAAATAATAAAATCTTATGTTTGTATCCTATGCAAATAAACAGGGGAAAACAGAGAATGGGGAGGCTCCATGGAAAGGGGTACGTACGTACGTACATATACCAATCTTTTTGTGGTTTATTTTAGGATTTTTTTTTAATATATCATCCGTGAATTTTGTTCAGGTGAGGCGAAGGTGTGAGAAAGAGTGGGAAATGTTCAGAAATAGAGTTGCAGAAGCTGATAAATCTTACTACAAGTCCATTAGAGGAGAAGGTGGTGGTGGTGCTGATCCTTCCTAATCATGAGATATTATTACAACTGAATATAAATACAGAACAAAAATAGGGGTATAGATCTCTTTCTTCAATTTTCGTTTTCCTTTAATACAGAATTGAAGTCGGTGATCGGTGTACATGTTGGATGATTCATTTATTTTCAATATTCCAACAAGAAAATTATTCTACATTTATATATAACAATTTACAGTATTTTATACCCCTAAAAGCGCGTTTTTGGTCTGATATTTGCACAGTCATACATGGAGATTCTGCGCTTACTTTTCAATTACATGTCTTACAGACTTCGAATCAAACTAGACCGAAAATAACTCAAGAAAGCAGATCAAGTTGGTTGTCCCGGACAAACTGGACTTTATTAAGGCTCATATGAACAATTAATCGGCCCAGCCCTAAGATGAGAGAAAAAGAGAACATCAACGGCTACAACAATTATATAAAGCCACTCAAACACAACGATTTCACAGTCAAAGGAGAAACAAGGAAAATAACCATCGAAGACAAACAAGAAATAATCTTGGCAGCTGCAACTAGAAGATAGGCAAACATCTCACTATCATCAAGCGGCTGAAGATCCAAGCGCAAAGCTCAAGGGCTGCTCAAGCACGCAAAAATCTGAGAAAATTATTCATTATGCTTCAAAGTGGTTCTATAAATAGAGCTAATCATCGAGAGAGCAGAGGAGAAGAAAATAGGATAGGACTGTTCTATAACAATATTGGGCTTAAAGCGACTGCTATCGGGCCACGAAATGGGTCAAAACATGCAAAACTATACCGCCACAGCCCAAAGAAATCGTGGCAAGCAATAACGACATATAGATATTTGACATTGATAAGTCGAAGACTATAGGCACCTAGTGATGGCAGGGCGCGGCGGGGATCTAATCCCCGTCCCCGCGATGCATTCGGGGACGAAAGTGTTCCTGTCCTCGTCCCCCGTGGGGATTTTATTTAAAAAAAAAATATCTTACATATAATATATAACTTTATATTTTTTTAATATAAATATTATATAAATTATAGTTTATATATTATTTATATTAATTTAATATTATTTAATCTATATCTATATTATTTTAATATTATTTAAATTATAATTTAATATTTTATATATTATAATATGTAAATTGGGTTCGGGGCGGGGCGGGGAACGAGGCGGGATCTCCGCAGGAAAAATCATTCCCCGTCCCGGCCCTCCGGGGATAAAATCTCGGGATTCCGCATGCCCCACTGCCAACCCTGAGACACGGCATGCGTGGCGCTATTTTATGGAATTGAAATCGAAAAAAAAAAATCGATTATAAAGATTGAAATCGAAAACCAGTTACTTTCTTTCCATTACCGTTCACCAGTTCTTTGACATCTGTCTTTAGTTAAATGATTCACGAGCATAAAAATTTTTGACAAACAAATAATTAAGGTTATATCGTGTGACGTGTAATACACTAAAATATAGACATGTATGTACTTACGCAGCCGGTGGTGGTCGATGGTCACTGGCTGGAATATATACCATATATATAAATAAAAATAAAATTTTTATTATCAAAATCAGAATTGTCCGACACGTCATCGCCTTCTTCTAGGTAGCTGCTATAAAGGTCGACATCATTAATGTCAATTTAGTTCGGGAAATATTCCTATTGATTGATTTCTGCTACGTGCTTTTTCAGCTCCATATGTTATCCAAATTAATTCTCGCGTCTGGCGAGGCATAAAAGAATCAATGGACACCAAAATTTCTCACCCTCGATTAATATATAATTCCAACCTTTTAATCTCAATATTCGGATCCATCTAAACTTCTTGCTAAGATCACTTCATCTAAAACAGAGTCATCTCAAAGGTGCATGGCGAATAAAAATATACAATTTCTTCAAGTAAATTAATCAGTACGATGTTATCTTCACTAAGATGGAGAAGAAGTCCTGAAATCAAGATAAATATCATTAAAAGAAAAAAAAAGGAAAACAAGAGGCCAACTGCCCAACTCCAAGAAACAAAAACTAAAAAATATAAAGTAGAAAGAAAAGCTTATGTACGGCAACAATGTCCCTGAATGTATTATTATCAGTAGCCATTGACTGTCTTCACTTCAACAAAGACCTTCTTGCCAATCAATCCATGCAAGAAAAACTCATCTCCATCTTTTGAGCTATTCTTAAATCACTTGCTATCTCTCAAGCAATTCCCAGGCAAAAGAAACTTAAACTCCTCAGCATTCTCCAAAAGATACAAAGGAAGATGAACCCCCGAGAAAGAACGAGGAATGGGTCCCATCTTCCCTATAATTTCCCTGAAAGTATACTCTTCGGGCACCATATCGAACAAATCGCTACCTTCGCATATCACTCTCTGAACCCTCTTAGGGTTCAAGAAATGGGAAAACCTCACCCTATCGAAATGGCTGTAAGCCCTCATTTTGAACACGAACTCATCGATTCGCCTGAAGCAAAAGCTGCAATGCCAGCCAGCATCAGCCAAGATAACATCAGATTGCCTGTAATGAGCATACTTAGTCTTGCCCGATTCATACACGTGCACAGAAGCCCTCCAACTGTTATAATCCAGAAGAAATTCGAACGAATACAGATAATTTCTCAGCCTCAGATGCAAAATCGGAGGTATCCCATCGCACCATCTCAGCAGATTAATCGTATGACCGCTGGGAATCTCATCCACGTCAGACATGATCAGAAGATCATCGTCTTGAATGCCAGCTCTTCTCAGTAGATAGTCCAGCGAAAGCCTTTGATAGGCTTCTTCGATAAAAGGGTTCTCTCCTTTCTTGAACCTGCCCTGGACCTGCCCATAGGACAGCCTCGAACCCAGGAAATCGAACTGATCCCTGACCGAATAGAACACATAGGGCTTTGGCAGCCCGGTGAAGGTAGAGTTCGATTCGAGGAGGACAAAGTGGGAAACGTATGGCTCTAATTCCTTGAGGCGAATCTTGAGAAGGTCTATTTCGTTGCTGAAGAGTACTGCGTCGAAGACTCGCCTGGGGTAATCGCGGGTCCCCCAACCGTGGAGCTTGCAGAGGTTTTCCATGGACATGTTTTCGTGATAGTAGTGAGGGATTTCTTGAAAGGGCTTCGGTGGAGATTCCCATAAGGGTCTTAAGAAGTAGGTGATTTTCTGGCCGTGGGCGTATACGATGAAGATGCATGTTGGGACTAGAACGAAGAGGAAGAGTAGGGCTTTGATGTCGATTCCTCGAAGCACGCATTTCAGCCTCGACATGCTCATCGTACGTCCTGAATCCTGGCAATTTTTAAGGTTGTCCCAGATGATAAAAATTAGTTTGGATGAATGATAGTAATAAGACTTCATTCAGCGTAGAAACAGAAGGGATTGAAGCTCAAGTAATACAAAATTGCCAACAGAGAAAACTATTCTGAAGAACTCCGACCATAAAACTGCGTTCTCCGAGTTTAAATTTCATCGAATTCTCACTCACTTTTTTCCTCTTTCCAACACTCTCAGCCAAAAGCAGAATCAGGGAAAACAAGTAATTGAAGAAGGCACGAGAAATTGAAGAGACAAAGCACTCATAATCCTAGAAAAAAAACTGCTTACAGCACATCACAGTGATTCAGTGCTTATCCAGCTTATATCAGTATATCAATCTGAACCTAAAACAAGCAGCAGAATAGACAAAGATGGAAGCTTTACCTCGTCGCAACCATCGCCGCAGATCTCGTCAGTCTTCTTGGAACAATAATGAGATCCCCCTTCTACCATATTACAGAATTTCTCCCTAACCCTAGGAATGCAACTCATGCCTACGGATAAGATTTCAAAGCCCACAAAAATCTGAAGTCAAAAGGCTAAATATCTAATTTGAAAAAAGGTGGGTTTTTTTTTTCACATCCAGCCGACGAAACTAAAAACAGAACGATACGCACAGAGAGCTCGCTACTGTTCTGCAAGCTTATACAAAGCAAACGCCAAGAAGAGAGAAACTCTCCAATTTATTGCCAGGTTTTCCACATATATAAACATAGATTAGTGAATACTAAGTAGCGACCGATAAACATGGTTTGATTTTCAAGAGAGAAAACAAAAATCCCATAAACCTGTCCCTCTCCTCTCTCTGTCTCTTTCTGTGTCTACCTGGTGAATGGGTGTCAGTTTCTGTGAAGACTACAAGGAAGAAATGGGTTCTCTTGGTCTTCCAAGGTTCTATCTTTTTTTACTTTAATTTGCTAATTTTCGAGAAATTTTGAATTTTGGATTAATTTCAGGGATGGAGTCGTGCCTTAATTACCGATAGAATGCTAATTATTTTCTTTTGTTAATTTATAGAAAGTATATTCGGATATATTCTAAGCGAATAATTAGCACGATACACGTCACGTAGCGTTCAACCCCCCAATACACTCTACTCTCATCATTTTGCAAGTGAAAAATGTAGTGTTACTACCATTTCAAAAATAATTTTTTTCTCTCTCACCATGTTGAGGTGTTGAATTTATAATAAATTGGAATGTCTATAGTATGACATGGAGTTGATTTTTTATTGTAATCGTGCTAGGTAGCTCCTGAAGCCAAACATATTTTAGTAAATAAATTATTCATTATATGTTTTCTTGCTTCAATATATTGAAGTATACAAGTATAAAACTGTACGCGGCAGTTAAGTAAATGTTTTCCCATGTAATAAACCAGTGCCAACCTGGTTCTCGCTGTTTTGCCATGATTATATGCATGCAATGATAATTAATTTATCAATCGACGAGGAATTATTGCAACTAAGGTTATATGGAATTAAGATAAAGAAAAAAAACACTAATTCATTAGTTGAGGACCACCCGAGAAAGACCTAATCTATCAAATGTCAATGAAGTCTTTCTTAAATATAGCGGTTAATAATATGGGTTCAGAACTTCGGATAATGGACTTTTGATGGATATTTTGAAATTTAAAATCAAGTAGTTCTTTTTTTTTTACCTTCAAATTGCAAGGCTTATTTGGGCCCTTCATGGGCTGGAACTACATATATTTTGTCACCAGTTTCTTAAATTTTTTCAAGTTATCACGCATTGAGAATAACAAAAAAAAAATCTAAAATAAGGGTTTTTTTTTTTTTTTTTTGGTTTTGCAAGGCCATTAAAGAGTTAAAGAATATTAAATGCGAACAATATAAGAAACGCGTGACATATATACGTAACCACACTCATGCAACCAGAAACTGTGACGAAGCCTCTATGAATATAACTAAATGCACTATTCCATTATTGTGCAAATAATTTAGAGGGGCATCAATGATGTACTATTGCTTGCTGTAAACTTAACTTCAATCTTTATTTAAAAAAAAGATAGACAAGAAAAAGCATTTAGGGCTTTGTCAAGCCTCTTATAGATAACATGAACATGATATCATTGGTATCTTCTGTGGAGCATTGACGCAATATGTTTAATATTACATTCGTCACACGATGTACAAATTACGATCAAATGCTTACATTGGAAGACAGTATTATTCCAAGCTTAAATTTTTATTTGTGGGGCAGTTCCGGGGGATTTATTATTTATATTATATTAAAAAATATATAAACTCGACTATGAAGAAGAGAGGAAGAGAAACGCCATGAATTGAACTCGTTGCATTCAATGGAAGGATGATGAAATTACCACTACCATGAAATTTGGATATTTCAATATAGAATGAGCAATAGTCTGGTCTTAAATAACGGCAGACCTATCGAAATGCATCAAAATTAAATTAAGAAAACGAAAGTTTGTAATGCCAAACGACGATGCACATACTGCATCTATATATCTTAAGTGTTAGATGTTTTTTAAATTGAAATTTGGAGGCCAAATTCAGATGAAAAATATAATGAAGGGAGGGCACAAAGATCGGTGTAAAGGTAGCTTAGCTTTATTACATTTCTAAGGTCAACTCAAAGAAAAGGCACGGAAGGCAAAAGCAAGGAGACGGTACGGAAGGTCCTTAAGAAGAAAAGAGAGAATCTCCTTATGATAATAAATCACTAAGAATTTTCATCAACGAGTCCGAGATTACATGGATAAAAGAACAATTAAAGTACATAAAACAGAAAGTAGATGAGCATAATCAAACTTCCATCGAGCTAAAGCGTACATAGTCGCAATCGATCTGCTGTAAGAACAGTGGAAGGAAACTAATGTCAAGATTATTGGAGCTTACTGAAGATTAGAAGCGAACAGAGTTCGAGCATCGTGATATTGAAACAAGTCCGATAATTCCCCACTCGCTGACGAGTTTAGGACAGAATTGTTGAAACCCTGAAAATTTTCACCATGTGAAGCTGTGTAGTTGGACTTCATAAAACCGATATCGTTGGAGTTAGAACTCCATCCCTGATCGTACTGAGGGCCAACAACTGATATTAGCTGTTCACCCATCCATGGACTTGAAGAAATTACCATCTCGGAAGAATCATTGTGAACGTTAGTACTGTTTCTGTCATAGAAAAGCGCCGACTCGTCTGACTTGTGGTGCTGGGATTGTTTCTCAGTTCTCACCGTCGTCGTCTTAGATTTCGGGAAAAACCCTTGTAAGACTTCTTGCAACAAACCTGAGTCTGACTTATCAGCGCAGAAAAAATCCATGGGGTCTTCTTCATCAGGGTTCATAACCCTAACGTTGTCTCTCTCGAAACCCTCGAATTTCAGAGAGGAACGCGCTTTGGCGTCGTAGTTAATTATTGGGTCCTGAGAAACTGTAGCAGCGTTGTTCACACCGAATGCCTGAGAATTTATGTTGCTAGACGACGACATGTTCAACAATGAAGGAGAAGATGAGTTCTTGTAGTAATCACCTACGGCAGATGCCGAGTTTGAGTTATTACAAGAACTCATGTTGATCAGAGAGTTATTGCTCAACGAAATCTGCTCTTGCAAGGGCGAGAAGCTGCTGCAGTGATTCAGATAAGAGCTATCCATAGTCGTGGAAGAACCAATCATACGATCACGGCGGAACATCATGTTAAGAGAATCAACGCTTCTCCTGCTAGGATTGTAGCAGTCGAAAATATTAGGGTTTGTTGCAGAAAGAAAGTGATTATTCGCGGCACGACCACTTAGAACAGACTGCTGCTGATGAGAGAGCTGCTTAAGGTTGCTGTAAAGAGAAGGGATTGATACTTTCTTGTTGCGTAGCAGAGTTTGGGTAAACGAAGTTCGTTCGCGCCTTAACGCCGCGCATGGCTCGAGCGGCGCAGTCGTAGGCGCAAGCTGCCTCCTCCGCCGTGTCGAAGGTTCCCAACCAGCGCCGTTCTTTGGACTGAGGGTCTCTGATCTCGGCGGCGTATCGGCCCCAAGGACGGCGCCGGACGCCGCGGTAGCGCATCGTGGTGGTGGCGGAGACGCCGGCGTTGTCTTTGAGTGTTCTTTTGGTGGCTGAGCTGCGCTTCTGATGGACTGGCGGCGGTGCTGCGGTGGTTGTACGGTACGTTGTGTCGGTTACGTCGGTGAGCGTTGCGTTGAGTCTTCTGAGGGTTTCTTCCATTTCTAACAACTCTTTCTTTTGCTTTCTTTCTTTTTTCTTTTTCCTCTCTTTCCGAGTTTAAGGGATGAACTGTGGGATGGTATGTAAAGTTTGTAGGGATATTGTATTTATAGCTAGAATTTTACACTTTTTGTATGAGAGAGAAAGAGGGCGAGAGTTTGCATGGATTATTTATTATTTATTTATGGACTTTCTGTAGATTCTTTATAAAATTGTATGTTCTCGTATCTAAAACAGTATTACGCGATGATTTCGCCTTAATAATATAATTTTCTTGCAGAGCATATTTCAAAATCAAATGAACATTCTGAGGTAGACAGGTCATAAAGTTGCATGTATTATATTCATTAATTATCACGCCCGGACATTAATTGCAACTTCAATCGAGGTTAACTTCTAATTATTTGCCCTTTCTTTCACGATGAGAATGCACATATATCAATGTCCAACGTCCATGTATTTATATGCCTCTCTTGTGTTCTGAGTCCATCGTAATGCTACCCATCGTTTTAAAATTTACATATGCGAAAATAATATGCCTAACTATAAAAAAGTTATATTAATTTTGCTTCGATGTAAATTAGTGATTTCGTTCAAATCAAATACACTTTCCTCCTTATGAACATTAACAAATGGTGTATCGACAAAGAGGTTATTGCGTAATCAATTATGAAGTCATGTCATTTCCAAGAAAATTAGAACCCTAAATTAATTTCAGAAATTTTGCTGTCTTTAAACTCTTACACGGTATAGAAAAATGCGAATATATCGACTAGCAGCGTTCAACAATAATAATAATAAAATAATTATACTACAACTACTACTAATAATAAGATTCACCAAATCAAAAGGGGTCAGCATCAAAAAGTCTAGATCGATCTAACATGAAACAAAAATTCAATCGCAAAAAAATAAAAAGTTTGTTCTCGATATTCGAGGGAACACTTTTTCTACATCATATCATTCTGGCGGCTCTCAGATTGTGTCTCTCCATTATTTTCCATTGTTTTGAGGTGAATGTATAGAAAACAGTTGTATAAAAATTTTGTTAGAGTGAGTATCCATGTCTGAAAATATTTTATATAAGTACCCATTCGACTGTGCGTACTATTTTCATGGTCTTAACGTACCTTTTTATATGTGTATTGCGTGTCATGTCATCCATTTATATGGTACCCACATATAATCCCTATATACGTTCCATACGGTATCTTGCGGCTGACTGTATGATGGTACCATTTTCTAGCTGTATATTACGTACATAATACGTTTCTACATGGTACCTAAATGTGTGATATGATGGATGTACCTTGCGGTGGGCAGGTACCAATGTGCAAAAACATTATTCTGACAGGTACCTGCATAAAAAAAATTTGCTAATTTTTTCTATTAATGGGTATTTTATGTAAAATCCCCTTTTTTGAATGAATACTTATATCTATATATATATATATATTTACTAGTTTTTTACCATGTGTATCACATATTTGTAATTATTATAATAAAATTATTAATTAATGTTTGATAGTTGATAGCTATCGTGGAAGTATAATATGTGGTACTGATGATTTTTTGAAATTTTTATTATTTAATTTATTATTTTTAAGTTAAGGGACAAGTGACAGCATATGAGAGCAGCTGCATTTCAATTATTGTATAAGATATTTGCATCCGATTATTATATTTAATTTAAAGAATCACGATAATGGTCTGCTTAACTATCTCACTGTTCTATAATCCTTTCTCTAACACACATATTTTCTATGTATATGGAATTTGAATGTAGAATAATTTGTACTGCATGCATAAATGCGACCATTGGTAATTATATTTAGGGTTTTTAAAGCCAACGTTTAGTTTCACATGACTTTGTCCGAAACTAGACATAGGCTCTTTAAATAATATGTTGTTATCATATCATAGGGTTTCTGTTGGCAGATGGAAACCTAAAGTTGTACCACACAACACGAACTTAGAGGGGAAAAAGTGACCTCTTATCCATTATCGTCTTCGTTTATTGTATTGTATCAATTAGTGGTGAAAGATGAGCCGAGCCGGCTCGAGCTCGATATAAATGAGCTCGAGCTCGTTTATGTCGAGCTCGAGCTTGAGTCCGGATGTAGTGGTTCGAAACTCGCGAACAGACTCACGAGCTTTTTTAATTTTTTTTATTGAAAGCTCGAGCTCCTCGCGCTTAGTGAGCTCGAGTTCGAGCTCATCTAGCTAGAAATGAACTCGAGCTCGAGCTCAGCTGTCAGGGCTCGAGCTCGAGCTCGAGCCCAGAAAATGAGCCGAGCTCGGGCTCGTTTACAGCCCTAGTATCAATATAGGAAAACAAATTCTTATTCGTTGGATTTTTCACACATGTTATCAAAGAATTTAATTTGTGATGAGTTGTAGATAAAAACTAATTTAACTTTCGGTTGGCCACTTAGGTAGGGTAGAAATTGTCCGGTGCATGAAACTAAAGGTTTTTCAGATGGAGAAATCAATTTTTGTTTAATGTTTTTCAACTAAGCAAACACGACTCAATGTTGATGCCTGATGAATGAAACCATATGATCCTAGCTAGTGATTCAGTAACTCGTGATCGTTCGAGCTAAAATTATATCCATTAAGTTTGAGTATTCATTAATATTTTGTCAAACCTAATGATGATCCCCGAGATCCTAGCTAGTTACACATTTATTATAATATACTTATTCATATTAATTTAGACCGTTCAATAATATACGCGTAATAAAAAAAACGCATCATGACGTCATACAGAGTAGCCGCACAATGTATTTAGATTATGAAGAATTCATTAGACGTTTCGCTAGTGTTTTTAATAGGAAATTATTCCAAACATATAAATTTGAAATTTTAAAATCAATTTCAAAATAGATGCTATTAAGAACTCATAATGGGGCCGCGCCGTACCTATTTTATGCAGTTTATTATCAAGGCGTCATAAAAGTCAAATAATGGGATCCTAATTATTGGCATTAAAATGATATTTAACTTATTAGGCAAGAGCAAGACGCACGTGAGACCACCGAAACCACTCATATTTTCTAATCTAAACTAAGCTTTTTAAATTGTTAAATATTACGAAGTCACAAACCTAAAAAAATTCACATATGTTAACTAAATACAAATCAACATATTGACATCATCGACAGGTAATTTATGAAAGAGTTAATTCGATTTCAGGCCCAATTAGCAAATTTTCATTAGATTTCAGGCCCTATTGACGTTTGAAAAAGAAATAAGGATCTATTTGAAGTTTGGTTTTAGAATTAAGGACCAATTTTAAAGAAAATGACGCATTTGCCCCGGCCTGTGTGCGGAAATTACATAGAATTGCCATCGCCTTCTTCTGAAGAAGTGGTATAAACTGTACATGAAGTGGTACTGTAGACCCATGAAGTGGTACGGGTGAACAGTGATGTGGTACTGTAGACTCGTGAAGTGGTATGGGTGAACAGTGAAGTGGTATGGGTGAACAGTGAAGTGGTACGGGTGAACAGTGAAGTGGTACAAACATTGTAGACCCAAGAAGTAATACTGTTGACCAGAGAAGAACTGGTACGGAAGACCCATGAAGTGGTATTGTTGACACAGAGAAGTGATATAGCATTTTGTAGGCACATGAAGTGGTATTGTTGAACGGAGAAGTGGTACAGCAGAATTATTTAGTGTTGCTGCTGAAATCGGGTAAATATTTGCACAAGAAATACGTAAGAGTTCATCTGTACCACTTCACTATTCAACAATACCACTTCATGGGCCTACAAAATGTTGTACCACTTCTCTGTGTCAACAATACCACTTCATGAGTCTCCCGTACCAGTTCTTCTCTGGTCAACAGTATTACTTCATGGGTCTACTATGTTTGTACCATTTCACAGTTCACCCGTACCACTTCATGGTTCTACAGTACCACTTCACTGTTCACCCATACCACTTCATGAGTCTACAGTACCACTTCACTGTTCGCCCGTACCACTTCATGGATGTACAGTACCACTTTATGGATCTACAGTACCACTTTCTGTTATATTGGGCTGGATACCACTTCATGCGAGCTGGGTACCACTTCATCACTATTATTTTATGAGGGTATTTTCGTCCAACAACCTAAATTCTAACTAAAATTCTGAAATGGGTCCTTCAAATTAAATTTTTTCTGACATGGTCCTTAATTCTATGTAAAATTTCAAATGGGGTCTGACAATCAATCGCCCCTTTATGAAACTGCCAGTTCATATATTCACGAGACCAAAAAGTGAAGCTACAATAATTTGTTTTTAATTTAATGCGATATGAGTGGTATTAATATGAGGTTAGACGTGTAAGGGGAACAGTAAAGTACATCGAGATCTTAACGACAAGTGGGGAGATTTATGTCAGAGTATGTACTTTGGTTTGATACAAATATCAACATTTTATCTAGATTTTGCATTATTTCCTCGCGGTTTATAACTTTTATTTTATTTATTTTAATTTGATTTAAATTTTACGCAATGGTAATCTAAAAGGCACGTACGATCAGGCAAGGCATGCACGGGTAAATTTAATGAAAAGATAGAAAGATCTGCACACGTATCATTCCATAGGTAGCAGTATGTTGGATATTCGTACGTAAACAGACAAATTTACATTCATATACGTATGGTTCTATCTAATTTAAATTACAAAGAAAACAAAGGCAAGAACAAGAAAATCAGAGAATTATTTGGGGAAAAAGACATAACCAGCCTTAATCAATGAGAGTCCCATGGGATCATTAATGTGGCAAGAACCCAAGATTTTATTGCAGGATACTGTCTTGATATTATATGTATAGTATTTAATATTACATATTATTACAAAGTCAATTACTTGTGCTACTAATAAAAGTATGCTCGTGGACATGCTTGGTCGGATTCAACCTATTTTATTCATATAATCTGCAAGTAACGTTGCTATCTATAATCAGAAAAAACGGGGCTCATTTAATTCAACAAAAAGATTACAATATCTACTTACATATATTAAATATAAATCATCGTTTTTGTCTGTTAATACTTGCAAGTTTGTGAAAATTCTGCAGCTACAGGTTTTATTGCACAGTAATAATAGGGACACTCGTGCTCTTTTTTATTCAGATCGCCGCTGCTCGTGCGACGGTTGACTTCATATTTTAATTTAATACATTTTTACATGCATAGTCTTCAATTTGTTTTGGATCTCTTTTGTGAGGATATGTATCATCAACGTATTAATATCGTTTATTACGTAAAAGGTTTTTTTTTTTTTTAATTTACGTAGTAAAAGTTTCGAGGAGATGATTTGAAGTGAACCATAATTCAATATGGATCAATTCGAAATCAGGCCCCATTAAGGGTTTGATTTCAAATTCAGGCCTTGTTTGAGAATTTTTCAGGTTAAAAGGACCCATTTTTATGTGGTGTAAAGAAGTGGTATGAAAGATATTTGAGGTGGTATAGAGTGACAGTTTTGTGTTACAAAATTTCAGTATACTGGTATGTCAGAGCAATGAAGTGGTACTGCAGAAAATAAACTGGTATCATATGATCATAAACTGGTACGGGATTATGATTTTGTGGTACAGAATTTCAACATACTGCTGGTATGTAAGAGCAATGAACTAGTACCGCAAAAAAGGGTCCTTAAACCAAATTTTTTGCCAAGAGGGCATGAATCAGTTATTGGAGTGCCTGAAGTGAAAATGCCCAATTTAATATATTTGATATTAATATTAATAGTCAACCAATCCGAGAAGGTGGATGTTAACAAGGCAGGCGTAGGCGTGCATTACTAACTGGTTATTTGTCTCGGCTTTATTGCACACAATATTTTAGAGATAATCATAACCTACGTGTTGGCCTTTAGACCAAGTATTATATACTACTAAATGGTGTATTGGGTTTCTTAAAAACTAAGCCTAACTAATGACGTGTTAATTTACCTTAACTCTAATGTTTATGAAATTTATGTATTCGTTCCGCATCAAATTCGTATAGTAACTCCCACATAACTACAATTTATTTTACATAGTTCAGTAACACAATTCTTCAAAATTTATTTTATGCAGAACACACACCATATATATTTATGAACTGATGAAAGCGTCACATCCCATAATGATTTAAAAGAACAAAGAGATCCCAAGAGGTCATTTCAGAATTTGATACTCCCAACGTTTAAAATAAAATTAAAGAAAAAAATCATCGTTCATTTCATACGTAGACATGCTTTTAGTTCAGACCATGTTTCTCTTCTCAGACAAACATCATGGTCAATTTCTGAGCCTTTTTAGTGCTAGCTGCTTCTCTATGTATGTGGGCATTAGACTTTCAGAAGATCATTTCAGCCCTCTAAGTTATTTATATTTATAAAAGAAATTTAACTTATATAAAGAGTTGTTAAAATAAAATCTAAACAACGAACACTACGTGTTTGTCTTACCAGGCCTTGAATTTGGGCCTTCTGTGTAGGGTTGGATGAGTCGAGTCCATTAACATCATAGATTTTTATTTTTTCAAAATCCATTTTCAGTCGTATTGAAGATATTATAACTAGAAAACGAGGCGATACATAATATCATGATATTTGATCCCGTCACAAGTTTTCAAGATATACATGGTTTTGTAGCTTCAAGATATAAACATTACCGAAATGATTATAAATTTATAACGCAGTACAGACTATTGGAATTTGAACTTCAACATTAAACACAGACTAGTACTATTGCACACTCATCCGTTAGTGCTCTATATATTATATATCAATTATAAAATAATAATTTATTAAAATAAAAGGATAAAATTGGAATGTAAAATATTATGTAGTGGGTAATTGTTGTTTTTCTATTGATTGTTATTTTAAGACATACAAAATACGGTTTAACCCAGACCCTCAGCCTTAATAAAAGCGTATAGATATGTGCACCGCCGAGGACTGCACATAAAATTATCTGTCCCACAAATTATGTCCCATGTATGTCTCAAATAATCATATTCGTTGAATTGTAAATCCTATGGTTGACAAGTTTTTATGTTTTCTTTTTTAATTCTTTAATCCTATATTCCACCAAATCATAAAATCACAATTATTTCATATAATGTATGCGATAAAAATAAATAAATATATATCCAATACTTGTTTCATGATGATCAATTTGATATTCATATCTTGTTAACATAAGAATTATTTATGATATAATTCAACAAATTGGGGCTGGGATAGGGATCGTGTGACGGATGAATTTCAATAGCGCCCGAGAGAAATACATACAATATTAAAATTCGAAAGGGGAAGCAAAACAAACTATCGAATTCCACGGTTTTTCCAAATGAAATGCATAGAGTATAACGAGAACAACGAAGGGATCAACAAAAACAGACCCCATCCGATCACCGCTTAAACAAACCATACACTAAACATAGATATATATTAACACGTAACAATAATTAATATCCTATTTTTAATCCTAATACAGCGCTGCTTCTGCCACTCCAAATTTGCTATTGCCAGTACCGCCCGTTGTGGACCCAATAAACGTATCCACCTTCGTGTCGATGATGGTTACACCGGCGACGTCCGACGAATTTTCCGGCGGCCATGGCGTACGCCGGCGCTCTAGGGAGATTCGGATTCGGAGAACAATAGCCGCCGGAGTAGGTCGCCGGCTTCGGCGGAGACGCGGCGGAGGGAGGCGAAGACGGTGCTTTCTTGACCGTGGATTTTGGAACGGAGAGGAAAGCCCTAATCTTGATAGGAGACGGCGCCTCCGTGGAATTGCCGACACGATCGTATTCTTCGACGAGGTTAGCTAAGTCTTCGTCGGACTTGATTGAAACGAGGGCGTCCAAGTCTTCCGTCGGAAGCTGACACCTCAGACTCACGTGGGACCCACACATCTCACCCATCTTCTCCAATAATTCTATCGCCAAGATCAAGAAAAGACAGATCAGTTAAGAAAACCCTAAAATCATCAATCAATAATAGATCATCTTAGATCGTGTAATAATGGATGGGAACTTACCGGCAAAGGAGACGGAGGAATCGACTGAGAGGACACGCGTCTCTCCGCCGTGATAACGGAGCTTTCCATCGGGGTAGCGAGGTAGGATTCGACCTCCATAGCTACATAGGAATTTGATGGTCGTCTTGGTATTCTTGAGATTATTGTTGTGGGAATTAACCATGTTTGCGTTTTGTATGATTGTGTGTGTGTGTGTGTAAGAAAGATATGTAGTAGTTTTGAAGTGGTTTCTTTAAGCCTAAGTGAGAGCGGACACATTTGGAGATGTATTTATAGATGTTTTGAGGTAAATACTGCTGAATTGATGAGAAATTGAAACTTAGTTTTATCATATGCCAGCCCATGTTCGTGGACCCTAGTAGAGATATATGTAATGTAAGACGATGAGAGCGATTGATGAGGTGGAGCAAATACTACATATTATTAACAAGAAAAATATGAAAAGAAAAATAAATATGAAAAACAATATAGTACGAGCCCCTTTAGGCTTTATCTAGAGATGAATTTTAGGGTGCTCACCTTATGTGAGCACCTTATGTGGGCATCTGTTGGAATGGTACCGATTGATGCCATTCAACATCCCACGTCGATTCTAAGGTTATGTCGTCTTAATTAACACCATCTAGGTGTCATTAATCGACATTTCGGATGCTGATGTAGCATATCGACGCCGTACATTACACATTTTACGTGTCAATGACAAAAAATCACGTCAATATGCCAAATCAGCATCGGAAATGTCTATTAATGACAACTAGATGGTGTTAATTAAGACGCAATAACCTTAGATGTCGATGTGAGATATTGAAATGGCACATCGGTACCATTCCAACAGGTGCTCACGTAAGGTGCTCAAAATTCCTCTATCTATCGATACTTTAGTTTTTATACGAAAATTTCAGCAAAACATGTAAAATTTTGTAGGATTCGGCACCTTTTACTACTTACGGAGATCGTTTATTGGACCTTTTATCTTAACTTAGATCCATAATAGTGTGTTATTTCTTTTAGAAGGAAAAGTAAAAAAGAAAAAAAGGAAAAGGCTTTCACGAAGAAAGTTCTACTACGGATGACTCATCACTTTAATACCGTAGACTGCTTTACTAACCGGTTAAGCCAAATTACCTAATAAGTATAAACAAAGGAAGGTCATATATTTGATCCGAAAACGATGTTTTATATTTAATGTTATAATTTAGTAGTATTTGGATTACGAGATGGTTTATTTTGAATAAATGCATGGGGCACGCAGGCAACATCTTACAACTGTCACGACGATTTAAACTGAAAGTTTGTTTTTTAATACTATCGAATTTGATGGGGAAATCCAATCGATTTTATATATGATTCACAATTTCAGAATACAATACTTATGGGAGCTAATCATATTTTAACAAAGGTTAGTTATAAATCTTGTGGCTAAAACTCGTTAATGGACGGGTTTAAACAATTCATGTTATAAATCTTGGTAGATAACGGTCGTGACGTGAACATGTCATGTTATTGCATGAAGTTAAAATCCACCTCAAAAAAAGCCAAGGCATTGGGATTCGCCACTTGGGGTGATTAGGATTTATGTTATTTAATATTTAGTCGACAAAGAAATATGCGTTTGATTATTATTTGTCAATTTCATTTAGTTTTAATGCCACCGAATAATCCAAGAGCAGTGTCCATTCGACATTGACGACATGTCATGCGGCTTCGTTCTATGGTAGGCCAGACTGTGATATATATGTCGATTTCCAGAATATTCTCTATTATTTGGATTTAAAAAAATATACTTTCAATTCCCTTACATTATCGTCACTCATCAGAACTTGTTTCCTTTTTTCTTTTTTTTTTTCTATATGTTTGGAGAATTGAGATGGAAAGCTACGCACCACTTGTCAGTTGTCACCTTATCCAGTTTAAACAGATAAGAAACTCTTTTAGTGCAATCTCCTTTTCTTTTTCGCTAGGAGTTTATAGATGAAGAACAAAATTGAAATTTGATTCGTAAAAAAAAAGGAAATAAAAGTATGTTATTTAAGATCTGCGAAAGCCAGACCGTGCCCATGATACTCGATTTTGAAGGAGTTCAAATGTCGGGAAAGGAAACACTTCCAAAACACCACATATCTTCGATCCAATTTTTATAATAAAAATATTGATAATAAATAATAGATGAAAAGTAACGTGTCAAAATATAACTGAGTAGGCGAAAATTTCTTACAAACGTGTCAAGTCCAGCATAACATGCGTACACGCGTCGTAAAGACCAAGAGCTCAATTGGGTGGGACCATAATGAAATAAAAGTTAGACATAGAGAAATGATCAAAGAAACGAAAAATGAAAAGAAACAGAAGGACCTGAATTAACTAACACTTTTGGGGCTAACAAAAATGGGTCAGCAAACAGCATACAAACGGCTCGAGTTCTTTGTGCAGGTAGAAACTACGAAGCCCAATAAAGGCTCAAAATAATATTGGGCCCAACGTAATTAGAGTGACGAAAGGGGAAAAATACTAAGTAGGTGATGCCTAATAGACTCAAGAAAATACATTTAATTATATCCTATACTTTGATTTACGTATAAATATTTTTTCCAGACAAGTGGACGACAATGGTCACCAACATTACGTTCAAAAAAATCCTGTTATCTCATCACCACTCATTCAAAACCAAAGCCAAAACCACAGTCGCACATCTTCACTTCTCCACCAAACAAACGAAATTGGAAAAAAGAAAATGGATTCAAGAAAATGATCTTCATCTTCTTCAAACGGAATAATTCTCACAATCTCAACTCTGTCCAAAATAACTAATTATGATCTCCTCGTACTTGTTGAGCTCCACTAGAAACACCACGCTATTACATCATCATAACATCACTACGTCCTTCACTTATCACATCCCAAAACGCAGGCATGGCCTCACCACTACCCACCTAAAGCCTCGCCAGATTCCCAACCCCAAGCGGCCGCGCGTGGCATTCACCGCCCCATTCGCTTCCCTGTCATCCTACGCAGATTCGGAGGGCGAAAACCTCGAGAAGAAGTCAAACGACGGCGGCCATCACAAGGAAGAAGCCATCAAGTCCGGCGCCGGCGGCGAGCTGCCGGGGATGGCCCAGGCCTTCAACATATCGTCGAGCACCGCCTCGGGCATATCGATCTGCATTGCCTTGGCCGCCCTTACAGTGCCCCTTTTCATGACCTCTCTCGGACAGGGACTGCCATTAAAGACGAGAATATTGTCCTACGCCACCATTCTGTTCGGCTTCTACATGGCCTGGAACATAGGGGCCAACGACGTGGCCAACGCCATGGGAACCTCCGTCGGCTCCGGCGCGCTGACGCTGAGGCAGGCCGTCCTCACGGCGGCCGTTTTGGAATTCTCCGGCGCGCTTCTGATGGGAACACACGTCACCAGCACTATGCAGAAAGGAATCCTCGTGGCCAATGTCTTCCAAGGGAAGGATACTCTGCTCTTCGCCGGCCTTCTCTCTTCCTTAGCAGCTGCTGGCACTTGGCTTCAGGTTAGTCCTTTGGCCACTGCAATCCTCTGTTTCAGCTAGCCTTGGAACATAAATCCGTTCAAGTCAGTTAGAGAGACGTTAACCTAGGATTATGCTGTCGTGTCCTTTTTAAAACGTGGCTCGATTTGCCAGGTGGCGTCGTACTATGGCTGGCCGGTTTCTACGACCCACTGCATCGTCGGCTCGATGGTAGGGTTCGGCCTCGCCTACGGCGGGACGGGCGCAGTTTTCTGGAAATCGATCGCAAGGGTTACTTCGTCGTGGGTCGTCTCGCCTCTAATCGGAGCTCTAGTCTCTTTCCTCGTCTACAAATGCATTCGAAGGGTAAGAATGAAAGATATAGAAGTCTGAGTCAACCCAACCACGGTTAATAAATAAACCTAACTCAGCTTTATTCGTCTCTCTTTAGTTCGTCTACAGCGCGCCCAACCCGGGCCAGGCGGCCGCAGCCAGCGCGCCAATCGCAGTCTTCTTAGGCGTCACTGCGATCTCCTTTTCGGCTTTCCCTCTGAGCAAAACGCCGGCCATCGCCGTCCTTCAAGCCCTGGCCATAGGCGCCGCTGGGGCCACATTGGTCTACCGCACCATCAGAAAACAGCTCGGCCACCTCCTCGACAAGTCCCGGGAACCCGGCGAAGGGACGGGCCCCACCGCCAAGGACAACATAGGGTTCCTTTCCGACATTGCGGGCCCCACCGGGACCCAGCTTGAGATCGTCTACGGAGTCTTCGGGTACATGCAGGTAGGGTTGCAAACAGATCGAACTTTTTCTGTGGGTTCCATTTGATATTCCGAAAATTCGAACAGAAATAATTTTGTTAAGAATTACAAGCCTAGGCCCCAATGCTTAGGCCTACACGAATCTCACATGATCGGCTAACTTATAAATTGATGGGCTGCTCCACGTATCACCAATTAGTCTTAGAATGGAACCCCAACAAGCTTATGTGGGTCAGACCTTCTCATATGTTGGCTCACGGGCGTCCACTAAGATATTTAACAAATATGACAATATGCGATTTGTTGGCAGAATATTACGCGGTTTGATTTCGATTAAACTCGATTCGATTCGTTTGCAACCATGCGGTGCATGCAGGTGCTGTCGGCGTGCTTCATGTCGTTTGCGCACGGAGGCAACGACGTGTCGAACGCCATAGGCCCGCTGGCGGCGGCGCTGTCGATCCTGCACGGAGGAGGGGGCGGGATGATGGGCGGGGGCGAAGTCGTAATTATACCCAACGACATACTTGCGTGGGGCGGGTTTGGGATCGTGGCGGGACTCACCATGTGGGGATATCGAGTCATCGCCACGATAGGGAAGAAGATCACCGAGCTCACGCCGACGAGGGGTTTTGCAGCCGAGTTTGCGGCCGCTTCGGTCGTTCTCTTCGCCTCGAAGCTCGGGCTTCCCATCTCGGCGACGCACACGCTCGTCGGGGCGGTGATGGGCGTGGGATTTGCGAGGGGGCTTAACAGCGTGAGGGCGGAGACCGTGAGGGAGATCGTGACTTCTTGGGCCGTGACGATACCCGCTGGGGCGACTTTTGCCGTGATTTACACTTGGGTTTTTACCAGGATTTTGTCGTATTTTCTTTGAAGAATGTTGATTTTTTTAAAGTGGCCGGCGGGCAGAGAAGTCGAAAATCTTGAATTCTCTGTGCTCACTTCGTTCGAAGATTGATTGTTTTTTTTTTATCCGACCCCTACTTACACGACTTCGATCGTTTTTTTTTTTTTTTTGCATCTGCGATTCCATTTATGCCAAAAGAAAGCTAAGTTTTGAGACGCAGGCTTCACGAAAATGAGAAACATCACCGTAAATTTTCGAGCGGACGAATTGCCCATCGTTAGGCAAAATTTCGAAACAACCATAAGACGCACACATTGCTGGAACTTTGTCAAGCGTGGAACAACATCATCAAAATAGTAATCATACAGCTTCAGTTTTACAATATTCAGATACATAATTTCAGTCAGTATTTTTTCCTACAGTAAAGATAAAGCTCAAAAGGAACTGTATACATCAGAGAATCGAATAGCAAAAGGTAAGGAAAAACCACGAACATCCTCAAAACAGACAAAAAACGGTGAGGCGTGGCTATACCTTAATCCTAACATCGACCCATCTTTCATCAAAAGATCATAGTCCAGCGAGTTAAATCACATGTGAGTTGAAAAAACTTTTCATCATTTAGTTCAGGCTCGAGGCGTATATATGTAGTGTCGTACACTTGCTGTTCGTTCTTGTAACATTTATGCAACGGCATCAGCTTGTCTTTTGGTCAGCCTCGCGTACAAACCATCTTTCTTCAACAGGTCCGTGTGGCTTCCCATCTGAAAAAATTGAAGTCGAGAATAAAAACAACGGGTGGATTTTCACATATTCTTGCATCTTGGCAGCAAACGAATGAATCGAACGATAAGAATGCTCTATGATCGTCAGCAGCGAACGAACCTCAACGATTTTACCAGCGTCCATTACTATTATTCGGTCTGCAGCTTGTATTGTAGACAACCTGTAAGAGGAGACAGTCATCAGTTTTGCATCACAAGTATATTACTGTAATAAGTTTTGACACAACTCACCTATGCGCTATTACAATAACAGCTCTCCTTCTTTCGATGTCATTTTGTACCGAACGAAGAATGCCCTGTTCGTTATAACACAAAGAGCTTAGCAAAACCATGCTTTTTTTTTCCACAAAAAATTTGTAACATATTCTTCTCTAACCGTAACGTTGTGTTCACTCTCTGCATCTAAAGCGCTTGTAGCTTCATCAAGGATCAAAATAGTGGGGTCTCTGAGGATAGCTCTGGCAATAGCAATTCGCTGCTTTTGCCCGCCACTTAACAGATCGTCGTCGACTAGTGTTTGGTAGCCGTTGGGTAGAGATAAGATAAAGTCGTGCGCGTAGGCTTGCTTTGCCGCCCATTCAACTTCTTGCTGACTAACATCGTGCGAACATCCATATTTTATGTTTGAACTAATGTCCATGCGAAAAAGCTTCGGCTCCTACATGTTTATGTAAGTTGAAATGAAAACAAACTTAGCATAAGATATTACAATTGTCTGGCAAACAAGAAACAATTAGAGACAAGATTTCATCGGTTTAATTTGGAGACGTATTACCTGGCCAACGTATCCAATCCTTTTTCTCAACCACTCAACGTCCAATTCTTTCATTGGGTGGCCATCAATTAGTATCTGTAATCGCAGAAAAAAGGTCTCGCAACAAAGGCAGAGCAAGAAAATAATTTAATTTAATTTGTTTGTTTTGCTTCTTTCTGTAAAATTAGCAACCCAGAGGGACATTACCTCACCATCTGTAGGCTCGTAAAGACGCAGAAGAAGGTTCACAATTGTACTCTTTCCACTACCACTAAGACCCACCTGGAAATTTGGACATGAAAATAGAACTTAAATCTCATGTAGTTTGACAGACATCGAGATATATGAATAGATTGCCTGAAGTTTTTTGCGAATTAATACAAAAAGGAAGTAAACTTACAATAGCAACAACTTCCCCAGGATGAATTGTTAGGTTGAATTGATTTAATACATGCACCTGTTCAAGAAAGAAAGAATTTACAACCTATGGAGCAGAAAAATAAAGCATAGTAGTGTAGACAAGAATCCACATTATAGTTTGGATGGATTTTACAAACGCTTATCGAATATCTTGCCATTAGTAAGAAAGTCAAACCAGATGGTCTCACTCACCGCAGTTCTCGATGGATAGTGAAAGCTCACATCCACAAACTCCACTTGTCCAATCAATTTCTGCAGCTTTAATCCTGTAACATATTTACAACATGAAAAGGGCTCGAGAGAAAAATCTAATATTTAGCAGCAGAAAGTTGAATAAGGGTGAAAAAAAACATGCCTTTTGCAGTAAATTGGTCACTAGGTAAGAGGTCGATCAAGTGAAAGACTTTTTCGCTCGCTCCTATCGACTGCATTAAGGAAGATAAGTTATCCCCAATCCACCATGTCGAGTAGATTAGCCATTCACTGTACAAAATGAACTTCGTAAGCTGCTCTGCTGTTATATGACCCTTTAGAATGGACATTCCACCTATCAGCACAGCAATAACCTACAGAAAACGATATTCAGAATCATCGTTGGTTTTCTAACATCATGTGAACACTGCAAGGAACTGGACAGTAGGGATTGTGGAGAAAATCACTTCATACAAACCTGAGTTGAGTGGTACAGATAGTTGAATAGGAAGTTCCAAACACCGTAAGCAGCACTTTGTCGCAAGCTTAAGCCAGCTAATTTCTCCAACCATAGCTTATATCTCCCATCCAAGAGATAGATATTTAGGAAATAGTTTATGCTATAAATAAAGCCAAGGAAATTCAACTGTAAATTACAAATGTACTAACAGTGAAATTCACCTTCCAAGTTCTCGTTGTTCCGTCCCATATACTCGAACAGTTCTCATCAGAGAAAATGTTTCTTGTGAAACCTACATGCATATATTAAATATCAGATCACCGAACAACTAAATAAAATGAATTATAAAAAAAAAAAAGATGAGATACCTCATTGGCGGAAGCAGTATATTCCTGAACTAATCTAGCAGATCTTTTCTGATACCTGTAAAATAACATAAGCAATTCAATAATTTCTATCAAAGAATAGGCATGAGTTACCAATTTAAACCGAACAAAACAATCTTACTGGCCATATATTAGCATAATGGTTGAGAGAGAAATGCATATTGCGAGGACACACAGTCCAAGAGGCGGAGATAAAATCAGCAAGTAGATCATAGCTCCTGAACCCTACAAGTAATTGCGGTTGATTTGAGCTCATAAGCAACTTTTGATATTTAATTGTTACTTTCTTGATAGAGCTACCTCATCAATACAAGGACTACAAAGTTCATATGGAAAACTAACCTGGAGAACGTTACGCAGTATGAGGTTTAGGTCATTGCCTATCACACGGGACACTTGTTGACAGTCAGAACCAAGCCTACTTGTCAAATCACCAACCGTTTCAGAGTCAAAAAATGATATATCCTGGGAAAGAGAAAGAGTCAAATAATTGTAGTTCAAGTGAAAAGATTTGAGTATCATCTGGCAAAGGAAAGTTGAGTATCTAGGAAGGTACGCAGGGTTCAAAAACCTGAAGAAGGAGAGCTGAGTACAATCTTTCCCTCAGGCGCTTGACCTACCATTATACAGAAGCACAAAATAAGAATTTAAACAAAAAAAGAAGACACCTAGAACTAAATCTTGTTTCCGTGTTTTATTTTCTTTTACATCCCTTATTGAAGAGAAGTCCTTGACGACTCATTACTCAAGATCATGTCAGGAAACTCACCATAATCATATTTGCAGTGCCAAATAAACCACCCCGCACGCCACTGCAAGTTTAACAGCAAAGATCAGAAACATAAGCATAAATATCCTTGAACCTAATTTTTTTAGAGGATTAAAACGAATATAAACGTATGTAGATCTCCGATAAGCTAAACTAATGATATCAACAGAAGAAGGGAGCTAAGATCATACTAGATCTCAACCTGCATATTGCTGCAGTGATGCACAGCACAACGAGGATAACAACGTTTTGACGGAACAGTGCAATTTTAGTACTTTGCGCCGAGAAGATTGAAGCTGTCAGAAAATGAGGAATCGATATCTCCGAAATCTGAAGCATTTAATTCCAACAAAGCATCAAACAAGCAAAATGCATGACTTAAAACAAAGAGCGAAGATGAACTATAATCGGTTACACCTCCTAAATATATAAAGTAAAGGAAGCTAAAGCTCGGATCCTACGTACAGCTGTGACAACTAGCGCAAGAAAGGCAGTAAAAACGACCCATCGATCCTCTCTTATTAACTCCCACATTTTCCTTAACGCCCTCAGAACAGTCACAGGCTTGGCAGAGCTCGCAACGCTAACGTTGTCGTCCTCGCTCGAAAGCCGCCACCACTCTCCACCTGGAAAAATATGCTGCAATAATCGAACCCATTTCTTCAGACCCTCGCTCGAACCTGCCTCATTACTATCATCATCTTTCAAAGAGTCCTCTTTAATTGGATACCCATTAACAGCAGCTGATTTGACTGATAAAGGATGATGGGTTCTTCTAGCTCTATCGTTACGAAGCTTCTGAAACAGAGATTTATGGGGTGGTTTCGTCAGCTCGTAGTTTAAAGAACGAGCTATCGTTTGCGTGGAATTGCATTTCATGTACGTTGAGAGAGGTTGGAGATTGCAGAGTGGGATAGCCATGGAAGACGAATCAGCCAAACACGAATTGCGATGAGATGAGAATCGAAGTTGCGTAATTTACATTCTTCAGCCTTCGCCTTGCAATGTGTGGCAATGGATTTTCCCTTTTTATTTTTGTTTCTTTCAATTTTCCCAAATTTTTGACAAAGATGCGCCTGTTTTTAGCCATAGAAAGAAACGTGTCAACGTTTAGGCATGAAATAAAGAACACTTTAAATCGTCGGCGCAAGCACCGTTTATAGCAGCAGCACAGCAATTATATTGTAAAGTAACCCAACCAACCAATCTTTCATTTTTTTTTATCGTTATTGACTATAATAGTTTGGTGAATGACGTCTTTATTGGTATGTTATTTTACATATATTTAAAACGAATTTCGAAACCTTAGAAATAGGTTCGATTTTTATGTTAGTTGATTACTTTTCGTACGCGGTTTGGTCTTAGGAAAGTAAGAAAGAACCTTCGTCTCGCTTCCTTTGGTCATAGGTTGAAGAAATTTCTAGATTTGAGCGTAGAACCCAAGTTCATCAATTCCTAATCAAATATTAAGAACCATATGAAGAATTAAAAATTAATTATTAAGTAACCTAAATAGACAAGAAAACACAGGTCAGATCATAGCATAACTCATTCCAACATTTCTGCGATTCTAGGAACAAATCTACAATCGAAGCAATAATATTACAGCTCACAAGAAGAATAATAAGAAATAAACAAAGAAGTTACTACACCACTCCTTACATTCTCCTCCTCCGATGGCCCCACCGCAGCCACCGCAAACCACCACCACCACGGCGGCGAACCGGCCAATCTCCGACCTTCTCTCCTACCCAATCATTCTCTGCGACCAGGTCAACGGAGCTGTGAAGGAGTCAACCTCGTACAAATTCGAGTGCTTGGAAGTCTCCAAATTAGTCGATCGCCTCCGCAGCATGCTCTCCGCCGCCGCGCGCCTCACCACAACCTACGACCGCCCACTCCTTCGCATCTCCGGCGAGGTCTCAAAAACCCTCGTCAAATCCCTAACCCTGGTAAGAAAATGCCGCCGCCGCAGCATCCTCTCTCGCGTCGTCGCGATTGTCTCCGCCGCCGATTTCCGCAAGATTTTTAACCTATTGGAGTCTTCCGTCGCCGATATGAAGTGGGTCCTCAGCATCTTCGAGTCCGGCGGCGGCAACGGTATTAATCTGACCCTTCCGCCGATAGCTAGCAACGACCCAATTCTTTCGTGGGTTTGGTCTTTCATCGCTTGTCTGTACATGGGCCAGTTGAACGATCGTATCGAGGCTGCTAATGAATTGGCTTCTCTAGCGAGGGATAACGATAGGAATAAGCAGATTATAGTCGACGAAGGTGGGATTTCTCCATTGTTGAAGCTGTTGAAGGATGGTTCTTCAATGGAGGGACAAATCGCAGCAGCAAATGCCCTCTTTTGCCTGGCCAGCGATGAAGATAGGGTTCGAGCCATCGTTAACGATTCAGGTGTGAATGTGATCTTAGGTGCTCTAAACGATTGCCCAATGAAAATTCAGACAAAGCTAGCAAACCTAGTTGCTCGTATGGCCGAGCATTCTCCTGCTGCAAAGGAAGATTTTGCTCGCCAGAACGCAATAAGACCGCTCGTAACTCTGCTTTCCTTCGATCTATTCGTTGATGAAGGTTTCGGCAAGCAAAGCCTCCATTCAGTGGTTCAAATAAGCAAAGACATGGAAAGAAAGAATCTTTATCGAACCCATTACTCAGAAGGCACCAGCAAAGGCGTAGGATCATCGAACTACAAGAAAGATAGGGAAAACGAAAAGCCCGAGGTCAAACTAGAGCTGAAGATCAGCTGCGCTCACGCCCTTTGGATGCTCGCCAGAGAAAGCGTTGGAAACAGCCGTCGAATCACAGAAACGAAAGGGCTGCTATGCTTGGCCAAGCTCGTCGAGGTAGAAGAAGGCGAGCTGAGGTTCAATTGCTTGATGACGGTCATGGAAATAGCTGCTGCAGCTGAATCGAACGCTGATCTGAGAAGGGCTGCGTTCAAGACGAATTCGCCCGCAGCAAAAGCTGTAGTGAATCAGCTTTTGAGGGTGATCAAAGAACTCGACATGCCCAACCTTAAAATCCCTGCAATAAAAGCCATAGGCTCACTGGCTAGAACCTTCCCAGCCCGGGAAACTAGGGTTCTTGGCCCTTTGGTGGAGCAGCTCGGCCATAGGAGCCAAGAAGTTGCAGTCGAAGCTGCTGTTGCCCTCGGGAAATTTGCCTGCCCGGAAAACTTCCTGTGCGTCGAGCATTCTAAGACCATCATTGAGTGCAGAGGAGTCCCTGCGATAATGAGGCTGCTTAGGGGAGGCGAAAGTGCTATGCTAAGCGGGCTGAGGCTCATATGTTACTTGGCGATCCATGCTGGGAAGAGCGAGGACCTGGAAAGGGCGGGCTTGTTGAATGCATTCGAAGGGGTTGATCGCAGTTTTATTGCACAGCATTCTGAGTTGAAAGAGCTGATCGCTCAGGCGATTTATCACTTGAGTGTTTACCATCAGTCTCATTCTGGGATGCTTGCTCAGAGGCCATTTTTGGCCGCCTAGGTTGTCGGGGAGTAGTATGTATAGATTTGGCTTGTGTGAGATTCGATTTTTGGAGGTATTTATTTGTCTATTTTCTGTTCTGTTCTGTTCTTATATTAATTGTGAAGAAGGGTTTTATGTATCATCTTCTTCTTTCTGCTGTCCAAATTATAGCAACATAGACATAGCAAGTTAGAATCAATTCCTCGCTTGTCATAAGCTGATTAAGACAGTCGAGATTGAGTATATTCTCTCATGATGGGCTGTTGAAGCCCAATTCTAAGGAGTTGATGGGCTAATGATATTTGGGCCTATAAAATATGGGCCAAGCCCAACCAACGTGGACAATAGAACTTGATAAATAGGTTTGAAAAAGAAAAAAGAAAAAAGCGAGTGAGTTACAAAAAACCGAATTCCCAAATGCTACATATATTTGTTTTTTATTGTTATTGATTTGTGCGAGTATATCTCTTACAGCTAGGGAGGGAGACAATTAGTGGAAGGGAAACAGTAGCAATATTGTAAGTTATTATCCAAAAGCTTTGTCATAAAGAAAGGCTTGTCATATCGATAGTTCTGAATTAGCTTTGTCATTCTTGTCCAAGATACTGCTTATATATATATATATATATGCTTTTCGCATGGACAGTGTATATACATATAACATAATCGTATGACAATAAATATATCTGATTTATTGTCCGTTTTTGTGCAGAACACATGAAGTGCTGTCCTCTGTAAATCGGTAAAAACTAGGAAGACGTTTGAAATTGATGGAAGTAAAAGTCTCTTTTGCCTCTGATATATATATGGACATTTAAAAGACAATCTTCTACTACTGATAAATTTATGAATTTATTTTATAATTACTAGTGATATATATAAATTCCAAAAACCATATGTTGTTGAAGCATAGGATTCTTATTTAAATGTATGATGAATGACCAGCCGTGTGTTTTTTGTCTTTTGTTTGAAGCTCATCAGTAATATTCACACCACCTCAAAGGCATTTATACGATGTGGAATTGGACTTTTAGCCTCCATATTTTCCCATGGGACATACTTATCATTTATACATAAAAGAGCACATTGAAGATACGGTGTCGATCACTTGACGCGTAATAGGGCTATGTTAATAGGTCAACTCTCAACCATGCTGAAAATGAAATATTAAAAATTTCACTATCAACCTTAGAAAATTATGGCCTGTCGATCGTTGGACGTGTGCATGTATCTTGAATAATGGAGGACAAGCAAAAAAGAGAAATACCTAAAAAAACTAATACGAAGTAAAATTCTGACATATTATTCCAGAAAAGTAAATCATACCATCCCATATACAAACCTAATATAAATAAACTGATGTCTTTGAGCGACATCAGTTCAACGAATTGGACAAGCAGAGGTTGATCGATGCTCCGCTGGTAATAATAAACATCAACTGATTAACTTTCCGATTGAACTAATCGCAGAAATCTTATCCAGACTTCCGTTGAGATCCATCGGAGAGTTCCGATTCGTTTCGAAGGTTTGGGGCGATATAATCGCCAGCCGTCACTTCTCCCTCTTGTACAGAACGAACAACCCCTTCTACACCTTCTTCGGCAGATCGTCCGTCGCCTCGTCGGAGGACGACGACTCGTACAAAACTTACATTGTTGAATCTTCCGAGGACGACGGAGATTCGTGCTCGAGGGCCGTTTTCGAAAGGCTAGTCCTCGACTACGGTGGATCCGGAGGACGCACATTTTATGTGGTGGGCGCGTGCAACGGCTTGTTGTGCTTAGTCGACCGTCATCGTCTTAAACCCCATCACGGACGAGAGGAAGATTATTGTAAGCTCATCGACTCGTCGCCGCCGGTGGGAATTTGATCGGTACAGCTTCGGCTACAACCCGTCGTCGAACGAACACAAGCTCCTCAGGTGGAGCGCAGATAATCATCGCATATTAACCGTCGGAGTCGACAAAGGATGGAGGAAATCGTCTCCGGATTTATTTCCCGACAACGGCGGCGACCACCGCATTAGTTGTCCTTCCATCCCTTCGGGTAAGGGGTCGTTTCACTGGATGGTCGACGACAGCTTCATCCTCGCTTTCGATATCGCGGAAGAAAGCACGCGGAGGATTCCCATCCCTAAGTTGACGACGACGACGGATGAATAATCGTTATCGTAACTTGGGGCGCGTGAATATCTAGCGATCCTCTCTGTATGTACTACCGCAGTACGGATGAGCCGTCGGCTAAAGTCGTATGGAAGTGGGAAGACGTCGGCGGTTGGAGTCGAATTACGGCGCCAGATTTTGGCGGCGGCGGATTCTTTCGGTCTGAACGCGGAAGAGGCATTATTATTTTCTCGATCTGGGGACGAAGCGACGCCCTCGGGTTGTACGTCCTAAATCGAAGAGATGCGCGAGGATCCCATTTCCAAGAGATGACTTCAGACTGATGTGTGGTTTTACTCCAAGCTTTTGTTCGATTGATGAGATTCAGCTGATGAGCAAAACTCCGAGAAGTTGAAGCGTAATTATCTATCTATATATAAGAGTTAATAAGACAGACAAGTATGATTTTTATTAATTGCTTAATATTCTGTGTTTTGGGTCTTGGTTTTGGATCTTTATTTTGGTCGTATAGTTTTGTTTATGCGTCCCTTGTGTGCAATTTACGTGTTGCTCGTTGTTATTTAAGGTGCCTTAATGCAGCCATGAATCTTGATTTGTTGGAATTCTTTTTTAGGGTTTCTTTTGTGTGGACCGCGTGATATATATAATAATAATGGATATATAATGCTCTGGTGTATTTAAAATCATGAAATTGCCATTACGAAATATTAGGCGTCACAGTCAAAGTTAATATGCTAAAATTATTATATACTGAGCATGATTGTTTTTATATAACCTTGGTTAAGCTTCTAATAGTTCATAGTTAGGTTTCGTTTTGGGTTAATTCTCTCCGCTTGTCCGTTTGGTAGTTTTGTTACCCTCGGGAAATTAAATCTGTATATAAATAACTAATAGCAAAACCTCCTTAAACTCGCGCCGATAAACGAGCGAGAAAATATAACAAGCTTTTACAAATATCACAATCGCGTAATGTGATTGGCGTATAGTTTGTGAGAAGCACTTCAAGTGCTGTTGGATTCGTGTATTTGAATGAAATCGCATAATTTATTTGCGAAAAAATAATCATGGTGTCTCAACTTTGGATTCAAATTCAACGAAAAGCAAATGTTGAAATCATCCTCCAATTTTGATGAAATCCAAATCCGTACGTTTGTCAAACTGGTTATTTGGAGGAAATCTGGATTTTAAATCTGAATTCCGGTATTCCAAACGGATCAATATTTCAATAGGTGATAAAATTTTCGGAATAACATCCGGAACTAAGTTGGTCAACATGAAAAATCGGAGACAAAATTAGTAGCCATGGGTAAACATCGGGACATTTTGGGTATTCTCCCAATAATTATTAGTTAATAAAATTCAGGGGAAAAAATGTAATTAATAAATTAGGGGATAAGATCAAACGTATTTATTACCTACTAAATACTCTGCACACAAATTTATTTACTATGTAAAAGTACGAAAAGTCTGTGATAAAAGCTTGAAAAGAAAGTCCGAAAAAGAAGGCTGTGTTCGCTCGCGTTCCTTTAACCAACCCTAACTCCTTCCTTGCAACGCTGAAATTCAGCCAATTTGACGTTCAGATCTAAGCGCCGAGATTTAGCGTTAGCTATCATTCGACGATTGCCGTGGGCTCCTACAGTGGTACACATGTTTCGGTTTTGATGTCCCGTAGTTTATATGTGGAGATATTGAGTTTCTTAAGGTTTGAATTGTAGGGAAATCAAAAGTGTTGGACCACCATCGGTTTAAAATGTTTTGTTTTTGCCTTGTCTTGAAGTAATTTTAGGGCTCAAGTGGTTTAATTTGGGGCTATTTTCTTGCTAGCTGTGGAACGAATTGGATATTAGATTTAGCTTGCTAGGTTATATATAACCTAAGAATCGTCTCGTGAATTCACCTTCAGCTCCTTGCGCTTGTTCTTTGTGTCTGACTGCGGAATGTAGTAGGCTTTCTACTTTTTTTATCACAATCGATTACCGAGTGGATTTGCGCTGGAGTGGATTGGGATACCTGGAGTCGTCACATGAGCCGAGAATCGGTTCCGTCAGTTCTTGGATGACGACAAGTTCAAGACGCGCTGTTCTTTATTTGTATAAAAAATTTTATATTCACTTGGTTATTTTACGATGATTAAATTGGTTCTGTCGTGTTTACAATCTATGTTCTGTCTAGGTTGGGCAAGAATCTGGTTTCCTCTTCAACATGAGGTATGCCTTGCTTGAGGACCAAGTTCAAGCCGGTTAATGGGAGCAAGTTGTGCGGTGGATTCACAAAGGTCGTGGACAATCAGTAAGATCTTTTTCTTTGAGATTAGGACGCCGAAAGATCTTGAAAAGAACACTCAATCATTATGCTGGAAAGATCACAACTCAGGATTTAATAATGGCTGTGGATAGTGCTGATGATGTACGATATGTTTTTCCAGTCAAGATCGTGCAAAAGCTTTTGACAAATTCATGTGAAAGATCGGTGTTTCCTGATCACAAACTACTAGAAAGAAAAGACGCATATCCGCAACAGTAACTACTTATCTCCTGCAGCAGCCTGATCAGCTTTTCGAGCCGCTCGCCCTCTTTATGGTGACCCGGTAAGTCCCTTTCGTTTTGTCTTTGTGAAACGTCACCTTGTCAGATATTTGGACACCATTTGCCCTGATAAAGTTCCCCCACTCGACCTCGTCGAGGTAGTAGCCTGGAGAGTTGGGTATCAGATTTGTGTGGATTGGCTGGAATGAATACCATCGCTTAGCCTCATCTTGTACCCTTATTGCGGGACCCATATTACGCCGGAATGACCACTTGTCGCTGAAGTCATCTTGGGGAGATAAGACCACGCGCCCATGGTACGTCATTGCCTCTGGATCGTAATGCGCGACAAGGCTTCCGGACGTAAGCGCAACCGACTCGTCGCGCGTGAGCTTCAGATCGCCCACTGTAACATCAGTCATGCGCTTTTTAAAGCACATGGATTAGGTGCTGCGAAAGAATGAATTCATAGTGCGCATAACTGCGGTGAAAGGACCCATAAACGATTCTTGAAATCGAAAATATATATATGTAACTATAGTGCCTGCCTAACTGATGAAGGTTTCTTCTGGAGTAGTAGATTTCACTGAATTTCGCTGACTGAAAGTGTTGTAGCGAGAAAGAAGGCACTTACGTGGTTTCTTCATTTGCAGCTGCAGCAGCTTCAATCACTGGAGGATTAGGAGGTGGTTCCATTGAAAACGTGAGAGAACCCTAGCTATGGTTTTTTTTTTTTCGTTCTTTTAGATTGCTTTTTTCGTTTGGTTGTTGATGACGAAGTGAGAGGGAAGAGTCGTTTATATCACGTGTACGAAAAAAGCAATCTAAAAGAACGAAAAAAAAAACCATAGCTAGGGTTCTCTCACGTCTTCAATGGAACCACCTCCTAATCCTCCAGTGATTGAAGCTGCTGCAGCTGCAAATGAAGAAACCACGTAAGTGCCTTCTTTCTCACTACAACACTTTCAGTCAGCGAAATTCAGTGAAATCTACTACTCCACAACAAACCTTCATCAGTTATGCAGGCACTATAGTCACATATATATATATACATATATATACAGAGGAATTTTATGGTGCTAACCTTATGTGAGCACCTTACGTGGGAACCTGTCGATGTGGCACTGATTCGTGCCATGTCGACATGCCACATCAACGTTAGATGATACATAACACTAATTAACACATTTTGTGTGATCTGGTCGACAAATCGGACGATGATGTGGCATGTTTACGTTTTATGTGGCACCCATTATGTGGTATTGATCTGTGGGCATAAACATGCCACATCATCATCCGATATGTAGACCAATGACCCCACAAAATGTGTTAATTAGTGTTATGTATCATCTAACGTTGATGTGACATGTCGACATGGCACGAATCAGTGCCACATCGCCAGGTGCCCACGTAAAGTGCGCACATAAGGTGATCACCATAAAATTCCTCTGTACATACATTCATCTGTGAAAATAACCGTTTCTTGAAAATAACCCAACGGTGGACTCCGCGTTCAATATGTTTTGTTTTTAATTTAAGTTGTTTAATTGATTATTTTAGTAATTTAATGACCCAATTTCAGTTAATGTAATTTTAAATTCATAAATTATGTGGAAAAAATAATTTTCGAAATGGCCCACAACGTGGAAATAAATAAATTTAGAAATGGAAAATGATTGAATAAAAAATGAAGATGAGGCGAGGGAGGTGTCAGCAATTCTCTAATTCCATTTCATCTTCGTATATCACCGTCGAAAATCCGTTCCCAATATCACAGATCTAGGGTTTTCCGATCCCCCAAGTCAATTTCAGTTAGTTCAATCCATTCAACCTCCCTGTAATTTCCTACAACAGTTAATAGTCTCGATCGACCTTTGGTGCTACAGCTTCATCAAGATAAGAAGAAAATAAAAGACCGACAGAATGCTGGTGAAGAGTGGAAACGCATCGATTAGGGATCGAACGCATGAGTTCTTGGGGATAGCGGAGAGGGTGCACAAGTCTCGTCCCTCGCAGAATGGGCCGAGCAGCAGCGGATCGTCCAAGTCGTCAGATCCTCCAAGATCGACGGCGGCTATGCAATCTGAGTTTAATCGGAGGGCTTCCAAGATTGGGTTCGGAATTCATCAGACTTCGCAGAAGCTATCGAAGCTCGCGAAATGTGAGTTGTCGTGTTGATTTAATTTTAGTATTTTTTTGCTTTGATCATCGAGCTCAGCGGATAATATTCCCTTCAAATATATTGGCTCTCTGAGAACTTTATTGGATCGGTTTTGTTAGAGATTGGAAAAAGCTCGATTTATATATATTTTTTCTCTTGCGTCGAAAATTTCCGAGCTCGGAAAACTTTGTTGAATATGGGTGAAATCTTATGTCTTTCAGCTGATTCTACCTGGAAGTTTCCATGAGACTTCATCTTACTGAAGCTGAGTTTGAATTGGTTATAATTGGATATCGTAAGTTCAATGAGAGATAGACATTGTGCATTTTCACATTAATCTCTCGAATTTTCTGAATTCATATGTAGCTTCATATTCCTTTCCTCTTAGTTGTGTTTATGTGCTTCAAATACAAGCATATCTGAGAGTTTATAACCTGCAATACTGACATTACTCACCCAATTCTTACACACTAGTGGCTAAAAGGACGTCGGTTTTCGATGACCCCGCAATGGAAATCCAGGAGCTAACTGCAGTTATTAAGCAGGACATAACTGCTCTTAATTCAGCTGTAGTGGATCTCCAGATTCTTTGCAGTTCGCATAACGAGGGTGGAAACATATCCAGTGACACCACCACCCACTCTACCACTGTCGTCGATGATCTGAAGAACCGTTTGATGAGCGCAACGAAGGAGTTCAAGGACGTTTTGACCCAGCGAACCGAGGTAAAAATGTGAAATTGTGTATTTTTGCTTCCCTACTGTAAACTTCATTGTCGACTTTTCATTCTTTTTTACGTTTCTGGAACAGAACCTGAAGGTCCATGAAAATAGGCGACAGATGTTTTCTTCATCTACCTCCAAAAATGCTTCGAATCCTTTCATCCGACAACGTCCTTTGGCTGCAAAATCTTCTGCCAGTAGCTCGGCTGCTCCTCCCCTCCCATGGGCTAGCAATGCCGAATCTTCCTCATCACAACTCTTCCCCAAGTAAGGGGACAAAATATTTTAGGCAGACGTACATACTTAGAATTATTCTATCACCATATTTAATTAATACTAGTCATTAATGTGACTTGTATACTTATGATAATTTCACTTGCTAATCGGGAATTTTGACTACTTATATTGGTTATGCGTGTGTGGGTTTGCATACTACACACGATGTACATGAATTCAAAGAAAAACAAATCGTCAACTACTATGATTGAAAAATATTCTTTTCGATATAAGGGCTTATTTTCTTCCATCTTTTTATTGTCTCAGGAAGCAATCAGATGGGGAATCTCAGCCGTTACTATCGCAGCAACAAAATCAGCAGCAGCAGCAACAAATGGTTCCGCTACAGGATAGCTACATGCAGAGTCGAGCCGAGGCTCTTCAGAACGTCGAATCGACCATTCACGAGCTGAGCAATATATTCAATCACTTGGCCACGTTGGTTTCACAGCAAGGCGAAGTCGCTATCAGGTTTATCTAACCCTCCTTTTTTCGTTCGCCAAAAAATGCTGCGTTTTATCGACTGCGATATATATGTATGAGTTGGGTCAGAGATGTTTTGCTTGCTATGTGTTGGTGAGGATGAGCTGAGTCTATTGAAACCAATGGGTGTTTCAATTTTTTGAAAGAATACGAATACATTTTTCATTTGTTTGGGAAACTTTTGCTTTTTGTTTTATTTTTGGGATGGGATAAATATATATATATTATAATTATTTGTAATGGATTTGCAGAATTGATGAGAACATGGAGGATACACTGGCAAATGTGGAGGGAGCTCAAGGAGCATTGCTCAAGTATCTCAACAGCATCTCATCCAATAGGTGGCTTATGATTAAGATTTTCTTTGTCTTAATTTTCTTTCTCATGATATTCCTCTTCTTTGTGGCCTAATTAATGTGATGGAGTGAGAGATATGTAATCGAGAAAATATGATTAGTCGATTATTCTGTGTAATAATTTATGATGATGATGAAAAGGTCGTGGTGTGTTCGTTTTTTTTTTTTTCTTTTCCTTCTTTTAGAGGGTTCGCGTGGGTCTTTGTATATGTATTGCCAACTTTCTTATTCAATATTTTTATAATACTTCAACTTACAAATAATCAATTTATGTAAATATCTTCGAAATTACGGTCATTAAATGAACTATCGTATCTGAATAATTTCTTTCTCTTTAATAAGAGTTTGCTCTTTAATGTACAGAAATGCTATCGTATTAAAATTGGTGATTCAAACATTCGAAGAATGGATTTGCAATTGGTTCATTTCTTGTCATACATTCACATTCATCACTATTTTGTGTAATTATTCCGTTATAATATTTTGCTCGGTCATAAAACAAAGTATATCTATTATTTTAATACAACCATCGTTCTTAAATAACTATCAATCTTCATTTTTAAAAATTAAAATTCACCACGAAAAAAAAACATAGTGAAGACCACATGTGCTCCTTAGTCCATGTTTTAACTTTTAAGTTTGTTCCCTTATTTTTTCCACTGAGGCAGCCTTTGAACAATCACCTGCAATAAAAACCGAAAATAGCTAAATTCATCATATCAATACGCTTTTCCAACTCCTTGAAAACTTGGACTAGATTAAATTTTTAGATTCATGAAAATGTTATATCTTGCTTTAGGAATAATATGGAAATTAATTAAGGAATCTCACCAATGAACTCAATGAGTCGGGTTGAGTGAAACCCAAGATCAAGCTCATGATTATCTTATCAATCATGATCTCGACCTGATTATTTGTCATCGAATTCTAAAATAAATAACTCACTTGCTTGTGTTCAAGCCTAAAAAATGAACTGAGCTCTAATTTGACTCATTTATATCCATACATAGTGAGCATCATTTATTTTAGAACTCGAGCCTAGAAATGATTCAAGCTCTAACTCAACTCGATTTACCCATATAGCAAACAATCTTCATTTTCGAAGCTCGAACCTAGAAAATGATCAGAGCTCTTAGTCGACTTGTTTAGGCCCCGTTTGGTCCACAATTAAGGCCCAGTGTTCATTATTAGTAAGAAGCCCCTGATAAGTTATGCAGTGCCTTTAATTCAGTTTATTTGTATCGGCTTGTGTAAAAGCGGGCTCAGCATTACCGGGCTGGAATTTAACAACCAAACACTATATAAGATATTATTATATATGTGCGCTTATTTCAGAAAGCAAACGCGCCCGTAGTTAACTTCCTTTTTATTTTTGAACTCGAGTCTAGAATATGATTAAGCTCTAACTCGACTGATTTATACCCATATATAGTTAACTACCTTTCCGGAGTTATCTTTATTTCCCACAGTTGTTTGGCAAGCCAACCTCCATGACTCGGGTTTCTGAAAAAATGAGACAAATATATGCAAATAAATAACCATTCAATATCGTTAGTATAATTGGATCGTTACAAAAGATGTTCCAAGAAAACATTCATTTGTTCCGGGGATCAAACAATCACCTTTTTTAGATATCTAAGTTCCGTATTTGTCCTTTCGTTCAATAGATCCTTTCCGTCTATGATCTGCAAATAGTCAAAGACAAACTCAAAAGTTAAAATTTTATGTTCTAAAATCAAAGTTAGTAAACTAGAATAATTGAGAATATCATAGCAAATACGATAATCTGATCAGAAAACTAATATTAACTTGATCTAAACGTACCGTACGTATGCTGAGAATTTATAGGTTTATGATATGATCAATATTGAATAATTTAGCTAAGACATTACAAAGTGTAACAAAGGACTGAATAAATTTACCTCAACGATGCAAGTCCCACAAGTTCCACCACCCCCGCAGTTCATCACTTTGCCCTATTAAAGGGAATAATATTATACTCCCAAAAAAAGAATAAATAAATAAAAAAAAAAATATAGGGACTTACATATGCAGCGTAAAGTTCAATCTTGTTATCCAACATTACATTCCTCAGCAGTTTTTCCCCACTCACTGCTGTGGCTCTATTCACTGCATCGCCCGACTTAGGCTGTCGTAAAGTAATTTATTATAATTGCCGTAAAGTGTAAATTGTAATAACAATAAAAAGGAATAAATGAAACTGATCATCGAGGTCGACATACTCCGACGAACTCAAGCTCTATCTCGGGTTTCGACGGCGGCGTGGTGGCGGTGGCCTCCGGTGAAGCGCCGGGAAGAGATGCGAAAATGGGTCGTCTCCGGGAATATCTCCGGCGAACGGAGAACTCCGGCGGTGGTCGGAGTGAGAGGTTAGTCGCAGACGCCATGATCGGTCGTGTGAGTTGACTGTTAGAGTAGAGAGTGACGATCGAAAAACGTGGCGGAGAGGTGTTTGCGGTGTGGTGATATCGTTCCTATAATTTCTTCGGCCATTAATAACTTTACGTGGCATATCTTCTTTTTTTTCTTTCATATTAGTGGAAAAAATTTGTGGTTCTGATATAATGGAATTTGTATAGTTTTTTTTTGGGGCATTTTCACTTTTATGCTCCACCGTGTGAAATCAATTGCGTGATCGTACTACAGTAGAAACTCTATAAATTAATACTCGATAATTTAATAAACTCTTTAATATAATATTTCCGACCGGTCCCGACTCGGGTATAACGTACTAAATTAATAATTCTCTAAAATTATAAGATAATAGACTTTTGATAATTTCTATAGGTCCCGTATAAATTATAAATTAATAGTTCTATAAAAATATTCTCACAGTGTATTATATAGAAGACATATTTATTAATATTACTTAAATATACATTAACACCATACGGATTATGATAGACTTGGAAGATTGAAGGTTTGATCCTTATTTGACGTTCACTAAGGACATAGGATATTGAATGTTATTTGATGTTTAGAAAGTTTGAAAGGTAATATACACTATAAATTAATAAAATATTAATTTATCGATAAATTAATAATTATTAATTTATAGATTAATTAATAACTCTTTTAATTAATAAATTTGGTCAGTCCCAACGGTATTAATTTATAGATTTTCTACTGTATTTAGTTGAAGAAATTATACTAGACGTTGCTTTACATATATTTTATTAATAAGTTTGTGTCGTCAATTGGGGGTGAAATCGTCAATCGTAATATGATAATATTTTTTTTGGCCAAGTAATATGACAATATTGACCAATAATATTTGTCCAAAATTCCAGACCATAAAATTGTACTCTAATCAACCATTCATGTTCCTGCCCATATTATAAGGTTACGGAATGCATTATTGTAAAATAAGGTTTTGTAGACTTGTTATACATTGATGGATGCGTAGTAAATCTTATATGAATGAAAAACCACATATATTTTGTAGCGTGAGAAACAAAATACATTACCAACCAGCACAAGAAATGCATAATCCCCACTGTTAATTAGCAGAAAAATGGTACCTCAGATCGATTAGGATTCGCCAGAAAATAGATACCGAAATAGCGGCGCGACGACTCCAACGCTTAAACTGTTACCGAGCAGAGTGTATCTGCAACAAACATAGTCGAACGAGCAATCTCATCGATAACCACAACAGAACTTTGAATAGCATCAATATCGAAGAATACACACATGTATATATATATGTACACACACATACCGTTGACGGAGGCTAACGTGTTCGGGAAATTTGAAGTCCACGGGAAAAGAGTGTAAATTCGCCACCTAATTGTTGAAAGGTATATGCGTATTATACTTTTAGATGATAAAAAATTTTCAAGGAAAAGCCAATATGTAGTTTTAGACGCATACCTCTCTCGGTGTGAAGTATCTTAAGCGAAGCTCAGCCAAGGAAGACGCCTTATCTTTCATACTCTCCTGCATTGCACGCGTAATAAATATTAGAACGAACATATGAGAGTGGTGACTGTTTCATGTGCATATAATCGCCAAAATGAATTTTCATACACACGTAAAAATAAATAACAACATACAAGTGAAAGGGCACGATGTATATCAAATTATCAATGCATGTGTGTATAGGATCCTATAATACCTCCATAGGCTCTTCTAAGTTCTAACATTAACCAAACATATCAAATGTTTCGACTAAGAGGGTAGCGCTAGAGGCACATGGATCCATGCTGCAATGATTCGTTGGAGCCAAAAATTTACGGAATAGGGAATGATTCACTAATCTGTACTTCTTTTATTAATGCACAAAAGGGGATAAAAACCGCTCAATTTAGTTTATATTTTTTCCAATTGTACCCCTCAATTTTAAACTAATTGCCATTTTTACATTTTTTATTTCATCTACAATCATTTTTTTCTTTTTTATATAATTATTTTAATATTTTACATACAGTTAACTAAAATTATATACGTTCATATATTTAACACACACATTGGATGCGCAAAAAATACTAGTGCGATAAAACGTTCTTCTGGATGGGAAATGGACTAACCGAAATAGTTGCCAAAAGTGAACCAGTGCCTTTAACATATCGAAAGTAACTCTTGGTGAAGCAACAGCAGCGTCTTGATTCAGGATAAACAATATCTGTTGGATATTAAGGAAAGTGTTACAGTGTCACAATTACGATGTACACAGATAGAAAAACTATTAAAAAAAGAAAAGAAAAAAAAGGATACCCATGGCACTGCCCAGTCGTTCTACCAAGCTATGCGGAACTATATATTGATCCAGAAAAGAATCGCTAATTGTCCCACTTTCTTCTTCCATCTGCTTCGCGGGTTGAGCTGTTAATTCGTTCGAAAAATTTTCCGTTTCCAGAAAACATTTAACAGGTAGGCAATATTTGACTAAGTTATTCCAATATTCCTCTGACTCAGCTTCTTCACAGGTGACAGTGATTCCGTCGCGATTAAGTATATGTTCTGGTGTGTGTCGAAGTTGATTATTGTATTTTTCTATCCGAAACGCCAGAGGTTTTCTCTTTGCCTGCAAGTTTCATGGAGAATATAATGGAGATTAAGTCATTTTTTAAAGAATTGTGAATTTTCGGATAAAAGTAATTAAGTAAATAAAATACTAGAGGCAAAGAGTGACCAGGCAAAAATAGCGAGGACGAGAGTATGGCACGCCAAACTGCAACGGGCTCAAAATGAATTCCTGTGTCTCATAGCCGTTTTCTCTCACTGTAGCCTTCATCATTTCATGTGTATCAGATATCTGCCAATATTTTCACAAGAATAATAGATCACAAAAGACCGAAATTGTAAAAAAAGCACCTAGCAACGTATTATAACTCCTCTCCCGTTATTTCAGCCTTTTGAGGCAAGTTTAAAAATAATTAATTACGCTTCTATTAAGTGGGGCTTTCGTTCCAAACGAGCTCTAAAGAAATATTAGTCATTCTTCAAGCATGGAATCTATTCACCATTTCCCAAACAGAAGGACATTACTGGCACTAACAAACCTCAAAACCGACAACGTTCTCGACAAATATCACGAGCGGGGGACGTGAGCTCTCGGATAAAAGTTGAAGAATCGTCAGAAAAGAGGATGCTCTAGCATCACCTGAACCCTTCTGCAAACCTTGAAGAAATAAATTATGAGAAAGATATTCATCAATGTAAGAAAGAAACAGCTTACTACAGAGTTGAATAAACAAACAGATAAGGGGTCTCGAATTTTAAAAACAGGGGGAAAAATAAACTAAAATTCTTTACCTTGACGTGTGTAAGGCTGGCAAGGAGGAGACAAAAGCCATGCATCTGCCTCATAACTGTCGATGTCAGCGGCACTCAATGTCTGAATGTTACCCTATGAATAAAAGCATCGAATCAGCGTTTTCTAAGTTCCAAATTACTAAACAAGCAGTTGTACTTCTAAGTCGAACTATTTTCTAATCTTAGCTTCAGAACGTGCATTTTTGCTAACATATGTTAGAAATGGCAAAGGTAAGCCCGTTGGAGAGATTTTAGCATGAGCCAAATTCCACTCCACGCATTCGATTAAGATTCCGGATGGAGCCACTCTGAATTGGATCGTAAATGATCGAGTTAACTAAGCTCTCACAGAGGTGAGTTAAAAGTGATTCAATCAATGGTGTCGAAAAACAGGAGGAACATGCATTCTCTGAAACTCCTTTGGAACGTGAAGAGTGAACACGGTTTGAGTGATGGTATTCGTGCAGCCAATCAGAATGAACGTCAAAATAACTACGAACAAATGCACTTCCTCATTCAAGATAAAAAAAAAAATGGAGATAGGTGTAGCTTGAAAATGTTTGGGAATGCAATTATATGCTATTAATCTGATATGGGTCTAAGGCAACAATATAAAGGATCACATTAAAGCCACAGCTTCCACTAGACAAAATTATCTTAGATATATACAGTGTAAGAACTTGAACTATTCAACGTCGGACAACACCCACTTTATAATCTCAACAGAAATCAACAATAATATCAAACCTGATGCGGTCTGTGTCCGAAATTATGCTCGTAAACATCATTTGCGATGTTATTAATGTCGAATGCTTCGACAACCTCCGCATCTACTCCAGCCTCAATCAACGAATATCTCTACACAAAATAAACAGAAAGTGAAAATTGAAGGTGAAACGAAATTCTCAATGGAAATATAAATTCTTTTACCATCCCACCGATGCCGCTGTAGAATTCGAGGACCTTCCATGGCTTTCCATGTTCTCTTAAACCCTCCATAGTTACTGTGTTTACAGACAGCAAAAATGTTTCAAGAGAACAGATGTTTTAACACTTAGCCCTCCAAATATATAGCTATTTCAATTAAGACCCTAAACTAGCAAATACGATCATACAGGCCCCAACCATGCGGTAACATTTTCCAAACTCCCTCGAGTTTTCTTAAAATGGTCATGTCAATTTGGATATAATAACGGTTTGACTTATAAACAGTGTGTCACAATACCCTCGATTAAACTAGCTCTATTTCTGATATACTAAATTTTCCTTTTCTCACTTGATACATCACTTGGAACTCCAGTGAATTTGGAACGGGACAAACATGTCATGAAGATTAATCACGCTGTTAGTTGATATCATCTCATAGCGGACACATTGAAGTTTGAATTCGCTTCATACAGAACTTAATCTCGCCGTGTGTGGAACACCCAAGTGAAAGGAAAAAATAAAAAAGCAAGAGCAATGGCAAATATAAAACTGTTCATTTTAGTAATAATATCCGGATAACTTTGAAATCTTCAACATGTTTCAAAACATATCAGAAAGATTACGCAAATATCCAGAGATCTTATTTAATCAGATCCTTACATAGGTATCCAAATTATGACATGCTCAAGGTTCCAAAGTTGGACTATATGATTACACACGTATAAACAAATGAATCTAATGAAAAAATAACCATTTTAAATGTCCCGAGCCATTGTAAAACCCGCCCAAACTAACATCATTCGGCAGCACATATCAACTAATTTTAACCGACCTGTCAACGTCATCTTGCTCACATAGTAACAACACAACACGCAAGGCCAATGTTGCAATGTTAGAAATTCCACAACGAAATATATTTATATATATATATATGGGGACTTTTCATTTCAGGCCCCATAAGTATCATTTAGTATTTCAGGCCATCTTGGCAAAAATTTAGTTTAAGGACTCATTTTCTGTAGTACCACTTCATTGTTCTGACATACTAATATGTTGAAATTTTGTAACACAAAACGATCATCCGGTACCAATTTACTATCATCTGATACCAGTTCATTTCTATAGACCACTTCATTGATCTGACATATCGGTTGTTGAATGTTTGTAACATAAAACGATCATTCTATATCAGCACGATATATATATATAGAGGGGGGGGGGGATCAACTAATTGAGTCCCTTATTAGCTATACATATGAATATGGATTCCAAGTCAGGTGGATTGAAAAACTCTATAAGCCCACCATAATTATTGCAGCACCTTGAAGAAGTAGCGACTGATTTTCTCTTCTTTGGAGGAGGTGGACATGTGAATGGGCCTTGAATTCTTGATTCTTCACCAGTTGGTGTAGTGGGATCAGTGCATGAATAGTCTTCTCTCTCAGCATTTCTTTTCTCCATTGTTGTTAATTTGGTGAAAACAGCTTCAATAATGGACTTTTGACAGAAACCCTTTTCTCAGAATCCACACGCTTATCACCATAATTTTTAGATATTCCCATTGTTAGTTGCATATAGAGTTTCCTGGGGTTTTCTGATGGATATAGACGATGATGATGATGACTACTTATATATATATATATATATATACATATTTCAACTAAAGGAGAAGGAAAAAAAAAAAAAGAAGTGCAGGGAAGAAGGAATATATTCTGAGGATAAAAGAAAAATTCTTGCAGATGAAAAAGAACGAAAGAAATTTGAAAAGTTATGTCCTTTATTATGGTTCAAGTTTGAAGAGAGGGAAAAAAAACTTGCAAAAGGGTCTTTAACGTGAAAGAAGACGAAGAGTGTTTGCGAATGTTGTTTATACAGTTATCTTTTCTTGAATAGTTATGCATATTAAATTCGAGATTGTAAAAAAAGAGAACCCGAGGAAATCGAATGGCCTAAAGGCTAAGGGAAAGGCTTCGATGAACCCATAATTGAAAATTCCTCGAATGGGGATCATATATTAACTAAAGACAATGCAATCTTTATAATTTATCCCATCGCAATTCGTATGGCTCAGCTCGTCCAAGCATTTCCTCGTAACTGATCATATTGGTGAATTATAGGCATTAATAATTAATGCTAACAATTTGGTTGCATGCGTTATTGGGGAATGCAATTGAAATTTACAATTTATATGATGATGGGATCCAGCCACACGCAAGTGACGGAGAGAATAACACAAATAGTGTTATTTTTAATAGTGTTGTTACAAAACTAGATAACTTTCTTAACATATTACAAAACTAATCAACTTTTTCAATTTAATTATTAGGATTTTCAGTTTTCACCACAAATCTTTTTATATAATGGTTTTTCACCATGATTATCACAAATTTTCAACATCATTAACAATAATTATATTTCTAACCAAAATCTTTCTTAACACTTCCATAAACTATAAAGTCCCATATTTCCATCATAGTAATTCAATACTAAGACTTAATATCGAATATATTAATGGTCCAAATAAAACATAAGTCAAAATCAGTAAGAAATATAATCCATTTTATATCGTAATAACTTGATGTATGCAAAGAACGGAGATAGACCGCCAGTGGCCTGAAAACATCCACCTTTTATGTAGCTGTCGGGATAGAAAAGCTACAAAACATTCTATTTGTCCATAGCAGTTACTATGACCGCGGCTGTTATTACTCCAGTTAAGCCAGGTCGTCGTCTTCGAGTTCACCATGTCAATCTCAAAGACCGTTCTTGTATGTGTGACAATTGGTTAGTTTGCAAGATTCCACGTTCACATGCAATGCAAGTAAGGAAATAATAATATTAATAATAATAATAATAATAATAATGTTGTTAATATTATATTATGTAGTAGTTGTTGTATAATTCCTGTTGCTATTATTTCTTTCCGGTTTGCAAGATTTTAAAGTCGATCCATGTGAATATGTTCCAGATAATTTTAGAATTGAGATATTGGAGACAACATATTCTTATCAGTTTGAGTGTCCATTAGATGAGTCACGTTGGAATGCTCCTTTTCATCTAGTACATAATCCTTATTTACGTCCACAGAGGAGGTCGGACGTAAGCGATCACGAAAATATCCATGTGAAATGTATCGAATGTCTCACAAGAAAAACGTAATAAAAAACTATGATGAGTTGTTGGAAATTATTTTAGAAGTTGATTTTTGTTGAATAATAGTTATTTGAATGTTCTACGGATTATTACAAATTTTCTTGAGTTTTTTTGTTTGTTAATGCTTTTGATAATATTTCTTAATATATATATGCGAAGATGAAGAATGTCATGTATGAGTGATTTCCAAAGGTAAATGAAAAAAAAAATAATGAGTAAAAAACTTTTGGAGTTAAAATATAATAAAGAGGAACTGTTCTACTTATTTGAAATAATAATAGAGAAAAAAGTAATATTAAAAAGATTTGAGGTGTTTACTGAAAATAATATTAGTGTATATTGAAAGGTTGATTAGTTTTGTAATTGGATGAGAAAGTTATATAGTTTTGTAATAGCACTACTCAAAATAACGCTATTTATGTTATTCTCTCGCAAGTGACGCCCACCAACATTGAACAAAGAAAAAAAATAAAATATTATTTTTAATATTTTATTAAATAAATGAAAGGTCCATATTAAAGCGCGACGCGGCGGGTTCCTGGCCACCCGTTTCGAGCGGTCCAGAAGAGCTGGAGACATCTATAAATAGGCTGAGGATTCTTCAGTTATTATTATCACAAGCTCATTCGAGTTTTACTATATATATAGAGAAGTCGTTCGAGTGAATTGTAAGGTTATCAGTTCAGATAGAAACTGATAGGGTTCCACATCCACAGAGAGTTGTGAGGTAAACACGAGTGGTAAAAGTGAGATAGTAAAAATTCGAGAGTGTAATTTTTACTAAGTGAAGATTTTGCCGACTCGGCCGTGGTTTTTCCCTCTTCGTTAACAGAGGGTTTTCCACGTTAAAGTTCTGGTGATCTTTCTCACCTTACGATAATTTTATTTTTACCGTGCTAGTGACTGTGCGGATCCACCAAATTTACCTCGTGGCCCACCACCATTCCCAACATATAAGACCAAATCAAAGCGAAATTGTTGACTAAGTACTCGTCATCACGTGACTATTTTGAAAAATAAATGCAATTGAAAGTTAAAATTTTATATGAGACCAAATCAAAGCGAAATGTTGACCAAGTACTCGTCATCATGTGACTATTTTGAAAAAAAAAAGAAAGAAAAATGAGTTCAGTTCACTACTCAAGACCAAGTCATCGCAAAATTAGTGAAAAATTCCACACGCTCAACTCAATCACAGAAAATGTTAAATTAACTATAAACAAATGTCGTAGTTGTTAGAAACTCGAACCATAAAATGGGTATCAAGTCAGTCAAGCAAGACTTAGAACAACACAACATAGAGCTATCTATATCTCAATATGATGGTGAAGAGCTATCTGAAAAGATTAACGGTGATATTGCTTATGTATCTTATCGCAGTCAACGTTATCTCAAGCTGCGCATCGTTAACGTTATTACCAGGTAATAATCAATCAAAAAAGCAGTAGAGTTATATGAATTGTAATAAGTACGTTTAGATAACTAACCCTAATTTATTACTGGGAAATTGATCGATGATCATGGTTATATCGTCAGGGCAAGGCCTGATGAAAAGCAGGAAGCTAATAATAATGGAGAAAAGTCAACGTTTTGGTCCAAGCAGAATTATTCAATGGTCGCCGCCATCGCCACAGCGACATTATCCACAACACTACACTCGACCCTCTGCACCATCGCCCGATAATAATTAATTATTAACTGTACTCCATTTTTCAATCGTTTAATTTATATTCGATTTTGCTCGATGTTTAAGTTTAAGCGTCTTAAGACATGTCTTTGTTAAAGTTGTCAAAGATTTAGGTTTGTTTACCGTTAAGGTTCTCTTTACGTCGTCGGTTTCAGCAGCACTCGCAAGCGTTCAGTTGTGTGTTATAAAAAGTCCACAAACTATGTATAAATATTAAGCGACATGTGAAATAAGTTTCCTATCATCGACTGCGATGCGATTAAATAAAAGCATATATATTCACCAAACTCCAAAAGTCAACAGCGCGTTGGTTTCGTTTCGTCGTGTCCTTTCCGAAGACTCAGAAAGAGAAGACTTACAGCTGTAACTGAACTGAAGAACTATCTCAGCATTTCTATAAAAGGAAGGAAAAGGAAGACAGACACCTTTTCATTACAATAACAAAACTCAACTATGACGACGAACAAGAATTATATGAAGATAGTGTCGACGACGTCGACGACGAAGACAGTGATATTCATCATGATTTTGTATTTTCTTGCAGTCTCAAGCACTACAGTTTCAGCTTTATCAGGTAACAAAAACGGTATATGTATAGCTGATTAACTCTATAATGTGTTATTACATGCAAGCACACAGCACATACATACACAGTCAGAGAGCTAATTAACCAAAATTGTGAAGGGCGGCGGCTCGACAGAAAGCTAATGGTAATGGAGGGAAGAAGTCGATGGTTTGTTACAGACAGAACCGGTAAACGGTCACCACCGCCGCCGCGCAGCAATTATCTTGTTCACACGTCAACGCCGCCGTCAACGCCGCCGAGGAAACACCTCACACCACCACCAGCACCACCTCCATTAGCCTAGCCTACTCGGATAGGCGTTTTATTAAACGTTGAATTGAATATGAATTGCTGTATGGTGTTGTTCTGTTCCCTTTTTTTTAAAAAAAATAAACGTTGAATAAAATATATATGCCGTCATGTCTGTCCCAACTTGTAAGTTGTAATATTGTCTGCAGCTTTATTTATCACTCTTCTACACTTGTTTATATACTGAAGTGACGTGCTTGTGTAAAAAAAGTCAACAATGTCGTAGAGAAGAACACATCGATACAAACAAGAGGAAATCGCCAAGAACGAACAACGCCAAGGGAATCCAATCCAATCACAGACAATAACATTATAGTACCATTACAGCCCTTTTTAACGCTTGGCAACTAAAATCCCCATAAATCCTCCGAAAGATCTCATGATATTTGCTTCAGAAAATCCAACATGCAATGCTAGCTGCTCCTATGCCCTAAACGATGCGTGTATTATCAAAAAAAAAAATTAAGACCAACCCTGCACTATATATATATTCATATGTATATTTGGGCTAATAATCAACTATGAATAAAAAAACCTGTGAGGAACTCTACGAGGGATCTCTTAATGTATCGGTACTCACTAGGATTGACCATACCAGCTTCCGATGGGAAACACCACGTAGTCAAGAATCAAACCCTAGAAGAGAACCAAAACTATATTACAAATTATTAGAAGTGAATACTTATAGATAACAAATATAGTATCGAATAATACTATTTATTCGTAGTACATTAGATACTAGATTTTTCTATAACCTGCAAGAATTTGATGATTGGACTAGTGCTTTTATTGAAGTCAAGGATAGATACTTTCGAACCAGGTTTTAGGACACGAATCATCTCCTCCAAAGCCTTTCCTCTGTCCACAACGTTCCTCAATCCACCTAATTACATATTTCCATCATTTATAATAAAGATAATACTATTACTAAAATGCGCCCAGCTGAAGAAGAAACATATATATATATATATATATATATTTCTGCTGCTTTACGTACTCTATGTTCTTGTACTGGCATGGATCTGAAGGCTTCTTCTCACTTTGGCGAGATGCAGCAACCTTTAGGAACTCCCTTGAGAAATCTAAGCCAATCACCTTTGGAAAATATAGAATTTAGAATGAAACTATTAAAAAGGGATTTTTTTTTTGTCATTACATTAAATTATTAGAATGAAGGTAGAACCACACCTTGCCATGGACTCCAACTCTTTGAGACAATATGAAGGTTAGGTCGCCACTTCCACAGCACACATCCAAGACTTTGTCTCCTTCTTTCCACTATTTTACGACAGAAATTAGTTTAGAAGAAGAAGAAGAAGAAGAAGAAGAAGAAGAAGAAGAAGAAGAAGAAGAAGACACAAATAAACACATTACCCACTCAATGAGACCGTCCACTTCTTCCAAAGCTTATGCAGTCCCATGCTAAACACATCGCTCAGCTGCAAAAAAGTATTATATGTGAGTTATTACACGCAGTATATATATAATAGATATACACTACACACATGCACGCACCTTATCATAAACAGGAGCAATACTATCGAAAATTTCCTTACGTTCATATTCTTTCTCGGCAAAGTGATAGTAGTCACAACCGATAATTTGGGCGATATTATTCGATGACAAAGAGTAGCCATGTTTTGTTTTGTTTTAATACTATATTCTTTGTTATAACTTTTCTGATGTCACACTTTGATATGATTTAGCTATGCGTAAAGCGGAGGGGGCTTGATATGCTATATATAGTATAGAATATATTAGTGTATCTTCTCTCATTTTTCTTTGGAAAAATTATTTCTGACTGCATCAAATGACACGATGATGCATGCAATTTTACCCGTTTATATAACATCGTACTATTATGGTAATATTTATCTCGCGTGTCTTGTCTTGACGCGATAATTAAGTTATTTATATTGTGCAACTTTTGGGGAAATTCGTCTATTCAAATGCAACGTCTGTGTGTCGTTATAACGCGAGAAAATATGCTGAGCAGGCCAGACTCTATTTTATTAGACTCATTATTATTCATTGGCGATCATCAAATTGTGTCGTTCTTGAGGAGGGTTGGGAGATCCTTCTCTAAAATATCTCTTTCTATTAATTATCACTCTCCAATACAACCCTAACTATGTGTTAGGGTTTCAGTATTTATCCCACGGTTTGGTATATAATATTTGAGCCCTTATAAGCCCATTACAAGAATAAGATCATTGAGCTCTAAAACATTATAAAGTCCAATTCATTTAAATAGATTACAAGATTAACATAAAATAGTTAATGAACACAATAAATGATTCCTAACACAGTCTATTATAATTGAGTTATATTATGAAAGATTATTTTGATTCTGTCGATATTAGAATGGTCGTTTAACAAAATTTTGGTAGTCATATACTTCCTCCGTCTCATTTAATTCTTCCCAAAGATTAGTGGGCACGAGGATTAAGAAACTACATTATTTTAATATTATAGTACACTTTTAAGGTACGGAAAGAGAAAACTTATTAGTGTGCATGCAAATTAATAAGTCTTTTTTTTAATATAAATGGTGTCATTACTTTAATTATTGGAATTTTTACCAAAAATGAAAATGAGAAGAATTATGTGGGACACCCGAAATAGAAAAATGGGAAGAAATAAGTGGGACAGGGGTAGTAATACTATACGAAATTCAACGAGGTTAATGAGGACCAAGTCGGCGCTATTATTTCCACACAGCACTGTGCAGCACAGGAAAATAATATTTTTGTATTTATATGTTTCAATAGAGCAGATTTATTTCCCAGATATAAAAACAAACTTAAATTTGACACTTTCGAACATATAGGAATAGATCAAGATAGGTTATTAGAAGATGGTAAATTAATGATCAGGAAGAAAACATCATCACAAGAAGAAATTATTGCACGAAAACAACGACGACAAGCACGAACCAATCACAGAAAATTCCATCATCAGTCTTAAATCTTAACTCTTGGTTGCAACTAAAATCCCCATAAATCCTAAAAAGATCTCATGATGTTTTGCTTCAGAAAATCCAGCTTGTAATGCTAGCTTCTCCAACTCATGTCCTGGCCGGCGGATCGTATTATTTAAAAAATTTAATTAAAGCCAACACCCCATAATATATATAATAAAAATATATGGTCTATACTAATAATCGACAATATGTATATATTTTGTTAAATAAAACCTGTGAGATACTCTTGTATGGATCTCTTCAAATATGCGTACTCGCTAGTCACCCCATACCAGCTTGCTACTGGAACCACCACATAGTCAAGCATCAAACCCTAGAAAGACATTAGATACATCGAATTATTTACTATTGCATATAGCAAATTATATACCCTCAAATTTCGTTTAGATTTATTATTATTAATAATACCTGAAAGAAGTTGGTGAGTGTGTTGGTGCTTTTATTGAAGTCTAGGATGGCGACTTTCGAACCGGGCTTTAGGACACGGTTCATCTCCTTCAAACCTTTTTCTCTGTCCAAAATATTCCTCAATCCATAGCCAATAGTTGCAGCGTCGAACGAGCCATCTTCGAATGGAAGCTCTGTGGCATCTCCTTCAATCCACCTATAGTGCGAAAAAATATTTATTCCATTTTAAAATATATATATGTGTGTGTGCGTATTTTTTGCTGCTGTTTTTATATATTTACTCTATTATCTTGTAGCATGGATCTGAAGCATTCTCACGCTGGCGAGATGCAGCAACTTGTAGCAGTTCCCTTGAGAAATCTAGGCCAATTACCTGCGTGGAGAAAAGATGCCAATGATTAAAACAAAGTTAGCATTAAATATATATATAAGGGGGTTTAATGGAAATCAAATTTATTAATACAACCTTGCCATGGACTCCAACTTTGTGAGAAAACCTAAAAGTCAGGTCTCCACTTCCACAGCACACGTCCAACACTTTGTCTCCTTCTTTCGCACTATTTTTGGACAGCATTGAGAGAAAATCAGTGTCCAAAATCACACTGTATGTTTATGTATGCATCCATGTATGTATTATGTTTGATTAGAACGACTATAGAAGAAAGAAAGAACACATACCCACTCCATGAAATAGTCCACTTCTTCCACAACCTATGCAGTCCCATGCTAAAGACATCGTTCAGCTGCAAAACGGTGTAAGTCGAGTTAATTAATTGTTTTCAACCTAATATCAAAATTATTGCACTATATAACATAATATATTTCATATTTTGGGACACACCTTATCATAAACAGGAGCAATACGATTGAAGAGTTCTTGGCGCTCAGATGCGTTCTCAGCAAAGTGATCATCAGTTACGGCTGATGATTGATCAGAAGATCTTCGTTGACGAAGAGAGGCCATTTTATTTGGTTTTTATTTTATATTTCTATATAAGCTTCTATGTGTGCGCGACCTTCGATGATTTACCAACGTAAAGCGAACGGAGAGATATGCTCTATATATAGATAACATTGATAGAATTGGATCATTGGTTGTATTTTTTTCATTGCACAAGTTGACCTGTCATTTTCTTGAATAGAGTACGCCAACTTGATTTTGAATGATAAATATTTCCGTTTATTGACTTAAATATTAATATATAGTCGCTCGAGGGGATTCATCTCTTTTCTTTTCTAGTATCTCACATCAGATGATAACGATTGCAATTTTATACAATATCACGTCTATTAATATAATCTTTATCACGCACAATTTGCAAATATTTGGGAACTCGAAAACGAATCTTTAGATCCGTCCGCACACTACGGGATATTCAGCGTCTTTGTGTCGCCATGCAAAATCACCGCAAAATATGCTGTTTGACTCATTAATACTGGTCAACGTCACACATAAAAATTTTACGTGAAGTAAAATTTTAATGATCAATTATTAAAAGCTTAGCATTAGGCATGGACTGTAACTTACCGACAAAACAAAACAAGGAAATTACATTTACTTGCGACTAGTTACGAATCATCCTCGTTCATTATTACAGCCTTTGTCATCCAGTTTGAAAGTGTTTTATGAGCTATTATGTGTTTTCCATAATGAATAAGTGAAACAATATTTAAAATTTTTATCCTTTTTATGAATATAATATTTATTATTCTTTATTCATTTACAAAAAAAACAATTTGGAGATTCTTATGGGGTGAATAATGAGTGAATACGCAGTACATTATAAGTGAAGAGTGTGACTGAGAGTAAAATCTTACTTCGTTAATACTTTTCATCGCGAACTGTTCTTTATTAAATAATATCAACTGCCATGGGGTTGCTGTGATTTCCATTACCGATGTCTTCCTCGTGGTCTATTATTTTTAATAATAATAATATGAAGTTCGGTTTTCCACGAGATCAACGAGCTCCAATATATCTACATGTATAAAAGCTGGCTAGTCATAATTCTCTAATATTGAAAAATTTAGGCGTCATAAAATAAAATAAAATGTAAGTTAACCTAATTAATTTATATCATAAATAACATGAAATAGCGTTGATTTGATTTGGTGGAAATTGGAATATGGAACTAGAAGAATTAAAAAATATGAAATAAGATTTATCAGCCATCAGATCTAAATTTAACGACGATGATTAAGCGTGCGACGTGAAATATGGACATGTGATTTCAATCGTTATACATAAATGTATTTTACTAGGAAATATAAATTTTCTCTTATTTTCTTAATAGAAAGGGCCAGTCTTGGTCGGGCTTGCATATCAGAAATCGCTGGGCTCGGGCTTATCAGAAATTATGTTTCTTAGTTTAATAACAATTTAAGCTCCATATGATAGTAGGTAGAGCCGGCAATATTACCCGCGGCCCGCGGGCCAGCCTGACAGCCCGCCCTTCCTGGGCCGCGGGCTTCGGTGGGGCGGGGCAGGCCAGCCCGAATAATATATTAATTGATAAATATATATTTATATATAAATTATATAATTGTTAAATTTTTGGTAATTTTTATGATTTAATAAAATTAAAAAATAAATTAATAATATTTATGAAGTTGAAATAGATTAAATATCTTTTATTAATTTTTTTTGGTTTTCAAGTTTTATTTTTATGTTTAAATGGCGGCGTGGGCCTCACTTTCTTAACCCTCCTGTAGTCGGGCTAGCCCGCCCCGCCAGTGTGCGGGCTTTGGTTGGCTACGGGCTGGCCGCCCCGTCGGTCCGTTTTGACAGGTCTAATAGTAGGGTTGCAGAAGAATCGAATCAAGTCAAAAACCGCAATATTCTACTCATATTCGGATGAAGTCGAATACGAATACGAATACGAATATATGATCGAATCATAAAATCGATTTTTATTCGTATCAAAATTCGAATATTTGTATTCAAGTCATCTTTCATTTTTTATTTAATAAAATATAAACACTATTATATTTAAAATATATATTGAATTATAATAAATTGTATTTAAACATATATTGAATTATAACATATTGTTTTTAAACGTTTTAGTGAGTTATCATATATTATATGTGAATATATATTAGTTATACTATTTTTATGTTATATTATTCGAATCGAATAATTCGATTAATTTACGAATCGAATATTGTGGTTTCATATTCGTATTCGTATATTTCTTGAATAAAAGAATATTCTTATTCGGATTCGTATTCTAAATATTCAAATCGAATCTTAAAATTTTGAATCGAATCGCGAATCGAACAAATTCGTTTGCAACCCATATGATAGTGAAACCAAATTGTCCTAAAGAGAATCTTATACATAAATAGAAATGTAGCTTTCATGATAGGGGAACACGTGTCCACCTCTTTATTTAGAAATAATTTAATTTAAATGATATAAAATCCACGTTGGTTAACCAATAATTATTTTAAAATTAAAAAAAAACTAGAAACTACCCACTATCATATTAATTTAGTCAATAACTATCCACTAGCACACATAAAATTTACTAATTTATTAGCATATAAAAATTAGGAATAACTAATACCGTGCATTGCACGGGAATATACTAGTATAAAGAAAGACAATGGGACGACTTCTATAAGCCGGCAAAAGAAAAACCACGATTTCGTGGTCTTTGTAGTTATCACAACACTTCGGCACAATTTCATGTTCTTTCTTTATACGGAAAAAAAAAAGTACTCTACACATATTTCTCATTATTATTGGCATTTGCCTTGGCATTTGATTAGTGGATCCATAAAAGATATTTGCACAAAGACAGGTCTCATTTTCAAGAGCCATTTGCATTGCTATGACATCCTTAAATCTCTCCGCTGTAATTTATGAAAATACGCATTGGAATTACTCATTCCCTGAATCTTGAAGCTGGGCTATTATACTCAATACACTCATATATCTCAAATTTCATTATATTTGCGCAGTAAAGTAATAACAAAAATCGAAAACACGTAGAGCAGAAGAGGTTGATACTATACTACTACTATCTTCAGTAAATAAGCATGAACTGGACACAGATTTTACCTGCCCTCATAAATTACATCAAGAATAACAACACACTTATGCTACATTTATAAATATAAACAATTATATGATCTCACAATCCCAAAAAAAAAAAAAAATATTCAATGGTTCCAAGATCCCCGCCGACTTTTCAGAAGAGACGCATAGAGCAGTTCGTTCCAAGTATCGGGCACGCCGGGCAGACACCAATGGCTGCAATCTTGGGCGTGAATTTCCCCCTTCTCATAGCTCCTCGGCCTATAAACCGAAGGGTGACCGTCCTTTCTATAATCCGTGAGTCGACTGATATTCAAATAAGCAACCTGCGTTTTCATTTCCTTAACTACGTGCTCGAATATCTTCATCTTCGTAGGGTACTTTGCCAAGTGAGCCTCGTCGAAGATTGGCTCAGTTTCGTTGCTGCACTGACCTCCCAAGTTCCACGGCCCGCCCCTGCATATCGACCCGACCCGACCCGACCCATTTCATGAAATTCGTTCGCAATAACAAATTCTCTGACTTGAAAAATCGTACCTGAAATGTGTGACGGAGTATCCGCGAAATACGACGAGTGTTTTCTCAGCGTCGATGTTTTGGTCGACCCATTTGGCCCAAGTGAGGAGAGCCCTCTTGTACGCTTCCATGACTTTGAGCCTCGGGTGGACAAAGTTGCCTTCTTGGTAATAATCTTCGCTGTGAGATTCGAACGAAAACGACGATCTTGAAAAGAATCTGATAGCAACGTTAAAAAGAAAAAGAAAAAAAAAATTAACTCACCCGCGGGAGGTTTTCTCGTGGGTCCACCAGTGGCCCGTGTTGAATACGATGACGTCAGCGTCGCGGTACATGGAAGTCGTTCGGTCCATTGCGTCCAGCCTCAGCGTCTCCAAAGTCGCGTTTTTCCTTTCGAGCGACGATTCCATTACGAGGAAAGGAGAGCTGACGAAGTCGACCGTGCAGTTATAGTCCTACGATGCGCAAACTGAAAATGATCGTAACGTTTTAAGACGAAGAACAATGAGTAGTAGTGTAATAACGTTTTTACATGCCTCGAATCTGAAGGCGTAGAATCCCTTCTTCTTGAATTCGTGCCTCCCCGAAATCTCGTACACTCGCGTTTTGTCTTCGACGCCGTGGCGAAGAGCGCAGACGAGGGATTCCCACATGTTTCTGTTGAGCGAATCGCCGACGAATACTAGCTTTTGTCCTCTCAGTCGCCTCAGAAAATCAGTCGCGTTGAACCTGGGACATTATAATTCATTACATTAAGGAAGATGTTATAAATCAAGCTAAGCCAAAAGAACGATTCGACGCAGCGAATTGCTACTAAAGCATTTTTTTTACTTACCTAGGAATATCGCAATGGTAAGGCTGCCATCTCCACTTGACATATTCGCTGTCCGGCCTTCCGTTGAGATGACAATCGAAGTCTTTATCGATGTAAGGACACGATCGGGGAGGGTAATATGATAATGTGTCGTCCCTAACCCATCTTCCATTGAATATATCGCATTCTTCGTAGGGTATTTTATCAGAATCCAAGTGCCCTGTTTCTTTCTTTCTTGAACTTCCGTTCGTCGAATTTGCAGCAGAATAGCCAACCAATTCGACACTTTCCTTCGACAGGGCACCTTCCAAAACGTCATCTTTCCGACCAGAAATCGGTAAATCTGAACTTTTACCAGTCTGAACATTGTTCCCATTAGTATCATTACAGTTAGTCAAAGCACCAAAACTGTTAGGAGAAGAGGAAAAGGCAGCAGAGAAAGACCGCGGACGAAGCGAACGATTATTACCGAAGCCGCTCAACCCTTTTAGCAACGGATTAAATGAACCCCTTGAGGACGTGTCGAACAACACTGCGCTTAAGACGATGAAAGACAAGACAATTCCCAAGCCAACCGTCGAAACTGCCCTCCTCCTCTTGGATGACAACAACGGTTGATCCGAGAATGTGAGCTTTCTGAAGAACGCGGATGCTGACGTATGCGTAAAGCTCACCATTTATTCCCCCCTTTTTTTTCTTTTCCTTCTTTTTTTTTCCGATGGAAAGTCCGGCGAATATGCTACAACTTGCGAATGTAGTTTGCGGCAAGACAGCAGAGAAGTTTGAAGCTTTTTTTTTTTTTGCAAAAAGATACGATTCGTTCTTCTCTGCTTGGATGGGTCTTCTTCGGTCCGAGATTTGAGTTGAGATAATTACCATGTAAAAAAGATGAAGACCATTCGTTCTGGTTCTAGTGCTTAGCAACACGCATTAAAGTGGTGAATCGGCGATTATAGTCGATAATTATGACGATTAGATTAGTAGCAAAATAAAAAGGTGGAGAGGGAAAGGGAAGATCGTAAAGTGACCACAATGCCCCTACTTTTCTAAAAGGGATAATCCGTCGTATAAAGCGAGTATAAGAGCATTTTCGTCATCCCATCCCTAGCGCCGACGCTGGTCCCAGAAGTGGACACGCGTCCTTAACCGGCAAAGTATAATCTCGTACGGACACGTGAAGTAGCACAATCGGAGATTCTCAGTCAAAAACTAAACCAATGAAATCGTGCCACGCATCCCAAATAGCTAAGACAACTTCTTTGACTTCTGCAAAGTTGGACGTTACACCGACCAACACACCGTCTTAATTACACGATTTATAACTACAAAAAGTAAGAATTATATGATAATTTGGTACACCAAGCATCAATTGTACAAGCCAAAACTTAAACCAAGCTTAACAGAGAAGTTTGTGTGTACTTGGCACACACACACACACACACACACGCATTAGGCCTCCTTTCACCTTCATTTTCTCTACAAAACAAAAACTTATACACATAATTTCAGAACGGGTCGAAAAATCGGGTCAAATACTACCTCGGCCCATAAAGCTCCATCGCCTCGATAACAACCGACGACTCGTCGATATAATCCGAATACCTCTGCAACGGCGGCGGGCCCCCCTCGACCAGCAACCCTTCGCGTCTAACCCTATCCGACTCGGCCTTCTGCGACTGCTCCCACTTCTCCGCCAAGCCGTCCCCTTCGAGCATCCTAAGCACTTCCGACATCCTCGGACGGCTCGACGGGCTAAACTTGGTGCACAGGAGCGAAACCTTAACCATCTCCTCGAGCTCGAGAGCGTCGTACTCCCCCCTCAGATCCCGATCGACCATGAGCCCGAGCTTCCCCTCCCCGTGCAGCCGCCCCACCCAGTCGAGGACCACCCCGTCCCGACCCGCCCGACCGAAGTCGACCGCCTTCTCGCCCGTGACGAGCTCGAGGAGCAGCACGCCGAACCCGAACACGTCGGTCTTCTCGGACGACTGGCCGGTCGAGAGGTACTCGGGGGCTATGTGGCCCACCGTGCCCCTCACGGCAGTGGTCACGTGCGAGTCGCGGTGGTCGAGGAGCTTTGCGAGCCCGAAGTCACCGACCACCGCCTCGAAGTCCTCGTCGAGGAGTATGTTGGCCGCCTTCACGTCTCGGTGTATGACCTTCGGGTCGCACTGCTCGTGGAGGTAGACGAGGCCGCGGGCCGTCCCCACCGCGATCTTCTTTCGCCTCGCCCAGTCTAGTATTGGCCTTCCGTGAAGATGATCTGTGGAAAAAAAAAAAAAGACGAGCTACTGCTGAATGATCACTTCACGGAAAAGCTTAGTCTTGTTGGGAGAATTTTTATGTATTCTCAGTCGTGTAGTTTAGAGGGAGTGTCATTATAAGGACAATAACTTTCAAAATTAAGCAATTCAAGAACATTATACGTTGAAACCTTAGATTTTGTGGCGAAATTGCTTGATGTTGAAAATTACCATACGTACAATACACTCCCTAAATTTGCCAGAACACTAAAATTCAGGGCAAAATTAAGAATTTCAGTGTACGATGTTCGCTTAATTTGAAATCTGTCCTTATAACGGTATCCACGTAAATTATGGAAGTAGAAAAATATTATATTTCCAACACTGCTGCTACCTTTGAGCCTAGAGGCGACGCTGCCGTTGGGCATGTAAGGATAGATGAGTAGCCTCTCGTTCTCGGTGGAGCAAAACCCCCATAGGCGTAGGAGGTTACGGTGGACGGCCAAGCTGATGAGCTCGACTTCGGTCTGAAACTGAGTCTCCCCGCCGAGGGTATTAAAGTCTTTCAGCCTCTTGACCGCCACGGTGGCGCCGTTGCTAAGTCGGCCCTTGTACACAATACCGAAACCGCCCTTCCCCAATATGTTCTTGGAGTTGAAGTGGTCGGTCGCCGCTCTCAGTTCCTTGAAAGTGTACCTCCTCAGATGGCCCAGTCGAACCTCGGGATCGTATTGATCTGCGTAACGAAAAGCGTAAGAAATCGACGTTGTTGTCTTTCGAGAGAAGCGCTCACCGTTGACGTCGAAGAAGATCTGCTTATTGAGCCTATATCGCCACCAAATGAATAGCCCGGCTACGGTTATTAGCGTAAAAGCGCCGCCGAAGCTTGCGCCAAAGGCGATGGCGATGTGGTGCTTTGATTCGGCTTGCGAATGCACTGTAAAGATGGAAGTGTTTTTCTCAGGCGCAATTGTTTAATGAATAAAAGAATAGGACGCGACTGATTGATACACTTGCCTTTCGCGTCGTCGGGGGGAAAGGATAATGGCTCGGGAAATACGTCGGAGCAATTGTTCTGCGAAGCTTCGCCGCAGATTAAAGGGTTTCCGAATATTCTGAAATTGGAAATTTTGCGTTAATTCGTTAGGAAAAAAAAAAAAAAGAGAAAGAGAGATGCTAAAACTGCTACAATGGCTATATGATTAAGGGCAGCCATAGATAGCTCACTTGAATGTCCTTGCAGAAACTTTCGGTAATGGACCGCTGAGATTGTTGAAAGACAGATCTCTGCAAACAAACAAACCATCGTTCAAGCAAGGACATAAGGATACTAAACTAGCAAATCAACTTCGAACATAAAACTGGAATAAAATAAGGGAGGACATACACGAGGGTTAGGCTATCGATTTTGGAGAGAGATTCTGGGATAGTCCCGACGAGGCTGTTGTTGTTTAACCGTCTGCAAAAACACACCATAATTCAACCAAAGCGAAAAAACAAAAGAAAGATGGGCTAATTGCATCGAAAAAGCTCACAGGTAATTCAAGGCGTGGAGATCTCCCAAGGATTGCGGTATATCGCCGGTTATCTTGTTGTTAGAGAGATCGATCGCCTGAAGCCTTTCTAACTTACCGATGATTTCTGGGATCGAGCCCGATATTCCATTGTTTTGCAGCAAACTACGAATAAACGAAGAAACTTATTACGGCGAAATGAGTTGTGAGGAGATGAATAATGACTTACACTGACTGCAAGTAACTGAGGTTCCCAATTGCAGGTGATAAAATGCCAGACAAGCCCAGGCTGGGTAACCCTCTAATGGAAAACAAGACAATTATTTTTTTTAACATTTTTATTCAAGGAAGTAGAGAACAGACAATTGTTTGTAGTAATTTTCGACGGTAAGAAGAAGGAACTCACAAGGCAGAAACAAATCCATCAGTACAAGTGATCATCCCCCAACTACAAGGATCAACAGAATTAGCATCCCAATTCTCCAGGACATTGTACGGATCATGGAAATCATTCTTCATAGCAATCAATGCAACTACTGCAGGGAATTTTGAGGAGAAGAGTATCTAGTATTGATATAGATATGTAAGATGAACATGAGCTGAGCAGAAAAATGACAAATATGGTTTACCTTCATAATTAACACCAGAAGGAGATAGAGTTGAGTAACAACACTCTACCATAGTAGCCAAAACCACCAATGTAATTTTCCAAAGCTGAGATCTTTTCCTTTCCATATTCAGAGGATGACAAAAGAAGAAGCTCACACACACTTGTCAGCACCTCAGCCTAATTCTCATTACCTTCAAAGCAGAATCTTCAGTTCATAGGGGACCCTTTTTCTTACCATTATCTTCGCACCTAAAATCAAGAATTCACCTTCTTCCACTTATGCCCTCAGTTCGAATTTTTCTTTACGTAAGCCTCCTTAGACAAAGCTTGCAGCTCCCCAGATGATAAAGCTTGCAGCTTTTGTCGAAAACAAACAGCCTTAGCTCAAAATCGAAGCTCTGAACACATTTAAGTGGAACCCAAGAAAGAAAGAAGATGTTTCCTTGAAGAGGCGAGAAACAGAGCATAGACCTGGGATTGCTGAGGAACCTTGAGATCTGACTCAAACAGTGCTACTGTGTGAATTTTGTCTTCGTTTTTTCTGCAACTGATCCACACAAATTCTGTTTGCCCTCAGCTAATGGCTTTACCTGGGACTAGCAACACACTTTATCCGAATACCGCTATCAAGATAAACTAGAAAGAAACTGTTTTCCTATCTCTCACGAGATATAATTTACACATTCATTGGGTTTTACTAGAAAGAAAGAAACAAACAAGTGCCATAAGGTTCATGTGCACACAAGGCCAAAGAATCACAGATGCAGATGTGGACACTCTTGCAAATTTAAAAAAAATAATACTGTTTTCTCCTTTCTTTTAATTTATAAAGGTTTTGTATTTTTGGGGAAGCAAAAAATTGCTTTATATTCAGTATTGGACTTGAAGGGATGTGCGTCTGATTGATTCAGATAGATCATTACAGTCGTATGTCTTACAGCGAAGAAAAAAAATGGGAAAAAATTATAAAATTTCAGGGAAAAAGTTCTCTTTTTGTGGCAGATCACGTGCTTGATTTGTCCTAATCTCTGTTGGCCTTCGAACTTGTATAAATTTCGGTTTTTTTTTATTATTTTTAGTTTTTAAATATTATTCTGCTACACTTCATTTAATTCAAGATGATTCCCTTGTTAAGATCCAGTAATTGAATTAATTGCGAGACATATTGTTGTAAGTTTCATTTTTATTTTATTTTATTAACGTTACCCATAAAGTATGAGGAAGAAAAACAGGTATGGGACATCAGTCATTTTCAATGTTTGTTGTTTATGGCTGGTGAGGGTTAGTTAGGTCGATTCTTGTTGTATATAGTTTAGTAATTAAGATAAGAAAACAAACATACGTGTGATGCTAAGAGTAGGTATCGAATAGATTAGTTTACTGAAATATTATTTAATTTTTTATCCAGATATTACATTACAATTTACATAGGATATAGAGTATAGACCAAGGAAAAGGGCAAAAGAATAATTACGATATCTATGAAACTGTGCTGTAACATGCGCTGGCATGCACACTGATGATGTCTACAGTATTACTACAGTTTTACAGAGCAGAGTCACTTATAATCTTGATTTTTGTTTTATTACATGATTGATGAGTTATTATTATGTTACAATCAACTTAACGATAATGATGATGAATTGTTTTAAATTGATTATTCTATCATCTCAAAGTACACCAAATCAAAGGAAAAAATCCATGGTTGTCTAATACGATATATGACATCGTCTATCGCAAAAAGGAAAAGAAGAAAAGAAAAGGGTAATTTTGGAAATAAATGGTCAATAACAATACTGTATGAAAAGAATAAAATTACTCAACTCCATAATGTTGCAGAAAATGCCTTGTTAATATGCAAACTCGTGAAACCCCATGTCCAAGGGTATTTTTGTCGCATTGGAAAAGCTGAATATTCTCTAGCCTACACATGCTGATATGCTTATTTAACTTCAAGATTAAATAATATTAAAACATTATGTCCCTTAATCATTTCAAACTAGATTTACTCTGATTGGTAAAAATTCCTATTCCATCTCCCGAGATTAATTTTTCATATATTATGGGGTATTTCTTGGCATTACAAATAGTAGCATTTTCTTTGGAACTTAGCTAAGACTGTTATTGAGCATTATAGATTATTGCATCCCTATAATGGCATTAGAGTACTATGTGTGTAGTATGACGTCTAATATATATATATATATATATATATATATTCATATTCGTGATAGGCCAAGCAATTCACTTTATGATGGATATCTACTTATATACGTTTTAGACAATTATTTTCACTTGTAATCATTGTATAACATCAATTATTATTACAACTTAAACAATTAAATAAAGAATATATATCTTATATCAATGCAGATATATTATTTGGGGCCCATGTCCATTTCATGTCGGAGCCCAATATCAGAAGATCAATGTTTTAACGCTATAACGTGTTTGGGACGTGTTTGGATTGGGGCTTTTTAAATAAAATAATGCCATTTCAATCAAAATTCAATAAAATGTGGTTATTTCGTCAGAAATTAATAAAATAGGGCAAAACGCGTCCAATAATTGCGACGTCGCGCCTAATAGGCGCGACGATGACGTGGCACGAAAAAGGAAGATTTTTTTATTTTTTATATGCATCGCACCCATTAGGTGCGATGTTAACTTTTTTTTAATTTTTTTATTTTAGTTTGTTTTATATTTATTATTTATAAAATCCACAAAATCATAAAATCATCGTTATTTCATCTGATTTACATAATAAAAATCTATAAATGCATTTAATTTATTGTTTGTTTCGCGACGATTAAAATGATATGTATATCTTATATTTTCGAATTTTTTTATTTATAAAATAAAATATTAATTAATTATTTAAAATAAAAATTATTTTTGATTATCGAAAAATATAAGATATGCGTATCATTTTAATCGTCACAAAACAAACAATAAATTAGATGCGTTTATAGGTTTTTATTATGTAAATCAGATGAAATAACGATGATTTTACGATTTTATGGATTTTATAAATAGTAAACATAAAACAAACTAAAATAAAAAATAGAAAAAAGTTAACATCGCACCTAATGGGTGCAATGCATATAAAAAAATAAAAAAAAATCTTCCTTTTTTCGTGCCACATCATCGTCGCGCCTAATAGGCGCGGCGTTGCAGTTATTGGGCGCGTTTTGCCCTATTTTATTAATTTCAGGCTAAATAACCCCATTTTATTGAATTTTGATTGAAATAGCATTATTTTATTTAAAAAGCCTTGGATTGGAGCAAAGTGACTAATCATATGACTCGATTTTTTTTTTCTTTTTTGAATAATCCTTTTTTAAATATTTAAAGAAGAGTTAAGGTACCCAAACAACGCTTTTACCCCTTATGTGATTCCGTAATATTGTAGCATTTTAAGTTGAAAGTTAATGTAATTAAGTGACTTTCTTCCACTACAAAACGAACTTATCGTAGCCGAAGGCCAAAACTTGCTAGAGCTTTACTTTATCCTAGATTCTCCATTTATTTAACTTAACTTAAAATTAGTAACATCTATTTTATTTTATTAATGCTAAGCACCTTTTAATAATTGTCATTTTTTGTCCAATTTGGTGTATCAATTGCACCTAAATTTTGATCCAATTTGTTAGTTGCTTTTATCCATAAGTAACCTTAAACTACCACCGATCACTCAGTGTAAGAAACAACATCAAATATAAAAAACCACTCACTACACAATATTTGAAATTATCAAATTTGTCCTTCTATATCTAGTATTATTATTTTGTAATTAAATATATATAATAATGTTATTATAGACACACTTATGGGCGTGCAAAACTACTAATATATTATTAAAAGGTTCAATGAGTTGGCAATTAGAGAATTAAGCAAACTCGAGTCTAATTCCAGAAAAATTATCCCCTTTCTTAGTATAGGTAGCCGCACTTCAGAAATGAATTCATTTTAAATTATAGAAAAATCACCCAATATTGGCAATTAAGGTTTTCTCCGCGGACAAAAATAAAATAAAATCGGACGATTATTTTTCATCAACGGTTCATTCCTCCACCCTCACAGATTGTGCAGGTAATCCTTAATCACGAGTCGGGTTGCAAATGAATCGATTCTTTTTGTTCGATTCGCGATTCGATTCGAAATTTTACGATTCGAATTCGAATATTTAGAATACGAATACGAATAAGAATATTTTCTTTGATTCGAGAAATATACGAATACGAATATGAAATCACAATATTCAATCGAAAATTAATCGAAGTATTCGATTCGTAATATAACATAAAATATAGTATAATGAATACATATTCACATATAATATATGATAACTCACTAAAATATTTAAAATTATATGTTATAATTCAATATATGTTTAAATATAATTTACTATAATTCAATATATATTTAAATATAATTTATTATAATTCAGTATATATTTAAAATATAATATTGTTTATACTTTATTAAATAAAAATTGAAGATGACTCTGAATACACATATTCGATATTCGATTCGAATATTCGACAAAATATTCGAATTCGAATAAGAATCGATTTTATGATTCGATAAATTCGTATTCGTATTCGATTGTGATCCGAATACGAATAGAATATTGCGGTATTCGACTCGATTCGATTCGCTTGCAACACTAATCACGAGGTGGTTCGATTAATTTTTTTTTCTTTGACAGCTAAAAATTTATCCTCTCTCTCTCTGTTTTTGTTTTTCTTTTTGTAGCTTTAGGGATAATATCAACATGGACGCAGTGAAGATGGAGGAGTTGAAAATCCAGCTGAATCGGTTGTACGATGAAGCGAGACAATACGCTGATAAAATTCCGGCTCCGCAGCTGTGCGCGGCGATTGGGGTAGTCGTACTCACAGTTCTCTTGTTCTTAATCAGTAAGTTCTGTGTTCGAAGATCCTAGATTTCGTTGATTTCGGTGAATGTTTTTCTTCTTGGAGGTTGCTTCTTGTACATTGTGCGCCTGTGTATAACGTTAGGTTTAGCTCGTACTTGTAGTTGCTGCTCCGAGATCTACATTTCCTGTGCTTTTCCTCTCAATAACATTTGAATTTCCATCTTACGTTGTAGTTCGTTTTTTCAAGCATAGGACGTCGAGTTGCATTTTACTATCAGGTATAAGCATCAGATGGTGGTTTTGAATGGAGAAATTGTGGACAAAATTAGTCGTTGATATTTTTTATCAAGTAATCGTTGGTAATCTGTTTTCTACCTTAGCTTCGAGACGGCTCCTCTCATCAGGGTACCATACCATCTATGGAAGCCAGTGAAGGAACATTTATGTTGCACTCTGAGATAGATAAGGTAATGCACCATGCAGCATGCATTTTTCAATACAATGAGAATATATAAGTGATATCATTTACCTGGGTGAGTGCCAAACATTCGTGTTATTTAATCTTGTCCGATCCCAGAAAGGAAAATTAAAGCCTGTTCACGTTGTTGACGTTCCTGGGCATTCAAGACTCCGTCCTAAACTAGACGAGTTTTTGCCTCAAGCAGCTGGGATAGTGTTTGTAGTGGATGCTGTAGACTCTCTACCAAATGTCCGCGCTGCTTCTGAGCATGCAATGCAACGCTCTTGATTCAAACATAGACGTGCACGTAAACGTTTGTGAAAGATGTAGCTTCATACTGTATCTCTATTTTCTACCATCTCATGCCAAATCTTGCTCTCCTTTCCTTGGGTACCTTTATGACATCTTGACTAAGGCTATTGTTGTGAAAAAGAAGATATCAGTTCTGCTTTTGTGCAATAAGGTGGATAAAGTTACAGCACATACAAAGGACTTCATCAGGAAACAACTGGAGAAGGAACTGTAAGTAGCTTTCTTTATAATCCTTTTAGATGGGTTACCGTATGCTTTGTTTTTTTCATGCTGATTTGTTCTATACTCTTTTTCATGGGTTATTTCTCTTTTTCAGTGAGAAGCTTCGTGCATCAAGAACTGCAGTATCTTCTGCAGATATCACTAATGAGTATACTTTAGGTGTTCCTGGAAAATCATTTGCATTCTCTCATTGCCATAACAAAGTTACTGTTGCTGAAGCATCAGGTTTAACAGGTGATATCTCACATTTGGAACAGTTCATTAGAGAAAATGTCAAGTCATAGAAGCTTATAACCCTACCCTCATCTATCGGCCATGGAAAAAATACTAACCAAATAGTTTGTCAAAGCAGCAATTTTTTTCACATGTTTGACTCCTCGGATTTGGCCATTCTCGTACTTGTGAATGAGAAATTTAGGGTTGTTTATAACCATTTCAAGTGTTTTCTTGGAGGAATGTTTATGGTTATATGGCATTTTCTACTGCTATAGAAGTTACAATCATCAACAAAGGATGTTTTGTCCTCGGCCATCTAACAGATTCATACACAAGAATATCAATCTCCTTCTACCACGTTGAAGAAGCTATGTAGGATATTCATACATTGTCGATCCATTTCCAATGGTAAGGAGCGTCTAATCTTATTACCTCGATAAATACCGTCGCTTTATGCGGTATACGATATAAAATACTCCAAAACATGGAAGATGCATTATGCCAACAGCCAAATACCTGAGAAATTCGAAAAAATAAATAAATGTTTTCGATCGCCTCACTGTGTTTTTCCTATTGAATTGTTCCTCGGACAGAAACAGTAACTAAGAACAAGATGATATAATGCTGGTGCGTACCATAAAGGAGCATATGGAGAAGATAGGTCAATAAAAGCATAAGGCCAACTGTTGCAGTAAGGAAATATGCATTTTTTTGAGTATTGCCTTAATATAAATGAATGGTTTTAGGGAGAAAGCAATAAGAAAGTTACCTCAGTGATACAAAGCCATGGATGATCCACTGGAAAATCACATACGTACAAGTCCACAGAGCAAAGTACGCCAACCGAAAGAAGGGAAATCGCTGAAACGAGTCGTTTAAGCATTTTATCGATGATTCAGAAAGAAGTTCTACGGAAAAAAAAAAAATAATAGAAATTGGACGGGGGATAGCATACCAGTTTATTCAGAATTGCATCGCCAAGAAGGAGAAGGGCGTTGACCGAATGCATACAAACAACCAGCTGTAAAATTGTGAGATGAACTTAGAAGATGATGGCTTAGCTAATATAAATTATGCCGAATTCAAATATAACACAACAAACTTACATAATCCAATCTGTAATGCTTTGGAGTGAACGGGTATATGACCAGCCAATAGACGATATCAGTTAGTGTCACAGCTCCAGCACAAATCTGCAAAACATCGATTAAGATAAACAGTTGAAATCTGATATTCAGAATGATTTGTTTGAATCAATAGTTATATCTACATGTGAGGTTGTTAGTGATAAAAGCATGGTGCGTGCGATATACCTGAAAAACCATTTGCAGCGAATAACCCCAAACGGAAGCAGTATTTCGACAGCTGAGCCCTTCATGGGAGTTACTAAAGCTTCCATTCGAATTGGGGATAACTGTAATAGCTAAGTTCTCCTCAAGTGTTGGTGGGATATAAGAGCCGTGCTCTGTCTCTGTGTGAACATAATGACCCTTTTCTTGTTTCACTATGTTGCAATAATTTAGGCATCCATGGATTGAGATCAAAGATCCAAGCTACAATGAAGATAGAAAAGAATTCAAACAAAAAATATAGTAACCATCTTAAGGGTTTTCCTCGTTCAATTTCTAGAAGATATTCTTACCAAGGTTCAATAAAACCACAGGAAAATTTAGAACATACCCCGAAATAAATGGCGACCAAAGCGAATGTCCACCTAGGGGAAAAATGTCCCATAAGACCATGAGTTTGAAGAAAGCTTGAAAGAAAAAGGGAAAGGTTGTTTTGAAACACCTACTGAGTATAGAAGTAAAAGATACCGATACTCTTTGCAATGATATCTGCAAGGAGCAAACCGAAAAGGGTTCCAAATGCGAATATCCTATAACCAAGAAGCCAAAAGGGATGAAGAGATCGAAAACATGTCCCCCAAGTTTCATCGCTGTACAAAGTCCCTGCTACTTCTTGTCCGTCGTCGTTTGATCTATTTCTCGTTCGATTATGCCCTTCGTATTTAAATATCAACACCGCCGACAAAATCATGGCCAATAAAACCCATAATGCACAGATCAAGAATCTATAGTTCAACCAATAACTAGGGGATGTGGTGTCGTCCATTTGTAGGATCAAGACAACACCAATTGATTGGAAAGCCCTGTCAAAAGTTCTCATCGTTCAATACATATAATTCCTCCAAGCCTAGTTATGATTTCAGTACTGGAATCAAATAAGCTTGCTTAAATGCAAACAAATGATGGATTAGGAACATTTGGAGAAACGAATCAGTTTAAGTCAAGAAAGGGCCGTCACAGCTCATTCAGAACGAAATACGTACATACATAAAGGAACGATTGATAAACTTCAAACATCAAAAGGGTCGAAAGTAAAAAAAAAAAAAAAGCGAAAAACGGTACCGAAATAGAAAATCAGCAGAAGTCTGATAAACGCTCTCAGTACTATCAGCCACGGATTAGAACGGTGAAGAAAAAGTTAGCAATCGTAAAGGGATCACAGAAAATTCCCAGGTAAATGTAAAGTTGGAGTTTTTATAGCTGAGTCGTGGGTGCCTGGATTATGATGAGTGCAGAATCAAGAACAGAATAAAATACGGAAGAATACGCAAAAACTTCAATATATATCCAATCAAAATAAATCCATACACTTCTCTCCTCGATTCACATCGAACTCCACGGGAAATTCCAGTCGACAGATGTTCCTCCTCCACAAGGCAGAGTTGAGAGAGTAGTATAGTAGTAGCTACTAGACTTGTCAGGGAACAAGATGCAATTACATGGAATTAAAAGGACTGAAATGTAAATAACACTAGTGGTTTCAAACGACGCCATTTTGACCCGGCCCGGACCGACCCGACTTGAAAACTTCGTGATATCGCCTCTGAATTTGCCAGCTCTTAATTTCCTTGTTCGAAACCTGTTCTAGAAACTCTCAACATACCCAATTAAAGCTACGGAAATTTAATCCCCTCATAAATCTCATGAAAGAAATGGATAGTCAGTCAGCAACTCAGAAGCATAAATACGCTGAAAATCACTCCTACAAAAAAAACGACATGGTATATGGTCGTAATGAATCAAGAGACCCTTATTCGCCCACTGGGCATGAACAAGCCTGCATGTTTTTGTTCTATCTTTTTTGGAAAAATAAAAAGGAGAACTTGTAAGTAAGCATATAAATGCACCTTTGGCTAGAGTAGACGATAATGCTTTGGTTTTGTATCTTTTTACTTCCTATATTAGTTTGTGGGCTCGAAGCAGAAGAAGAAAAATGTCGTCTTTATTGGACGATCGTCATCAGAAATGCTACGTTCAATGCGTCCTTTGCAATACCACCTTGCTTGTAATATCGGCTGTACATAACGCTTTTGAGATTCGTTTAAGTGGTCATTATTATTACACATATATAATATGAACCTCAATCATATGTCTGTGTTATTACGTACAGGTTCACGTTCCATGGGGTTGCTTGACGAAGATGGTGACCGTTATATGCGGCCATTGCACCACCATCTTCCCTGTTGACTTGGCGGCGAAGAAAACTTTTGCTCCACATCATCAAGAAAAAACGGTAACAGAACAAATACAGCATGGATTGGTAAAGTGTAGTTATGTGTGTGTGTGGCTTGTAATAACTCGTTTGATCTCTTTGTGATGGCAATAATTACAGCAAATGCAGGAACTACATCGATCTGAAGAAGAAGAAGACGACGACGACGTTGAAGTTTGTTATCCTCTCTTTGATGAAGCTGCCCACGAACGTTAGATCAAGTTCAACGAACGATGATTATTACATTACAAAATAATCATGATTTGAACGCTTCTCTTTTCTGATTTAACAATGTATAGTTACGTTTGTTATTTTACAGCATCGAAGAAGAAAAAACGTACTCCAACAGCATACAATCAGTTCATCAGGTAATAACGCACACATGTCAATCAATCTTCTAATGATGTCATAGCATAAAAAATCTTTAATCTCCACAACTATTTTTTTTTCTTTTATTTTGATTTAGGGAAGAGATCAAAAGGCTGAAGATTGAGTATCCCAACATGACCCACAAACAAGCTTTTGGGGCTGCTGCCAAAAACGTAATATTTGAAAGATTTACCCTCGTTTATTAATTAGTTTTCCATATTTCTTAAAACTTCTTTTTTTTTTTCCTTATTATGTGAAAATGGTGTAGTGGGCATATCTTCCACAAAGCCAATACAAATATTGAGAAGTCTTTGGCTCAAGTAAAGAAAAGATTCCAATACCGTTGCTGTGATGCTGATAATGAGGTAATATTTAATAAGTTACATAAGAAAAGAGTTGACTCGTTTCTTTAGTTTTTATATATTAACTAAAAAAATAGCATCTCACTGAAAAAGCTCTTGATAAATATATGATCAAAACTTGTCATTTTCAACGTATTTAAAACTAATGTAACTTTGGATTCCAACTCATAGTTATTGGATTTTAAGTCATTTTTGTAGTGAATTTATTATAATGTAACTGATATTGCAGGTGCATTGTTTTGGAAGTGGTTTCAAAGGGATAATGACATAGCGGCAACCTATTTTTCGAAGTTTCCGTTCTATTGAAGAATATGTAATGAATTAGTTATTAACCAACCTACGGCATATTTAACCAACGCATTTAATTACTTTTAGACATTACTCAATCTAATTGATTAATGATCACAAAGATCCAATCTTTCGCGTATTATATCGGCAAGATAGATGATGAAGGGGGGAAAGCAAACATATAACTAAAATTTATATAAATAAATAATAAGATGGATAAGGAAAACTCTTTCTGGTAAGAAAAAGGATAAAAGAAAAACAAGCACAAGTAGGATAGGATGCTAGTTTGGAATAGTGTGTAATTCTTATTCTTTAGCTTAATCTAAAATCAATTATAAAGAAAAAGAAAAGAGATAAAGAAAAAGGAAAGTTCATCGTTCGTGGTGTGTGCCTAGGGATGGTTCGGTACGGTATACCGTACCAAAACTGTGATACCGTATACCGTACCGAAATTTCGGTATCGAGAAAAATCATACCAATATCATACCAAAATTTCGGTATACCTTAAATTTCAATACGGTATCATACCGAAATTTCGGTGTGGTATCGCTATCATACCTTCTATACCATTCACACGGAGGGTTTTTACCATGCTATGTCTCGTAGCGCGTTAATTCGTTGTTTCGAATTTTTAGTCAATTTAGGCCCCAATAAGATGGATTATTAATACCATATTTTTTCAAAATAAAAAGATTTTTAATTCATAAAATAACCTTAAATAATTTACATATTTTAGTCAATCTCCTTAGTAAGTAAAATATGGTGAGCCTCAATAATCTTAGAAAGTTGAGTATAGTTAATAATTTATGGGCTAAATAAATTTATGAAGCTTCTTATAATATTTTTATCCATTTTATATTCTTTTGAAATAATACAGTTATGTAAGTGTGTGTATTAAAAATTTTAGTATTTCGATATTTTGCTGTAACCGGTACACTTAATTTTAAAATTTTCATACTATTACCGTATCGAAATTTTCGTATCATGCCTTATCAAAAACTTCGGTATACCAAAAGTTTCGATATTTTTGCTACGTTTCGATACGATAAGGACGGTATATCGGTATTTTCGGTATATTCATCCACGGCCCTAGCTGTGCCATTAACAAATCAAATACCAATCACTAATTTTTATTTTAAAATTTCTCAATATTTATCTTTGCCTTTTTGCTTGTCTATGGGCTTCTATACATATCCATCCATTCAACTATTGGGCCAATAGGTAACTTTGTAGGCCCACTAAAATATTCAAGTCAAACCACAATATTAATATAAAAAGTCAAAAATGCCAGCAGCTGAGTTTCTCTCAAATGACATAATTACCCATGACGTAACCATTAGCTTTTGGGATTAGATTATTAGAAAGCGCCATGTAGGGGTATTTACGACATTTCAAGCAACGCGGTGAAAGTAGCGATATTAATAACAGCTGCATATTGACATTAGCCAGCTCCATATTACTCTCTGATATCTCTCTCTGTAGCACGACGGTCGACGCCAGATCTATCCAAGGTGCGTGGCTAATTATCCTAATCGTAACAAGCTCAGATCGTATAGTAGTACTTTGATCTTTTTCTTTTTCGTGTTTTCATTATATCGTTTGACGTGTATCATTCGTTGAGTACGTCGGGTTTGTCTTTGGTAGATTTTATTCTGTTGTGCCAGCAAAATGGATGATTGTACGTTAAGATGCGCGTTTTCGGCTCTGATTAAGCTCACTATCCGTGGATCTGATGATTTTTATTGTTTTGATGATCTGATTAGGAGTTCTTGTTTTCTGATATTTAGATCTGGTAGCCGATTGTGAAGGGAATTTTAATGAGTGAAAAGGGGTTTATGATTATGATGTTTGCATGTTATCCAGAAAATGGTCATAACACAGTCTATTTCGTGTTGGGCTTGGTGAGCTTCTCCGCAGCTCAACTTCGTGTTGTACTTGGATCTTTAGAAAAGCAAATAGGGTATATTTCACCAGTTGAATGTGTTATGTAGGTTTATTGCTCTGTGCTCAGGCTACTTGTGATTCTTCTTTCCGTGAGGAATCATTTTAGTGTGCATATTGATCTGCTAAGCTCGTTGTACTGTTGCTCATATGTCGAAGTCATATATTCGTGTTTTGTTTTGATCATCAATTGCATATATGCTCTCTATTATTACACGCTTGACCATAGTATTATGCTTGCGATTTCTAGGGATTAAAAGCAAGAAGGTGAAATGGGGCTGACTTTCACGAAGCTTTTCAGCAGGCTTTTCGCCAAGAAGGAGATGCGAATTCTGATGGTTGGTCTTGATGCTGCTGGTAAGACAACCATTTTGTACAAACTGAAGCTTGGAGAGATCGTTACAACTATTCCTACCATTGGTATGATTGTTTTCACACTTACTCTGGCCATTATTCGTCATTTCTTTCAAAACCTTGTGAAGATGTTCTGTTGTTGCCTGTATGTGAAGATGTTCTGTTGTTGCCTGTATGCAGGTTTCAATGTGGAAACCGTGGAGTACAAGAACATCAGCTTCACAGTTTGGGATGTCGGGGGTCAGGACAAGGTTAGACTGCTATCCTCATAATGATGTTATTTTTAAGACGATTGACCGATTAACTTCGAGTTTTTGTGATCGCTTGTCTGATGTTTCTTAATACGTTTTACAGATCCGTCCATTATGGAGGCACTACTTCCAAAACACTCAGGGTCTCATCTTCGTTGTCGATAGCAACGACAGGGACCGTGTTGTCGAGGCAAGGGACGAACTGCATAGGATGCTGAACGAGGTGACAATTCTCTATACTTTCGTACATTTCACTTTATGTCAAGCTTCGCACGAGGTGTTACTTATTACCCCTAAAATGTCGTCTTTGAACTGATTGTTTCAGGATGAGCTAAGAGATGCAGTTTTACTCGTCTTTGCGAACAAACAGGATCTTCCTAATGCCATGAATGCTGCTGAGATCACTGATAAGCTCGGACTTCACTCTCTCAGGCAACGACACTGGTAACCTTTCTTTTCCCTCCAATCCCTCCGTATCTCTATATCATTTGTTCCTCCATTTGGTTCACACGATCATCAGTGTTTGTGTTTCACTGTTATTTGTCAGTTTTAGCGAAAAAAATATATTGGTATCCTTTTCCTTACACAGGTACATTCAGAGCACCTGTGCTACCTCAGGCGAAGGTCTGTATGAGGGTCTTGATTGGCTCTCTAACAATATCGCCAACAAGGCAAGTTCCTAGAAAAAAAACCCCATTTCATTCATTCATTCGTTCATCTTACCGTCGTTTGCACTTTTTGATCATCATTCTCTGCTGTTGTTTTCAGGCCTAAAATGTTGATGGTGTCGTCGTTCCCAGTCAAAATCGGTGGTCTTCTTTCTTGTATTAACACTGTGGTACTTCTGTTCGTTTCTTGTTAGAAAATTGTTCGATCGAAAGTTTTTTGTTTAGGACCGTTAAAATGGCGCTTGCTCGATAACGGCTCGTTACCATTTATTTCCATCGACTCCATTTATATATATCTTGGAAGCTCCCATTATGTTAAGGCCCTTCATTTATCATGTAAAAGAGAGCCCTTTGACAATGATGTATGATGCGTCGTTGGCATAGGCAGATGAGAGTTAATTCTGAAATTCGGCAAAGGCAAAAGAATATACCAAATTCTGAATTATTTGAATTTCTCCGATTCCATGGACCATAACTGAGCTTGTTATTTGCCGTCCACTTGGGAATAATACTACCATATTCGAATTACTTTTAGTTCCAAAGGAAAAAATTATATTCCATTTCTTTCTCCAAAACTAAAATTTTCTTTTATCTCGTTGCATTCTTATCTAACCGAAAAAGAATATGTATGATACAAATTGGCCCCCTTGCTCTTCGACGCCAAAATCTCGAAATTAAGTATTATAACCGGTAAATTATGATGACACCCGACGATATACAACTCGACAGCTAAACTAAATTTTGCAAACTTATATTTGTTATTTCCAGTCATTGTATCAATAATTAGTGCCGTTAAACATACAAGGCAATGTATGCTAACAATTTAAAACCAAACCAATTACTATCTAATAAGTATTTAAATACATTTTAGACATAATAATAATTTCGTTCCATCTAGTGATATCATCGACAGCTGACATGTACAAGTTGAAAGATCAAGATAAGCACTTGATTTAATCCCATGCACAAATATTAGGAGTTACCAAAATAAATAAATTAATAATATGTGGAAGCGTCGTAGGGAGGCATCACCTTCTGAAGAGGCCATTCATTGCATGTTGATTATTAATCCATCTTTTTTGCTTTGTAGTTATTCATTTTCTTTTCCACCCGCAATTACTTTCTAATTAAGTGGCAACGAATAATTCCGTCGTCGGTATCATAAATCAAAACCATAACTATTTCTTCTTCACACCCAAAAAAGAAAAGAATAAAAGGGAATAAAGAGGAATATGCACATCTTTTTCGACTTCATTACTTTTAACATTCATAATATTTCGTATCTACCACAATTCCCATCTCTATATAAAGAGCTTCAAACTAAGCCCATCACCAAAACAAAGGCAAAGTAAACTTGGCAACAAAAGCTTCTTCTCAGAAACTGTTACCAAGTTTCACTTTCCCTCCAAAAAACCAAAAAAAAGAAATAAAAATGGCGCCGGTCATACCGTTGGAACCCTTATCCGCCACAAAGATACCAACCCTCAACGCAAAAAAGGCATACGTCACCTTCCTCGCCGGCAACGGCGACTACGTCAAAGGCGTCGTCGGCCTCGCCAAGGGTTTGAGAAAGGTGAAGAGCGCTTACCCACTCGTCGTCGCCATCTTGCCCGACGTCCCCGACCACCACCGCGAGATTCTGAGGTCTCAGGGATGCATCGTCATGGAGATCGAGCCCATATACCCGCCGGAGAATCAGATTCAGTTCGCCATGGCTTACTACGTCATCAACTACTCCAAGCTTCGTATATGGAATGTAAGCCAAGTGTATGATCATATTCCTGAATGAGGAGTAGAGTAGTAGTATCGTATCTAACAATAATAATTACTTATTATTTTATTTATTGCATTTAGTTTGAGGAGTACAGCAAAATGGTGTACCTTGACGCCGACATTCAAGTCTACGACAACATCGATCACCTATTGGACACGCCTGATGGGTACTTCTACGCCGTAATGGACTGCTTCTGCGAGAAAACATGGAGCCACTCGCCGCAGTACTCTGTTGGGTACTGTCAGCAGTGCCCAGAGAAGGTGGCTTGGCCGGCGGAGATGGGCTCGCCGCCGCCGCTCTATTTCAACGCGGGGATGTTCGTGTTCGAGCCCAGCAAGTCCACCTACGAGGACCTCCTAGAAACCCTAAGGATCACTCCGCCCACGCCTTTCGCCGAGCAGGATTTCTTGAACATGTTCTTCAACAAGATCTACAAACCCATCCCCCTCATCTACAACCTCGTACTCGCGATGCTGTGGCGCCACCCTGAGAACGTCGTGCTCGATGATGTTCAAGTTGTCCACTACTGCGCCGCTGTAAGAAGAATCTTTTCCTTTTGTGTATCTCTTCTGAGAAAAAATTGCTGCAGTTGTAAAGAAAAGACTCGTCTTTTACCTCTTTGGACTGCTTTTTTTTTTTAGGGATCGAAGCCATGGAGGTATACTGGGGTAGAAGCTAACATGGACCGTGAGGACATAAAAATGCTTGTAAAGAAATGGTGGGATGTGTACGACGACGTTTCACTTGATTACAAGCAGTCTGGTGAAATCGACGGCTCAAAGGCGGCGGCGGCGATCATGGCTTCCATGCCCGAGCCTGCGGTGTCTTATGTCCCAGCACCATCTGCTGCTTAAATATTATATGTATAATAATAATTATGGTTATTAAACGAATAATTGTGGAGGGTTTCTGATGCAATCGTATGGCTTATGTCGTTTTACTTGACTAAGTTTTAAAGTATACTCTTATCTTTGTATGTTGCGGTAAGAACTAAGAACTGTGCTAGTGTAACTTTTACGCTGGGCTGCAGTTATAAGTGGAAGTCCTTTGTCTTTTTACCTATACACAAACTATATGATCGGTGTCCTTCTTTGACCATTCAGTCGTATAGTATATTGTCAATTCTTTATGTACGTACACCAATAATTCAAAGAAATAAAATTGCAGTACGTGGAACGTATTTTGACTCGATAACAGAAGTCCCATGTGCGAGGGCTTGGTTCCAAAAAAGCTAGAAAACACACAACACTGATAAAGGACTGACTGATAACAGTTAATTTTAGTACAATGGTTGAAGCGAAATTTGTCATGAATCAGACTTTATGTAATAACAGCCTTGATTAATGAGGCGGTAATAAGATAATAGGTAATTAATGAAATTTTTTTTATTTAATTAATTCGAGATATGATGATGATGATCAAAAGGGATGATGTACATTCTTGCTCATCCCACCACTGACGTTGGTGAAAAAGCCCATCAGGCCGGGCCGGTACGGCAGGTAGGTGGCGGCGGGCTTCCTCCTCTCGTCGGCTTTGCTCCTCATGTAAGCCTCGCACGCCGACATCGACGGCGGATTATTTACCTTTTTGCCCTTCTCCTTACCGTTGACCGCCGCTGCCTCTTCCTTCTTCTTCCCTTTGACCGACGCCACCTTGGGCTCCTCGGACGCCTTCGGCGGCGCGTGTCCCTCGCTGAGGAACACGAAGGCGTCCCTGCCGTCGCTGTTGCTCCTCCCCATGGCGAATCCTCTGCTGAACCTCCATATCCTCGAGAACCCCGTGGAGTTGCTCTTCCTGCAAGACGGCGACGGAGATGACGTCACCGCGTAGACGTCGTCGCCGTTCTCCTCCTCCGACTTCGCCGTCGTCCTTTCTTCGCCGGAGGGAACCTCGACAAAGACGTTCTTGACGGGTGGTTTGGCGGGCAGTTTCATCATGGCCAGATCTTGGCCGTTGAAGTTGAGGATGGGCTTGATCTGACCGTTGACGAAGGCTTCTTCTGCTGATATTGGAGAAGATGGGTGGTTAGCTTCGTCTACCATGAATGAAAACTCAAACCCCAAATCGTCATCTTCTTCTTCTTCTTCTTCGTTAGCTGTCAAGTTAGCTTCATTTTCTTGGGTTTTGATGGAGATGAGCTTTTCGTCATATGGGTTGGGATTTTCTGGGCTATTACACGACTGCATAATTTCTTATTTTTCTCCGCCAAGATTGTTTTTTTTTTTCTTTTGTAATAGAAATCAAGATCGAGGGAGGATCTTTTTTAAGGTTTGGATTAAATGAGGTTTCTTTGTCTGAGTGTGTAGTGGGATTGGGGGTATTTATGGGTTGTTTGTTGGTTGAGAGAGTAAATAAATGGAAGGCTCGTTTAGCTTTCTTGATTATTGCTGCTGTCGAGCTTTGAACACACATGTATTTATTAATGTTTTAAATGCTTCGATGGCTTTTCGTCTCCATGGCCAAAGCATGAGAGACAGGGGGACTGCTAATTTAATTACTACTTTTCTTCCTTTTTTCCTTCTTTTTTGTACTTTTTTGTTGTAGAAATGTTGATCTTGACCTAAATAAGATGAAATAATATAGGTTAGATTTTTCGGGATTGAAGTTTTCAAATTTTGTGTTTTTTCTTCTTTCCTTTTCAAATATATATGGCTCTTACCTTCCTTAAAAATTTTGAAAGTTCGTATTTTGTTTATAAAGTATAACTAAATACTCGGGATACATGATTCTCGACAGTGAGATTCAGATTCAATTTAAAATAAACTCAATCAAAGTGTGGAACAATAGTAGCGTTTTGCGAATTTCAACCAACAGAAAAAAAGAATGTGTATTTTAGTAAATTAATTTCTGAAAACGAGCATTTTTTATAGAAAGATTATTGCAATAGCTTAAAGATGCTTTTTGTAAATGATGATATAAGAACGAAAATTGAATTGACAATAAGCGGCGGTATGTGAATTGTGGAGTTACTAAGAAGTTTCTTCGTTCGTATAAAAACAATTTGGACTTTTTGTCGTGATGTTGACTATTGAATTCTTGTATGAAAAGTTGCTGAATAAGTTTTGAGCTGAATAATATTGCTCCCCATGTGTGCTGAATATTCTCTAATTTTTATTATTAGTATATCTGCCTACAAGCATCTTAAGATCAGCTTGTTATTTCAAATATTTCTTAGATGAGGTGAGGAAGCTAAAGCTTATTGTGTATTAGACACTGTACGAAACATTTAAACTATTTTGTAATTCATTTTGGCAAATGCCATAAAATTACATTTCAATACGACATTCAATTATATTTATTTGAATTCACTTTTATGGATATTCTCACCTTAAAAGCTATTTACTAAGTCAATCAAAGATTTCCTTGTCTAGCCAATAGGTGGGAATATAATAGTTTTATGTTCATTCTTCGTATCTATCATTCTTTATCATTTTCTTACCTTGAATTCTAATTTTAAGAATAAATAGATAAAACCGCGTCTATCCATTGAAGTCGATGGTGAGAATTTACCAGAAAACGAAGTAGAAAATTGGGGTTGGTGGAGATCGATTGACGTGTATATGTCTATCAACAACTGCCTAATTTGATTCTTTTAAAACTTTGAAGACAAATATAATATGTATTTCATATTATCTCATGCATGTTTGGTCGTTGCACTTGATTTAAAAATATTTTTCTACTCCCTCTTTTCTTCAGTATATAACATCAATTCGATAAGCATGTGTTGAAGTAATGATATTTCCTTCCTTGCAAGAAATCGTCTACTAGTTGACCGAGTATGATGGATGACTAATCCACTAATTACACAAATGTAACGATGTAATAATAACTGCAAAATGACGCTGTTTTCTTTTTAATTCTTCAATCGAGTATCTTAATACATAATCTATCTTCACCAATGTTATTCTTTTAATTTTATGTTTAAGTGATGTACATAATGTAAACTAAGTATTTCAATGTGAACAAATATATCAAAATATTTTACATTGAAATGGCTCAAATATGTCAAATTATTTTACATTTGAACTCTTGGTATTATTAATTAAGTTGTTTAAAAAATAATATTTAAATTTAATATTAAACCTGTAATAAATCAAAGGATAAAATTGTAGTTAAGCAGTAAGGATAAAGTTGTAAGTACTCATCTATCAAATTGACCGACCAATTTGGTAGCTCTAAGAGCATCTCCAATGGATACTTTATTTTTGTGTAAAACACAAAAATAGAGTACGATTCTACTCCAATGGGACTCTATATTTAACACAAATATTGTGTTGATCAGCAGAGATACTCTAGATTAGAGTACACACAATTTTTAACACAAAATAGAGTTTTATTTCTATTTATTATATTTATTTAATAATACATATTTTATTATATTTAAAATATTTGATACACTATTATAATAATAAAATTAAACATAATATATTTACTTAATATAAAAAAATAATATTATATAATGTGCTAATTTTATCATTTATTTAATTTTTAAATATTATAATTAAAATATATTGACTTTTAATTTTATAAAATAAAGTTTAATAAGTCAATTATGATAGTAATATATAGGAATTTGATTTTTAGTGTAAAAATAGAGTTAATGGGTTGGAGTGAAAACTAGTGTAGAAAATAGAGTTCATGGGTTGGGATAAAAAGCACTATAGCAACTGTATTATTGTGTAATATTACCTGTATTTTTATGTGTTGCGTTGGAGATGCTCTAATCCACCCTATGCTCGTTATACATTGGAAGTTATGCTTTATATGTATAATCAATTTCATGTTGACACACAAAGGAAGTAATAAACAAAATGAAATAATCTACAATATAATATTAAGCTTCAGACCTTGCTATAAAATGCCATAAAATTTGTCTACCATTTCAACATTATTAAAATAAAATAAAATTAAAACAAAAACGAAATGACCCTTTAATTTATTAGCAAGATATCTCCACCATAATTATGGCAATGATTTACGCCATGATTTACCCAATGATTGATATCAATTATCATTATACTTGATATCAATTACTCTATAATTTAGGCTTAATCGTAGACAAGATTTAAGCTTCATTGTATGTACATGTATCGATGGCTATATATTGGCCAATACTCAATTATGAATAATACAACACATTCATATTCGATATGGTATCAGAGCATATCGTACTCCAGCGAGTTCTATATCGATCCTAATTCACGGAAAATTTCCGTCGATCACATCGGAACGACAGTTCCCGCTTGCACTTGACGCCATGGCCTCGTCCTCCAATGAGTCTCCTCTCATTCATTTGAACGCTCCAACTCACCTTCCAATCAAACTAACACCGACGATTTCCCGGTTTGGCGCAAACAACTTCAATCTACTCTTATTGGGTTAGATCTTCTCAAATTCATTGACGGCTCTCATCCTCAACCGGATCAATACCTTGACGCCGACAAGAAAACACCCAATACTGCTCACTACACCTGGTTTCGGCAAGATCAGATTCTCCTTTCGGCTATTCTTGGAAGTTGCACTGAGACTATCCAGCCGATCTTGGCCTCGGCATCCACATCACAACAAGCTTGGGAGTCCCTTTTGACAAGTTATGCCGGATCTTCTCGATCTCGCATTATTGATCTCAAATCCAGACTCGCCAAGAACCCCAAAGGCTCACGCCCAGTTGCTGATTTCCTTCATGAGATGCGACAGATTGCTAATGAATTGGCTCTTGTTCAAAGTCCAATTCAAGAGGAGGATCTAACGATTCACATCTTGAGTCAACTTGGCGACGAATTCAACAGTATCGTTGCGGCGATAAAGGTTCGTGAAACCCCATATCGTACAATGAGTTATTCTCTAAATTGGTTGATTTCGAACGAGCCCTCAAGGAACAAGACATTGCCCCGACCGTTGTTACCGCCAACAATACACAACGGTTTACCCCGGGTTCTCCCTCTGGCCAACGATCGTCACCGGCGCCCCACTACGGTACTAGTTCAACGAACAACTCCAGGCGCGGTCGAGGATCTGGTCGCGGCTCTTGGTCATCACAAGATGGTGGTCGCAACGCTCGATCTGCGCAGTTCTGCAATTTCTGCAACATTCCTGGTCATGAGACTCGTGACTGCCGGAAGCTAGGCCGTTTTCTTCGTGATCACAACATCCAGCTTGCAGCGCCTGCCTTTGTGCCTGGTCATGCGCCCGCTGTTAATGCTACGGTCTCACACGGTGCACCATCGACGCCATCACAGTGGTTGATGGATAGCGGCGCCTCACACCATGTCACCACAGCGCCGTCCGCCTTACAATCCTACTCGGATTACAGTGGCCCCGATGAGGTCTTTCTGGGTAACGGTACATCACTCCCTATATCTCACACAGGTTATACACACTTACCCACTACTGCTCGCCCTTTAAAACTCACCAACGTTCTTTGCGTTCCAAACTTACATCGCAATTTGATTTCTGTGGCTAAACTTTGCAAAACTAACCCTGTTTCTGTTGAGTTTTTTGACACTCATTTTCTGGTGAAGGATAGCAGCACGGGGGCGCCTCTAGTGAGAGGCATGAACGCCAATGATTTTATTGCGCAGCTTCTCCATTCCAGCCTCAAATAAATGTTATGTCTGCACTGGTTCCTAGGCACTGGCATCACAAACTCGGTCATCCTTCGACCTCTATCTTTCGTCATCTATTGAGTCAGTTAGGTTATTCTGCGTCGTCTAAAGTTCCCTTACATTGTGATTCTTGTTCTATGCATAAAAGTCATAAGCTTCCGTTTGGTCAAAATTCCTTTGAAAGTACTATGCCATTACAGTTATTGTATTCCGATGTTTGGGGACCCACTCGGACCTCAGTTGATGGCTTTCGTTTCTATGTCATATTTGTCGATTTCTATACTAAATATACGTGGTTGTTCCCTATGAAAAAGAAATCTGAGGTTGCTCTTATTTTTCCAATATTCAAAAATTTGGTGGAAAAATATTTTGGACATAACATCGTCTCTGTTTTCTCAGATAATGGCGGAGAGTACATCAAACTAATCCCTTATTTCAATTCATGTGGCATCTCACATTTTACTACCCCTCCCCATAATCTCGAACAAAATGGGGTTGCTGAAAGACGTCATCGTCATATAGTTGAAACAGGTTTGAGTCTTCTTCACTTTGCAGGTCTTCCACTAACCTACTGGTCTTACGCCTTTCAGACTGCCGTTTATCTTATTAATCGGCTTCCTACCCCAACCCTAAAACTTCAGATCCATTTCAATTACTTCATCAAAAACCTCCAAATTATCACAAGCTTCAGCCATTTGGGTGTTTGTGCTACCCGTGGCTTCGTCCGTACTCTGCGTCAAAGTTACATCCACGATCTAAACCATGCCTCTTTTTAGGATACTCCACATCTCAATCCGCTTATAAGTGTTTAGACCCCACTCACAATCGTCTTTATTTGTCTCGTCATGTCAAGTTCGTGCAGGACATTTTTCCAGGAAAGCTGCGCAATACAACTTCGGAGTTCAGCGACCTCGTGCGCGAAGATGCCACCACCTCGGAGGTTCTTTCTCCTTCACCACCTCCCGAGTCACCTCCACTTCTTCCACCAACATTACCATCTCCACTTATTATTCCCCAACAGCAGTCAAACACCTCCCAACCATCACCTACTACTACACCTAACACACCTCTACCTGAAACTATCCCCGACCACTCTAGTGATAGCCACACGCCCATTCCTAATCATACCCCACCTCACCATTCCGTTCGACCATCTCGACCAAAGAAACCAAATAGTCGATACTTCAACGACACTTTTGTAAACCTCACAACCACTCACCCCCTACCGTTGGCACTTGAACCATCAACCGTGACCCAAGCTCAGAAAGATCCTCTTTGGCGGCAAGCAATGGACGCCGAGTTCAATGCCATTCAACAGAATGGTACTTGGGAGCTTGTTCCTCGATCAAATCATGCTCCCATCGGCTGCAAATGGATTTTTCGCATCAAAAGGAAATCCGATGGTACTATTGATAAATACAAAGCTCGCCTTGTCGCCAAAGGTTTTCTGCAGCAACCTGGAAAGGATTATTTTGACACCTTCAGTCCAGTGACGAAGCCTACTACAATCTGAGTAGTCCTGACTCTCGCTCTTCATCATAATTGGCCGCTTCGTCAACTCGACGTCAATAATGCTTTCTTGCATGGTACCTTGCATGAAGATGTTTACATGGATCAACCTCCAGGGTATATCCATCCGCAGTTTCCAAATCATATCTGTAAACTTCGGAAAGCTCTCTATGGTCTAAAGCAGGCTCCTCGTGCTTGGTACATGGAGCTTACCCAGTTTCTGACTGAGTATGGTTTCAAACGGTCCCTCGCTGATCATTCTTTGTTCGTCTACAACAAAGCAGGAACGCAAGCCTACTTCATGGTGTATGTGGATGACATTGTCCTCACTGGGAGCAACCCCATCTTTCTTGATCATTTTGTCCGTCAACTTGCTACACGGTTTTCCATCAAGGACCTTGGTCTGCTTCACCATTTTTTGGGTATTGAGGTTATTTCCACATCTCGTGGTCTGTTTCTATCTCAGCATCGTCATATTCATGATCTCCTGCAACACTCTCGAATGGATGGCGCGAAGGAGGTATCTACACCACTTCCCTCTCCTGACTCCTTGTGTCTCGAGGATCATTCAGGTGCTGTGGATCCTACTCCATACCGGACCATTGTGGGCTCCCTACAGTACCTAGCCTTTACTCGTCCAGATATCTCATATGCCGTCAATAAGCTATCACGGTCCATGCATGCTCCCACAAACAATCATTGGCAGGCTCTCAAACGCGTCCTTCGTTATCTGAAAGGGACGCTTTATCATGGCTTGTTTCTATCTCGTGATTCGTCCCTCCAGCTGACGGCTTTCTCTGATTCTGACTGGGGAGGTGTTCAGGATGGTGGTCGCTCTACCACTGCTTATATTTTGTATCTTGGATCTAATATTATTTCTTGGCGTTCTTCTCGGCAAAAATCAGTCTCCAGATCTTCCACAGAAGCTGAATATAGGGCTTTGGCTAATTCAGCGGCCGAGATACTTTGGATTAAGAACCTGCTTTACGGACTTGGTGTTAAGGTCCCATCTCCACCTCGCATTTATTGCGACAACACTGGTGCCACGTATACTTGTGCTAATCCAGTGTATCACTCTCGCATGAAACATCTGGCATTAGATTATCATTTTGTTCGCGAATTAGTCTCGGAGGGCTCATTGCAGGTTCTTCACATTAACACGCAAGATCAAATTGCAGATGTTCTCACGAAGTCTCTTCCTCGGCGCTCTTTTCTTCATTTTCGATCCAAGATTGGTGTATCCGACGGATCCTCCATCTTGCGGGGGCGTATTAGCAAGATATCTCCACCATAATTATGGCAATGATTTACGCCATGATTTACCCAATGATTGATATCAATTATCATTATACTTGATATCAATTACTCTATAATTTAGGCTTAATCGTAGACAAGATTTAAGCTTCCTTGTATGTACATGTATCGATGGGTATATATTGGCCAATACTCAATTGTGAATAATACAACACATTCATATTCTATATAATTATTATTTTATCCCTCGATTTTAGTTAGGATTAATATAAAAATAGTCTAAATTGCACACTCGTATGCGTTTGCTACATAATATATCAATAATTTACGAAATATTAAATAAGAGTTACTAAAAATAGAATGGTAAATGTGACAATATATAAATGCAAGGTAATGGATGGTGTCTAATTTTTATTTTATGTTAATTGTTAAGTTGAGAAAATTTATGATTGACCGATTGATATACCAAATTGAGTGGTTTTTAACTCATGTTGAGCATTAATATAAGAGTATAGATATTTATATATTATATCACACGCATTTGAGGGTGCAAAACATACTTGAAGTATTAATTAAGGGGTAATTAAATTTAAATTGGGCTTAGTGGGCTTGAATTGGCTGTTTCTGTCTCGTTAGGTTTCAGACAAATGGCCGAATTAACATCGAACGCAACGCAACACTAATAAACTTTATACATATTTTAAGAAGAAAAGCTTAAATCTCAACTAGTAACATTAATTCAGCCCAACGAAAGCCCATATAAATGGAATCATTAAGAAGGTATTTAATAAGATTATAGGTAAATGTCAGTTTCTCTTACAATGGTATTTAAGAATAAGATGATGTGTATCTTGGGAATACAGCAGCTGCGAATTAAATGCAATTGACTGAGAAATCATTTGATAATAATGCAGGGAAAATTGTCAGAAGTGTTAGTAATGGGAAAACAATGAAGTTTCACTAGTAATGTATTTCGATTAAATCATGAAATAAAGATTTAATAACAGTGACGAATAAGAACTTCGCTATTATCCAAATAGAATCCTCCGAACGAGTTGATAATTATGCTTATGCCGTTATCAGTTTGGCTATTATATGTAAATATATATGTTTGTGTGTCACCCACATACACACACGACACATACAGTAATCAAAGATGAATTGACCCTTCATCTGAAATTATTCTTAAAACATTATAATAAAAAAGTACTGCAATTCAAGAAAAGAAAAACCTTCACTAGTATGATACCACTAATAAACCTTTTTTTTATAACACTAGGAGACTTCGCGAATCATTATGTGATTAAGACCCGTAATCGAATCCATATTTGCATTCATAATTTATAGATAGGGATTTGTAGTTTATTATTAGTACAATGGAAAGCATCCAATGCGAGGATAAAATGCAGTATCATTACACCCACATGACATAATTTTAAGACCAAACACGTTAACACAGCAAAATAACCATGACCCAATTTTAAGACGAGCCACGTAAACGCAATATATTACGTGGTATTATTAGAATAGCATTTACATTTATTAAATTGTCCTAGTACACTTGGTGGCCAAGAAAGAAGGAAATAAATTATGTGCTTGTGGCCCGAAAACAGCTGGAAAAAATGGCATTATCTTTGGCACAATCTAGTAGGAATAGCAATAGAAGATGAGATGAGATGAAATAAAAGAACAAGAAATTAGTTGGTATATTTTTTTTAAATAGAAAGGTGTAATGATAAGGGCCACTAAACATGTGTATATGTAGTTTTCTTGCATGTGACCAAACATCGTTTGACGCTTCTCTATACTGTTTTTTGCCATTTGCCATAATCAGAAGAGCACTATAGTTTGGTAATTCGAACATTTACTTATGAATTGGGATGGGTCCCATTACTTATATTCATTAAACTGAAGGCGAATTCACAAGCTTCGAATGGTCATTTCGCCGAACACCATGTAAACAAACACACAAGGGGTCGAAAACCCAGAAAAACGGAGGAACTTATTGTAATAATTAATTTCACTTGAGACTTCTTCTTCTTCTTCACATTAGATGGAATAGTAATTAACACGAGTTATATGCTGCTGTGAATCGAAAGAAAAAAAAAAGGGTTGAAATCAGTGAGTGGTTCATCCTTCGGTGCACCACAAACGCCGATTTCTCCTCCTCCTCCTTCACAATCAATCAATCGTCGGCGACGGTCCAAGTCATATCGTTCTCGAAAATCCAATGGCAGACCTCAATCTTACCTGGGCTCGAACCCAGCGCCACGAAAGCGCCGTGGTCCTCGCTCCACGTGGACGTGTCCAGGTGGCAAATCGCCACGCCGTGGTTGATCTTCGCCTTGGTCTTGGCATCCATTATGTCGGCTTCGTAGACCCTCACCTTAGGCACGGAATGGCAGTAATAGAGCATGTAAGGGTAAAGGCTCTGATGGCAAGAGACGGACTTCGTCACCTTGCCGTGGTTAATCCCTCTAACCTCGCCGAGAATTACGTCGGCGCTGTGGCCGCTCGTGTTCTCGGTGGTTCGGACCACCACGTTCCGGCCGAGGACCGACGTGGAGAAGTCGATCATGTCTTCGATGGACCCCACGCATCGCTTGGTCTCGCCTGGGCTGGGCGCCCTCTCGCACTCGTGCAAGGCGTCTCTGATCATCTTCGACATGGTGGAGTCGTCGTCCTCGCCGGCGTGGAAGATCTTCTTCAGATCTTCGATCTTCGAAGAAGAGAAGGGTAGTTTGGACACGATGGTTCTGGGCAAGAACGACCTCTTGGGCATTTTATCGCGTATGTCGGGCATGGGCATTGTAGTGCCCTTCTTCAGCATTTCCTCTCTGAAGAACTTGCCGGGCTCGACCCATCTGCTGTTCTTGACCTTCTTGGCTACAGATTCGGACATGGTGGAGCTCGACGTTTCGTTCATGTAAGAAGCGAACGTAACACCTTCTTTGGCATACTCTTTGAAGGTGTTGTTAACGCCGTAGGTTTTGAAGCCGACGGATTGAGGATGAGAATCCTTAGCGTAGCCTGCGAATTTATCGGTGCCCTCGTTGAATGACTGGCCGTAGTTTTCGAAGCCTATCTCAGCAGCGTTTGAACCTTTTCCGTACGCCTGAAAGCTGTCGTCTCCTACGTTTGACTGGTTTCTGTAGCTCTTGAACGTCTCGACTGGGTTATTACCGCCGTTTCCGTAGTTGACGAAGTTGTTCTGAGGGACATTGGTGTCAGTACCGTAAGAGCTGAAGGTGTCTCTCTCCCCATTCGCCGTCTCGGCGTAGTTCTTGAAAGTCGAGCCCATCACGTTCGATTCTTGTCCGTAGCTGCTGAAGTCGTTGCTTGCACCATTGCCGTTTTTGCCGTAGCTAGTAAACCCCTGATCGCCGGCGTTGGCTTCTCTGGTGTACTCTTTGAAGGACTGAACGCGGCCGTTGGTGCTGTCCGAATACGAGGTGAAACGGATATTGGGAACGTTGATTTGCTCGCCGTACTTCTTGAACTCGCCTTCGCCGCCGGTGGCCGACGTGCCGTAGGTGTTGAAGCTCTGGTCCACCACGTTCGACGAGGTGGCGTAGGCGGTGAACCCATCCTCGTGCCCCACCGAGCCGCGGCTGTATCGCCGGAAAGTGTCCACGACGACATTGTCGTTTTCCGAGTAGAGGGCGAAGGAGTCCTTTCCTCCGCCCTTGTTCGTACCGTAGTTTGTGAAGTTCTTGTTGAGATACGTCGCAAAGCCGACGTCGTTGGGGTGTTTCTCCAAGCTCGGCGCCAGGTCAGGGAAACAGAGCAAGTTGGCCTTTGCGCAGAAGTCAGGCAGCTTCGCCGACAGCGACGCTTGGTCGCCGGCGAGCTTGGAGAAGGCGGCGTAGTCCGTCGTGGTCAGAGGCGAGGCCTTGTCGATCAAGAAATTGGATTTTGTTGGGTTCTTGGTTGAGATCTGTTTGCTCCAATATCTGAGTAGATAGGCTTTAGGCGTGAAAGGGTTGTTGCTGCTCTCTGTTTCTTCACCAGCAACCTGCGTTTTTTTTTTTTTCACAATTGATTTTAATCAGCAATACAACACACAAACGTAATTTTAGCAGTAATGGAAAGTAGGGTTGCGTTTCTTGATGATAGATTCATCGACCCTCCATTGATGGAGGAGCCTTTTGTTCTTACATGTTGGAATGGAGCAGGACAGAGTACGAGGAATGTGAGGAAGACGATGTAGAGCATTTCTTTAGTTTTTTGAATCAATAGTAACATCTACATGTGAGGTTGGTGCAATGCGATATACCTGAAAAACCATTTGCAGCGAATAACCCCAAACGGAAGCAGTATTTCGACAGCTGAGCCCTTCATGGGAGTTACTAAAGTTTCCATTCGGATTGGGGTTAACTGTAATAGCTAAGTTCTCCTCAAGTGTTGGTGGGATATAAGAGCCATGCTCTGTCTCTGTATGAACATAATGACCCTTTTCTTGTTTCACTATGTTGCAATAATTTAGGCATCCATGGATTGAGATCAAAGATCCAAGCTACAATAAAGATAGAACAGAATTCAGAAAAAAACAGTAACCATCATAAGGGTATTCCTCGTTCAATTTACTGGAAGATATTCTTACCAAGGTTCAATAAAACAACAGGACAATTTAGAACATACCCCGAAATAAATGGTGACCAAAGCGAATGTCCACCTGGGAGAAAAATGTCCCATAAGACCATGAGTTTGAAGAAAGCTTGAAAGAAAAAAGGGAAGGTTTTTCTGAAACACCTACTGAGTATAGAAGTAAAAGATGCCGATACTCTTTGCAATGATATCTGCAAGAAGCAAACCGAAAAGGGTTCCAAATGCGAATATCCTATAACCAAGAAGCCAAAAGGGATGAAGAGATCGAAAACATGTCCCCCAAGTTTCATCGCTGCACAAAGTCCCTGCTACTTCTTGTTCGTCGTCGTTTGATCTACTTCTCGTTCGATTATGCCCTTCGTATTTAAATATCAACACCGCCGACAAAATCATGGCCAATAAAACCCATAATGCACAGATCAAGAATCTATAGTTCAACCAATAACTAGGGGATGTGGTGTCGTCCATGGTAGGATCAAGACAACACCGAGCGATAGAAAAGCCCTGTCAAAAGTTTTCATGGTTATACATATCTAATTCCTTCAAACCTAGTTATGGCTTCAGTATTGGACACAAACAAACCTAAATGCAAACAAAAGAGGATTAGGAACACTTGGAGAAACGAATCAGTTTAAGTCAAGAAAGGGCGTCGCAGCTCATTCAGAACGAAATTCATACATACAAGGAAGATAAATAAACCTCAAACATCAAAAGGGTTGAAGAAGAAAAGAAGAAAAAACAATGGTACAGAAAAAGAAAATCAGCAGATATTTGATAAACACGCTCAGTACTTCAGGCACGAATTAGACAGAAAAGAAAAAGTTAGCAATCGTTAAGGGATCACAGGAAATTCCCAGGTGAATGTAAAGTTACGGTTTTTATAGCTGAGTCGTGGGTGCCTGGATTCTGATGAGTGCAGAATCAAGAACAGAATAAAATACGGAAGAAATACGCAAAAACTTCAATATATATCCAATCAAAATAAATCCATACACTTCTCTCCTCGATTCACATCGAACTCCACCGGAAATTCCAGTCGACAGATGTTCCTCCTCCACAAGGCAGAGTTGAGAGAGTAGTTAGTAGCTACTAGACTTGTCAGGGAACAAGATGCAATTACATGGAATTAAAAGGACTGAAATGTAAATAACACTAGTGGTTTCAAACGACGCCATTTTGACCCGGCCCGAACCGAACCGACTTGAAAACTTCGTGATACGATGGGATCACCTCTGAATTTGCCAGCTCTTAATTTCCTTGTTCGAAACCTGTTCTAGAAACTCTCAACATGTCCAATTAAAGCTACGGAAATTTAATCCCCTCATAAATCTCATGAAAGAAATGGATAGTCAGTCAGCAACTCAGAAACACACAGAAGCATAAATACGCTGAAAATCACTCCAAAAAAAAACGACATCGTATATGGTCGTAATGAATCAAGAGACCCTTAATCGCCCACTGGGCATGAACAAGCCTGTGTTTTTGTTCTATCTTTTTTGGAAAAAAAAAAAAAAAAGGAGAACTTGTAAGTAAGCATATAAAAGCACCTTTGGCTAGAGTGGACGATGATGCTTTGGTTTTGTATCTTTTTACTTCCTATATTAGTTTGTGGGCTCGAAGCAGAAGAAGAAAAATGTCGTCTTTATTGGACGATCGTCATCAGAAATGCTACGTTCAATGCGTCCTTTGCAATACCACCTTGCTTGTAATATCGGCTGTACATAACGCTTTTGAGATTCGTTTAAGTGGTCATTATATTACACACATATATAATACGAACTTCAATCATGTCTGTGTTATTACGTACAGGTTCACGTTCCGTGGGGTTGCTTGACGAAGATGGTGACCGTTATATGCGGCCATTGCACCACCATCTTCCCTGTTGACTTGGCGGCGAAGAAAACTTTTGCTCCACATCATCAAGAAAAAACGGTAACAGAACAAATACAGCATGGATTGGTAAATTGTAGTTATGTGTGTCTGTGTGGCTTGTAATAACTCGTTTGATCTCTTTGTGATGGCAATAATTACAGCAAATGCAGGAACTACATCGATCTGAAGAAGAAGAAGACGACGACGACGTTGAAGTTTGTTATCCTCTCTTTGATGAAGCTGCCCACCAACGTTAGATCAAGTTCAACGAACGATGATTATTACCTTATAAAATAATGATTTGAACGCTTCTCTTTTCTGATTTAACAATGTATAGTTACGTTTGTTATTTTACAGCATCGAAGAAGAAAAAACGTACTCCAACAGCATACAATCAGTTCATCAGGTAATAACGCACACATGTCAATCAATCTTCTAATGATGTCATAGCATAAAAATTCTTTAATCTCCACAACTATTTTTTTTTTCTTTTATTTTGATTTAGGGAAGAGATCAAAAGGGTGAAGATTGAGTATCCCAACATGACCCACAAACAAGCTTTTGGGGCTGCTGCTAAAAACGTAATATTTGAAAGATTTACCCTCGTTTATTAATTAGTTTTCCATATTTCTTAAAACTTCTTTTTTTTCCTTATTATGTGAAAATGGTGTAGTGGGCATATCATCCACAAAGCCAATACAAATATTGACAAGTCTTTGGCTCAAGTAAAGAAAAGATTCCAATAGCGTTGCTGTGATGCTGATAATGAGGTAATATTTTATAAATTACATAAGAAAAGAGTTGACTCGTTTCTTTAGTTTTTATATATTAACTAAAAAAATAGCATCTCACTGAAAAAGCTCGTGATAATATATGATTCAAAACTTGTCATTTTCACCGTATTTAAAACAACTGTAACTTTGGATTCCAACTCATAGTTATTGGATTTTAAGTCATTTTTGTAGTGAATTTATTATAATGTAACTGATATTGCAGGTGCATTGTTTTGGAAGTGGTTTCAAAGGGATAATGACATTGCGGCAACCTATTTTTCGAAGTTTCCGTTCTATTGAAGAATATGTAATGAATTTATTATGTACATATTTAATCCTCTTGTTGAAATGTTATTAACCAACCTACGGCATATTTAACCAGCGCAATTAATTACTTTTAGACATTACTCAATCTAATTGATTAATGATCACAAAGATCCAATCTTTCGCGTATTATATCGGCAAGATAGATGATGAAGGGGGGAAAGCAAACATATAACTAAAATTTATATAAATAAATTATAAGATGGATAAGGAAAACTCTTTCTGGTAAGAAAAAGGCATAAAAACGAGAGAGAGAGAGAGAGAGAGAGAGAGAGAGAGAGAGAGAGAGAGAGAGAGAGAGAGAGAGAGAGAGAGAGAGAGAGAGAGAGTAAAGTACATCGTTCGTAGGGGTGTTCAAACGGTAATTACCGTACCGTACTGTACCGTAGCGAACCTTTGGTAACCGAAATTTTCGGTTATAAAAATCACAAACCGAATACCGAACCAAAGTTAATCGGTTCGGTTCGGTAATTACCGCAAAATTTCGGTTAAATAACCGAAAAAACCGAACTAATTTTTAAAAAAAAAACAAAAAATTAATGTTTATGAAATTAATATATTTAAATTCTTCGTATTTTTATTTTTTTCGTATTCTTAAATTATTTTTCCTATTTTTTATTACTTTTTTCTTATTTCTCCTATTTTTTATTATTTTTTCTTATTTTATTTTTTATGTTTAATTGTATATATATTATTATATATATTATGTATAATATATATTTCGTTTATTTTATATTATTATTCGGTAAATTCAGTTTTTTTGGTTACCGAATTACCCTACCCAAATTACCGAATAATTTCGGTTCAAATTTTTTTATACCGAATACCGAACGAACCGAACCGAACCGAAATTTCGGTATTCGGTTTGTACCGAACTTTCGGAATTGGTTCGGTACGGTCGGTTTACCAATTTTTAACACCCCTAATCGTTCGTGGTGCTGTGCCATTAACCAATCAAATACCAATCAAATTTTTATTCTAAAATTTCTCAATATTTATTTTTGCCGTTTTTGCTTGCTATGGGCTTCTATACATATCCATCCATTCAACTGTTAGGCCGAAAGGTAACTTTGAGGCCCATTAAGATATTCTACTCAAAGCACAATTAATATAAAGTCAAAAATGCCAGCTTCTCTCAAATGACATAATTACCCATGATTTCACCATTGTCTTTTGGTATCGGAAAGCGCCATGTAGGGGTATTTACGACCTTTTGAGAAGCAACGCGGTGATATTAACAACAGCTGCGTATTGACATTAGCCAGCTCCATATTTCTCTCTATATCTCTCTCTGTAGCACGACGCGAGATCTATCTAAGGTGCGTGGATTACTGATCCTAATCGTAATAATCTCAGATCATATAGTAGTACTTTGATCTTTTTCTTTTTCGTGTTTTTTATTATCGTTTGACGTTTTTTTCATTCGTTGAGTTTGCGTCGGATTTGTCTTTGGTAGATTTTATTCTGTTGTGCCAGCAAAATGGATGATTCGACGTCAAGATGCGCGTTTTTGGCTCTGATTAAGCTCATTATTTGTGGATCTGATGATTTTTATTGTTTTAATGATCTGATTAGGAGTTCTTGTTTTCTGATATTTAGATCTGGTACCCGATTGTGAAGGGAATTTTAACGAGTGAAAAGGGGTTTATGATTATGATGTTTGCATGTCATCCAGAAAGTGGTCATCATAACACAGTCGATTTCGTTTTGGGCTTGGTGAGCTTCTCCGCAGCTCAACTTCGTGTTGTACTTGGATCTTTAGAAAAGCAAATAGGGTATATTTCACCAGTTGAATGTGTTGTACTTGTGATTCTTCTTTCCGTAAGCAATTATTTTAGTGTGCATATTGATCTGCTAAGCACGTTGACTGTTGCACATATGTCGGTCATATATTCGTGTTTTGTTTTGATCATCAATTACATATATGTTCTCTTGCTTGCGATTTCTAGGGATTAAAAGCAAGAAGGTGAAAATGGGGCTGACTTTCACGAAGCTTTTCAGCAGGCTTTTCGCCAAGAAGGAGATGCGAATTCTGATGGTTGGTCTTGATGCTGCTGGTAAGACGACCATTTTGTACAAACTGAAGCTTGGAGAGATCGTTACAACTATTCCTACAATTGGTATGATTGTTTTCACACTTACTCTGGCCATTATTCGTCATTTCTTTCAAAACCTTGTGAAGATGTTCTGCTGTTGCCTGTATGCAGGTTTCAATGTGGAAACCGTGGAGTACAAGAACATCAGCTTCACAGTTTGGGATGTCGGGGGTCAGGACAAGGTTAGACTGCTATCCTCATAATGATGTTATTTTTAAGACGATTGACCGATTAACTTCGAGTTTTTGTGATCGCTTGTCTGATGTTTCTTAATACGTTTTACAGATCCGTCCATTATGGAGGCACTACTTCCAAAACACTCAGGGCCTCATCTTCGTTGTCGATAGCAACGACAGGGACCGTGTTGTCGAGGCAAGGGACGAACTGCACAGGATGCTGAACGAGGTGACAATTCTCTTCTTATCTTTCTTACATTTCACTTTATGTCAAGCTTCGCCAGGACTGTTACTTATTACCCCCAAAATTTCGTCTTTGAACTGATTGTTTCAGGATGAGCTAAGAGATGCAGTTTTACTCGTCTTTGCGAACAAACAGGATCTTCCTAATGCCATGAATGCTGCTGAGATCACTGATAAGCTCGGGCTTCACTCTCTCAGGCAACGACACTGGTAACCTTTTTTTTTTCTCCCTCCGTATCTCTATATCATTTGTTCCTCCATTTGGTTCATACGATCATCAGTGTTTGTGTTGCACTGTTATTGTCAGTTTTAGCGAAAGAATATGGTATCCTTTTCCTTACACAGGTACATTCAGAGCACCTGTGCTACCTCAGGCGAAGGTCTGTATGAGGGTCTTGATTGGCTCTCTAACAATATCGCCAACAAGGCAAGTTCCTAGAAAAAAACCGCATTTCATTCATTCGTTCATCTTACCATCGTGTGCACTTTTTGATCATCATTCTCTGCTGTTGTTTTCAGGCCTAAAATGTTGATGATGTCGTCGTTCCTAATTCGAAATCGGTGGTCTTCTTTCTTGTATTAACACTGTGGTACTTCTGTTCGTTTCTTGTTAGAAAATTGTTCGATCGAAAGATTTTTGTTTAGGACCGTTAAAATGGCGCTCGCTCTATAACGGCTCGTTACCATTTATTTCCATCCACTCCATTTATATTATCTTGGAAGCTCCCATTATGTTAAGGCCCTTCATTTATCAAGTAAAAGAGAGCCCTTTGACAATGATGTACTATGCGTCGTTGGCATTGTCAGATGAGAATTAATTCTGAAATTCGGCGAAGGCAAAAAGAAGATACCAATTTCTGAATTATTTGAATTTCTCCGATTCCATGGACCATAACTGAGCTTGTTGTTTGCCGTCCACTTGGGAATAATACTACCATATTCGAACTACTTTTAGTTCCAAAGGAAAAAATTATATTCCATTTCTTTCTCCAAAACTAAATTTTTCTTTTATCTCGTTGCATTCTTATCTAACCGAAAAAGAATATGTATGATACAAATTGGCCCCCTTGCTCTTCGACGCCAAAATCTCGAAATTAAGTATTATAACGGGTAAATTATGATGACACCCGATATACAACTCGACAGCTAAACTAAATTTTGCAAACTTATGTTTGTTATTTCCTTTGTATCAATAATTAGTGCCGTTAAACATACAAGGCAATGTATGCTAACAAGTTAAAACCAAATCAATTACTATGTACATGTGCTTTAATAAGTATTTAAATACATTTTAGACATTAATAATATTTTCGTTCCATCTAGTGATATCATCGACAGCTGACATGCACAAGTTGAAAGATCAAGATAAGCACTTGATTTAATCCCATGCACAAATATTAGGAGTTACCAAAATAAATAAATTAATAATATGTGGAAGCGTCGTAGGGAGGCATCACCTTCTGAAGAGGCCATTCATTGCATGTTGATTATTAATCCATCTTTTTTGCTTTGTAGTTGTTCATTTTTTTTCCACCCGCAATTACTTTCTAATCAAGTGGCAACGAATAATTCCGTCGTCGGTATCATAAATCAAAACCATAACTATTTCTTCTTCACACCCAAAAAAGAAAAGAATAAAAGAGAATAAAAAGGAATATGCACATCTTTTTCGACTTCATTACTTTTAACATTCATAATATTTCGTATCTACCACAATTCCCATCTCTATATAAAGAGCTTCAAACTAAGCCCATCATCTTTCACCAAAACAAAGGCAAAGTAAACTTGGCAACAAAAGCTTCTTCTCCTCAGAAACTGTTACCAAGTTTCACTTTCCCTCCAAAAAACCAAAAAAAAAAATAAAAATGGCGCCGGTCATACCGTTGGAACCCTTATCCGCCACCAAGATACCAACTCTCAACGCAAAAAAGGCATACGTCACCTTCCTCGCCGGCAACGGCGACTACGTCAAAGGCGTCGTCGGCCTCGCCAAGGGTTTGAGAAAGGTTAAGAGCGCTTACCCCCTCGTCGTCGCCATCTTGCCCGACGTCCCCGACGACCACCGCGAGATTCTGAGGTCTCAGGGATGCATCGTCAAGGAGATCGAGCCCATCTACCCGCCGGAGAATCAGATTCAGTTCGCCATGGCTTACTACGTCATCAACTACTCCAAGCTTCGTATATGGAATGTAAGCCACCTGTATGATCATATTCCTGAATGAGGAGTAGAGTAGTAGTATAGTATCGTATCTAACAATAATAGTTACTTATTATTTTATTTATTGCATTTAGTTTGAGGAGTACAGCAAAATGGTGTACCTTGACGCCGACATTCAAGTCTATGACAACATCGACCACCTATTGGACACGCCTGATGGGTACTTCTACGCCGTAATGGACTGCTTCTGCGAGAAAACATGGAGCCACTCGCCGCAGTACTCTGTTGGGTACTGTCAGCAGTGCCCAGACAAGGTGGCTTGGCCGGCGGAGATGGGCTCGCCGCCGCCGCTCTATTTCAACGCAGGGATGTTCGTGTTCGAGCCCAGCAAGTCCACCTACGAGGACCTCCTAGAAACCCTAAGGATCACTCCGCCCACGCCTTTCGCCGAGCAGGATTTCTTGAACGTGTTCTTCAATAAGATCTACAAACCCATCCCTCTCATCTACAACCTCGTACTCGCGATGCTGTGGCGCCACCCTGAGAACGTCGTGCTCGATGATGTTCAAGTTGTTCACTACTGCGCCGCCGTAAGAAAATCTTTTCCTTTTATGTATCTCTTCTGAGAAAAAATTGCTGCAGTTGTAAAGAAAAGACTCGTCTTTTACCTCGTTGGACTGCTTTTTTTTTTAGGGATCGAAGCCATGGAGGTATACTGGGGTAGAAGCTAACATGGACCGTGAGGACATAAAAATGCTTGTAAAGAAATGGTGGGATGTGTACGACGACGTTTCACTTGATTACAAGCAGTCTGGTGAAATCGACGGCTCAAAGGCGGCGGCGGCTATCATGGCTTCCATGCCCGAGCCTGCGGTGTCTTATGTCCCAGCACCATCTGCTGCTTAAATATTATATGTATAATAATAATTATGGTTATTAAACGAATAATTGTGGAGGGTTTCTGATGCAATCTTATGGCTTATGTCGTTTTACTTGACTAAGTTTTAAAGTATACTCTTATCTTTGTATGTTGCGGTAAGAACTAAGAACTGTGCTAGTGTAACTTCTACGCTGCAGTTATAAGTGGAAGTCCTTTGTCTTTACCTATACACAAACTATATGATCAGTGTCCTTCTTTGACCATTCAGTCGTATAGTATATTGTCAATTCTTTATGTACGTACACCAATAATTCAAAGAAATAAAATTGCAGTACGTGGAACGTATTTTGACTCGATAACAGAAGTCCCATGTGCGAGGGGGCTTGGTTCCAAAAATGCTAGAAAACACACAACACTGATAAAGGACTGACTGATAACAGTTAATTTTAGTACAATGGTTGAAGGCGAAATTTGTCATGAATCAGACTTTATGTAATAACAGCCTTGATTAATGAGGCGGTAATAAGATACTAGGTAATTAATGAAAATTTTTTTTATTTAATTAATTCGAGATATGATGATGATGATCAAAAGGGATGATGTACATTCTTGCTCATCCCACCACTGACGTTGGTGAAAAAGCCCATCAGGCCGGGCCGGTACGGCAGGTAGGTGGCGGCGGGCTTCCTCCTCTCGTCGGCCTTGCTCCTCATGTAAGCCTCGCACGCCGACATCGACGGCGGATTATTTACCTTTTTGCCCTTCGTCGACGACTCTTCCTTCTTCTTCCCTTTGACCGCCGCCATCTTGGGCTCCTCGGACGCCTTCGGCGGCGCGTGTCCCTCGCTGAGGAACACGAAGGCGTCCCTGCCGTCGCTGTTGCTCCTCCCAATGGCGAATCCTCTGCTGAACCTCCATATCCTCGAGAACCCCGTGGAGTTGCTCTTCCTGCAAGACGGCGACGGAGATGACGTCACCGCGTAGACGTCGTCGCCGTTCTCCTTCGCCGTCGTCCTTTCTTCGCCGGAGGGAACCTCGACAAAGACGTTCTTGACGGGTGGTTTGGCGGGCAGTTGCATCATGGCCAGATCTTGGCCGTTGAAGTTGAGGATGGGCTTGATCTGACCGTTGACGAAGGCTTCTTCCGCTGATATTGGAGAAGATGGGTGGTTAGCTTCGTCTACCATGAATGAAAACTCAAACCCCAAATCATCGTCATCTTCTTCTTCTTCTTCGTTATCTGTCAAGTTAGCTTCATTTTCTTGGGTTTTGATGGAGATGAGCTTTTCGTCATATGGGTTGGGATTTTCTGGGCTATTACACGACTGCATAATTTCTTATTTTTCTCCGCCAAGATTGTTTTTTTTTTTCGTAATAGAAATCAAGATCGAGGGAGGATCTCTTTTTAAGGTTTGGATTAAATGAGGTTTCTTTGTCTGAGTGTAGTGGGATTGGGGGTATTTATGGGTTGTTTGTTGGTTGAGAGAGTAAATAAATGGAAGGCTCGTTTAGCTTTCTTGATTATTGCTGCTGTCGAGCTTTGAACACACATGTATTTATTAATGTTTTAAATGCTTCGATGGCTTTTCGTCTCCATGCCCAAAGCATGAGAGACAGGGGGGCTGCTAATTTAATTACTACTTTTCTTCCTTTTTTTTTCCTTCTTTTTTGTACCTTTTTTGTTGTAGAAATGTTGATCTTGACCTAAATAAGATGAAATAATAAAGGTTAGATTTTTTAGGGATTGAAGTTTCCAAATTTTGTGTTTTTTCTTCTTTCCTTTTCAAATATATATGGCTCTTACCTTCCTTAAAAATTTTGAAAGTTCGTATTTTGTTTATAAAGTATAACTAAATACTCGGGATACATGATTCTCGACAGTGAGATTCAGATTCAATTTAAAATAAACTCAATCAAAGTGTGGAACAATAGTAGCGTTTTGCGAATTTCAACCAACAGAAAAAAAAAAAAAAAAAGAATGTGTATTTTAGTAAATTAATTTCTGAAAACGAGCATTTTTTATAGAAAGATTATTGCAATAGCTTAAAGATGCTTTTTGTAAATGATGATATAAGAACGAAAATAGAATTGACAATAAGCGGCGGTATGTGAATTGTGGAGTTACTAAGAAGTTTCTTCGTTCGTATAAAAACAATTTGGACTTTTTGTCGTGATGTTGACTATTGAATTCTTGTATGAAAAGTTGCTGAATAAGCTTTGAGCTGAATAATATTGCTCCCCATGTGTGCTGAATATTATCTAATTTTTATTATTAGTATATCTGCCTACAAGCATCTTAAGATCAGCTTGTTATTTCAAATATTTCTTAGATGAGGTGAGGAAGCTAAAGCTTATTGTGTATTAGACACTGTACGAAACATTTGAACTATTTTGTAATTCATTTTTGGCAAATGCCATAAATGTTGTCTATTTTCATTTCAATACGACATTCAATTATATTTATTTGAATTCACTTTTATGGATATTCTCACCTTAAAAGCTATTTACTAAGTCAATAAAAGATTTCCTTGTCTAGCCAAGAGGTCGGAATATAATAGTTTTATGTTCATTCTTCGTATCTATCATGGTTTATCATTTTCTTACCTTGAATTCTAATTTGAAGAAAATAGATAAAACCGCGTATGTCTATCCATTGAAGTCAATGGTGAGAATTTACCAGAAAACGAAGTAGAAAATTGGGGTTGGTGGAGATCGATTGACGTGTATATGTCTATCAACAACTGCCTAATTTGATTTCTTTTAAAACTTTGAAGACAAAATATGAAATATATTATCTCATGAATGTTTGGTCGTTGCACTTGATTTAAAAATATTTTTCTAACCCTCTTTTGATCAGTATATAACATCAATTCGATAAGCATGTGTTGAAGTAATGATATTTCCTTCCTTGCAAGAAATCGTCTACTAGTTGACCGAGTATGATGACTAATCCACTAATTACACAAATGTAACGATGTAATAATAACTGCAAAATGACGCTGTTTTCTTTTTAATTCTTCAATCGAGTATCTTAATACATAATCTATCTTCACCAATGTTATTCTTTTTATTTTATGTTTAAGTGATGTACATAATGTAAACTAAGTATTTCAATGTGAACAAATATATCAAAATATTTTACATTGAAATGGCACAAATATGTCAAATTATTTTACATTTGAACTCTTGGTATTATTAATTAAGTTGTTTAAAAAATAATATTTAAATTTAATATTAAACCTGTAATAAATCAAAGGATAAAATTGTAGTTAAGCAGTAAGGATAAAGTTGTAAATAATCATATATCAAATTGACCGACCAATTTGGTAGCTCTAAGAGCATCTCCAATGGATAATTTATTTTTGTGTAAAACACAAAAATAGAGTACGATTCTACTCCAATGAGAGAAAAACTGAAATCGAGAAAAGACTAATGAATATTTTATTGACTGATGGCTTAAGATTATTACAAGCGATGAGCATATATATAGAGTACATCGTAGTAGAATCAATCACAATCAATCATAATAATGAGCACTAAATAGAGAGATATCTTTTCCTTATTGACCAGACTACCATATGTAAGAGAATATATTACTATTTGGGATCCTTGATACCATCCATAACCTTTGCGACTAAATCTTCTGATTGATATCGCCTTATTTCTCCATAATTAGTGGATTGACCTAATCCCCCTTATCACTCCATAATATGTGGGATTCGTCTTATTACTCCTAGGTCATCCACTTGATATTATATTGTCAATACCCTCCCGCAAACTGAGCCGAGGTTGAAGGCACAGTTTGGCGCGAAACGAAGCCAGTGTAGCTTTCGAGACCGATTTGGTGAAGAGGTCGGCAATTTGATTCGTCGAAGGAATATGTTTAGTAACAAGTAGCCCAATAGCAACACGTTCACGTACAAAATGGTAGTCCAGTTCAATATGTTTACTGTGTGCATGAAAGACTGGATTGACTGTCATGTACAAAGCACTGATATTGTCACAATAGATCGTTGGTGGCGGTTGAACGGGGATGCGAAGATCGTTGAGAATGTAGGTAAGCCAGGTAAGCTCGGCTGCTGTATTAGCCATAGCACGGTATCCTGCTTCGGTACTGGAGCGCGAGATAGTATGTTGCTTCTTAGCACACCAAGAAATAATATTGGAGCCGAGAAATCTGCAATAGCCAGTAGTCGAGCGTCGTGTCGTGGGACATCCTGCCCAATCAGCATCAGAGAAAGCTGACAATGTGAGAGTAGTTGTAGAAGTGAGATGTAAACCGGTGGAGATCGTGCCCTTTAGGTAGCGAAGGATCCGATGGACGAGTTTCATGTGAGCGATCGTCGGTGCATCCATAACCTTTGCGACTAAATCTTCTGATTGATATCGCCTTATTTCTCAAAGAGTAGTGGATTGATATTATATTGCCAATACAATGGGACTCTATATTTAACACAAATATTGCGTTGATCAACAGAGAAACTCTAGATTAGAGTACGCACAATTTTTAACACAAAATAGAGTTTTAATTCTATTTATTATATTTATTTAATAATACATATTTTATTATATTTAAAATATTTGATACACTATTATAATAATAAATTAAACATAATATATTTTACTTAATATAAAAAAAAATTATATAATATGCTAATTTTATCATTTATTTAATTTTTAAATATTATAATTAAAATATATTGACTTTTAATTTTATAAAATAAAGTTTAATAAGTCAATTATGATAGTAATATGTAGGAATTTGATTTTTAGTGTAAAAATAGAGTTAATGGGTTGGAGTGAAAACTAGTGTAGAAAATAGAGTTCATGGGTTGGGATAAAAGCACTATAGCAACTGTATTATTGTGTAATATTACCTGTATTTTTATGTGTTGCGTTGGAGATGCTCTAATCCACCCTACGCTCCTTATACATTGGAAGTTATGCTTTATATGTATAATCAATTTCATGCTGACACACAAAGAAAGTAATAAACAAAATGAAATAATCTACAATATAATATTAAGCTTCAGACCTTGCTATAAAATGCCATAAAATTTGTCTACCATTTCAACATTATTAAAATAAAATTAAATTAAAACAAAAACGAAATGACCCTTTAATTATTATTTTATCCCTCGATTTTAGTTAGGATTAATATAAAATAGTCTAAATTGCACACTCGTATGCGTTTGCTACATAATATCTCAATAATTTACGAAATATTAAATAAGAGTTACTAAAAGTAGAAGGGTAAATGTGACAATATATAAATGCAAGGTAGTGGATGGTTTCTAATTTTTTTTATGTTAATTGTTAAGTTGAGAAAATTTATGATTGGCCGGTTGATATACCAAATTGAGTGGTTTTTAACTCATGTTGAGCATTAATATAAGAGTATAAATATTTATATATTATATCACACGCATTTGAGGGTGCAAAACATACTTGAAGTATTAATTAAGGGGTAATTAAATTTAAATTGGGCTTAGTGGGCTTGAATTGGCTGTTTCTGTCTCGTTAGGTTCAGACAAATGGCCGAATTAACATCGAACGCAACGCAACACTAATAAACTTTACACATATTTTAAGAAGAAAAGCTTAAATCTCAACTAGTAACATTAATTCAGCCCAACGAAAGCCCATATAAATGGAATCATTAAGAAGGTATTTAAAAGGTATTTAATAAGATTATAGGTAAATGTCATTTTCTCTTACAATGGTATTTAAGAATAAGATGATGTGTATCTTGGGAATACAGCAGCTGCGAATTAAATGCAATTGACTGAGAAATCTTTTGATAATAATGCAGGGAAAATGTCAGAAGCGTTAGTAATGGGAAAACAATTTATGAAGTTTCACTGGTAATGTTAATGTATTTCGATTAAATCATGAAATAAAGATTTAATAACAGCGACGAATAAGAACTTCGCTATTATCCAAATAGAATCCTCCGAACGAGTTGATAATTATGCTTATGCCGTTATCAGTTTGGTGATTAAGTGCTTGCCAGATGATTTATAGATTCTTTAGTTAGGTTGTCAAATATTATATGTAAATATATATGTTTGTGTGTCACCCACATACACACACGACACATACAGTAATCAAAGATGAATTGACCCTTCATCTGAAATTATTCTTAAACATTATAATAAAAAAGTACTGCAATTCAAGAAAAGAAAAACCTTCACTAGTATGATACCACTAATAAACCTTTTTTTTATGACACTAGGAGACTTTCGCGAATCATTATTTGATTAAGACCCGTAATCGAATCCATATTTGCATTCATAATTATAGATAGTGATTTTTAGTTTATTATTAGTACAATGGAAAGCATCCAATGCGAGAATAAAATGCAGTATCATTACACCCACATGACATAATTTTAAGACCAAACACATTAACACAGCAAAATAACCATGACCCAATTTTAAGACAAGCCACGTAAACGCAATATATTACGCGGTATTATTAGAATAGCATTTACATTTATTAAATTTTCCTAGTACACTTGGTGGCCAAGAAAGAAGGAAATAAATTATGTGCTTGTGGCCCGAAAACAGCTGGAAAAAATGGCATTATCTTGGCACAAACTAGTAGGAATAACAATAGAAGATGAGATGAGATGAGATGAGATGAAAGAACAAGAATTAGTTGGTATATTTTTTAAATAGAAAGTTGTAATGATAAGGGCCACTAAACATGTGTATGTGTAGTTTTCTTGCATGTGACCAAACATCGTTTGACGCTTCTCTATACTGTTTTTTTGCCATTTGCCATAATCAGAAGAGCACTGAAGTTTGAATTTGAACACTTGCTTATGAATTGGGATGACTTACATTCGTTAACCTGAAAGGCGAATTAGCATTTCGTCGAACACCATGTAAACAAACACACAAGGGGTCGAAAACCCAGAAAAAAACAGAGAAACTTATTGTAATAATTAATTTCACTTGAGGACTTCTTCTTCTTCACATTAGATGGAATAGTAATCAACACGATAGTTATATGCTGCTGTGAATTGAAAGAAAAAAAAGGGGTTGAAAATCAGTGAGTGGTTAATCCTTCGGTGCACCACAAACGCCGATTTCTCCTCCTCCTTCACAATCAATCAATCGTCGGCGACGGTCCAAGTCATATCGTTCTCGAAAATCCAATGGCAGACCTCAATCTTACCTGGGCTCGAACCCAGCGCCACGAAAGCGCCGTGGTCCTCGCTCCACGTGGACGTGTCCAGGTGGCAAATCGCCACGCCGTGGTTGATCTTCGCCTTGGTCTTGGCATCCATTATGTCGGCTTCGTAGACCCTCACCTTAGGCACGGAATGGCAGTAATAGAGCATGTAAGGGTAAAGGCTCTGATGGCAAGAGACGGACTTCGTCACCTTGCCGTGGTTAATCCCTCTAACCTCGCCGAGAATTACGTCGGCGCTGTGGCCGCTCGTGTTCTCGGTGGTTCGGACCACCACGTTCCGGCCGAGGACCGACGTGGAGAAGTCGATCATGTCTTCGATGGACCCCACGCATCGCTTGGTCTCGCCTGGGCTGGGCGCCCTCTCGCACTCGTGCAAGGCGTCTCTGATCATCTTCGACATGGTGGAGTCGTCGTCCTCGCCGGCGTGGAATATCTTCTTCAGATCTTCGATCTTCGAAGAAGAGAAGGGTTGTTAGAGATTAATTTAATTGTGTTCATTTAATCAATAGTCTATGTTCTGTAGTTTAATTACGCCCTAGGATTTAATTGTAAATATATCCGACTTGTGGATATATTAGTAATATTGGGCCCAATAGCCCATTAGGGCATTGTATAAATACCCTAAACACATTAGTGTTTAGGGTTGCTGAATCATAATAGAGTTGACGACTTTTCTGAAGAACTCGCGCGCTCTCATTCCAACTCTACAACTCGTCTATCGGTATTACTCCTTTATTGCTTCCGTAATTCATCGTATCAGGTAATACTAATCCATTGATTCAGTACAAGGTTGGATAAAATCGGCCTAACAAGTGGTATCAGAGCCGAATTCGTGGATCAAAACTCATCGAAGCTTCGTTGATATCGCTCGCTCGTCTCATCTCTTTTCGTCGAAACTTATCGAGATTTTTTCTTGTCAATTCGTTGTCCCTATTTCGGTCACTAAACTCTAACGATTTATTCTCATCAAATTTCCCAGATTATATCCCAGCTGAAGACTGCATAATTCTGTATCGATAATCTTTTTTTTTCAGCCAAAGAACAAATCGTGGCGGCGACGTGAGCAAGATTTCCTCAACGTATCGAGATTTTGACCTATCCAAGCATTCGACATCTTTCTCGACTTTATGCTACATCTCGACATTTGAAGCTCTCGACTTTTTGTACCATGTCGACATTTGAAGTCCTTTGAAGTTCTCGACATCTCTCTTGAAATTTCTCACGACATTTTGGCTCGACATTTCTCTCGACATTCATCCCGACAGTTCACTCGATATTTTACTAGGAAACAAGGATCTCGACATTTGTGGTTTGTCGACATTTAAAAGACCTCGACATCCTGCATTAGCACTCGACATTCCTCTCGGCACGGACTCGACATTTGCTTCGACATCTGCCTTGAAACTTTTCTTAGGGACCCGACATTTCGCATTCCATTCGATATTTAGCTCGATATTTTATCTCGACATCTCACTAAACACCTCGACATTTGGTGCAAACTTCAGCTCGACATCTATTTCGACTTTCTATCTAAACATCGATCTCGACATCTATTGCGATATTTTCTTCGATATCTATCCCGACATCTCTCTCGATATTTTGCTAGGAAACGAAGATCTCGACATTCTACTCGCTGCTCGAAATCGATCTCGACATCCGCCTCGACATTTTAACAAGGGACTCGACATCTTGCACCTTATTCCATTCGACATTTAATTCGGGATCTCTTGAAATCTGTCGTAGTTGTTTTTAAAAACCGTATCTTCCCAACACTTTAAGACCTCGACATCTTTCATTAGCTCTCGACTTTGCTCTCTATCTCGACATCCTATCCAGTCCGACATTCGTTTCGATATTTATATCCACTTCTTCGAACTCGACATTATATCCAGAGAATAGGACTCGACATCTTAGGTCTTATTTCGCTCGACATTAATCTCGAATTTAATATCGACATCTATCTCGACAACCTTATTCCTTTCATCTCGACATTTTTCTTTAACCTCGACATTAGTATCGACTTTGATCTTAATATAGACATTAATTTCAATAAGTATCTCGACAAGAATCTCGACATTGCCTATCCCAAATTCAAATCTCGACACTATCTGAACTTCAAATTTCATTCAATTCTCGACTGTGCTACCTTCGACATTTTCTTTCTACAAAAAAAAAAAAAAAAAAAAACTTTTATATATTTTTACTCTACTATTATCATTCTCTCTTTATTATTACTCTCATTTCATTACATACAGTATTTCTAACCTTATCTGCCTTCCTTGAGTTAGAATCTTTAGTTGATCAACACGATAAAGATCCACATCCAACCTACTACAAACATGGACCTCTACTCACTTGGAAACGACTCGAGACCTCCCATCCTCAAGAGGGACGAATACACAGCATGGACGCTTAGGTTCATGAACTTCATCGACAGCAAGGAGAACGGAGACCTAATGTACGAATCCCTCACTGAAGGCCCAGCTCAGTTTTGGATTACTATTCCAGGCAATCCAAACAATACACCACCTGTTCCAGCCACCAGGGAACTCAAAGCTCGTTCTGCCTACACTGAAGCTGAAAAACTCAGAGCTCGTGCAGACCGTCAAGCTAGAACATACCTCTGTCAAAGCATCCCAAATGACATTTTCATGCAGGTCAATAGCTTGCAAACCGCTAAGGAAATGTGGGATGAGATTAGCAAAATGATGCAACGAACTGAATCTGGGTACAAGGCAAAGAAATCCAACATCCTTACGGCTTATGATTCATTCAAAGCCAAAGATGGAGAAGAACTATACGAGACCTATCAACGTTTTCTGACCTTAGTGAATGAAATGAGAAAGATAAATGTGACCAGAACTGGTGAGGAGATCAACATACGCTTTCTCTCAGCACTACAGCCAGAATGGAGGAAAATAGCTAGCAACATCCGCCAGAACAAGGATCTAGAAGAGATGGACATTCACTGTCTCTTCGACAGCCTCGCCCAGCATGTTGAAGACATAAATGAGATTCAGAAAGCATCAAAAGAAAAGGCCGCTATGGAGTCCCTTGCACTGATCAGTCACCGAAAACCGAGAAAAAACTCGAAGCCCTTACTGAATTCCAGCTCCTCTGATGAAGAAAATGACAACACCGGTGGAGACATGGATCCCGAGCTTGCAGAGATTACCAAACAAATGGCCCTCATCACCAAACGCTTCAACTCATATACACAGAATAGATCCTCAAACCGACTCAGGACCAGCTCTTCGAAGAAGCGAGACCGAAAGGCTGACGAGTCCGAACCTAAGCCCTCCATGAAAGATCAAAAGTGTTTCAATTGCGGCAAACCAGGACACTTTGCTCGAGACTGCTTTCTGCCTAAGACAAAAGATGTTGACTACTATACCAAAAAGGCACAGCTCCTCAAACAGAAACAAAGTGGTGTTGCACTCATGGCAGAACAGGAGTCATGGCTCGAAGATACCTCTGAGAGTGAGGACGAAAACTTGGCACTCATGGCAAACGTTGAAACTGACACTGAAGATGAGGCACACAACAATGTAGCCACTCCCTCAACCGACTCAACGTCAGAAACTGAGGTACACGAATCTCACTCTAACTTGCATGAGCAATTATATCTTCTTCAGGATAGACTAACATCCATGTCTAGTGAAAATCAATCGTTAAGAAAACTAGAATCTAGACTAGCAAACAATGAAAAGGTCTTGCGAACCGAACTAGTAGAAAAGGCTAGGTTAACCTCGTTTCTAGAACAAGCTCATGATACATCCCTCAGACATGAGACTAAGATAAGAGATCTAGAAGAAAAACTTCTCAAAAAGAAAATGATTTCAAGGAGAGTGAGGCAGAGCGAAACACAATATCCCAACAATATGAATTTCTAACTAAGGAACGAAATCGCCTATATTCAAAAATAAAAAACTTGAGGATCGTCTAAACAGTAGACTACTAACAGATAAAATGCTTCTTCTGAATAACGCTAAAGACACAGAATTTTATGATCCTCGTGTAGGATTAGGGTTAGGGTATGTTCCAAACTCCGAGCCAACAATAAAGAAACCCCTTCCTCTTTATGATATCAAGTTCCTAGGTTTAAATATGCCCAGACTCATGCCCTTCACTAGTTCATCTACACTTGATGATTTAGAGCAGAAAAAGAGAAATAAAAAGGACATGGCTGAAATTCCAATTGAATACGAGGAACTGAATAAAAGTTACAAAACCAGGAAAATTGATTTATCTGATGACTACTACTCTTTATTTCCACCAGAAGGAGTAGAGCCCCCAAAACCAAATACATCTAATGTATACATCCCCGCAATTATCAAAGAAATCAATGGCTTGCAGTCAGCTCTTGAGCATGAAAAAATTGCCTCTCAAGTTGAGAAGGACGTCTTTTTGACTATCATCTCTTCACTCGAACAACAAGTCAAAAACCTTATAGATTCTGGTTCCTCCCCACAAATGCCTCTAGCCACGCCTAAGATGGACGCATCACCCCACAAGGAAATAAAAGGGAAGGAGATAGCCAAAAGAAACGAGTTATTGTTTGAAAAGTTTGCATCCCCCTCAAATCACTATTACTCCTACGATGATGCACTTGCCCTGAATTCCCGCTTTCGCTTAGAGAAGGCAACCTCCCTCAAGAACGACTCACGTTTCTTCACTAAGTCAAGCTCGCCAATCACGATGGAGAGGACTCAAACAAAAAACGTAACAGGCTTTCTAAGCGAACTCTCACGACTTCAGAACATTAACTTGATACAAGCCAAAGAACATCAGAATCAAATCGAAATCTTCAAGTTCGAAAAGGAGAAAATGCTTAATGAAATTTCGCTTCTTAGAAACCTCAAAGATTATTCATCTGAAGTTAACTCTTCTTCCTCCTTTGAGCTAACCCCTAATTCCATGCCTAACTTGACTACAGGAAAGAGACTAACTGCGAAGAAGACGACGTTGACCTGGGTCCGGAAATCGAAACCTGAACCAACCTCTTTCAAGACTCCTCACCCTACTATCTATGCCTATGATGAATCTACTATTATTCCTTTGAAGAATTCTAAGTATTTTGATGTTTCTCGTTTTAATAAATCTATTGCGTATAAAATGCATTATTCTACTACTCAATCATCTGTATCTCGTACAAGCCATACCTCAAGCACTCCCACATTCAATCGACCCTTGCACAAAAATCCTACATCTCGTCAAACTAAGGTAACACAGATTTGGTTGCCCAAGAAAAAACGCCACTCCACATCCCGTCAACACTCTAAACAAGGATTGCAACGATGGATTCCTAAAAATAACCTTAAGAGCTCCAAAGCCACGAACGCCATCGATACTAACCCTACTATTAGCTCTACTAAGTCATCTACTAAGAAGTGGACAGTGCCCATCCTCAAATGGGTACCGAAATGTCTCTAACTTCGTTCCTTTTGCAGGTCCATCATGTGTGGTATCTAGATTCAGGTTGCTCCACACACATGACTGGGAACAAAGAACTGTTGAGCAACTACACTGAAAAGTACGGCGGAAAAGTACGCTTTGGAAATAATGAGTCATCCCCAATCCTAGGACGAGGAGATCTACATCACGGAAATCTGACCATTCAAGACGTTTCGTATGTCAAGGGACTAGGACACAATCTCTTCAGCATAGGTCAGTTATGCGACAAAGGACTCGAAATCAATTTCAAAGCACGAAAATGCAGCATCAACGATGGTCACGGTAACGATTTACTCCATGGTACTCGAAAAACGAATCTCTATACGATTGACCTTAAAACAACCACTCCGCCCACGAATATCTGCCTACTCTCTAAAGCTTCACATCTTCAAAACACTCTATGGCATAATCGTCTATCCCACTTAAACTTTAAAGACATTAATAAACTATCCACTAAGCAACTAGTTATCGGCCTACCAAACCTTTCGTATCAAAAGGAACATCTCTGTAGTGCCTGCGAACTAGGAAAAATGAAAAGAGCATCCCATAAGTCCAAACATGTTGCCTGCTCTTCCCGACCTTTAGAATTACTCCACATTGATCTATGCGGTCCCATGCGAACAGAAAGTCTCAATGGTCGCAAATATGTTTTGGTTCTCATCGACGATTTTTCTAGATACACTTGGACAAAATTCCTGCGCAGTAAAGATGAGACCGCCTCAATAATCGAAACATTCGTGACAACTACACAGAATCTACTGCAGGCCCGAATTGGCACCATTCGATCAGATAATGGTACGGAGTTCAAAAACGATCGCTTGAGAAATTTCTATGCATCTCAAGGCATTTCACAACAATTCTCAGCTGCAGGAACTCCACAACAAAATGGAGTCGTTGAACGAAAAAATCGAACCCTTGTTGAAGCTGCACGCACGATGATAATTCAATCAAATCTTCCACACTCCTTCTGGGCTGAAGCACTAAGCACTGCATGCTTCACTAAGAACCGCACTTCAATCCACAAAAGATTTGAGAAGACACCCTATCAGATCATTAATAATCGTGCTCCTAACATTTCCTTTCTTCGAGTGTTTGGTTGCAAATGCTTCATTGCAGATGATCGAAGTAACAGGGGCAAGTTCGATCCTAAGGCTCTCGAAGGCACGTTCATTGGATACTCCTCGACGTCCAAAGCATTCAGAGTATTCCTCAAAGGCGCTAAAATTGTAAGAGAAAGTGCCAACGTCACGTTTGACGAAACATTCCCCACAACACCAGAAGCATCCTCTCATGCATCAGGGAATGTTCAACCAGACTCAGCCTCCCCAAATCCAAATTTGGCATCTATAGACTTTCTGCTTGAAGACTTTCATATAACTTCAGATCCAGTGCCTTCTCAGATGACTGTAATTCCACAAGGTGAGACCCAAACAACTACAGATGTTCAAGACAATTCGTCATCAGACACAGAACTCACGCTTCCAAACGCCACAGACACTGAGGACGAAAACTCTCACTCAAGTCTTGACCTCACCCCAAATGCCACATCACCTCACACTGAAACAAACATTGACATCGCCTCTCAACACGATCAACCTTCGGAGGATGAAGCCGCGATAATTCCTGATCACACTCATGATTCTCACACGGATCAACCACTTCTACGAAGGTCAACTCGTGAGAAGAAAAGCGCAATACCGGATGATTACGTCTCATTTTTCCACGAACATCTCTCGTGCTTTATGAGTCAACTCGAACCACGGAAAGTGTCAGAAGCCCTATCGGACCCAGACTGGATCATTGCTATGCAGGACGAGCTCAATCAGTTTGAACGCCTATGCGTTTGGACCTTAGTTCCAAGACCCAAAGGAAAAACAATCATAGGAACAAAGTGGGTCTTCAAAAACAAAAGAGACGAAAACGGCAAAGTCATCCGTAATAAAGCAAGACTGGTAGCAAAAGGGTACAACCAGCAAGAAGGCATTGACTACGATGAAACCTTTGCACCAGTCGCTCGTATAGAAGCCATTCGTTTGTTCCTTGCCTATGCTGCTCATAAGGACTTTACTGTCTACCAGATGGACGTCAAGACAGCCTTCTTAAATGGAGTACTGAAGGAGGAAGTCTATGTTGGACAACCTGAAGGATTTCTCGACTCAGCCAAGCCTGACTATGTGTATCGTCTTGATAAAGCCCTTTATGGACTTAAACAAGCACCAAGAGCCTGGTATGACGTTCTCTCCACCTTTCTGGTCGGATCCGGGTTCACAAAAGGTCAAATCGACACTACACTCTTCGTGAAAAGACAGAATTCCGATATCTTACTAGTTCAAATCTACGTTGATGATATCATCTTTGGTTCCACGAACGTAACATTATGCAAGGAATTCAGTCAATTAATGACCACTAAGTTCGAGATGAGCATGATGGGGGAAATGAATTTCTTTCTAGGACTGCAGATCAGACAGCTACCCGACGGTATTTTTATTAATCAGTCTAAATATATCTGTGATCTCTTGAAGAAATATCAGATGGAAAACAGTTCCTCCATAGCAACACCAATGTCCACAGCATGCAAACTTGACGCGGATCCCTCTGGCAAATCTATCGACGAAACACACTATAGAGGAATCATTGGCTCACTACTCTATCTAACATCGAGCAGACCAGATATCGTCTTTGCAACCTGCCTCTGCGCACGTTTTCAAGCAAACCCCAAAGAATCACACCTGACTGCCGTCAAGAGAATACTACGCTATCTGAAAGGAACTCCAAATCTTGGTCTATGGTATCCCAAAAATTCTAGTTTTCAATTAATTGGATACACTGACTCAGATTTTGCAGGCTGTCGCATGGATAGAAAAAGCACATCAGGTGGCGCACAACTGCTCGGTGACAAATTAATTTGCTGGTCCTCCAAGAAGCAAAATTGTGTTTCTACATCGACGGCTGAGGCAGAATACGTCGCAGCTGCCAGTTGTTGTTCCCAGATTTTGTGGATGCGAACTCAACTTCTGGACTACGGGTTTGATTTACATAATATTCCCATCTACAGTGATTCTAAAAGTGCTATTGCGATAACATGTAATCCCGTACATCACTCACGAACTAAGCATATTGATCTTCGATATCACTTCATAAAAAATCATGTTGAAAATGGCATCATAGAAATGCAATTTGTTAGCACCGAACTTCAACTGGCCGACCTTTTCACTAAAGCATTGGATGAGAAACGATTCCAATTCTTAGTCTCTAGGTTGGGCATGTTGAATCTTACCTCTTAATCTAGGCACATACATGCTAGGCTAGACGTAATCATGTTAGCAAAGCCTATGCATATGTCTAGGGGGAGAAACATAATTGCATAATTCTAGGGGGAGCATTTATCAGTTAATATTCACATCACTGCTTTAGGGTGCATTAGCTTTATAAAATAAAATAAAATAAAAAAAAAAAAAAAAAAAAACCGCATATGTCTAGGGGGAGCATCATTATTTTCTATTTTCAGTACATTCGCATTGTCATATGATTCCTCTACATACTATCTGCATTTCATTTTATCTTGCATTCTACTTTATTAGACTTAATTGCATTATTCTTCTAAGTTTCGAAATCTCATTGGGCCATTTCGAGTAAAAGCCCAAACCGTAAGCTTGCCAAGCCTATCTTGACATTTGTACTCGACATTTTCACTCATCTCGACTTCTTCCGTGTCGACATTGGACCATCTAAATTGTCTTCGACATCTTTTTTTTGGGCCTTGAGGAAGCCCAAGAACAATTCGACTCTTTATAATCTGATTCGACATCTCCTTCGACTCGACATTATACCATCACTCGATAATTTTTCATCTTCTTCACTTCGACTTCTCAAAAAAAAAAAAAGAGGGAAAAACACAGAATCCTCATTTCAAACTCTTCGCAGAAATTCCCTCAATATTCTTAATCACAGATCTTCCGCCATCAACTGGTAAGCTCGGGACACCTTACATCTTGCTCTTACAGCACTAATATCTTGATTGCAGGTGTGAAACAGCGAAGAAATGACTGAAGAAACTACGATTTCATTTTTTTTAATCTTCGATTTCCATGATTCCTCGTGATTTCCCTTGATTTTAAACTGACTTTCTTCGTTTTTGAACCGCTCGACATCTTCGTGATTTAAATCTGTGAATTTCTGAAACGTTTTCAGTTCGTCGACAATTTTCCCCAAATTCTCGACTTTTAACCCTAATTTGATTCTATGTCGACATTTTCTTCTCGAAACGGGGCACTCGACATTTTATTTAAACAGAGCGATATCGACATTTTCTAGCCTCTCGACATTTTATTTAAACAGAGCGATATCGACATTCTCTAGCCTCGACATTTATTTACTATATCGACATTATTTTTGAACTGTTTCGTCAAATATCGTGGTCTCTCTATTTCGACATTTTCTACGCATTCGACATCTCCTCTGACCTCGACTTTTTCTCATTTGGGCTCATCTCAGTTATAACTCGACATTTTAAACGCCTTTCATTCGACATTTTCAAATTAGGCCGTCTCGACATTTACAGTATTGGGCTTCTCTCATCACTTTCAATTGGGCCTCTCTCCTTTACGAAAAACATTTTAAACCTAAGAATGGCCATTTTTCTTCCCTTAACGAAAAAAAAAAAAATCCGTCTAAGTTATCTATATACATATATCTATCTTCTAGATACTATCTACTTATATATATTTATCCATATATCCATATATATTCATATATTTATACATATATATCTATATATATATATACATAAAAAAAAAAAAAAAAAAAAAAACACAACAAAAAAAAAAAAAACAACAAAAAAAAAAAAAACAAAAAAAACACAAAAAAAAGAAGAGCGAGAAGAAGGAAAAAGAATCAGAGAGAGAAGCATCGAGCGAGGGCAACGATGAAATATTCGATGACTAATGATCCTATGATCATATTTTTCAGATTATGGAGATTCCCAACCGTGATACGATCTACCCAATCTCCAAATGGATCGAGCCGCTGAAGAACAACTACCAGTTGGACACAACGGCATTCAGATGCTCAGACATGGTGATCATAGCCATTCTGAAGAACCATTTTCTGCTCCCCGCCTTCACACTCACGGCGAGCGTCCCCCAAGTCTACCTGCAACAATTCTGGGGGCTTATGGACCAAGTCCCAGACATCGAGGAGATCATATTCCAAAGTCAAATTGAGAACACCTCGGTTATTCTCAATAAAGATCTTCTGAGGACGATTCTCCAACTGCCCACTTTTGATGAGCTCGATCCACCTCCCACGGCCCAAGAGATTCTAAATGGAATGTTGGAACTAGGCTGCTCCCCACCTCTCACACAAGTTTCAGCATTCTCCTTCAGCAAAATACCAGCTCCGTGGAACGCCCTATTTATGCTGATCAACAAGTGCTTATCACCGAAGCACACGGGCTACGATCGTTGCAACCTCAGAATCCTCACCATCTTCTATGGGGTCATCTTCGGGAAACGCTACGACTACGCTGCCCTATTCATGCAAGAAATCGTGGACCAGATCTACATCAGAGATCACCTCAAGACGTCCAAGAGAAAGGGTCTCCCATATCTCCGATGGTTCCAAGTATTGATTTATCACTACATGGAAATCCACCCAGAGATCACTCGTCGTCCAGCGTCAGAATCCCTGGGAGTTCCCAAGTTCAACTACCTGAAGAAATCAAAGGAAGGATCGACAGCCCAAGGCATGCCTATTCCACGACATCTCCTGGACCTTGCCGATCCCACGGATACAGAGGTGATCAAGTACAGGCAGTCGCAGAACCTTCCTGCCCCTACGATACGGTCAAACCCCACCGTATCCAACCCCGGGGCTAGCTCGAGTGTGAGACAGGGTCTTGAGCGAGAACGCGAAGTACGCACAAAAAGAAAACATGACCGACGACCGCCTCCTCCGGTGTCCGTCAACTTCGCACCTCCCATCCTCACTACATCTCCCAGAACCGAACCCCTAGGAACAGGAGCTGATTTAATCAGCTCCCGAGTAGAAGCCGCCGCATCTGGTTCAACGGCGCATGCACAACCCAGCCCTTCCCATTCATCAACCTCCCAACAGGTTGATGTCTCAACATCTCACGGGGAACCATCTCATTCACACTTGCCTCACTCGGAGACAAGTGATGTACAAATCAGCGACTCCCAGCCCCACGTCGCTGCCCCTTCTTCCATCACATCGAGTCTAGTGTCCACCTTCCCAAATTTTTTCGATTTTGCTAGGACACAAACACCTTTTTTGACTTTTCTTGGTGATCAGTCCAGAACGTCCGTAGAGACATCATCTACTGATAATACTCGACGATCGGACGGAAGACCTGACATGGGCAACATCACTGCCCCCATGACTTCAGGCCATCTCGATGAGCTTGTCTTATCGACGATGCAAACGGTGAGCCTCGGTGGCCCCGGCACCTCAAGTCCCACACGCACTTTAGTGCTTGAGGGCCGCGACACAGGAATTTTTTCTAGTGTCGTGACAACAGAACGCCTTAGTGGCTCTGTTGAGTTATCACCCTTTGCCACTCGTGCCGACCTCGACCGAAGCCTCGAACAGGGCCTCTCCACCTTACGAGCTGAAATGAAGCAAATGGAGGCCTCCATCCTACAAAGAGTCGAGGAACTGGCATCCTCCCAATCCCACCAACCACCTACATCTACACCTATACTTATCCCTACAACTAACCCTACACCTGTTCCTACACCTACACCCACCATTAAGGAGCTACGCCAAAATCTACTCGCCCGCCTCCTTAGAGAGGTCGACAGCCTCGATGATGAGGATAGGGAGCTCCTTCACCGCCTCCAAATACCATACCACTGCCACTACGACCCGCCCTCACACAAACGTCGACATGACGACCCTGACGGCGACGGTCGTCCTGAGGGGGAGGAAAAGCGACAGCGGGTCGAGGCAACAAACACTCAGACAGAGCCCTCCACCTCAAACCAACCACAACCCACAAATCCCCAACTAACCACATCTTCCCATTCCACCCAGACAACTAACCTACCAAAAGGCCTACCCTCACTACCGTCCGACTTCAGACCAGACCCACCCCCGCAGGAAACCGATGATCCACTACCTCCAGTCACAGACGTGAACATCCCCGATCCTCTAATCCAGCTCAACGAGTTTATCGATCAAGAATGGGGATCTCAAAGGCACAACGATCCTCCCGCAGGAGATGACCTTCAAGAAAGACTGGACAACGTCAGCGGATTAATCTGGGCAGCGGTCGAAGTCAGCCTCAGAATGGCGCCGGATGAGATAAGAAATGGAGAAGACTACGAAGAAACCCCAGGGACTTCGGCGATTCCATGGGACAAAATTACAACTCCATTTCTAGAGGAATTTCGAGACAAAATCTGGCGAGAACGTGATCAAATTCGACCGTACAATGAAATGGAGCTGAGAGGCCTATCACACGTTGAAGGATCCACAAAATTGGCCTACCATTTCCTATACAAGTGGACTTCAAAAGACGGTTCGAGGATCACGGATGCAGACAAGGAGAAGATGAGAGCGAAGCCACTGATCAAGGACATTGTGGAGGTAACCGTCCAGGATATGGGTAGAAACCTAACCTACCCAGTATACAGAATACAACGACTGGACGGCTCAGAAGACATGATCACTGAAGGTGATTTGCAGTACATCGATCCCAGCGAAGTGTACAAGCTATCAAGACTCTACAGGAAATTCATCCTACGAGAATTTCAACACAAGCTGGGATATGAAGCCATCAAAAGACACATGCTAAGGGATATTACCTTCTACACAGGCCACGACCTCCAGATAGCCATTGAGAATAACGCTAAGAAGGTAAACCTCACAAGACCTAATTTCGCCGGCATGGAGGAGGAACTCAGATCATACCCAAATGGCTTCATCTTCAAAGAACCTGAACTCTCCGTAGTCTACAGTAAGGATGGACATAAGAGAGTCATGTTTCTGTCAGAAGTCGAAAAGTACTGCGACGGGACTCTCAGACTCATTGTCGAGAAACTGAGGAGTAAAGTTAGAAGGTACTCTGATTCTTCAAAAGGTGACCTTGCAAGCTTAGGCCTCGAGCAGTTCAGAGATGAAATCATTAGCCTAAGCAAGACTGTTATTGAAGAAATTCAGAGTAGATTATGTCTTCGCCGAAGCATCAGACAATTTGAGTACGTTCTCAATCTCAGACAATCCGCCTACAGAACTGAAGACTAGGACACCACGACAAATGAACACAAAGGGGGAGATTGTTAGAGATTAATTTAATTGTGTTCATTTAATCAATAGTCTATGTTCTGTAGTTTAATTACGCCCTAGGATTTAATTGTAAATATATCCGACTTGTGGATATATTAGTAATATTGGGCCCAATAGCCCATTAGGGCATTGTATAAATACCCTAAACACATTAGTGTTTAGGGTTGCTGAATCATAATAGAGTTGACGACTTTTCTGAAGAACTCGCGCGCTCTCATTCCAACTCTACAACTCGTCTATCGGTATTACTCCTTTATTGCTTCCGTAATTCATCGTATCAGGTAATACTAATCCATTGATTCAGTACAAGGTTGGATAAAATCGGCCTAACAAGGGTAGTTTGGACAGGATGGTTCTGGGCAAGAACGACCTCTTGGGCATTTTATCGCGTATGTCGGGCATGGGCATCGCAGTGCCCTTCTTCAGCATTTCCTCTCTGAAGAACTTGCCGGGCTCGACCCATCTGCTGTTCTTGACCTTCTTGGCTAAAGATTCGGACATGGTGGAGCTCGACGTTTCGTTCATGTAAGAAGCGAACGTAACGCCTTCTTTGGCATACTCTTTGAACGTGTTGTTAACGCCGTAGGTTTTGAAGCCGACGGATTGAGGATGAGAATCCTTGGCGTAGCCTGCGAATTTATCGGTGCCCTCGTTGAACGACTGGCCGTAGTTTTCGAAGCCTATCTCAGCAGCGTTTGAACCTTTTCCGTACGCCTGAAAGCTGTCGTCTCCTACGTTTGACTGGTTTCTGTAGCTCTTGAACGTCTCGACTGGGTTATTACCGCCGTTTCCGTAGTTGACGAAGTTGTTCTGAGGGACATTGGTGTCAGTACCGTAAGAGCTGAAGGTGTCTCTCTCCCCATTCGCCGTCTCGGCGTAGTTCTTGAAAGTCGAGCCCATCACATTCGATTCTTGTCCGTAGCCGCTGAAGTCGTTGCTTGCACCATTGCCGTTTTTGCCGTAGCTAGTAAACCCCTGATCGCCGGCGTTGGCTTCTTTGGTGTACTCTTTGAAGGACTGAACGCGGCCGTTGGTGCTGTCCGAATACGAGGTGAAACGGATATTGGGAACGTTGATTTGCTCGCCGTACTTCTTGAACTCGCCCTCGCCGCCGGTGGCCGACGTGCCGTAGGTGTTGAAGCTCTGGTCCACCACGTTCGACGAGGTGGCGTAGGCGGTGAAGCCGTCCTCGTGGCCCACCGAGCCGCGGCTGTATCGCCGGAAAGTGTCCACGACGACATTGTCGTTTTCCGAGTAGAGGGCGAAGGAGTCCTTTCCTCCGCCCTTGTTCGTACCGTAGTTTGTGAAGTTCTTGTTGAGATACGTCGCAAAGCCGACGTCGTTGGGGTGTTTCTCCAAGCTCGGCGCTAGGTCAGGGAAACAGAGCAAGTTGGCCTTTGCGCAGAAGTCAGGCAGCTTCGCCGACAGCGACGCTTGGTCGCCGGCGAGCTTGGAGAAGGCGGCGTACTCCGTCGTGGTCAGAGGCGAGGCCTTGTCGATCAAGAAATTGGATTTTGTTGGGTTCTTGGTAGAGATCTGTTTGCTCCAATATCTGAGTAGATAGGCTTTAGGCGTGAAAGGGTTGTTGCTGCTCTCTGTTTCTTCACCAGCAACCTGCGTTTTTTTTTTTTTTCACAATTGATTTTAATCAGCAATACAACACACAAACGTAATTTTAGCAGTAATGGAAAGTAGGGTTGCGTTTCTTGATGATAGATTCATCGACCCTCCATTGATGGAGTAGCCTTTTGTTCTTACATGTTGGAATGGAGCAGGACAGAGTACGAGGAATGTGAGGAAGACGATGTAGAGCATTTCTTTTTTTCTTTTTTTTTTTTTCTCAGGGGTGGAGAGAATGTTTTTGTGCGTTTGTTCTTGGCTATATTTTGAATTTATAGCAGGAGAGGTTTGTGATGCTCTGCTTTTAACAATGGAGAAAATGGAGGGTGGCCCTGTTTGTGAACTGAGTGAGACTGTGTGTATTTTGAAGGCTGTATTTGTAACCTTTTCTCTGAATTGTATGTAATACTATATATTATATTGAATCTCTATCGAAATTGAAAGAGGGATTGACACTTCAAAAACGCAGTCAATGTGACTTTATTTTGGATTAAAGAATCAGTTACATATGTCCTTTTTTTTTTTTTTTTTTTTTTTTTTTTTTTCTGTCCCGAGGTATCCCCACACTGCCTGGCTATGGGCTAGCCCCTGCCAGCCGTGGGCTTTTTTACGCCACACAGACTTGGCAAGGCGGGGGCTATTTACGCCACACACTCCAGAGGTGGGACTAATCCCCGGGGCCAGATGGATACGTCCCAAACCCATACCGGCATCGATAGTCATGAGAAATAATCCTCATGGGGACTTCCCAAATTCATGTGGGAGGTAGGGTTCGAACCCTGACCTCCTAGTCACATGAGTTTTGGGGCCTCCCCATCAGCCACTAGAGCTGATGGGTCATTGGCACATATGTCCTAATTATTACTCGTAATATCCTTTGAAGTATATGAATGATCGCCGCAATATTCTACCAAGTATGAAACACACAACACATTCATGACGATTTATTACCTCTTTGGACACGATTTTTTGCGATTTCAAAATTTAAAAGGTTTACTGAATAAAGAAGGAAAAAGGAAAAACTAATAAGTGTGAATTTAAGTGACTGAGGCTGAAGTTGGTGACAGGTAAGCTCTGACTAAACGCGTTAACCACCACGTGGAGGATAGCCATTGGCTAATACCCTCAAAGGAGATTCTAACGCGTTTTTAGCGTTTCGCAATCGCGATTTTTGTTTTGTACTGCGAATGTTTTCGTGACTTCGTGAAGCCTAATATTTATGGAGCCTAAAAAATTGTTAACTTTTTTTATTACTTATATTATTATTATTATTATTATTATTATTATTATGTCATCATAAAATAATGATAAAACTAGGAGAAGAGAAAATGTACATTTCTTGGAGTAGAGTAGACCAGGACAAAGGCCCGTGACCGATGCCAAAATCGTAAGTTCAATGAGTCCGAAGGTTATTTTTGTCATTGCAATGCTATTTTTTTTATGTGGTTTGCATGCTATCAAGGCAAGAGTATTATTGTTCTTTATTTCGATGAACTTGTTTTTATATGTTTTTTTTCGGGGGAATATACTGTTATTCATGAGATGTTTTGTAAGTTTGTTTCATGAAACTGTTTGGCATGAAGTACTTGGTTTTATAGTAGTAACTTTTTAATTTATTTATTCATTTTTTACTCACGTGGGCCCAAAATTGTTCTACTTGTATTGCTTCGAAGACTTACCTAACAAAACTGCCATATCAAATTGATTTAAAATTTACATAATGTAATGATGAGATTAAGCAATAGTATTATTTTTCACGAGTACTCACTTTCCTATCCCCGACACTAGATAGTAGATATTCAATGTGTAGCATTTACTATAATTAAATAGATCTCCAACCACTATTGAAAAAAAAAATAAATAAATTGTGAAATTGAGTTGGGGCAATATGAGTGTTGCACTATCCACGGCATCGCCCTTTGTGTCGGTAGTCATTAATATAAAAAATAAATTATCAGTAAATGAAAAGCGAAAATTGTACTGTACTTTCTCCATTCTTCATTGGTGGATTTTAAAGTTTCAACGATATCTTATGATTTTAAAGTTTCAACCATAGAATTAAATCATTTTCAGAATAATTGTAGCACTCAACATTTAATAAATATGGCAGCAGCAACGAGTCTGGACGGATTTTGAAATTATACGGATATTTATGAAACGTCTGCATAATTGACGACCACCGTGTTTAATTTCTATATCGTCTATTTATTCAATACATATATAATTAACTAGAATTTTCATAAATGAAAAACGTCTTAATATATATAATATATATATATATATATTCAGACGAGCATTACCCTGCTAGGGAGGATAAATTATTATAGTAGAAATGATTTCCTTCTTAGATTTATTTCTAAAATAAATTAAATTTCCTTGCTCGTTAGTGTGTTGCTACAGTCCATAAATTCATGGATTTGTTTGTACGATTCATAGTTACACACCATTAAATTTGAGATGCAATGAAGTGACTCAACGATAATATAGTACTGCGGATCAGTGAAACTATATTAAAGGTACATATTTTTGCAATTTAGAACGAACATATATTTTAGTTTGTTTAATTTAAATAATTAATAATACGCAACACAAACTCTCGCATATATGATGCAAGACATATTTATGAAATATAAAGATAACATATATTTAAAAAAATTTCGTGACATCCATCGATGCCATTCATATAAAATCAAATCTCAAATAAAAATAAATAGTTGAATTGAGTTTTGGGACAATATTAGTACTGTGACGGACCGCGTGAAATCGTCTGTCTCACGTATTGTGTCCCCTTCTATATCCCAAATAATCAGATCCGTTAAATTTAAATCGGACCGTTCACAAATTTTCTTTTTTATTTATTAATTTTTTAATCCTATATTCCACCAAACCATAAAATCGTCGATATTTCATAGGATTTATTTGGTAAAAATAAATAAACACATTCAGTTTATTCCTTGTTTTGTGACGATCAATTTGATATCCATATCATATTTTCCGATAATTATAAAACCAATTTTAACGGAGTGAGACAGGAAATGAGACAGGGATTATGGGACAGAGGATTACTATCAACAATATCGCGCCGTTGGGGTCGAAAGTCTTTAAGATATATATATATATATATATATATATATATATATCTTATTTTTCTATAATCACTAAAAAGAAAAGCTAAAAAGAGGCTTCGATATAATAAGTTTGGATACCTTTGCTTAATGCTTTTCAAAATATTTTATGAATTGCTTACTATTACAAACCTGCATGCATCATTACAAGAAATTAACGTTGAAGAAATTTGAATCGTCTATACTATTATTCTCCAAGTTTAAGTAGAACTATAATTTGTAGGCCATATACATATAGACAGCGTTGTACTAGTTATTAATATGTGTCTATCGCAATTTTTAACCTTTTTATTTGGCAAAATGTATTATGTCGGAAACAAATCATGTAACTATAGCACGATGAACCACGTGATAAAATTTAAGGGGCGATTATTGTTTGTGTATAAGTCATGATATTTATTGAAGTCATGAACGCTGAAGGGCACGTCACAATACCACGTAATAAATATTTTTCATTATCCAACATTTCATAAATATGTTAGCAGCCACGAGTCTGTACGTTCTTTTAAACTTCATGGGATAATTTATGAAATGTCTACATTGTCGACAACTACGGTACCGTGTTTAGTTTTCTGTACCGCCATTATAATTATTTCGAATATTTCTTAAATTGCTGGCCATGCGTGTTTCTGGGGAAGTAAACCTTTCAATATCCCCTTTAATCAAATACTATATATTCGGACGAACGCTATTCTACTATTGAGAATTAATTGGTTTAGTAATTTTTTTTTGGTGTAAATTGTTAGACGCCATAATTGATAATAGAAGTTATATATATTTCTTATATTTATTTTATTGTATTTATTTCTATAATTTTCTATACACCTCCAACTCTCACATTATCACTAGTATTTTGGCACACACCCTTGACCATATAAATCTATAATATTACTTTATATTTTAAATATTAATAGGTGAAATTATAATGTTGGAATTAATTTTATATTATTTTTAAGAATTAAAAAATAATTTTAAGGATGCAATGATGATATATTTAAAATTAGGGATAGAATGGTAATTTGTGGCTGCCACACCAAATCAAGTTGGGAGCAGTTACTATAACCATCTCACCCTTGATAAAATAGAAAGAGAAAAGATGTGTTCAATATAATATTTTTGTTTGAAATGTTACACCCAGCGATGCGAAGAACAAAAAGCTAAAGAATAATGAAAAAGTAAGAGTGTGTTTGGTTGGGGGTATTAGGGAGGATTAGAGGGGTTAGGATTAAGTGAAGTAGTGTTTGGTAGGAGGGTTTATTTAAAGGTAAGGTTTAGTTAATACCTCCTTAATACCCCTATTAAGGTATTAACTAAAGCTACCACTCACCCTACCATTAGCTGCATTTATTGTAAAATTACCATTTAGTTATTACATATTCAACTCAAAATATGGTTACATTTGTAATTGAATTTAATTAAACTTAAAAAGATCTTATATTATCTACCAAATTCATCCGAGATCATTTTTAAATTCATCAACCAAACACCGTAAAAATTCATACCCTCCATTATTTAAACCCAACTAAAGCTAATACCATCTAAACCCATCCTCTCTACCAAACGGACCCTAAGTATCGACCAAATAATTAGAAACCTAAACTATGCTTCTCTTTGCCATATTTTGTTTTCCATGTTCTCTAAAAGCTGATCTCATATATCTGTTATTGCAACCAATATGCAAACTCATTAATGTCGCAATGGTGACATCAGCAGCATGCTAGCATTCTTTATTTTTGGTGCAATTCATTTAATCATAGATAGCAAAATAAAGTCTTCGACCATCATCTCTTCAAACATGTTGCAGTTACAAATATTTTGTAACTCAGAAGTATTTTATATAATTATATCTTTGGTGGTTGTGGTGTTGACATTATTATTATTTAGAATTGAATTCTACATTTGAGCAAATATTATTACCGGTGGAATAACACGTGCATGTTGATCTTTCATCGTGCATCCAAGGGACCAAGTTATCTTTCTTCCATTTGTGCACATGACGAATCATTGCATATTACAAGTGGGATTTAAATAGAACGAATCCCACTATAAGTGATACATTTTTTTTATGTTCAATTACTCAAAATACGAAAAAAGAAAAGCTGGCCACACCTCGACGGTGCCAGCTTTTCATATGAGGATATCTTAGTGAGGCGAGACTATTGTTTCAAGATTTGAAATAATGAAGCATTATATATAATATAATCAATGGGCTAGAAATATCTTCCCATATTATTTATACTTAATTTAGCACTGATATCCTGTTTAGTTCGATCAAGAATTTCTTGTTATGTAATTAGGTTTAAGCTGCTCAAGAAGTATGAAATAATTGACTCTAACGCGACAAGAATCAAGATAGCTTTCATTCATAGCAGACCATATCTATACTATATAAGTTATGTCTCACATTTTCTTACCCTAAATACAACTACTTACAAGTTGGTAATGCAACTCGACCTTTTACAATCCTCGTTTATCATGGCTTTTTATTGCATCGAAAGAATCAAAATTCAATGAAATTATAGACCCCGACGAATAATAAAGTTATAGAACGTGATGAACAAAATAAGCCTGCACTGCAATACTTTATCTTTTTAATAAAGTTTCTCTATTATTACATCTTTTCGTAAAATGGAATGATGAAAGAGAATTGGATCCAAAGTTGCATGCAAAGGGCCCAAGAAAAGGAAAAACATACCTTCAAATCCGATCATTAAATTTATCCGAGAATTTATTATTTCTTAAATATATATTGCTGTGGAATTATGCTCATGAATTTTCGCGGTCCAGATTGCTTTCTTCATGACATATGGTACCACGGGTAATTAAAAAAAGAGTAATCATAAGCAGAATAAAGTGGAGAAACTAAATTTAATTGTTTTTTTATAATTGATTGGGTCTTTACACATAAAAAACCATTTGCATAAAAACTTATAATTCAGTACATGTCAGTATTTGTAGGTACCTAATAGAATAATTTGTTTGCACATGGTACCCGATCCGCAGGTACGCCATATAGCACATTTCGGTACCCCATAGCAACATATTTTGGTAAGTAATACGTTGAGAAAATGGTACGTCATATATAACACTCTAAGGTACCATATGGAAATCGTATAGGGTATCGTATAAACGCGTGACGTGGTCCGCAATAGACACATAAAGAGGTACGGCAAGACTGAGAAAATTGGTACAAAGAGTAAAAGGGTACCTATATGTAAAAAATTTTGACCTATGTACTGATTTATAAATCTTTTATTCAATTGGATATTTTTGTATAGATAATCACTTGATTCTATAAATTCTTATATCTTTAACTTTTTCCGTCTAACATATTGGGCCATTTTATTGGACCCACGTAGTCGGTTGGGCGTTTCTCGTAGGCCAAGCCCATGTAAACGACCCAAAACCACCTCAATGAAAACGCCCTTTCCGATCCGTATTATTGTTGTTGACCCGTCCGACATAATTGTCAATTTAGGGCTAAATTGCCAATCGACTCAAAAACCTCCTCAAGGAACACGAACAAGAACAAGCACAACGTTCGCCGATCAATCTCTTGAAAAATCCCGACAATGGGAGACCGAAACCCCACTACCGCCGGCGCCTCCGCCGGTACTGAAGCCCTCACACGGCCTCAATTCGAAAGCATACAGACACAATCTGATCCATCAACTTCGATTTCAAGCCCTAGTCCAAATCCTAGCGCCGTCCTAACTCCTCCTCCGCCTCCGTCGATTGTGACGCCTCCTTCTCAGCCTATTCATCCTTCGCTCATACCTCCCGGAGCTCCGCAATTCTTTCCTGCCGCCGGTTATTCGACCATGCCGCCGGGAGTGGTGGGGCCGCCGCAGCCTCAGCCGTACGGCATAGCGGGTCAGGCAGTAAGATATGTGGCGCCGCCAATGCCAAACGGCTATCCACTAGCCGCAGTGCCTCCACCGGGTGGGTTTTCAGTTTTTTTCTTATTAATTTGATTGTCGTGGTTAATTTTTAAGTAAAGGTGAATGTGTGGTGGCTTTATCGTTATGGTGTTGGTTTCGAATCATATTGTCCTTGACATGACTTTTAACCAAAAATAATTTTTCTGGGGAGCCACATTTTATTGATGAATCAACGAAGTAGATGGGTGATATGATTACCTATCCCGATCCAGCCGCCTTGAGACTGTGGATAGAGTAACGTAATGGTGCATAAATAAGTTATAAAAATGATTTTTTACAGGATGGTATGCGTTGGAATTCTTTGTACCTATTTTGTCTTGTTTTATAATAATTTTGGAAGATTGAGTGTACGGAAAGGGTTTGGGTGAGGGATCTGTATTGCTGAATTTGGGATATCGATGCCAAGATGTTTTCTCCACAGTGTCATGATTGATTACATTGGGAAAAGTTTGGGATGCTCATTAGCGACTTCTGATCACTCTCACACTTCAACTCCTTTTTGTTGGTATGGGCATATTTTATTTGGCTGGTTTCAATGAATTCTATTGCTAAGTCCGTGTAGATTCTCTGGATTGTAGAATAGTGTACTGGCAAAGATTAATAAAACCGGTGTAGACATGATAATCTGTAACTTAAAGAGCGGAATACTGCAGGATTAATTTCTTTATTTTTCACGATTCTGCTGTTTCATGAAAGTCGTAGAATGATTTGGCCTTTATAGGATTTTGTTTTTTGAATTGCCACCAGCAGACTATGTTAAACGTTGAGTGCAGCTATATGCCTCTGTCATCAAGGTATTACAATCTTCTTAAATCATGTTATTTTTAGTTTCTTTAAATACTTCTTGGTGAGCATGATAGTTGTAACTGTTCATGTTGTATAATGTCATTATACAATAAAAATTTGTACGCAATTACTCTGGTGTGACCAGACAGTAGTTAAATCATGTCTTCGATTGAGGCTTTTCATCTTTGGTGCTTGGAATTGGATAGTTTTGACAAGCCTTCTGTTTTACAACTCGATGCTTAAGGTATGACTACTTCGGAAATCATATTTCATGAATCCCAATGTTCCTCTTCTCTGTTTTTGATCCTTTTATGATGGGTTTAGAAATAGAACATTTCGATTTGTGAATTGGTAAGCATGTTTCTGACAAATTTGCATAGATTTCTTTGTTTTTTTATGCAGGAGTTCCTCGATATCCTAATCCTTATGCTCCAATGATTCGCCCGGGTTTTCCTCCACGGCCTATGGTTGGTGTTATGCCACCATTGGCACGTCCTCCAATAATCAGCATTCGCGGTCCGCTCATTTCACCTGTTGTTAGGCCGCATACTGTTGCAAGTGCTTCACCTGCAGAGGAGCCTCAGAAAACTGTTTATGTTGGCAAGTTACTACCAACAGTCGAAAATGATTTTATGCTCTCTCTGTTGCAAGTATGGCCTTTATTTCCTCTCACATCCTCTAGCATGTGTCTCCTTTTTTACCCAGTGTTGACTTTTTCTTGTTTATTTACCTATGCCAAGTGTCAATAATGTTTCCTCACCACCTTCGTATTATTGACTTACTTTTGACATTTTCTTCAGCTTTGTGGTCCTGTAAAGAGTTGGAAGCGCCCTCATGGCACAACTGGAGCTTTAAGAGGATTTGGATTTTGTGAATTTGAGTCTGCTGAAGGAGTTCTCCGGGCACTTCGGCTTCTCAATAAACTAAGTGTTGATGGGCAGGAATTGATGGTACTATTATCCTCCACCATTGTGCATTTTTTCTTCCTGAACCTTTATTCGCTGCTTTTCTGGCTTGCTCCTTCCCATCAGTATATATTTGCGGAATATCTCGTTACATCTCTCTACAAATTTAACTTTACTCTCATGAAGAGTGTGGCACACTCTGGAACGTGATCAATAATCAATTACGGAATTTTTTGAAGTTGCAAATCCTGCAGGCAGAGTCATCTTAAAAAGCTCGAATCACAAATGCATCTCATTTTCGTTCAATATGTTATTTAATGTTCCTCTGCTTTCTGTAACCATCTATTTAGATTGCAAATATAGTTTTTCCAAGGCTGATTCCTGGTGCCATATGAATGAGTATGCAGTTAAATGTCGGGGATGAAACTAAAGAGTATCTCAAGCGTTATGTGGAGAAGAGAATCGAAAGTACCCAAATTGGAGAAGGATTGAAAGCAGAAGGTATTGAAAAAGAGGATTCAAGTGCACCAGGTGCTGATGCGAACAAAGAACCTTCGAAGGCTTCCTCTAATGAACTGGAAAAGGGGGAAGACCAGGTTGATAATAAAAATCCCGATGCTGCCAATTTTGGTATTGTTACCGATGAAGACCGAGAGGCAGATCACGAAGCTCTTGAAAAGATCACTAATATGATAGAAGAGAGGTTGAAAAATAAGCCAATTCCTCCTCCTCCTCCACCAAGAGACCTTGGTGTTTCAAGCAACATAAATTCGGAACATTCGGGATCACGGGACCGGGGTGCAGAAAATGTGGCCAAGAATGGTACTTGTTTTTTTTAAAAATCTGTCTGCAACACTATATTTCCTCATCTACCTGAAATTTTATTCTTCTGTTTTCCAGAAGACCAAAGTGAAGATGAGAAGAATGCTGAAAGCAAACAATCAAATGAACCCGGAAAACCCGAAACGGATTCACCTGATAGGAGTAGACGGCGTGAGAGAAGTAGAGACCGTGATCGTGATGTGAGAAGAGACAAAGAAAGAGAACTCGAAAGGTATGAGAGAGAGCGAGAGCAAGAACGAGCTAAGCGGGAGAAGGATAGAGAATACAAGAGCAGGGAAGACGAACGCAGGTACAAGACGCGCGAAAAGGAGTGGGAAGCCAGGGAAAGAGAGAGAGATCATTGGAGGAAAAAGGAGAGGGAAAGAGAGAGAGAGAGGGCTCAAGAGCGGAAGTGGGAGGTTATGGATCAGGAGCGCGATGATGATGACGGTTATGGAAAAAAGAGAAAGTACAGAACCAGTGACGAAGAGAGGAGAAGGAGACAGAGGGAGAGAGATGATGACAGGGAAGATAGATTGAGAGAGGACGAAGAGATCGTTGAAGCTAAAAAGAGAGAAGAGGAAGATCGACAAAGGAAAGAGGCTGAGGCATTGAAACTTGCTACTGAGCAACAAGTAGCTAATGGACCCGAACCACAGCAAGACCACGAAGAAAACGAAGATATGGAGGATCAAACAGGTAATCTAAGATTTTCTTATTCAGGTTATCTTATCGAATAGAAGTGTCCATTTAGCCTCTTGCTCTAAATTCTTTGCTACTTTCTCTTTTCAGCATCAGATGGAGTCCAACAAAATGGCACTGCTGATGAATCTGCTGCATTATCTAATGCTTCATTAGATGTACGACAAAACAATGCCCCAACCTCTCGAAAGTTGGGATTTGGTCTATCAGGTTCTGGAAAACGAGCTTCTGTGCCTTCTGTTTTCAACACGGATGAGGATGAGGATGCACACAAGGAAAAGAAGATGAGACCTTTGGTTCCTATCGATTATACAAGTGAGGAACAACAAGGAGTTCCATCCATATCTGAAGATCCATATGCAACGGTTGATGCAGCAGCAGGGTTTGCAAAGAGAAGTTCAACTATTGGTTCTAAGGAAGAGAAGCTTGACGCAGAAAAAGATAAAAGCAGGCGCTCTCATGAGAGATCTAGCCACCGAGATCGAGATAGACACGAGGAAGAGACAAGAGCAAATAGAACGAAGACTCCAGAGAATCAGAAACCTTTGGCTAAGCAGTTGATTGACACCATTCCAAAGACGAAAGATGACTTGTTTTCCTACAAGATAAATTGGTCTATATACGATCAGGTAGAACTATTTCATTGTCTGTTGTGACTCGAATTGTACATGGTAAAAAAGTCTAATCTTGACCTTATCATTTACAATGCACTTTACAGAATGAGCTCCATGAACAATTAAGGCCTTGGGTATCGAAGAAGATCACTGACTACCTCGGGGAGGAAGAGGTAACACTTGTAGATTACATCGTGTCGAGCACTCAAGAGCACGTCGAAGCAGCTGAGATGCTCGAAAGGCTCCAGACTATACTAGACGATGAAGCCGAGATGTTTGTGCTGAAAATGTGGAGGATGCTTATCTTTGAGATCAAGAAAGTAGAGAATGGCCTCGCAGTGAAATCAAGGTCCTGAGCTGAAATTCATTTGAATAATTCTCTCCATTTCGTCGATGTTTGGCATCAATCAGAACCCCTTCGTTTTCTTTATTCATTTCTTCTTTTTTTTTTTGTCTTAGTGCTGTGGATCAAATGTCCATCTTAATTGGCTTTTTCAAGAGTAAATTATTGAGCAGTACTCTTTCATAAGAAGTAGGATCATGTTGTAACCCTGTGTGATTCTTGGAATGAGGAATTATCACCTTTCGATAAATATAAAGCTTGTTTCGGAGACGTCTCAAGTTTCGGCGTTCAACTATGTATAGTAAGACAAGAAAATTGCAAAAAACAGATCTGAATTACATTGGAAGTCAGAAAAAGGCCATCAGCTGATTGATAGTTTTTGTATACGCCTGTTTCCTGATCCAGATTTCTGTTACATTATGCTGTTTTCTGCACAAAAAATCAGCAGTACCATCAAAATCTTTAACTTCAAGCAAATTCTTATTCCCCTGCCTCAGCCAAGTTTCACCTTAAATATGTCTCTCCCAATCTATACTTTGCTTATGATGGTTAAGTACAAACTACAGTATATAGTATGGCAATCACCAATGGCTCGGTAACTTTGTTAACTTAGAGCCGATGATTCAATACATCTTCTGCTACAAACAAAACTATGATCCCACTAAATATGTATCAAAACTTGCCAAGCTAACCTACTCAATTTTTCCTTCTTTTGCTATCTCTTAGCCCTGATATCTTCTGGGACTTGGTCTCTTTCTTATTTAGCATACTGTTTGCCTCCATGTTTGCACTTGTAGGAAAAGGCTGATCATATGAGATGGCTGAGTCAAGTGCACATATCCTCAGAGCGAGGGCAGAAAGTGAAGGGATCTTAGCTGCCGTTGAGGGCGATGACCAATACCACCAATTGGTTTTCAGGTACTCGGTCTTGATTGCATCTTCAAGAACAATAACAGCTTGAACCATCTGAAATTATCGGTAGAGAGAACAGAAGAAATTGGCATCATTTATGAGCTCGAGAAAATCTGGGGAACATATATCTTTGTTTGCTTCTCAGAAAATGAAGAATAACCTGGTAGATTGATCTCGCAGATTTCACATGAGCACGCCACGAACGTCTTCTATCTTCGTTCGTTCTTGATGGTCTCAAAGCATTCTCAGGCAGTGCACAATCCATATCAAGGGCTTTGATTTTCAGCACTCTCAGTACGTCAGAGGCCCTATCAGCCAAGGGTCTCAGGGACGGTCTACAAACTATACTGTTTCTCGACAATGCTGCGATACGCCCAGAGTGACTATCATGTGAAACTTTCACTCTCTTACACTTCGAATCATCCACAGCGGTGCATGATACACCTTCACTGGTCTGGCAAGATACAGACACTGCTTCGCAATGTTCATTCTCATGCTGCTTCAGTTCGTCTTTGGTAAGGAAACTGTGATGACATGTACAGCAGTGCTCCTTCGATGGCCACAACAGTTCGAGGCACTCGCACCTGTGCATTCCTCCAGGAGCCTTAACCCCCAAGCAAGGGCCAAACTTGGCTTCCAATGAAGCGATGGCCTTAGTGGCGAAAAGACTAGAATTAGCAACGCCTTTGCTGAGTTCTTGTTCTTCCCTGTACTCATAGTCCTTTGACTTCATAAACTGCAGGCGTAAGATTGCGTCTCTCAGCTCTTTCTCTTCCTTGGTGTTTCTCTCGTTCAGCCATTTAACCAGCTTTCCAATATCATCGTCAGACTCATATGACATCCACTGGTCAGAATTGGGGATAGTGGCAAACTCTTCGACACCGACACGTCTATCTTGAGGCGAAAAACACCCGTTGGCTACAATCCAAGGGCGACCGCCCGGACTACAAAAGGTCCAGTAAGCTCGACCATTGGAATCGCACCCCAAAACTTCCCTCCGAAGAGATACCCTTAGAAGTTCAGATTCAGCAGAGGCAATCGAACGGTGCTGATTAGAATTCTCATTTCTAGCCTCGAGTCTGTTTACCTGTGAGAAGAACGCACTAGCCATGCCAGGGGAGTTCTGTCGAAGAGGTTCGCATGTCAAGCTCGAAGGTGCAGAAGGCACATCATGGGTGTTTGAGTTTCTGTCTTCGTTACCCTGTAGCTGACTTGTGATGGTGACCTCATTCTTATCACTTCGATAAGGATCCTTAGAACTGATCATATCGCTACTTGAAGGAGTTACACTGCAATCGATCTGTTCGCTGGAGCACGGGGTGTCTTCCCTTCTCAATTGCATGGCTTCATCGTTTTGATTCAGAATTCTCAGCTCATTGACAAGGGAGCATATTTTCTGCTGCAATTCACCAGACTGAGTGACACATTTTTCCATGTGATCACGAACAGCAGCAGTGTTTAATGCCTCGTCGAACAGGAACTTCATTAAGAATACCCTCTGCAATGAAAAGTTAAAGAACATCAATGGGAAAGTTGTTGAAACGCTGCAGTTGACTGACTTCAAGGAAATTTATGCCCCGTATTATTTTCTATGTAATGGTTCTTTCAAGTTCAGACGTGGGATTGAGCTTCTCGAGCACTTAGATCATGCATGCATGCAATGTCTATATATGTAGTTCCTGTCTCGTGTAAAATCATAAAGACAAGAACGTACCTCTTCAAGTGAGAACTCCCAATATTCTTTTGTCTCCAAAATATTTACCAGTCGAGCCAAGTCATTCAGAAAGTTGCTCATGAATTCCCCTTGATTGCCAATTGATCCGTGACGCGAACTCTGACTTGTAGAACCACTGATTTTACAAGAAGGGCAATACCAATTTCCCTCTGGGATTTTCAGCAGAGGAGGATTCAGACAATATCGATGATACCCTGAGTTACATCTGTCACACAAGAGGACATTCTTGTCATCTTTGTCGACGAAGCACTCTTTGCAGATTCCTTCCCAAGGAGCCGTGGGAAGTGAGCCATTGATGACGCTAGCTGCCAATTCATCTATCTCTTTCCGAGCATCAGTAGATGATGAATCAACGCTTTCAAACTCAGAGATTTTGTCGACAAGACTTAAGACCTGAGCAGAAACATAGATGACACTGAATACCTACACATTGGATGGCGACAATCTTGTCGTAAGACCATGAAATGGAAAAGCATCAACAAACCTCATTTGCATATAGCTCTTCAAACTTCTGTGACAATTGCTCAGCCAAATCAATCGAATCAGTCTGATCTCCATAAGCACTTCGTATATTATGCCATATCTAGACATGAGCACTCATAGCATCAGAGCTGTGCAAACATTAAACTCAGAAAAAGGAAACAAGAATGGAGTAAATGCATACCTCCCTGACATCTTCTGCAAAGGCCTCGTGGGCCCCGCCATAAGCTCCAGCCGACAATTTCAGATCTATCGTCCTAAAGTCTAAAGGCCGAGACACCATGGCAGGGTAACCAAGAAGCACTTGGTCATAGTTAGCTTTAGGACTCAAAGCTATCCTTCCCAGGAGATTGCAGAACACCTTATCTTCATCTGTGGCGGCGGCACGGCGGATAACTACACGGCATTGCTTTGCGATCAAATCAGCCCAAGTGGTCTTCACCGTTGCCTTCTCTTCACTCACTGGCTTAGCACTGCTAACTATATCCAGCACGGAGATGACTCCACGCTGGAATCAAGGAACAAAATGGGATAAGTAATTGGGAAAAAGGAACGAAATGGTGGCTGGAAATCCATACGCTGGTGGCGTATATGCAAACTGAGATTAATTAAAGAGGATATAAGATATACCTTGGTTGGCCCCGCAGCATTGCCTTTGTACATCTCCTTGCTGATAGATTTCAGTAATTTCTCTTTGGCCCATTGTGGAGGATGTTTCGCCAGGGAATCGTTGATGCAATTGCGGATTTTCGATCCATTATTTGTGGGCATATTTCTTACAGGTTCCAGCAACTGCGCCCACTCACGACTAGCATCGTCGTTGCCCCGAACGATATATGAACCATCGACATCGAACTCGATTTCGTGCACAGACTTCGACGGTCCAAATATCTTCCCCATGGCATCGGCCAGAATCTGCAGACAATTATTACACCATAAGATCTCTTACGAGCATTCAAGAATTTGCTAAGGAATAAAAAAGAAAGACAAGCTGTAAGAGAAACAGTCATAGATAGAAAAACTATAAACAAAGCAAATTAAGCAGAAGCAACAGGAAAGTGAATTCCTACCAAGGCATCTCCTTCCAAAGCAGCAGCACCCGTGAGAGATCCACACAATACACCGCCATCGCCCCTCAAGCAGTGGAAAACATTGCCACTTTCTCGGCTGGCAATCTCCTCAGAGTCAGTGATGCCCTCCATGCAAAGCACGGCAAGAATATATCGACGGGCGACTTCATGCCATGTCAGTGCATTAAGAGGCAATATGTCGAGCTTGGCTTTCTTTACGGCAGCGAAAAAGTCCACGTCCTTTCTCCTTCCCCGTCTTGACTTAGGTTCGCCTACATACGCCGATGCTTTTGACAGCAGCTCCCCAACGAGCAACTGTAGCAGCGAAGTAAACATCTTAGTCAAAAGACGACCATTGCTGCACCCAAGAAAATCAGATCCAGCCTGACAAATATTTGCACCACCCCAGAGAGCTTCACCATCAAACCAAGGGCCTATAAGTGCAGATTCGAATTCTCGAAAGGAAATGGGCCTGCCAAGCCCTAGAACCTCCGAGAATCTTGAGGCACTTTCCCAGACCTGAAAACGAAAGGAAGATTAAAAAAAAATTAAAAGTGAAGAGTAAGTAATTTCACGTGAAATTAAACAAACAAGATAAACTTATGGTACCTGAAGGGCATCTCCTAGCAGGTATGAAGGAAGCCGTACGGAGAGTTGCTTCCCTAAAGGACAGGGCTCACGCCTACTGGGATTCCCCTGTCGAACAGAGTACTGAATTCGTAAAATGTCCAACGGTATAAGTTCTTGGAAATGCAGGATATAAGCACACATACTGGGACTATGGCACTCGTGAAAACAGAGGATTGCCCTGAGGTACTTGGAGGGTTATCGTCCTCTGCCACGGGAATTGGCTGCCTCAATGTGGGGCCAGAGCCAAAGGTGCAAGAAACCGGGATTCTGTAAAATCAATTGATAAAATCGAATGACAATAAATGACAGTATTCTATACACCAATATAGCAAATATAGCATAATGAGGGGTTCATAGGATCCAAGATATGCATATAAAACAGAATCAAGAAAATGTGGATGCTAAACGATATCGCCTTAAAGGAGAAAACGCTCACGATTAACCATATACGGCCCATAAAGAAAAATAAACACGAAAACCATGTGTGATCGAAACGGCCCAACGCGTTAGGTCATTGAGAACCCTAGGGCTCAAAGGCGGTGCAAAAAATCTATATAAGAGGGGGTGGATGCACAAGAGCTATCACAAAAACAATTGTGTGCCATCATAATCCTTTTTCTTCGTTCTTTATTCAAGCAAGAGCAATGGCCGACGGGAAGAAGACAACCAAATGCAAGTAAGATAACTACACCCCTTTTTCATTAGCATTCTTACAATTGATACAATACAATACATCTGAGTCTGACTACTGATAGATCTCAACAAATGACTAAACAAGTGAAGGAGAATCAGTGGCTGCAAAAGCAACAAACGAAAAAGAAACAAAAAAAAAAAAAGAAATCAAACAATGAAATATAAAAACTTCAGAACAAATTAATCGCAAACAACGAATTATCCAAAAAAAATCACAAAATAACAAACAAGAACAACATGGGTTACATGATTAAACACGAATGAGCCACAAAAAATCAAGCTTTACAAAAACGAGCCACCGCAAAACAAGAACTGCAAATCACAAATTAATACAACAACACAACAAAAAGAATAGAAAACGAATAAAAAGAATCCATACCCAAGCTCAGCATTGTCCTCTGCCCTGCTATCAGGCAGAGCGTTGATGTCCAATCCCTTGGGTGTTTCTGCACATTTTTTCAGCAGGCAGGAAAGGCATCTGAACTCCTTTCTCTGCTCTGCCGTAATAGTCTCTGTACGGCTGCCGGAAACTTCTTTCCGGCAAATAACACATACAGAAACACCGCAGGAAACGGCGGCTATAGTAGCTTCAAGAGGTGATGATACTGGCAATTCGTTCAGATCAAACTGAAACGCCATTTTCTTAGAATTAATAGTTTACTTGGGTTGAAGAAAGTGTGTTCCCTCTGTGTTCTTTAACAACGCCAGTTTAGCATTAGCGTTGTTGAGCTTGCTAGAGAGAGGCTGAGAATCACTGTTTTGACAGACATTTGAGTTAGAGAAATATAAAGAGGACGGCGGCTTTTGAGATGTTAAATCTCAAATATGCCCCTGTCGTCGAATTAGAAGGGGAAATTCATTAAATTGTAACATATCCCAAGTGAATTCTTTGGGAAATTAATTAAAAAGTCTGGTATCTCACATTTTATTTTGTTACTTTGGATAGGGATTAGCCACTAAATGAAAAGCTGGATTATTCCTTTAGGAGATTTAGGGATAAGAACGAAATAAATAGGGCCTGATTTTTCTAAAGGTTCTGTGATTTTGTTATTAAAGCATCACTATTTTAGTATATTGTATTTGGTCGAAAATCAGATATCAAGAACTGAAACTTTAATGCAGTCGTACATTTATTTAACTTCGTAATCCAACAGTATTTGATTGCAAGGTATGTTTTCGTATGTGAGAAGTAAAAATTCATATAATTTTGAATATTTTACGAGTCATTCGAAAAATATTGAGCAATCACCTTAGGAGTTATGTATTCATATTATTCTAAGAACGTATGGCGTCTCAGATTTATCTTTTATGTATTGCCAGTTTCCTCACCTCGTGAAGCTTCATGAATGTTTCTTATGTGTTTGCTTGCCGAATTACCTTAAATTAACAATCTCAATATATAATGAAAAATCCCTTAATTATTACAAAATAAATTAAATAAATAATTAAGAAGAGGGGCAGTATGGTAAATTCAACCAAAATAAGTTCGCGTGTGTCTCCACTCGGCATGCTTTGTCAGCTGCCTGATAGATGTCGTGACAAATTTTATCTTAATTCTTGCGAGAGTGCGACCCACGCGCGTCTTTGGAGAGTGGATAGAAAATGTGTTGCTTGTTGGGAGTAAAGCACGAAACTCTCGTTGAGAAGCTTTGGCGTGGAGCTGAGGTACGTTACATTTTACGAGTCAATTCAATTACAGTCAAAGTCAAACTCCTTACCAGTTAGATGTTATTTAATAATATTATTCGGTAATATTCTCATGTGAATGTTCAATAATTTGGGTGATTCAGCCAAAAAATGTTTTAAAATAGGATTTAGGACGGGTCCGAAAAATTAGTTTTAAGTACCCGATTTATGCAGCATCATTTCATTATTCTGCAGTACCACTTCATTGTTCTGCAGTACCACTTTTTTATGCAGTACCACTTCATTTTTATGCAGTAACAATGAAGTGGTACTGCAGAACAATGAAGTGGTACTGCATAACAACGAAGTGGTACTGCGGAACAATGAAGTGATGCTGCAGAAATCGGGTCTTTAAAACTAATTTTTCGGACCCGTCCTAAATCCTATTTTAAAACATTTTTTGGCTGAATCACCCAAATTATTGAACATTCACATGAGAATATTACCGAATAATATTATTAATCATTTTTATGCAGTAACAATGAAGTGGTACTGCAGAACAATGAAGTGGTACTGCATAACAACGAAGTGGTACTGCGGAACAATGAAGTGGTACTGCAGAAATCGGGTCTTTAAAACTAATTTTTACTGACAGGGCCTAAACCACATTTTAAACAGTAACAGGGCCTTAAACGAAACTTTCGCATAATTTTATTCATCTTTTACATAAATATGATTCAATGAGTGGGCTTACTCTAATAATGAGCTGGGCCAACAACTCCGACCCATTGGGTTAATACCTTTCAAAATTTTTAGTTCAAAAAATCGACTTAGTTTTGAGTATTTAATAAGATGTCATTGTCATGTGGTAGAAGTGAAGTGAAAGTCCCCAAAAGTCCAATGACCTATAGTAAGAAAATAATTGATTTGCCGTATTATCTTATTTTATCATAATTTCTCTCAACTCTCCTCTCTCACATAACCACTCAATCTCCGACGATGGTGCAAGGGCAGATCGCCGCCGCCGACCCAGAAACCACCACCCTCCTTCCCAAACCCAGCCCGCCGAAGGACACATTCCACGTGGCGTACCTCATCTACTTCACCCTCGGCGCCGGCTACCTCCTCCCATGGAACGCATTCATCACGGCCGTTGACTACTTCGACTACCTATACCCCGACGCATCTGTCGACCGCGTCTTCGCCGTCGTTTACATGTTCGTGGGCCTGAGCTCGCTCTTGTTAATCATGTGGTTCGCTCACAGATGGGATTGCACGGTGAGGATCAATCTCGGCTACGTGATGTTCTTGCTGGCGCTCGTGGCGGTTCCGGCGATGGATTACTGGTGGATTAAGGGGAGAGTTGGGGTTTACAGTGGGTATTATGCGACGATGGGCGTGGTGGGATTGTGTGGGTTGGGGGACGGATTGGTTCAGGGCGGCGTCGTGGGGAAGGCCGGCGAGCTCCCCGAGAGTTTCATGCAGGCGGTGTTCGCCGGAACGGCGGCATCCGGTGAGTGGCTGAGAAAAATTTCCGTTTCTTTGCTGGTTTTTTAAGCTTCGCTTCTCATGGATTAATATGCTATTTCGTGGGGATTTTATGCTGCTTTTTTGCTATTGGAATTTGGGAATTGCCTGCTATTTTGCATCTTATGATAGTATCCTAGTTTCTTGATCGATCTTCAAATTCTTGCAAGCAATCGAAGCTCCACTAAGTTACCAGATTTTCACATGTCGAGCTTGATTCTTGAGTACAGATACTAACAACACCTTCACCTTTTCCTTCAAAATTTAGGCGTCCTCGTCTCAATTCTGCGAATCTTTACGAAATCAGTATACCCTCAGAACGCCCACGGTCTGAGACAAAGCGCCAACCTCTACTTCATAGTCAGCATCGTAGTCATGTTCCTAAACATCCTATTCTACAACCTCGCCCACAAACTCCCCATCATCAAATACTACGACGAAATCAAAAGCGAGGCCATCAGCGAAGAGAAGGCCCAAAAAGGAGAGCTCACAGCAAAGCTATGGAGGTCGACGCTGGTAGAAATCGTGGGAGCAGTCAAATGGTACGGCGCTGGGATTGCAGTGATCTACGTAGTGACCCTAAGCATCTTCCCAGGCTCTGTCACCGAAGATGTACACTCTGACGCCCTAAAAGATTGGTACCCGATAATTCTAATCGCTGGCTACAACGTTTTCGACTTGTTAGGGAAAGCACTGACCTCTATCTACATGATGGAGAACGAAAAGGCTGCGATTGGCGCTTCGTTTGGGAGGTTGGTGTTCTTGCCTCTGTTCTACGGTTGTCTACACGGGCCGGGCTTTTTGAGGACGGAGATTCCAGTGACTGTTCTGACGTGCCTTTTGGGACTTACGAATGGGTATTTTACGAGCGTTCTGATGATTCTTGTCCCGAAGACTGTGTTATTGCAGCACGCCGAGACTGCTGGGATTGTGTTGGTTCTTTACCTGGTCGTTGGCTTGGCGATTGGCTCAGTTGTTTCGTGGTTTTGGGTGTTGTAATGAAATGTGTATACTGTCTGCGATGTTTATTGTCTATGTGTTTTATGGTTGGTTTCTGCTTTTGTTTTCAATTTCTTTTCCATTGGTTTATGTTGATAACCTGAAGCTGTAATGGATCATGGGATGTACTGTACATTGCAACAAATGTATGACTCATTTGTATTTCTAAGCCATGGAATGGATTGGATGCCGTGCTTCACTTCGCGCCATCGAAATGTTGACTTTGTTTATCTTGATGGTACTGACTTTCATTTCATTAAATATCGTACCAGCCTAGGTATGTATTTGGGTCTTGTTTGGGCACATCGAACTAATACATAGTCCCATTAAGAGGAGTCGTTGACAAGTGACATATAGCGAATTTTCTCTGATAAATATTCCTTTCGTTTGTCCGTATGTGACATTCTTTGCCGAACAAGCGAAAGTGACAGAAAAACAAGATAGTCTGCGACTGAACATGTTTATCTTTTTTATTGAATTTTTCCCAATTCTGCGACCAGTAATCTCATCGAAAACGAAACATTTGTATCATTTTAATGCAATTCCAAGAATCCCATCCAGCCTAGTTTAGGCAATTTGTCCTTTTGCGTCAATAAAAAATTGAGATTGCTCGCAACATTTCTTACCCATCTATGATTTACGACGACTCCCATTTGTCATGGAAATGCATTTGATCATTAGTAAAGAAAAAAAAAAAAAGCAATCTTCAACTTGTATGAGTTCATTCGATCATATATATGCAAACACTTAGATGAAGGAATCTTCGTAATTAACCTCGCCAAAGACATGAATTTTCCTACACTCACCATTCTCTGCTACGCAGTTTCTTCCCACATCAACTTGCTTTTAGCCAATGGATGTTCTTTAGACACAAACACTCCCTCACTTTGGGACGATGAATCAAACGTTACTTCTTCGTCGTCTTCTTCGGGCAATTGGGGCGGATTCTTGAACAGCAGCGCCTGCGCATTGCCGTTGGAACGATACTTATACGCCCTAAGCGTAAACGCCAACAACAAAACGGGGCGAATATTTCCCGACATCGCCGAGGAAAAAGACTGTTCGAGCGCCGACGATTTACGCTGCGGAATAATAGAGAGGCTGACGAGCGGCAAAGGAGGATGTACGGACTATTCCTTGGCGGACGTCATTGGCGAATTAGTAGGCGAGAATACGCTCAAGGATTTAGACGAGCGCTGTGGGAATTTAAGCGGCGGCGGCGCTGATTCTTGCGCGGCGATGTGGCGCGACGTGATTGGACGTGCTGGTGACGGCGGCGTATGTGGATTTTCGGTGGTCGTCGCACTGACTAGTCGGATGGTAGACCGCGTGGAAATGATCAAGAACGTCTATACGTTCCTAAGGAACGGAATCTCCGAAGGTGTTTTTTGGGCCGATAAGGCGTTTTTCATGCTGAGCGTTTCTTCGACTTTTCGAGTTGCGCCTTTTTGTTACCCGAGTTTTCATCGTTTTCTCGCAGGCGGTAGGGCCGGAGAGGGAAAGACGAGCGGGTTGAGTAAAGGTAATAAAAATGGTATTGTGAGTCGCGCTTTTGTTCGACGCTATATTTTTTTCTTCTGAATTTAACCGTTTAAACAGAAAAGCGGGAAAAGGTCCTCATCGGCGGCGGAGGCTTCGTCTGCATAGCCGCCGCATCCGCCACGGCGCTGTGTCTTGTCATCGCTAAAAGGAAAAAAACTCGAAAAGAGCCTCGAAAAATAGCAAACGAGGAGCCGCTAAACAAGTTCGACGGTACGCCTTCAAGGAGAAAGAAAGAACGCCTCGACATTAGAACAACAACAATTTATGAGGAAAAAGCTAACTAACTGCACCGTGTTTTCTTTTCATATCAGTAAGGGACGTCTCGTTCGTCAAAGAATCGAGCAGCAGCACCAGCAGCGTAAGCATTACTCTGAAAGAAATCTATGCCGCAACAAACGAGTTCAGCTCGTCGAACTTCATCGGCCAGGGAGTCGCTGGGAAGGTCTACAGGGGAATTCTACGCAACGGCAAAGACGTGGCGGTGAAGCGCATATTAAACGACGGACAAATGGAAACTTTCGTGAGAGAAGTCACGAGCTTATCGCACGTCAAGCACCCAAACCTCGTCAGGTTATTAGGACACTGCGACGGCGAAGACGAGAGCTTTCTCGTATACGAGCTTTGCGATAACGGGAACCTCTCGCAGTGGCTATTCGGCAAACAAATGTCTCTAACTTGGATCGAAAGGCTCGAAATTGCAATTGGCTGCGCTCGAGGCCTTCATTTTCTTCATACGTTTCCCGAGGGCTGCATCGTCCACAGAGATATTAAGGTAAAGACATTATAAGATGAAAGTAAAAAAAATGCGTAAGCGCCTTGTCGGGTTTAGTCTAAAATCAATTGGCAGCAGAGAAAGTAGCTCACAAAGTCATGCTTATTTCGATTATTCGATGTGGGATTGAGTTTGATATCCCAACGATTATTGATCTCTTCGAATTTTAACAGCCCACGAATATACTCCTCGGGGCCAACATGGAAGCGAAACTATCTGACTTCGGATTATCGAAGGTAATGAACACGGGCGGGTCGTTCATGAGCTCGGAGGTTAGGGGCACGTTTGGCTACGTCGATCCCGAGTACCAAAGGGATCGGCGGGTGCATTCTTCTACGGACGTTTATAGCTTTGGGATCGTGCTCTTGCAGCTTCTCTCGGGGCTGAGGGTTCTAAACCTCGACGTCACCAAACCGATGCCTTTGAGTAGGATGGTAAGAAAGAAATAATCGAAGCTTCATTTTTTTTCCTTTTGGGTGATTTATTTACGACGCTGAGACGAGTTTCGTAACGTTGGTCGAAAAAGGCGAAAAACGTCGTGAAGGAAGGCGATGTAAGAGAATTTGCGGATCAGAAGCTCGACGGAGAGTTTTCGATGGAGGGTTTCGAGCTCGTGTTCAAGCTGGCTATGGAGTGCATTGGTGCGAAGAAGCTTAGGCCGTCTATGGAGAAGGTCGTCGGCGTGCTAGAGGAAGCTCATCGACTTTCGGGGGACGATTTTTCGATCGAATCCGTGTAGTAACTTTTAAATTTTTTACAAATATGTAGTGATTTTTCTATGTGCGTTTCTTAATTTTAAATAGCCCATATTTCGTCCTTTCCTATATTTTCATGCGATTACAACATGCCTCGCCTATATATTATAGGAGATTTAACAATTCAGGTCCACTTATAAGTTTCATTTATATTTCAGACCTGTATCAGAAAATTCATAGTTTTAAGGACTCGATTTCTGCAGAACCACTTCATTGTTCTGCAGTACCACGTATTCAGTACCATCATTGTTCTGCAGTACTACTTCATTGTTTTTCACTACCACTTCGTTGTTATGAAATAACACAATACTATCATCCGATACCAGTTTATATACACTTTATAACACTTGCGTAAGTTTAGGTCTTTATCTCTAAATTTTATAAAAATTGGTCCTTTAAACAACACTTTTTCTGATAGGGTCGAGACCTATTTAAAACCTTTTTTGGGCATGAAACGTAATTACACATATACGATAGAAAACTCCTTTTTTTTTTAGATTTCGTGGGGTCACTCAAAATGAAATGGTCTATTCTTCAGTATTTTCCATTTTTCCCCTTCGTCCACCAAATCGTAGTCTACAATACACTAATTGTGTGAACTTTTTTTTATATGAATATCACTGTTAGGTATAAAATTCTTCTGATCTTGTTTCAAATCTGCACATAATACAGTAGTCGATGAATCCAAGTGAATTCGACACCAGATTTTTCCACTACGGATTATTGTTCTATCATTGCTAAGTATATCATTGATTTTATGTCATTTTCAATCAAATCTGTTGTGCTACAAATAAAGTAAAATATGCGACTTGATGCATTCAGCCAAAATCACGTGTTTTACATAGAGAATATATGAAGCGTGGGAAAGAATTTGAAGTTATTTATTTTCAGTTAAAAAGAAAAGGCCATGGCTAACGCGCGTGCGATGCACGTGACACTGTCTGGTATTTGTGCCCACGTACATGCCGATGAATGGTTACAGTCTACGCCCGTCAACTTGCGATTCACAGTCACAGTTTTCGTAGTTTTAATTCGAAAATATATTTCTTTCTGATAAATCGACGTGGGATAAAAAAAATAAATAAAAAAGTTCAAGAAATCGAAGTGAAAGATCGCTACTTTTTGGCGCATCTTATCGGCCATTTGTTGAGCTACATGTACGTACACGTGAGTGCTGTATTATTATAAAATGTCAAGGAGAAAATGAGAAAAAAGAAATGTTTTTTTTTTGGAATCTTCACATGAGTGCTGTATTATTTTATTGCAAACGAACCCCATGTGCTCACATTGCCGCTTTGTAGCTCAGGTTCAGTTGTCGACTTTTGAATCTTGACGATTTTAGGTTAATCAGTGCTTTAATTGATTTCGGGTTTGCGTCGCTATTTCAGTTCCACAAACTTCATTCGAACAAGTGCTGCGATTAGTAGTCTTTTCTTGTTGTTGCCCACCATTTGCTCTTGCTTGAGATGGTTTAATCGTAGTGCTTTATGTTTAAGATTGATTGGCTGCTCGAATCGGTACTCCACTTAATTACACGTGGTCTTCTTTTAGATTGGGTAGTTGCATTGTCATTTCTGAGCTGCTACTTATCTGCTCAAGTTGTTTGCGTATTTGGATTTGCAGGTCAGTTGGGATTTTGCGTTCTTTTGTTTTTGGGGGATTTTCTCATTCCATGTTGCATTTCATATTAGTCCATTTTTCTTGCATTTTGATTTTTGTGCACTATTTAGGCTAGCTGGTTTTCTGGGATGGCATGAGAGAATTTCACTCGAAGAGATTTATTGTGGAACATACCTAGTTTCTTCGACAAGGGAGAGATATTCCGGGATAATGCCTGAGGCCTATGGTTATTGATAGCAATTCTTGATTGATAAAGGGACATCTTTTACTTTCTTTTTTCTTTGGTTCGTAACGCATCAAGGGATCACATAAGGTCAAGGAAAAAACCCGAATATGAGGAAGTGTGACGAGGGCAACGTTGGAAATGCTGAAGAACCAATTTGGAAAAAAAATTGCTCATCTGTATAGCCAAAGTTCACACGAGAAAGGCGTTGGAGATAGCTCAATTCCTAGCTGTCATTTGACATTTGTCTTCATTACTGAGCGACAACGTCTATTAATATCCTCGACTTTATTAGTATATTCGGTGTTGTATTAAATCCCAGAAGAGGGAAAAGAAAAGCTGCACTCTTTTTACTATATTTGGCTTTGAAGAATGGGGCACTCTGTAGCAGTTTGGGACAACAGAGCAGCGATTGAGTTGACGAAAGACTGGAATGGGATCGACCAGGTTGTGCTTCGGAACCCTCAAGGAGCTTCAGCACGAGTAAGATCTTCACGATTTATTCTGTCCCATTTTTCCTTTATACGGAAACATATAAGTTTACGCCTAATTCAGTAGCTCCAATTTATCAGTGAAAGTTCTATGTCTGTTTGGCGTTTTCGGAGTTGTTGTGATTCTATTTTCCCAAATGTTTCAGGTGAGTCTTTACGGAGGGCAAGTGATCTCTTGGAGGAACGGCAGAGGTGAAGAACTTCTCTTCACAAGTAGCAAGGTGTGATGATCTGTTCTGTTCTTAAATATCTTTACTCCATTTATTTTTTTGTGAGCAAGCTTCCATAACAACAACTTTATACTTCAAACAACCGATCAGCGGAGGGCACATAAGTTGATGGTTGGCCATTAAAATCAATCGAGGGCATCTTTGCAAGTTCTTTTTCCTTGTCTTTCATTGTATTTGCTCTTGCTTTTAGGGCATATTGAAAGCTCCGAAGGCAATGCGAGGAGGAATCTCTGTTTGCTTCCCTCAGGTCTGCAGCTTAATTATGGGCTACAGATATCTGTCTGCTTGGGTGTTCATTAGTTTGGTAACGTTTAGCATGTTTGAAGTGTTCATCTTTGTTATGTTTCAGTTTGGAAGCTGTGGTTCACTCGACCAGCATGGATTTGCGAGGGACAGAATATGGACCATTGAGAACGATCCTCCTCCATTGCAGAAGAGTGACTCTCTCGGTAAATCTTTTGTGGACTTGCTGCTCATACCATCTGAAGAAGATCTCAAGTTATGGCCTCATGGGTAATACTTTTAGATCCTTGTGGTCTTATAACTTACCCCTTCTGACCACGATGATTAAATGCATTACCTCTGTTAGTATAATTGTACTTAAGACTCCTTACATTCATAGATTTTTCGGAACGGAAACTTCTTGTTCATAGATTGATTTAAAAGATATCTCATTACAGCATGGTTCTGTTCCTAATTGCCTTTGCCAAACCTTTTTTCCCAGCTTTGAGTTTCGCCTCCACGTCTCTCTTGCTTCGGATGGAAACTTGATATTGATATCTCGCATCAGAAACTTAAATGGGAAGCCTTTCAGCTTCTCATTTGCCTACCATACACACTTTTCTGTCTCAGACATAAGGTTATCTCTCTCCCTTTCTCTCTTTCTCTCTGAAAATTTTCTGAAAGTGTAATGAATCTGCATGGACAGTGAGGTGAGAGTGGAAGGCTTAGAAACTCTCGACTACTTGGACAACCTCTGTCAAAAAGAACGCTTCACAGAGCAAGGCGACGCCATAACATTCGAATCAGAGGTAACCAACCAATCTTCATCCTGCATGGCAACTCAATAATTCGATATTGAAAAAAAAAAAAAAAGAACACGGCTCAATACATTCTTTCTCTAGATCGACCGTGTCTACCTTAGCTGTCCCATGTGCGTCGCTGTCCTCGATCACGAGAAGAAGCGAACGTACGTGATGAGAAAGGAAGGTCTGCCAGACGTTGGTAAGAAAGAAAAAAGAACAATGGCTGCACAAAAAAGCTTTCTCTTTTTCGTTACCCTACGATGCTCCGCTTTTTTCTTAGTTCTTTTTTGTAACTTCCTTCGCTGGGCAGTGGTGTGGAATCCATGGGAGAAGAAGTCGAAAGCGATGGCTGATTTCGGTGACAATGAGTACAAGAAGATGCTGTGTGTGGACGGCGCGGCAATGGAGAGGACGATAACACTCAAGCAAGGGGAGGAGTGGACGGGTATTAACCCTTGTGCTGTGTTTTCTTCTTTGTAGTGTTTCCTTTACTATAATGAATGGTTTTTCTTGTTTCTGGTTTAACTTTCGAGTTTTTAAAATTACATTAACATGTGATTGAAAAAACAAAATCAGATATTTTGGACCACATGGGTCACAAATTTTCCAATACAATGAAGATTAAGTAATCGCTTTTTGGGAAAGTTTACACTTACTACCTAAAAGTAAAAAAGAAAATCAAATCATTCTCCTATCATCATTTTTTGTGGGTAGTTATTAATAGAATAAAATTTTTATACATGGATACCTTTTTGACTAAAGTACATCATATTAGAAATTCGAGTACCATACCAAAACGAATTTTGATACATAATACATTAAAAACAGATATATTATACTTACAGAGATGTCACATGATACATATAATAAGTACATAAACGATGATGAAATGGTACTAATAAACAAAGGGTAGCTAGGTGTAAAAATATATTATTCTACGATGTACCTGTATATGGGATACTGAATTGATAATGTTCTACTTTTGGGTATTAAGCGTAGATGCAACTTACTTTTTTACCATCCATGAAAAATAAATCTTAACTTTACACTGAAATTATTATTTTATTACCTTGGTGAACGGATTTGCTTTCACTTGGATAGCGTCAATAAACAGCAATATCAGCTCAACGGGGAACAGAAGGAAACAAGAAAAAAGTGAAGAGAAACAAAGTTCGCCTTCGATACGATTTACCGTCAATCTCTCTTTTCAGGTGCAATACAATCACAAAATCTAATCTTTCTTCTATCTCCTTGAGTTCTTAGTAGTTATCTATCTTGATCTGTTTGGGCCTAGTGTATTTTTTTTCTACAGATCTGATCTTTTTGTTGTTCGATGGCTTCAAAACGGATCTTGAAGGAGCTCAAGGATTTGCAGAAAGACCCTCCTACCTCCTGCAGTGCAGGTGTTTGTTACTTTTTAATATTTTTTGCCGTTTCAGTGTGTTTTGGCGTGATTTGTATCTGATTCAATTGTGATGTTTTGGCGTCGTAAACTATCATCACTTGCCCTGTTCTGTTCATTTTTCGATTAACAACGGTGAGAATTCGATTGAAGTGTTTCTGGTATGTTGTTGGTTAATATACATGATTTGATAACATTCATGTGCTGTTCGATAATTTGTCCGATTACGCTTTTGCATTAGAAAGTTGTAACAAGCATATGGATCCATGTCTAATTGTGTTTGGCGGGTGAGCTTGAGCTATTAGACTCAAATTATCCATTGCTACACTTTGATTTCTGTGCCTTTTTCCTTTTCTTCAATGAAATCCCATCACAGTAAGGCTCAGTATGGCACAAATCATGCCTTAGTTTTTATTTGCTCTACTTTCTCCTCCCTTGTTGATGCATCACTAAATTTCTGATGTTCTTACAACCTTGTTAAGTGCAGGACCTGTTGGTGAGGATATGTTTCACTGGCAAGCAACTCTTATGGGTCCACAAGATAGCCCTTATGCTGGGGGCGTGTTCTTAGTGACAATTCACTTTCCCCCCGATTACCCGTTCAAGCCCCCAAAGGTTAGAAGCTAAGTAAAATTACCCTTCACAAATCACAGTAACGTTTACTCCAACGACCAACGAATTGTGTTATAATAGCTCGTTCCATATTCGATTGATGCTTGAGTTTGTGTTGTCACATGGCTGATGTTTATTCCAGGTAGCTTTCAGGACGAAAGTGTTTCATCCCAACATCAACAGTAATGGAAGCATTTGCCTCGACATACTGAAGGAACAGTGGAGTCCTGCCCTGACAATTTCCAAGGTTTCGTTCCTTCACAAACTCCCTTAGGTTGAGTTCGATCTATGCTCGCTTGATTCATCTTCCAACACAACACATTCGACTATTATATTCAGGTTTTACTCTCAATCTGTTCGCTTCTGACCGACCCAAATCCCGACGACCCGCTTGTGCCCGAGATTGCGCACATGTACAAAACAGATCGGTCCAAGTACGAGCAAACTGCTAGGAGCTGGACTCAAAAGTATGCTATGGGTTGAGTTCAAATTTCAATCAATGGGTGGAATGGAAGGGGAAATGCTCTCTACCATATAATATATCTCTACTCTGCTCTTGCGTTTGCGCAGACCATATTATATATATGTCGGAATTAAGGAGAGGTTAAAACTCAGTTTGATGGTTCATAAATCATAATGATTGAATGAATGTCTCAGTGCTCTTCTCTAGCAAACTGCTAAAATTACTTGGACCATTGAAATAATCTCTCCAGGATATAAAGATGATGATATATTGGTCTGATATATCATTAACCCAATGTGAACTTAATAGATGATTTTATATATGAAATGAAGCTCGAATATTAGTATTAAATCTACGACTTTCGTCTCTTCATTTTCTCCATCTTAATATTGTTATGGTTATTGTTCATTTCCATCAACCAAAATCTTTCAATATCCTCTGCTGACCTGCCTGGGACTCTTCCCGCTATCAAATCCCACCTAACAAATTTTTTTTTTTTTTTTTTTTGGAATGAATGATAATCATTGTTATTATTATTTTTTAATAATAACGATATTATTCTTACCTGTTCCCTACAAGCTTGTGCATTCTACGAATGATGTCTTGTTCCTGCTCACTCATTTCAATGAAGTCTCGTCCTAAACTGCTCACTTCTTTAAAAGACCACACAAATAATATACATACAGTTTTAACCGAATCTGATTATAATAATAATAATAACAATAATAATAATAAAATTTCACATAAAAGTAAATGAGACACGCACAGAAATAATAAGTAAAGAACAAACAAGAACGAAAGTAGGAAGGAAGAAGAAGATAAGATACCTTCAGATGAACCACACTTTTGTTTGTTTGGTTTCCCATGTTTATCCATTCGAATAGTGAACTATATGATTTACAACACACAAAGGCTCTAGAGCTAGATGAGAAACGTAAGCTTACAAAATATATTGTTTTGTAGCTATATATATATATATAGGATTCTGGATGGGACCTAACTGTCAATAGTTTTCTATTCTTGAAAATTGCTTAAATGTCGAATAAAAAAAATAACTAACGGCATACTCGCATCAAGCTATAGATAGATGGTTTGACTAATAGTTATGAACGAACCTTACAAAACATATCAAATATGTATGTCTTCTGTTGCATGCGGCAAGTGTAACCACCGATTTTCCGACCTATATTCTTCCGTATTAGCTATTACATTATTTTGTTATCATGATTTGTACGAGAAAATAAAATGATGATGAATCTGATTCACTAACCAAACTACTTTTAATCGATATTTCGAGTGATAATCGACACTACGTAGACATCTAATGTTATCTTCTTCCTATAGACTGCTTATGCAAAATGTGGAAAGCGAGTGACGTGGCGACATGAATAGGTTATCTACGAAAATACGTTCCATTTTCTGTCAAGTCCAAAAAAATGTCAACATAAATTGGGGTTCCATTCCATCGATGTTGCAGTAGGAGGCGTTAATCATATCCTCTCTGCACCAATAATCATTTAATTAGTGTTAGAGATTAATTTAATTGTGTTCATTTAATTAATAGTCTATGTTCTGTAGTTTAACTACGCCCTAGGACTTAATTGTAAATATATCCGACTTGTGGATATATTAGTAATATTGGGCCCATTAGCCCATTAGGGCTTATGTATAAATACCCTAAACACATCAGTGTTTAGGGTTGCTGAATCATATTTGAGTTGACGACTTTTCTGAAGAACTCGCGCGCTCTCTCGTTCCAACTCTACAATTCGTCTATCGGTATTACTTCCTTATTGCTTCCGTAATTCATCGTAACAGGTAATACTAATCCATTGATTCAGTACAAGGTTGGATAAAATCGGCCTAACAAGTGGTATCAGAGCCGAATTCGTGGATCAAAACTCATCGAAGCTTCGTTGATATCGCTCGCTCGTCTCATCTCTTTTCGTCGAAACTTATCGAGATTTTTTCTTGTCAATTCGTTGTCCCTATTTCGGTCACTAAACTCTAACGATTTATTCTCATCAAATTTCCCAGATTATATCCCGGCTGAAGATTGCATAATTCTGTATCGATAATTTTTTTTTCTCAGCCAAAGAACAAATCGTGGCGGCGACGTGAGCAAGATTTCCTTAACGTATCGAGATTTTGACCTATCCAAGCATTCGACATCTTTCTCGACATTTTTGCTCACCTCGACATCCTGCTATGGAATAAGGGTCTCGACATTTAGCTCGACTTTCTGCTACATCTCGACATTTGAAGCTCTCGACTTTTTGTACCATGTCGACATTTGAAGTCCTTTGAAGTTCTCGACATCTCTCTTGAAATTTCTCACGACATTTTGGCTCGACATTTCTCTCGACATTTTGGCTCGACATTCATTCCGACAGTTCACTCGATATTTTACTAGGAAACAAGGATCTCGACATTTGCGGTTTGTCGACATTTAAAAGACCTCGACATCTTGCATTAGCACTCGACATTCCTCTCGGCACGGACTCGACATTTGCTTCGACATCTTCCTTGAAACTTCTCTTAGGTACCCGACATTTTGCATTCCATTCGATATTTAGCTCGATATTTTATCTCGACATCTCACTAAACACCTCGACATTTGGTGCAAATTTCAGCTCGACATCTATTTCGACTTTCTATCTAAACATCGATCTCGACATCTATTGCGATATTTTCTTCGATATCTATCCCGACATCTCTCTCGATATTTTGCTGGAAACGAAGATCCCGACATTCTACTCGAAATTATTGCTCGAAATCGATCTCGACATCTGCCTCGACATTTTAAAGGAACTCGACATCCTGCACCTTATTCCATTTGACATTTATTTCGACATCTCATCTCGATTCCCTAATACACCTCGACATCCCTTTTCCACACACCTCGACATCTATTTCAACATTTTAAACAATACTCGCACTCGACATATACCTCGACAGTTATATCGACACCTTTCTCGGACATAAGGATCTCGACATTTTTGCTCCAAATTCCACTCGACCTTTATCACGACATTTGTCACAACTTTTCCTTCTCATTTTAGATCTCGACTTTATTGCATTCTTTCGAAGTTCTTCATTAGTGATTAATAAAAAAAAAAAAAAATATAAATAAATAAATAAATAAAAATTAAATTCTGTGTGATTTCTTATTATTATTAGAGAAATATTTTTGTTCTACTATTATTTCCTTATTAACAAATCCTGTGATTTTTTATTATCTCTAACCTTATTTACCTTCCTTGAGTTAAGACTTTAGTTGATCAACACGATAAAGATCCACATCCAACCTACTATAAGCGATGGACCTCTACTCACTTGGAAACGACTCGAGACCTCCCATCCTCAAGAGGGACGAATACACAGCATGGACGCTCAGGTTCATGAACTTCATCGACAGCAAGGAGAACGGAGACCTAATGTACGAATCCCTCACTGAAGGCCCAGCTCAGTTTTGGATTACTATTCCAGGCAATCGAAACAATACACCACCTGTTCCAGCCACCAGGGAACTCAAAGCTCGTTCCGCCTACACTGAAGCTGAAAAACTCAGAGCTCGTGCAGACCGTCAAGCTAGAACATACCTCTGTCAAAGCATCCCAAATGACATTTTCATGCAGGTCAATAGCTTGCAGTCCGCTAAGGAAATGTGGGACGAGATTAGCAAAATGATGCAACGAACTGAATCTGGGTACAAGGCAAAGAAATCCAACATCCTTACGGCTTATGATTCATTCAAAGCCAAAGATGGAGAAGAACTATACGAGACCTATCAACGTTTTCTGACCTTAGTGAATGAAATGAGAAAGATAAATGTGACCAGAACTGGTGAGGAGATCAACATACGCTTTCTCTCAGCACTACAGCCAGAATGGAGGAAAATAGCTAGCAACATCCGCCAGAACAAGGATCTAGAAGAGATGGACATTCACTGTCTCTTCGACAGCCTCGCCCAGCATGTTGAAGACATAAATGAGATTCAGAAAGCATCAAAAGAAAAGGCCGCTATGGAGTCCCTTGCACTGATCAGTCACCGAAAACCGAGAAAAAACTCGAAGCCTTTACTGAATTCCAGCTCCTCTGATGAAGAAAATGACAACACCGGTGGAGACATGGATCCCGAGCTTGCAGAGATTACCAAACAAATGGCCCTCATCACCAAACGCTTCAACTCATATACACAGAATAGATCCTCAAACCGACTCAGGACCAGCTCTTCGAAGAAGCGAGACCGAAAGGCTGACGAGTCCGAACCTAAGTCCTCCATGAAAGATCAAAAGTGTTTCAATTGCGGCAAACCAGGACACTTTGCTCGAGACTGCTTTCTGCCTAAGACAAAAGATGTTGACTACTATACCAAAAAGGCACAGCTCCTCAAACAGAAACAAAGTGGTGTTGCACTCATGGCAGAACAGGAGTCATGGCTCGAAGATACCTCTGAGAGTGAGGACGAAAACTTGGCACTCATGGCAAACGTTGAAACTGACACTGAAGATGAGGCACACAACAATGTAGCCACTCCCTCAACCGACTCAACGTCAGAAACTGAGGTACACGAATCTCACTCTAACTTGCATGAGCAATTATATCTTCTTCAGGATAGACTAACATCCATGTCTAGTGAAAATCAATCATTAAGAAAACTAGAATCTAGACTAGCAAACAATGAAAAGGTCTTGCGAACCGAACTAGTAGAAAAGGCTAGGTTAACCTCGTTTCTAGAACAAGCTCATGATACATCCCTCAGACATGAGACTAAGATAAGAGATCTAGAAGAAAAACTTCTCAAAAAGGAAAATGATTTCAAGGAGAGTGAGGCAGAGCGAAACACAATATCCCAACAATATGAATTTCTAACTAAGGAACGAAATCGGCTATATTCAAAAATAAAAAAACTTGAGGATCTTCTAAACAGTAGATTACTAACAGATAAGATGATTCTCCTAAATAACGCTAGAGACACAGAATTTTATGATCCTCGTGAAGGATTAGGGTTAGGGTATGTTCCAAACTCCGAGCCAACAATAAAGAAACCCCTTCCTCTTTATGATATCAAGTTCCTAGGTTTAAATATGCCCAGACTCATGCCCTTCACTAGTTCATCTACACTTGATGATTTAGAGCAGAAAAAGAGAAATAAAAAGGACATGGCTGAAATTCCAATTGAATACGAGGAACTGAATAAAAGTTACAAAACCAGGAAAATTGATTTATCTGATGACTACTACTCTTTATTTCCACCAGAAGGAGTAGAGCCCCCAAAACCAAATACATCTAATGTATACATCCCCGCAATTATCAAAGAAATCAATGGCTTGCAGTCAGCTCTTGAGCATGAAAAAATTGCCTCTCAAGTTGAGAAGGACGTCTTTTTGACTATCATCTCTTCACTCGAACAACAAGTCAAAAACCTTATAGATTCTGGTTCCTCCCCACAAATGCCTCTAGCTACGCCTAAGATGGATGCATCACCCCACAAGGAAATAAAAGGGAAGGAGATAGCCAAAAGAAACGAGTTATTGTTTGAAAAGTTTGCATCCCCCTCAAATCACTATTATTCCTACGATGATGCACTTGCCCTGAATTCCCGCTTTCGCCTAGAAAAGGCAACCTCCCTCAAGAACGACTCACGTTTCTTCACTAAGTCAAGCTCGCCAATCACGATGGAGAGGACTCAAACAAAAGACGTAACAGGCCTTCTAAGCGAACTCTCACGACTTCAGAACATTAACTTGATACAAGCCAAAGAACATCAGAATCAAATCGAAATCTCCAAGTTCGAAAAGGAGAAAATGCTTAATGAAATTTCGCTTCTTAGAAACCTCAAAGATTATTCATCTGAAGTTAACTCTTCTTCCTCCTTTGAGCTAACCCCTAATTCCATGCCTAACTTGACTACAGGAAAGAGATTAACTGCGAAGAAGACGACGTTGACCTGGGTCCGGAAATCGAAACCTGAACCAACCTCTTTCAAGACTCCTCACCCTACTATCTATGCCTATGATGAATCTACTATTATTCCTTTGAAGAATTCTAAGTACCTTGATGTTTCTCGTTTTAATAAATCTATTGCGTATAAATTGCATTATTCTACTACTCAATCATCTGTATCTCGTACAAGCCATACCTCAAGCACTCCCACATTCAATCGACCCTTGCACAAAAATCCTACATCTCGTCAAACTAAGGTAACACAGATTTGGATGCCCAAGAGAAAACGCCACTCCACATCCCGTCAACACTCTAAACAAGGATTGCAACGATGGATTCCTAAAAGTAACCTTAAGAGCTCCAAAGCCACGAACGCCATCGATACTAACCCTGCTATTAGCTCTACTAAGTCATCTACTAAGAAGTGGACAGTGCCCATTCTCAAATGGGTACCGAAATGCCTCTAACATCGTTCCTTTTGCAGGTCCATCATGTGTGGTATCTAGATTCAGGTTGCTCCACACACATGACTGGGAACAAAGAACTGTTGAGCAACTACACTGAAAAGTACGGCGGAAAGGTACGCTTTGGAAATAATGAGTCATCCCCAATCTTAGGACGAGGAGATCTAAATCACGGAAATCTAACCATTCAAGACGTCTCATATGTCAAAGGACTAGGCCACAACCTCTTCAGCATTGGTCAATTGTGCGACAAAGGGCTCGAAATAAATTTCAAAGCAAGGAAATGCAGCATCAATGACGGTCACGGTAATGATCTGCTCCATGGTACTCGAAAAACGAACCTCTATACGATAGACCTTAAAACAACCACCCCATCCTCGAATATCTGCCTACTCTCTAAAGCCTCACATCATCAAAACATTCTATGGCACAATCGTCTATCCCACCTAAATTTTAAGGACATTAATAAGCTATCCACTAAGCAACTAGTTGTCGGCCTACCAAACCTTACGTATCAAAAAGAACATCTCTGTAGTGCCTGCGAACTAGGTAAAATGAAAAGAGCCTCCCATAAGTCCAAACATGTTGCATGCTCTTCTCGACCTTTAGAACTACTTCACGTTGATCTATGCGGTCCCATGAGAACAGAAAGTCTCAATGGTCGCAAATATGTTCTAGTCCTCATCGACGATTTTTCTAGATACACTTGGACAAAATTCTTGCGCAGTAAAGATGAGACCGGCTCAATAATAGAAACATTCGTAACAACTACACAGAATCTACTGCAGGCTCGAATTGGCACCATTCGATCAGATAATGGTACGGAATTCAAAAACGATCGCTTAAAAAATTTCTATGCATCTCAAGGCATTTCACAACAATTCTCAGCTGCAGGAACTCCACAACAAAACGGAGTCGTTGAACGAAAAAATCGAACTCTTGTTGAAGCTGCACGCACGATGATAATCCAATCAAATCTTCCACACTCCTTCTGGGCTGAAGCACTAAGCACTGCATGCTTCACTCAGAACCGCACTTCAATCCACAAAAGATTTGAGAAGACGCCCTATCAGATCATTAATAATCGTGCTCCTAACATTTCCTTTCTTCGAGTGTTTGGTTGCAAATGCTTCATTGCAGATGATCGAAGTAACAGGGGCAAGTTTGATCCTAAAGCTCTCGAAGGCACTTTCATTGGATACTCCTCGACGTCCAAAGCATTCAGAGTATTCCTCAAAGGCGCTAAAATTGTAAGGGAAAGTGCCAACGTCACATTTGACGAAACATTCCCTACAACACCAGAAGCATCCTCTCATGCATCAGGGAATGTTCAACCAGACTCAGCCTCTCCAAATCCAAATTTGGCATCTATAGACTTTCTGCTTGAAGACTTTCATATAACTTCAGATCCAGTGCCTTCTCAGATGACTGAAATTCCACAAGGTGAAACCCAAGCAACAACAGATGTTCAAGACAACTCGTCCTCAGACACAGAACTCACGCTTCCAAACGCCACAGACACTGAGGACGAAAATTCTCACTCAAGTCATGATCTCACTCCAAATGCCATATCACCTCATACTGAAACAAACGTTGACATCATACCCTCTCAACACGATCAACCTTCGGACGATGAAG